>CM041776.1:278938881-280138881 GCA_023374045.1 Limonium bicolor
CTATTCCCAACTACAAACCTTCCCTATTGCTCTTCCCAAGGGTATTGTTGCGAACTCAATTCAGCCTTCTCCTCCTTCTGGTGGAGCGGGAAAGTCGATAAAAGAGCTCTCCACTGGACTAAATGGTCTAAGATTGTGTGACACTTCGGACCAAGGAGGCCTTGGTTTCAGAGAAGTGGAAAACTTCAACAAAGCTCTTTGGTTAAACAGCTTTGGAGATTACTTTCTTGTCTGGGGTCTTTAGTAACTAAAGTTATGAAACAGCTCTATTACTCTGACAACAATATTAGTGAGTGCTGCCCTTCAAATAAAGGTAGCCCCATCTAGAAGTCCATCTCTTCGGTCTTGGATTTGCTCAAAGAAGGAGCTTGGCCTCTACCTTCTGTGGGGGATGGGTCTCTGTCTCCTATTTCACATGATTTGGATAGTTCTAATCAGTGAACCTGGGTCCTCTCCAAAGATAACAAGTTCTCCGTCAAATCAGCTTATATCTTTCTCGGAAAAGAAACAGGTGTGGAAAGCTCCTCCAATCCTCCCCTCTCCATTGGTAGGATTGGGAAGAAGCTTTCCAGTTCCATTTGCTGCCCTAGAGTTAAACTTAACCTCTGGAAGTTTTTGAAAAATATTATCCCTTGTCAGGATAATCTGGCTAGACGGATTGGGGGTGATTCCAAGTGCTTCTTCTGTGGGGCTACGGATAACTTGGCTCATTGCTTCTTCTATTGTTGTGCTGTTAGAGATATTTGGAGGGGCTTGGTGGATGTGAATGAAATTCCTAATAATGTGGATGGTATGTTGGACTGGTTTTTTCGGATGTCTGAGGTGTGGAGTGTGAAGAAGTTATCTCTTATAGCTAACAAGCTTTGGGTCATATATGCCTCGAGGAATAAAGTCAAGCATAATTCAGAGCTTTCTTGGTGGAAAGAAGTCGAGGTAAACAACTCCTTTACTGAAGCTTATCTCTCGGTGATGAAGGTCTCCTCTCATCTCTATTCTCCTAGGATTTGGCATCCTCCTCCATCGGGTTATCATAGCATTTGTACGGGTATGCTTGCTAGTCGTTTTGGGGATCGGATCATAGCCGGTCTCATCCGGGACGATCGCGGTTTGCTTATTGTAGTTTTCAATCGAAGAATTTCCAGCACCAGTAATGTGCAGTATGCTGATCATATCAAAGCAAAAAGAATTGTCATGGAGCTTGCCATCTCGGTGGGTAGCCTTAGCATTTGCATTGAATCAGTTGATAAATATTTCGAGGATATCCTCGAGTTGGGAGATATCAGAAGACCCAATGCCAGTTGGGATGATATCTTGATGGTGAGAGGATTACTTTCTAATTTTGCTAGTATTATTAGAAGTGATACTCTTTTGTATGATAATTATCTGACTAAGATTATCTGTAAGTTGGGAAATCCTCTTTTTGAGAGAAATCGGGTGTGATTGGGGGAGCATGTTCCCCCTAATATCAGTATGGCTTGTAAGCTAGATTTGGAACTAGCATGACATGAGGATTTTCCCTCTTGTACATGCTAAGTGTTATAAATATGGTCACAATTTTATTAAAAAAAAATATTATTTAGCCCTTGAGGCACCCTCCCCTCATTAGTAAGTTAAGCACAACAAAAACAAAATCTTTCCCAAAACGTAGGTAAAAACATACCAACACCCACAGTAATAGTAATTGTTTCCCATTTTTTTCCTTTTCTAGGCAGATATAGTTGACCGGTACCCAATAATAGATCAACCTTATCCATTTCATGGGGTTAAAAAAAACTGATTATCCCAAAAGGGAAAAGGTAATGAATCTAGCTCTTCCCACTCATCTTCTCCTTTCCCGAGAAAATGCCAATAACCTCAATATTATAGCAATCTGAAATCTAAGAGCCAGAAATCGTGTGAAACGGAAGTCAGTCTCCAAGTGTAGTATCCGACATGAGGAAGTAAAGCCACGGCGAAGGACACCTATGAACAGGTTAATGCTGCCAATATTCTACTCGAATTTCGGTTTCTAACACGTGTATCTTTTCTCTTACTACTGTTACTCTCTCGCACAAACACTTTCACTCATAATAGAGTCAGACTGCTTTCGTCTCCATCCCCTCGTCTCAACTGTCCCTCTTCACTAACCCCATTTAATCCTCCACCAACATCGAATGATCCTCCTCTGCCTATAAATTGCCAAGTCCTAAAACCCTGATCAGAGAATCACACCATTAAACCATCACATCTTTCAATCCCCAACAAAGAAATGATCATTCCCGAACCAATTTTCGTCGGAGACAGCAACCACACTGACGGCAGCGATAACCCACGTCGATCTGGGGGTCGTGGGAGGAACGGTCAGGTGGTTCATACAGCTCCGGTAGCTCGTCGTCATCTTCATACAAAAAGAAGGGTTGCATGAGGGGGAAAGGAGGGCCAGAGAACGCTCTGTGTCCTTACAAAGGTGTCCGTCAACGCACCTGGGGTAAATGGGTCGCCGAGATCCGCGAACCCAACCGTGGGGCCCGTTTATGGCTGGGTACTTACAATACCGCGTATGAGGCTGCCTTGGCCTATGATGCCGCGGCTCGTACTTACTACGGTGAGAGTGCTAAGCTGAATCTCCCTGATGTTGTCCTTGGAGATGACGGCAACCAGCAACACTTCAGGAATCCCTCACTTCTCTCTGTTGCTCCTAACTCTTGCGCGGTTTCTTCGGGGGGTGATGGGTCGTCAGGGAATGGGAGCTTTAACGTTCTTAACTCTGCTGCGGGTTCTGCTTGTGGTACTCGAGATCATATAAATATTACACAGGATGAAATCGATGCACTGATGATCGGGTACGGGGAAGAGACGTTCAGTGCTGTTATGGATCAGTACTACTGCGGTAATACTACTACTACTGATTCATCCGACACCAACAACTCATCATTCTCTGCTTCAATTCCCCCTGACGGTGAGATGATCAGTAATACTACTATTGAAGACTGGATGAATTTCAGCAACACAATTGAAGAAGACAGCAGCAGCATGAGCTACGGGTCGGAGGATCATCAGCAGCAAGTTATGAGCTATCGATCAATGATGATCCCGGGTCTGTGGGAGAATCCGAACCCGAATATGCCGGAATATGAGGAGGCTCTCTGGGCGGAGACTGCTAGGACTCTGGGACTGCCATCCCCTGTTATTATGAACCCATCTTCATCGTCTAACTCCGCCGCCAGCAATATTGATCAACATTTGTTCTTTGTTGCAGAGGGTCATGAGAATCCTAGCTGGGATTTGTTCCCTTAAACAAGTGTAGATCCAAGGAGTAAAAAGGATAAACAAGTGTCAGATGATGAAGGATAAAAGAGAAGATAGAGATGCATGCAAGTGCAAGATATCATCTAAGTATAAGGAAGGAGAGATCAGGAAGTAATGAATCACTAATATATATATGGTTATGGTAGTAGTATATATAGACATATGCCAATAGATATATTATATATACTATATATTAGTCTACGTGGAAAGGAGAATAAAGATAATACGACATGGAGAGAGAGGGGAAACCGAACCTCGGGTAAGATAATACGCACATGGAGAGAGGGGAAACCGAAACTCGGTAGGGTAAGGAGATGTTTAGGTCCTGGTATAGTGGTTTCCCTGTTTCTGCAGCGTGTGCGTTGTATGATGTGTATATGTATATAGCATGTAACAGGTGCCGATATAGTGGTATACAGACAAAATAAAAATGCACCTCAATGTAAGCATTACTAGCTAGTACTATATATAGTTTATAAATAAATAAAAGTATGTTTGTGCTTTTATGTTTTAAGGAAATTTCATAAGATATTTTGTACTTTTTACATAATCCTCTAAAACTTAATAATTCTTTATTTCATTCTACAATATACTGAGGTTAGATTTATTTTATTTTATAATATATCTCTATAAATGTAACAAACATTTTTTTCACGATATAACTTAACACAATGTACCACAATATATTCTTGTGAAGTGTAGTACATTTTTTATAGAACCCAATTTTATTCGGTGTACCCACTAAAATGAGTGTAAATACCAACAAGATTACAGCTTACCATCAACTGTTTTATTCATTTCACATTGTAGATTTTTGTAGTTTAGGCAAATTTGGTTGATGTACGTGAAAAGGGGAAGATAAATAACGAAGATCATTTATGTAGAATGATGGTAAAACAACGAGAGTGACAATTATCCTTAGAAATGCTTTGACTGAGATAATTAAAGGCTTCCCAGAGGTAGGCGGGGGTTCACTGAGAAGGCGGGGATTTAAGTGACCATCTTACAAATAAGACGAGATCGATTATACTTACAAACACAACTTGTCCAATATCTAGATATGTAAAGTTCTGTTTGTCCATATCTAAATATTTCTTCAATAGACTGTCAAAGATGTATCCAATGAATGCAAATAGAACCAGCAATATAAAATTGGCCCAACCCCCCTCTTGCACGGTTAAAGGCATCAAGAGAAATCATATGCCCACATATGCATTAACTTCTAATAAAAAAGACCATAATAAGATTAGTACGTGCAATTTAAGAATATATAAAACCTTAAACACCAATCTAAGAGGCCTAATTTATACTATAGATCTAAAATAAGAGGTGAGGATTGATGAGTCTCTAAATGAACATGTTCTAAGGGTGTATTTCATATGTTTTATCAACATTTCTCATGCTCTTTAGCTAGTTTTCCTCTAGTTTTGTGGTTGTTGGATTTCGTACAGAGTTATTTCTTCAACATAAGGAAAACCTAGCTTAGAAGCAAAGTAGGCAAAGAGCAACGCGTTGGGCATAAATAGATCTCAAATCGGAGCTATAACGAAAAATCTAAGGCATGTACAAGTTGTGTCCGGACGTATGTCCAACCTTGCATGTCTGGATACAAGCCGAGAGCACATTCCACTTATATATGGACATACAAGCCCGGACACAAGTCCACACAACGCCCTAGAAATAGCAAAATAACAGGATTTAAAGAGGAGAAGAAGGGAGGAAAGAGGGGGCATTCCACACACAGCAGAGCCACACGAAAAAGAAAAGAAAAAAGGAAAAGAAGGGAGGAAAAAAGGGTTTTCCTTTTATTTTGGGCTTTGGGTTTCAAATAAAACTTGTTTGGCTGTTGGTCGTGGAGAGACCTAATGATCAAATTACAAGATTTTATTTATTGAATGGAAGCCTCTTTTATTGACTTTTCAAGAATTTAGGATTTTATGTTATAAAAATTTAGCTTATATTATGTATTAAAATCTAATTTTTTAGAATAAAAATTCCCCAAAAAATAATGAAAATGCCCCCCATAATGATTGAGCTGTAACATTTGTTTTGAGATGTGTGAGTTAATCATGCATAGGTAGAAAATTTCAAAAATGTCCTAATCAACTCAGGATTCCGTGTCTTTTTGACCAATTTACCCTTCTAAACTTTTGTGTCTTACGGGACCTTCTTCGAGGGTCAAAATTTTGGGTATAACAGATTGCCCCGTGTCAACTCACTAGTACAAAAAAAGCCTATTTCGGCACCCCTATTTCGGCGGTTGTACTCACAACCGCCGAAATAGGGCCCCAAAAAATTCTCTGTGTAAAAAAAGAGACCTATTTCGGCGGTTCCTGGCTAGGAACCGCCGAAAAAGGGCCCCGAAAAATTCTCTGTGTAAAAAAAACCATCTATTTCGGCGGTTCCTAGCTAGGAACCACCGAAATAGGGTCGCCCCGAAATACGCGCTTTCAATTTTTCACAATCCCAGTTTTTTTTAGTCTATTTCGGCGGTTCCTAGCTAAGAACCACCGAAATAAATGAAATTTTTTAAAAATCGCGCCTGTCTCCGCCTTTTTTCTCTCACGTTTCCTCTCTCTCTCTCTTTATAATTTCTTCATGTCTGCGCCTCCGCTCCCCCTATATTCTCTTCTTGCGTCTGCTCCTCTGCCTCCCCCCTTCATTATCTTCTTGTTCTGCTCCTCTGCCTCCCCTTCATTCTCTTCTTGTGCTACATCTCGCTCAACAGATTGATGACGGGGTTGTTATTCATCCCGAACAGGTAATATACTCGAACTTAATTATTAATGCATACATGCTCTGTGCGTTTTCATTCTCTTGTTTATGTCTGTGAATATATTCATTCTCTTCACGATAGGTAATTTTGCAACTGGAGAACAAGGAAACATGCTCTGCGCCTCATGGTAATTCTGCAACCTGAACTAGCGAAAAAGGAACATGCTCTGCGCCTACAATCTCTTTACTCATGGTAATTTTGCAACTGGAGAACAAGGAACATGCTATGTGCGCCTCTCTTCTCCGCGCCTCTCTAATTTTGCAACCGAAACTAGCGAATGGAACATCTTTGCGCCTCTGAAAATTTGCAACCCTAACTAGCGAGGTTGAAGACGGGGCTACAGTAACAATTTTTTTAAAAAAAAATTACACCTATTTCGGCGGTTGTTAGCTAGGAACCGCTGAAATATGTGTTTTTTTGTTCTGAAAACAGGCCTATTTCGGCGGTTGTTAGCTAGGAACCGCCGAAATAGGTTCGCACACCTATTTCGGCGGCCTCCATTTCGGCGGTTCAGAACCGCCGAAATAGGCCCTAAACAACCGCCGAAATAGGCCTGTTTTCTACTAGTGACTAGACTTTGTAATGAAGATGAACAGACTAGTTGATGCTCGAGTGATATCCCAAAATTTTGACCGGCCTTAGAGATTTTGCTTTCCGCCTTGAATTTTACCGAAAATCTGTTGAATATGTCGAGCTATTCTAAGGTGTTGGCTACATGAGGGAGAAGTCTAAGATTTTGGGCTATTATGAGGCATCAACTACCTAAAATGTAAAAAGTGAGACAAAGTAAGAATGAATAAACTACACTGAGCATCTAAGGTGTCGGGAACCTGAAAGTGAATAAACTACTAAAAGTGAAAAACTATGCCGAGCATCTAAGGTGTCGAGAACCTGAAAGTGAATAAACTACGCCGAGCATCTAAGGTGTCGAAAACCTGAAAATGGATAAACTACACCGAGCATAAAGGTGTTAGGAACCTGAAAGTAAAAAACCACACCGAGCTTGTAAGGTGTCGGGAACCTAAAAGTGAAAAACTACGCCGAGCATCTAAGGTGTCGGATACCTGAAAGTGAATAAACTATGCTGAGCATCTAAGGTGTCGGGAACCTGAAAGTGAATAAACTACGTCGAGCATCTAAGGTGTCAGGAACCGGAAAATGGATAAACTACACCGCGCATCTAAGGTGTCAAGAATCTAAAATGAATAAACTACGTCAAGCATCCAAGGTGTCGGGAACCTAATGCTCGTAGTTGGTATAATACGGGAACTTATTGCCTCTGCCCACCAACTGAGGTGCAGGGTTAACTTCTAGTCTACCAAGGGACTTAGTGCCACTGTCCATTTGTTGTTACTCTCTAACAAGTTGACATAATGAAGGGGACTTATTGCCACTGCCCCGCCAACTTGAATCACGCATTGGTCTCGTACTTGTCTCACACTGATATCGTATTGGTCTCGTACTAAAAAAGATACTATGTATCACACTAAAAAAAGATACTAGGTCTCGCACTAATTCTGGGTTTCGCACTGATTTTTGGTCTAGTACTGAATGAAGATGAAGATGCTCTTGAAAATGATGTGTGATTGATAGGGCTTATTAGGGGCCGGGGTAGATAATGATGGTTAGGGCTTATTACGTGCCTCTATTAGATGTTGGGGATCAGGGCTTATGACGAGCCTGAGTGAAGTGGTGATGGCCAAGACTTATTATGAGCCTGAGGTTGAGTTCTACTACTCGGGTGAGAATCTGTACCTCTTAAGAATCCATATTCGGTTGAACCTATTTAAAATATCGAACCTATTTAAAATATGTATTGAATTTCATAATAGTATGTTGTTATAATATTTTTGTAACATTAAATTCTTACAACTGTAAGATTAACGTTATTGTTCGTTTTGTGATGAATATTATTGTTTCATAATGTTATTCTATTATTTTATCAATAATAATTTTGTTAATTAAAATTGAACATAAGTTGTTCAAACAATTGTAATTATTATAGTTTGTATTTTCTTTAGTAGATACCAAATAATTTAATCATTTGAACATTAGCTGTTCAAATAATTTTTATTAATCTAGTTAATCTAAATTGTCTTTAGTAGACACTTGTAACACCCCGGATTTTCTAACCTTTCATTTGGTCTTTTTTTTTGCAATTCAAGTTTAATATTAGTAAGCAGCGGAATCGAAACCTAAACCCGGGGCATTATTGCCACACTCGCAACTAAACGAGTGCTAAGACCTAAATAATTAACTCACTAACAACCTATTATTATTAATAAAGTAAATACAACGCCTATTAAAATAATTTCTTACAAATGTAGAATTATCAAGCCAAAAATAAAATCCAACTATAACTAATCAGACTATGTGGAGTCGCCTTCCCAAACCCCAAGGACTTCATCAGTACCTGTGGCAGAAATCCAAACAAACATAGAAAGGGCCACGATAAAGTTAGAAAAACTGAGTAAGCTACCACTTCACCACGTAAAAATCATTTTCTCTTTAGAAATCATTTTAACAATATAACCACACAACATACAACACATTTCAACAATATTAACACACAACAACAAAATTATCATAACTGTAAAATACTTCACATTGGATTTCTTTAGTAACCCAAAAAAATATATTAGTCAGATTATTTTAATTATCTTCCTTGTCCCAACGCGCAGCCAGGACAAAACAACTTTACTTTCTCTTTGGGTACAACACACACTTGTAACCCGGACCCCAACACGCAGCCAGGAATCCAACCAAGCCACTAAATCCTTAAGTGTGCACACCCCCCCAATAGTTCAAAGGACTAAGGAGTAGATCTAGGGCTAACTGTGTCCTAGTGCGGCCCACAGTATCTTAAACTTATGCGTCCTAATGCGGCCCGCATGTATCATCTCATCCATGTGTCCTAATACGGCCCACATGTACCATAGTATAATCTTCCTTATAATTCCTTTATTTATTATTCACCTTATAATCTCATTTTAATCCACATATACCACCAAAACTCAATCATGCCACAATAATCATGACTAAATAATTACAATTCCACATAATCATATCATTAACATTTTCACATTGATCTCTCCTCTAAAAATAATACTCAATTATTTACCATAAAATAAACCGTGCACTTTAATATTTCCAGTAATCATTATCATAAACATTTCATTTCCAAAATAATAGTCACCCACACACAAGAATCACAACCACTACAAAAAGATTTATTTTACGCAGTTAATACAAAATTAGTGAACGAAGTAACTTATCTGAAATCTAGTAATAATCCGTACAACCAAACACGAACTCAATTACTGTTCCTCGTTCTCAAATTCGGAGCTTAAATAAAATAACAGGTAATTATCAGATACCCGATCAATCTAATAATTTAATTTTAAATAAATTATCATAAAATATAACTATATAAAATATAAACAATATAAAATAGTATATGAAATCGGATGACATCAGCGATGACATCATCGGTCTAAGTATGGAGGCATACGGTTTTGATGGAGGGGAATAGGCTTGTCCATTTTTTTTAGGTAGACAACAGAGGGAGGGGGATATAGGCTTTTTTTTCTTTTTGTACACTAGTTTGGGTTTGGGAGAGTGGCTGAGAGAATATATTTTGTTTTTTTTTTTTTCTGTGTGTGAGAGAGAGGTTTTTTTCCTTTCTGGGCCATGCGTGAGTGGGGAGTGGTGTATTATTTTTTTGTACTTCAGACAATAGAGAGAGAGAATAGTTTTTTTTCCAGTGTATACGAATGGGGAGTCTCTTTTCCTGTAGCGAATTAGAGGAGATGTGAGCAACATCTTTTTTTTTTCTTTTCTGTAGTGTCAGAAATGAGAAAGGAGAGGAGAAAACACAAAAGTAGTATACCTTTTCTTTTCCACCCGGCTGAGAGGAAGAAAGACATAGAAAAGTTAGACAGAGTTTTTTTTTTTACATTGAGAGTACCGAGAGAGTGAGCAGAGTGAGGAAGGTAGTGCCGTGATAAAAAACTGGATGGTTTAATTTATAGTAAGCCGGAGGAAAACCAACAGAGTGAGGATTAAGGGAATACCAACCAAATTAATAAATGGATTCATATTAAATTAGTTAAATAAATTACAGAAAAATCAAAGGTTAGGAAATATAGAGGGTTAAAAATATTCTTATCAAATAAAGTTAGAAATGGGAAAGTTATAAATTATTAACTAAATGAAATTAGGAAATATCAAAAGATAAAATCTATTTAAGATGACTTACTTAATGTACAAAAATCATGGTAGTATTTAAATCATAACATAATGACTATAACTTAATCTTTAACTAATAAATATATCAAACTGACGAGATAAATATGATGATAATTACAACTATATTACAAATCGTAACCAATTTATTTTTAAAACATGTTATTTATTAAAACAAATCATCTTTATTAAATAGTATATATTATGCTCGTAAATAATATAATATACTTGTGAACTACATAATATACTTGCAACCTATGTAATATATTTGTAACTTTATAATATATGTGTAAATAATATAACGCACTTATAAGCCATGTAATATACTTGCATTTATGTCATATATCTATATAAACTTTATAATATTTGCATTCTAAAATTTTAGGGGTATTTCATCATTCTCCCGTTAAAATAAAGCTTCGTCCTCGAAGCTTAAACTCACACTACTAACCAATGTGCTAATAACCAACTAACCATTCCTAGCTGACTTTCGCTAAGGTTTTAAACTTACCACTAACCATAATAATTTAATTAACCATAATAACTTTGGTTATTGCAGTCAATATTAGTAAGCAGCGGAATCGAAACCTAAACCCGGGGCATTATTGCCACACTCGCAACTAAAACGAGTGCTAAGGCCTAAATAATTAACCCACTAACAACCTATTATTATTAATAAAATAAATACAACGCCTATTAAAATAATTTCTTAAAAATGTAGAATTATCAAGCCAAAAATAAATCCAACTATAACTAATCAGACTATGTGGAGTCGCCTTCCCAAACCCCAAGGACTTCATCAGTACCTGTGGCAGAAATCCAAACAAACATAGAAAGGGCCACGATAAAGTCAGAAAAACTGAGTAAGCTACCACTCCACCACGTAAAAATCATTTTCTCTTTAGAAATCATTTTTAACAATATAACCACACAACATACAACACATTTCAACAATATTAACACACAACAACAAAATTATCATAACTGTAAAATACTTCACATTGGATTTCTTTAGTAACCCAAAAAATATATTAGTCAGATTATTTTATTTATCTTCCTTGTCCCAACGCGCAGCCAGGACAAAACAACTTTACTTTCTCTTTGGGTACAACACGCACCTGTAACCCGGACCCCAACACGCAGCCGGGAATCCAACCAAGCCACTAAATCCTTAAGTGTGCACACCCCCTAATAGTTCAAAGGACTAAGGAGTAGATCTAGGGCTAACTGTGTCCTAGTGCGGCCCACAGTATCTCAAACTTATGCGTTCTAATGCGGCCCGCATGTATCGTCTCATCCATGTGTCCTAATACGACTCACATGTACCATAGTATAATCTTCCTTATAATTCCTTTATTTATTATTATTCACCTTATAATATCATTTTAATCCACATATACCACCAAAACACAATCATGCCACAATAATCATGACTAAATAATTACAATTCCACATAATCATATCATTAACATTTTCACATTGATCTCTCCTCTAAAAATAATACTCAATTATTTACCATAAAATAAACCGCACACTTTAATATTTGCAGTAATCATTATCATAAACATTTCATTTCCAAAATAATAGTCACCCACAGACAAGAATCACAACCACTACAAAAAGATTTATTTTACGCAGTTAATACAAAATTAGTGAACGAAGTAACTTACCTGAAATCTAGAAATGATCCGTACAACCAAACACGAACTCAATTACTGTTCCTCGTTCTCAAATTCGAAGCTTAAATAAAATAACGGGTAATTATCAGATACCCGGTGAATCTAATAAATTTAATTTTAAATAAATTATCATAAAATATAACTAAATAAAATATAAACAATATAAAATAGTATATGAAATCGGATGACATCAGCGATGACATCATTAGTCTAAGTAGGTGGAGGCATACATTTTGATGGAGGGGAATAGGCTTGTCCATTTTTTTTACGTAGACAACAGAGGGAGGGGGATATAGGCTTTTTTTTTCTTTTTTGTACGCTAGTTTGGGTTTGGGTGAGTGGCTGAGAGAATATATTTTGTTTTTGTTTTTTTTCTGGTGTGTGAGAGAAAGGTTTTTTTCTTTTTTTTTTTCCTTTCTGGTGGTGTTTTTTTTTTTTGTACTTCAGACAATAGAGAGAGAGAGTATAGTTTTTTTTCCAGTGTATACGAATGGGGAGTCTCTACTTTTCCTGTACGAATTAGAGGGAATGTTGCGAAGCCTTAGAAAAGTTAGACAGAGTTTTTTTTTTACAGTGAGAGTATGAGAGAGTGAGCAGAAGTGAGGAAGTTAGTTCCATGATAAAACTGGATGGTTAATTTCTAGTAAGCCGGAGGAAAACCAACAGAGTGGGATTAAGGGAATACCAACCAAATTTAATAAATAGATTCATATTAAATTAGTTAAATAATTACAGAAAAATCAAAGGATAGGAAATATGGAGGGTTAAAAGTATCTATCAATAAAGTTGGGATGTGGAAAGTTATATTATTAACTAAATGAAATTTGGAAATATCAAAAGATAAACTCTATTTAAGACTTACTTAATGTACAAAAATCATGGTAGTATTTAAACATAACATAATGACTATAACTTAATCTTTAACAAATAATATATCAAACTGACGAGATAAATATGATGATAATTACAACTACATTACAAATCGTAACCAACTTATTTTTAAAACAGGTTATTTATTAACAAATCATCTTTATTAATAGTATATATTATGCTCGTAAATAATATAATATACTTGTGAACTACATAATATACTTGCAACCTATGTAATATATTTGTAACTTTATAATATATGTGTAAATAATATAACGCACTTATAAGCCATGAAATATACTTGCAATTTTGTCATATATCTATAAACTTTATAATATTCACATTCTAAAATTTTAGGGGTATTTCACACTAAATATTTGATAATTCTTATCGTAGAAATTTATCAATGGAATAATAATACTAAAAATTTGTTTTTCATTAATAATGGGAACAATTAAAATTTCAAATTTTTATTTATGAAATTATAAATGCATTTGTTGTGTGCTTATGGTATGCTAATTTATAAATCTAAGTACTGAAATTGATTGTATGCGTGAAGCAATCTTTGTATCTTATACTGACTCAAAAAATTTAATAATACTATAAACGATTAGTGTTATGTACACGTGTAAGACACAATAGCTAATGTCAATTTTTTGTAAAATGGATGTTATATCGAAGAGTATTGTAGCATAGCTCATCAAAGGTGAAAAACTAACTGAACTAAATTATGACACGTTGGAGTCGTAAAGTTCAGTATGTCTTGGAAGACCAAGAGCTTTTGGACACAACTCTACAAGTAATTGAGGCTTCATCTTGGTGAGGGACACTCCGCCAAGACACGTAGGGAGCTAAAACCCTATAATGTCTGGAAGAAGAAGAGTCGTACTGCCCGGATCATACTTTTAAGTAGTATGAGAAGTGACTCGATGATGTGTTTTGAAATCCATCAAACTGCCAAGTAAAAGGAAAAGTTACAAGAGTAGTGCAGAGTGAAGTGATAATTGTACGTTGGCGCCAGTAACTTAAGTGGTTATTGAAATACCCCGAACTTAAATATAGTGATTAAGATTATCCTAATAGGTATTTGGGCCTAATAGTTCCTAAGTAATTTTGGTAAGGAAAAATAATCCAAAAGAAACAAAAAAACTTAAAAAGTGAAAAACGCTAAATAAGCGTTAAATAACCGTAGGAGGTACAGGACCTCGGTTAGAGTATTATATGGATTCTTAAGACTTAATAATGCCAAAATAATATATGGGAAACAACTCCCGAAGAAAAAACGGATCCAATAATGTATTAAAACGCTAATAGAGCTTTAGCGCACGTTTTTCGAGAAGACCCGAAAACGTGACTTTGAGTGTCAAACGAACCCGTAAAAATTATAGTTCATTAAATAACTATAATTAAGCATTAATGAAGCTTAATAACCAATAATTAAGAAACGAGAAAATTCCAGAAAACGGCCCGGTTAGTGAATAGTACCAAAATCGGGTAAATTAACGAATGTTTTCTGTAAAAGACGAAAACGCTCCAACTAGTATACTGTGGGGGGGCGGTTTTTACTAGTTAAATAGTCACCCCTCTCTTGTTAAATAAGCTAGAAAGGAAAAGAAAGAAGGGAAGGAAAAGTAATAAAGCAAAAAGCACTCACCTTTTTCTCTCACCTCTCATTTCTCTCAGCTCTCTCCTTCCTTTCTTCTCCCCACCGATTTCTCTCTCTTCCTCCTCCCTATCCTGGCGATTTGGAAGCTCCACCAACCATCCATGGCTACTTCACTTCTCCTCCATGCTCTAGCCTCATGTGAGCTCCAAATGCAAAAATAATTACATATTCTTACTCCTCACATTCTCTCTCTACACTTCCCTCTTTTTAGAATTTCAAAATGAGGAAGTTCATCTCCATGGGTTTTCCCCATTCAAAGAGAAAATAGCATCAATGTGTAGCTTTCAGTCTCCTCTCTCCATTAAGGTAAAAATCTACATGAAAAACTCATGTTTTCTCCATCTTTCTTTGTAACCAATTTTGCCCAATTGTAATGCCCTATTTTTCTCTCTCTTTTAAGCATAATTCCAACCTTCCAATGGTGGTGGAATCACCTTCTTGAACTAAGGGCTAAAACCCCTCTTAAAAGCTCCAAAAAGGTAAACCCTAGATTGATGTACAAAGCATTTCAACGAATTAATGTTAATCTAAGGGTTGTATTTTAATTGCACTTGTTTTGTGTTCTTTGAGTGATGGGAATGGAGTTTGGCAACTCCATTCCCCATGTGACCGATTTGTGCAAGAAAGAGAGAAGGAGGAGAATTGGAAAAGAAAAGAAGGAAAAAAAAAAGCTTAAGGTAAGAGCTCCTTCTTAATGCTAAATTGTTATGCATTAGAGTAATGGGAATGGGTAAACTAATCAAAGCACCCAAAATATGGTATTAGTATTGTAGTTATGAAAGTTTAAGTATTTGTGAACTAGTATGTGAATTGTAGGCCTTAGAGCCAAGTAAGTTGTGTATGAGTATTGGAATTGTTGCTTGAGGAAGTATTGATGTATTAGTATTGTTGCCTTGAGTGCTGGTAGGACCCTTTGAAGGGTGTGGCTAGATTAGGATGATTTTGGTGAGAAAGCATGTATGTGGCTAAGTAAGAAATGTAGGTGAACTATGGCAAAATTTTGGTAGAAAATGTACATTTATGGATGACTTGGTGAATGGGAGAGCCAAGGTATGTATTGGATTGAGTGAGGATGTTTGTAATCATGGAGTATAGTTATAGTATAAGAATGAAAGGGTATAAAATCTGTAGCAAGAGGTGTTGAATTGCATTGGAGAAGCTAGGAAAAATTAGTGTACAAGATTGGTGAAATGAATGTTGGACTTGGGTATAGATAGTGTAGTTGCTTGTAAAGGAATTGGAATGGTAAAATGAAGTTAGAACAAAGTGCTAAAATGCAAAGAGAAGTGTAGGAATGCACAAGTGTGCAAAGTGTGGAAATGAGAATAGAAATTTGTAGAATTTGAGCAAGAAGTTGAGTAAGTATTGGACCATGGATTTAAGGAGTTTTAGTGAGTGTTTAAGTGTGTTTAAATATGTACAAAACATGTGGAAAGATTATGGAATGATTGGAGGTGGATTAAGGGTTGATTAGGGGTTGAAAAATGACCTTAACAGCAGTTTTTAGCAGGGTCCGGGACTTAGGATATGTACCAAGTCCTGGACCGCTTCAAAAAAAGGCCCGAGAGTGTATGCAAGAATTGGTCCGGGACTTAAGTCCAGGACCAAGTCCAGGACCAGGTGTAAAAATAGGCCGAAAGTCAAGTTAAGTGTTGGTCCGGGACTTAGGCTCCGGACCAAGTCCCGGACCACCCCCAGAATTCAGCAGAGAGTGTTTTTAAGGGTTCTAAACATGGGGGATTGATTGGTAATGGTTTTAGAAGTTGTTAAGGCCTTGTTTGGTGACATTTAAAGGCCCTAAGAAGTGTAAACAAGTTTGAGGAATGATTAAGAAAGTTGTGAGTATAAGAACATTAAGTTAAACCGAAACAACGGGATAACGGGGTAAGTACGGGAGTGTTAAATGTATGTATTGTAACACTTAGTATTAATTGAACCATTTGGCATGTAGTCATTGGTTCGAGACTAGGACTCGAGGAACAAGTAAGGACTAAGGAACAAGGAGACACCCGGTGAAGTAAATTTTAGTAAAAGGTATGATTTCTTCATGCCCTGTATCCTAATCTGGTTACCCTGATTTGTGTGCTTATTTGATCACCTAAATAAGATAAATGCATGAATCGGACTTTATTGCACTTACTTGTGCTTGTTTATATTGTTCTTGGTATGCTTGTCTTGAACAATAGTTTGTATATTCATGAAATGAATAAATGAGAATGAAGTGTGTATGTACCTTGTATTGTACTTGTGTAATGTATTGTACCTTGCATGTATGTGTATATGTGTAATGTAATATTGTGGCTTGGATGTGTGACTTCTACTAATTCCTAACTACCTAACTCCTAACGTAAGCATTAAGTAAACTGGAATGAGTAGAAGTCCGATATAGCTTCGGCCACGCGTGAGGATGAGGAGACACAAGAGGTTGGATCCGATTCCTGGTTCTTAAACTGGTCCACGGCCCAAACCCCTTAATGGGTAGCATCCTGGATTGGTGAACCAAGTAAATCCCGGTGGTGGGACGGAGTAGTCCCCGGGCCGGAGGTCCCGACGACTTAACATAAGTAAGAGTAAGTAAGTAAAGTATGAGTATGTATGCGTAAGTATGGTGTAACGAGTAAAAGAGTAAGTATCTCCACCCGATTAACCCGGGTGGACAAAAGGAGCTAACAAGTATGGTGTATTGTGCATGTATTGCGTATGTATTGTAAATGTATTGCGTATGTATTGTATATGTATTGTGTATTATAGATTTCGGGAAAGGTAAGTATGTATTTGTTGGCTTGTATGGTTTACCTTGTATGTATTGAAGTGTATGTATGTATTCCTTGCGTAAAGTAGTGTAGTATTATGCATGAAGGCATGTATGCATGTATGTATGAATAAATGAACTGCATGTATTCGACCAAGTGGTCAGTGTACCCTCACTAGTACGCGGGGTATGCGGTTATCATATTCAGCGAAAGCTGACCCCCTAGGGGGAACGTTTTAGTGTGCAGGTACCCGAAGCAGATATGGTCAAGGTAAGAGACCGGTGGCTACACCTGGATAGTTAGAAGTAGAATGTAGAAGCGTACTAAGTGGTACACCCCTTGTACTTAGAAAGCAAGTAGCTTGTGAGGAATGGGTAGTGATTAGACTCTTAATGAGTATCTATGAAATTGAAAGAGGTGTTGTATGGTATAAGGATCTTAGTAAACTCGGTGTATTATATTGTATTGAACTTATGGAGTATTGTAATGAATGGGAAGTCCTAGTATTTGATTTGGTAATTGGAGTATGTATTGTAAGTGTGTAGTACTCGGATATTCCGGTCCATCAGACCGATGCTGTATGTAGTAGTAGTAGTAGTCTTGTTAGTCACGTGGGTGGCTAACGACATTATATCACCCACCGTTGAGTATGTAAATATCCGCTGCGTGAGTCTGGATTGTATAAGAAGATTGGACGGTAATGACAGTATTAGCGGTAGGGGTGTTACAGTTATAGTGATTGGTCGCGGTATCCTGGTCATCCATATATTGAAGGATCTGGGTTGAGTTTGGATTAGTCGAAACACAACATCAAGTCACTTCTCATACTACTTAAAAATATGATGCAAGCATTGTGACTCTTCTTCTTCCAGGCATTATAGGTTTCTAGCTCCCTACGTGCCTTAGTAGAGTGTTCCTCAGCAGATGGAGCATTCATAACTTGTAGAGTTGCATCCAAAAGTTCTTGGTCTTCCAAGACATACTGAGCTTTACGACTCCACGTGTTATAATTCCGTTTAGTTAGTTTTTCAGCTTTGTTGATATCTGCTACAATACTCTTCGACATTACTTCCATCTTACAAAAATGTCATTAGCTTTTGTGTCTTACACATGTACATAACACTAATCATTTATAGTATTGTTAATTATTTACCAAAGTATAAGAAACAAAAATATGCTTCTCACAGACAATCAATTCAATCACTTTGATTTATAAATTAGCCTACTATAAACACGTAACAAATGCATTTGTAATTTTGTAAATAAAAATTTGAAATTATAACAGTTTCCGTGATTAATGAAAAACAAATTTTTAGTATTATTATTCCATTAATACATTCCTAAGAAAAGAATTAATAAATTAATTAGTGTCTACTAAAGACAATCTAAACAAACTAGATTAATCAAACTATTTGAACAACTAGCATTCAAATGATTAAATTGTTTGATGTCTACTAAAGACAATATAGACAAACTATATTATATAACTATTTGAATAACTTATGTTCAATTTTAATTAACAAAATTATTATTCATATAGTAATAGAATAACAATTACCAGAATTATGGAACAGTAATATTCGTCACGAAAACGAAAAAAACGGTAATCTTACAACTATAAAAATTTAATGTTACAAAAACATTATAACAACCTCTATATGTTACAAAAACACACATATATACGGTATTATATAAATATTATTATGTAATTTATACATATACCCAATAGACTCGATATAATTAAGTGTTAGAAGTTAACCGAATATATAACATTCAAATCGCTCACAAAGATAATAAATATATCGGGTAATTAATAACTATAATATCGATAAGCACCATAATTAATAACAGGTCTTAAAATATAGGAACAAATCCATTTTGAGAAACAAGTAAACAAACTCATAGCTATTAATTCAGTTCTTTTATGTAAAATAAATTTAACCAAATAAAGAGATATAAAAACCATTATCTCAAAAACAATATTTTCTCCCGATATAATGGAAATAAATACATGCACGCATAATTTATCTTCGTCCAATTTCAGAAAACTAATTATCTCTATGAGAATACACGATAGATAAGCAGTAACCACTAATCTCTCTTAAAAAACTGCTTTAATCACAACATTAGTGGCAATTTGCTAGAAACAATCACTGTCATGACGACAGTGAAAAAAAAAACAACACATAATCCCTCCGTTCATTAATATCTGTCGTTTTAGGATGTGATTCTTGTTCAAAAATATCTGTCATTCTAGCTTTTTGACACACTTCTTTCCACTTTTACCCCTACTATTCAATATAAAAGTAATTATTATCTAAATGGAAAAGTAAAAAGTAGGGGCACATGCGTCATTGTCCTACTTTCTTAATAAGTGTGCAAGTTTCTAAAATGACAGTTATTGTTGAACGGAGGGAGTACAATACATGCTCGCAAGCTAAATAGCAAAAACAAACCGGGTGTGGTTTCCCTAAATGACACTAAATTGTCTTTACATAAAGGTATTAATGTCAGCCATACTGAGAAACAAATGTTAGCCATTTTATAGGACAATATTAGTCATATATATGAAACCTGATAGCCACCAGATAATTAATAATAATATTTTAAAGAAGTTGTTATTTGCAGTTACAAAATTACTAAATGCACTCATAGGCTGTTGGCGACATAATACAAGTTACAGGCTTAGTAGCCAGCCTCAAAAATGATTTTTTTAAGATTACTCTACATCAACATTACCCTATACCACAAACCATAAAACCACTATATGATAAGTTAAAAAATACCGAAAACACTTTTAGAGTTTGTAATACAAGCATTGTAAGACCCTAAACCATAAACCCTTTATACAAGCAATGGAATATTAACGATATACAACCGTGGCCAATATTTTATTTAGCTATGGCATACATATTTATGTATACATGACTTACATATCTTAATGTCTATGGCAACAATTTTTGTATATAAAAGCTTAAACTAATAAATAAAAGATTATTAGTTGTACATATACTTGAACATGTTAGTCAACATAGATCTTAAATATCACCATAGGAAAGCTAAAACAATGTAAACCTATTTTAGGGTATGTAGTGAAGGGTTTAAGGTCGTTACCACAAACCTTTAAAATGTGTCGAATCAATGACGACATTATAAAATATAAAACAAGTTAAAAAAGGATCACCCTACACCACACATCCTAAAAACCACCATAAGAAAGTTTTTGTTCATAAACATTTAGATTCACTTAAATTTATTACTAATATTATTTATATATTAAGATAGTTTTTTATATGATGGTTGTTATTTATATATAATCATGACTAATATTATGTATACCCATGGCATATATAATTTTATATCGATGGCATACATTGTTGCCTTTATGGTAAAGGCAAATAGGATGCCTTTATCTAATCCTACCACAAACAAACCGGCTGCTTATGTTATTCACGCATACTAGATGGAATTGATTTTAGTGAATCAATTTGACAATTGCTGGAAAAGCAATTAGCTTCTCATAATGAGATTAAAAAAAAAAGTCAACGGTACATCTGGCAAGAAAATGAGAAAAAAAAAAACTCACATTGCAGATTAGAATCATAGTATCGATTCTCCCCATTTTTTTTATATGAGCTTACAAAACTCAACACGTACCGGTCGATGGTATAGTGATTACTTTTGTTTTTCTTTATTCGACAAACAAACACTCAGCCAGTGAAGTGTAGCGCATTTGACCGCGGTATTTGGTGAAATCATCGATAATTATAATAAGAATAATACGTTCAGAAAGGTATATAGAAATAGAATCACATCAAATAATCTATTCGCATCAAAATCAGACTTTAAAGAAGAAAATCTCTTGATTCACAATTAATCTCTTTTGAAGGTAAGGGATTCCACAGAAAGAGTGCAACATACAAATATGTTGCTCTTCAGCAACAAACGAGTTAAATAGAACAAATCTAACTTTGAAACCACTACAGGATTTTATAGGATTAGGTAACTACCTCTTAAGCGTGGCGGAATAATAAGAATCGTTATTTCGCTCGTTGTCAACTGAATCGTCCTTCCTTTGTTATGTATTGATGAAGCATTCACCTCTACTAGGTGAAGGAAGACACAACAGACACGGCTCTCCCTCAGTATTGCATGGGAAATAGGGTTTTTCAGTATCTCTCAAACCAATTCCTGTCTTTCAATATATAGAAAATACAAGAACATAATAACAAATATTCTTAAGTATATTTATTCGACATTGGTTGTTGATAGAAATCAATATTTAACAAATAAATATTGTTTTAAGTTATTACTTAAATAAATATAAAACCAACAATCCAACACCAACAACCCATCATTCTCTGCTTCCATTCCCACTGACAGTGATATGATCGGTAATACTTTTTTTATATAATTGAGGCGTATAGCCATTTTATTATAATTGAAAAAATCCTGGAGAAACCAGGTGGATGGGTTAGACTTGGACCTCATTTTATTATAGTGATTATTCACGGTATCCTGCTCATCGTATGTTGAAGGATCTTGGTTGAGTTTGGATTAGTCAAAACGCACCATCAAGTCACTTCTCGTACTATTTAAAAGTATGATGCCGGCAGTGTGACTCTTCTTCTTCCAGACATTATAGGTTTCTAGCTCCCTACGTGCCTGGACAGAGTGTCCCTTAGCAGATCATGGAGCCTCCATGACTTGTAGAGTTGCATCCAAAAGTTCTTGGTCTTCCGAGATATTGAACTTTATGACTCCATGTGTCATTTCGTTTAGTTTTCACCTTTGTTGATATCTGCTACAATACTCTTCTATACAACATCCATCTTACAATGCCATTAGGTGTTGTGTCTTATATGTGTACATAACACTAATTGTTTATATTATTGTTAAAATATTTATCAAAGTATAAGAAACAAAATATGCTTCTCCAGATAATCAATTTCAGTACTTAGATTTATAAATTAGCATACTATAAAGACGCAACAATTAAATTTGTAATTTCATAAATAAAAATTTGAAATTATAATGGTTTCCATTATGAATGACAAACAATTTTCAATATTATTGTTCCATTAATAAATTCCTACGAAAATAATTGTTAAACTACTTAGTGTCTACTAAAGACATCTAGACAAACTAGATTAATCCAACACAAATTCTTAGCTACAATGTGATTGTAGCTATCCTGGCTACATTTGAGGACATTTTAGTCAAATTAAAATAAAAAATACCTTTACAAGAGGGTAATTTTGTAATTAATGAAATATGACAAAACTGAAAATAGAAGAGACAAACAACTCGAACGTATTGAGCGCCGATTTCTTTTTTCCTTTTTTTTCTTTTTATTGATCTTTATCCCAACTACAATAATTTAATAGTTGTAACTTTTAATATATAAGTCCAAAATGAAAAAAATTATATCACTATTCACCTAAATTCAAGCTCTTCAAAATAAGACCAGTCATGGATATTTTTTGACAACTTTTAAAAAATTATTTTTACATGTATACCATGATATTTTAATGTGAGGATGTATGTACATATTTTAATGTGAGAATGTACATGTTTTAATGTGAAAATGTAAATGTTCTAATGTGAGAATGTACATGTTCTTTAATGAACATCTGTACATGTTTGTATGGTCATATGTACAAGTTTTCTCCCTTATATATACAGAGTTTGATCTAAAGATGTACATATTTAATGATTTGTACAGATTTATGTGACCATCTTGTGTATTTTTAATGCGAGGATGTACTTGTTTTTACGTGTGGATGTACATATTTTAATGAACATTTGCACAGGTTTGTATGACTATCGGTACAAGTTTTTCTTTTACGTTCTGTACATTATACATGTAAAAATAATTTTTTTTAAGTTGCCAAAATATATTCATGACTGGTCTTCTTTTTAAGAGCTTGAATTTAGATGAACAATGATATAATTTTTTTTTTTTTGAACTTATATATTAAAAGTTACAATAATTTAAAGTTTGTGTTATGATAGAGACAAAAAAATAGAATAAAAAAACTAAAACACGCGCGTGTTGTATGTAGCCAAGTTGGCTACATTCACCTTTAGCCAAGACTAATTGTTAATCCAAACTATTTGAACACTAACATTCAAATGATTAAATTGTTTGATGTCTACTAAAGAGACAAACTAGATTAATATAAACTATTTGAAATTTTCATGTTCAATTTTAATTTCTTGGCTACACGTGCTTGTAGCTAGGATGGCTACATTCAGGGGATTTTGTAATTTAGAAAATAGGAGAAGGGGTGGTTTTGTAATAGAAAATAGAGGAAGGGGTGATTTTGTAATTAGGAAAAAGTGGGAAGTTCGGAGAGGAGAGCGTAAAGCATTCACACGTGAATACTTTGTATTTTTCTCTTTTTTTTTTTTTTGTTATCTTTTATAACAACAAAAAGAATTTAAATGGTTGTAACTTTTAATATATTAGTCCAAAATAAAAAAAAATTATATCATTGTTCACCTAAATTCAAGCTCTTCAAAACAAGACCAGACATGAATATGTTTTGACAACTTTTTTTTAAAAAATATTTTTACATGTATACGATGATATTTTAATGTGAGGACGTATGTACATATTTTAATGTGAGAATGTACATGTTTTAATGTGACGATGTACATGTTCACTTGTGAGAATGTACATTTTTTATTGAACATCTATACATTTTTGTATGACTATCTATACAAGTTTTCTCCCTAATATGTACAGATTTTAATCTAAGGATGTACATATGTAACGATTCATACAGATTTATCATTTATGTGACCATCTGTATATTTTTAATGCAATTATGTACATGTTTTTTACGTGTGGATATACATGTTTTAATGAACATTTGTACAAGTTTGTATGACCATATGCATAAGTTTGTTTTATGTTCTGTATATTATACATGTAAAAATAATTTTTTTAAGTTGTCAAAACATATCCATGACTGGTCTTGTTTTGAATAGCTTGAATTTATGTGAATAATGATATAATTGTTTTTCATTTTGGACTTATATATTAAAAGTTACAACAATTTAAATTTTTTGTGAAAGAAAAAAAGAACTAAAAATTAAAAAAAATCAAAACGCTCACTGTCCCTCCCATATCTCTCCCTCACGTGATATTATATATCCTCCTGTATGTAGCCAGGATAACTATAGTCAGTTATAGGCAAGACTGATTGATTAATAAAGGCAATTTCTTAGCTACAAGTAACTGTAGCTACATGTGGCTACATCTGACAACATACAGGGAGAGGAGGAGCGAGCACGACGGAAGCCAATTGTTTTTGTTTTTTTTTTTTTTCACGCGCGCGAACATTGATTTGCTTTGTTTTTCTTTTTTTCTTTTTTCTTTTTTTATATTTTATTATTCTTTTTTTTATATAAAACTTTAAAATTGTTATAATTTTTAATATATAAGTCCAAAATGAAAAAAATTATATCATTGTTCATTTAAATTCGAGCTCTTCAAAACAAGACCAATCATGGATATGTTTTAAACAATTTTTTAAAAAAATTATTTTTACACATATAGTGTACAGAACATAAAAGAAAACTTGTACAGTTAATCAAGAAAACTTGTACAGTTGGTCATACAAACCTGTACAAATGTTCATTAAAACATGTACATCATTACATTAAAAATATACAGATGGTCACATAAATCTGTACGAATCATTAAATATGTACATCCTTAGATTAAAACATGTACATATAAGGGAGAAAACTTGTACATATCATCATACAAACATGTACATATGACCATACAAACATGTACAGATGTTCATTAAAGAACATGCACATTCTCACATTTAAACATGTACATCGTCACATTAAACATATACATTCTCACATTAAAATATGTACATACATCCTCACATTAAAATATCATGGTATACATGTAAAAATAATTTTTTTTAAAAGTTGTCAAAACATATCCATGTCTGGTCTTATTTTGAAGTACTCGAATTTAGATGAACAATGATATAATTTTTTTTCATTTTGGACTTATATGTTAAAAGTTATAACAATTTAAAATTTTTGTGATAAAGAAAAAAAAAGGAAAAAAGAAAAAAAGAAAAAAAAAACAAATCATGCACGCGCATTCTCCCGTGTCTCTCCTAATTATTCTAAATTACAAAACTTACCCCAATTATAACTATTAATATACTTATGAGATCTGCATATATAGTCATCCTAGCTACATCTAGGTGTAGCTCAGAATTGCCGTTAATAAAATTATTATTCATATAGTAATAGAATAAATTACTAGAATTATGGAATCACGAGATGAAGGATATAAGAAAAATAGAGATGCATGTAAATGCAAGATATCATGTATGTATACGGAAGGAGAGGTGAGGAAGTAATGAAGCGGTATATATATGTGTATGGTAATAGTATATATAGACATATGCGATAGATATTATATATATATACTCTATGTTAGTCTACGTGACGGAAAGAAGAATAGAGATAATACGCACATGGAGCAGAGGGTAAGAGAAGGTGAAACCAAAGCTCGGTAGGGTAAACAGATGTTTAGGTGCAGGTACTGTGGTTCCTTGTGTGTTCTATGATGTCAGGTCGATGATGTGGGCTATCCGCACGTATCATGTTGCAGCGCAAATGAGATGACAGTCCCAGTCATCAGTTGACTGAGCTGTCTTTTGTTATATTAATTTTAAATTGTTGTAATTTTAAAATGTATATCCAAAAGAAAAAAATTGTATCAATGTTCATTTAAATTTAAGCTCTTCAAAATAAGACCAACACATGAATATATTTTGACAAGTTTAAAAAATTTGTATTAGGTACATGTATATATTTGCACATATCAACAAGACTTATGATTCACCGTATAAAGCTTAAGATACACCCGCACAAAAATGATAATACTCCAAAAAACAATAATGAATCAGTATTTGTTTCTGAATGGTACATCAAGAAATATATGATTCATCATATGAGGCTTAAATTACGACAACAAATAATATCAAAGCACCATAAAATAATTATAGTACATCATAAAACGATAATAAGACAACATAAAACAATAATGATTCACCACTTGTTAGTTAATAAATCATAATATCAATTTTAATGAATCATAATATCAAAATTAATGAATCATAACATCAAATTAATGAATCATAACATCATGTTTATATATCATTGTAAACATATAAAATTAAACAAATTTAAACAATGATACAACACAAAATAATAATTGACACGTAAGAAAATACATGATTCACCATATAAGGTTTAAAATACGCCATACAACTATAATAATACACCATAAACAATAAGAAATTTTCATTCGTTCCGAAATTTGTTATTTAATTCACCACTTATTTGTTAGTGAATCATAATAAAATTTGGGTGAATCATAATATCAAAATTAATGAATTATATTATTATTTTAGTGTATCATCGTAAACATATAAAAATAATTTTTATTCAAAGTTGCCAAAGCATATTCATTACTAGTCTTGTTTTGAAAAGCTTGAATTTAGATGAACTATGACATAATTATTTTGAACTTATATATTAAACGTTACACCTATTTAAAATTAACACAAATTGTATTTTTATATTTATGTGCCACATAAATAGTGCAGTTGGACTGCGACATCATCATTCGTACAACATTTGTGCGGGCAGTCCATGCAATCGAAATTGCTGATGATGTGTATATGTATATATCATGTAACAAGTAAGATCGACAAGGTGCGGATATAGTGGTTATAGACAAAATAAAATGCATCTCTATGTATAACTAAAAGTATGTGTGTGCTTTATTGTTTTAGGGAAATTTCTTACGTTTATTATAAAATATCCATAAATTTCACAGATAATTAATCTTTTAGATTTATTTTAGTCTACAATATACTTCTCAGGTTTATTTTACTCTACACCATGCCCCTGTAAATATAACAAATATTTCTTTTTTCACGATATAACCTTGCATAGTGTACCAGTTACATTTTCACGACATATCCCTGTGAAGTGTAGTACATCTATGCCTCCAAGCGCACTATACCTCATAACCGGATCAATTTGATGGAATCCAATTTTACTCGGTGTATCCACTAAAATGAGCGCAAATACCAACAAGAATGCTCCCAACACACCACCAGCTGCATTATTCATTTCAAGTTATAAATTTTTGTAGCTTGGACAAACTTGATTGATGTATATGAACAAAAAAGATACAGAACAAAGATCCTTTATGTAGCATGATGATAGAACTACGAGATTGACAATTATTCTTAAGAATGCTCTGGATTGAGATAAAGGCTTCCCAGAGCTAGGCGGAGGTTACAGTTACTAGCTTACAAATAAGACGAGACAATCATACTTGCCAAACACAACTTGTCCAATATCCAAATATATAAAGATCTGTTTGTCCTTATCTAAATATTTTCTCAAGAGACTGTCAAAGATATAACCAGTGACATCAAATAGAACTAGCAATATAAAACAGACCCAACCCCCTCTTGTACGGTTAAAGGCATCGAGAGAAGTCATATGTCCACATATGCATTAACTTCTAATACAAAAATCATAATAAGATTAAGCAAGTGCAATAATAATTTATAAAAACTTAGACACCAATCTAAGAGGCCCAAATTATAGTAAAGATCTAGAAGAAGAGGTGAGGATCTTTATTACAAGTGAAACAGGTGAGATCTTCTTATTTTCTCTACAAAGTGAAACATGACATAAGATTCTCTTCATCAAAACTGAAAGCTAATTTGACATTGATCTTAAATTATACCATTGAACACTGTTTGTGAGACATTACACATGTGTGCTATTTCCTGTTATTAAAGGCCAAAACTAGTCGCTACAATGTGCACGGGTATATTATGAAAATGTAGTTGTTACACTATGCAGGGGTATATCGTGAAAAAAATATTTGTTACACTCACAAGGGTATAGTATAGAGTAAAATAAACCCGTTGGGTATATTGCAGAGTAAAATAAACCAGAGGTGTATATATGCAAAGTAAAATAAACTTGAGCAATATGTTATAATGATTTGTGAAATTAGGTGTATTTTGTAAAAAAAAAATGGGTAAACCTCAAGGGTATAATATGAAATTATCCTTTTTTGTTATGTATACAGACAAGGGCTTAGGGTTTCGAATTTCAGGTTTTGGGGCGGGTTGACCTCAACCTGAACCCGGCCTGCTCGTGTTTCACTTTAACCCGAACTGACCAGAACTCGTAGCGGGTTAGGATTTGTCAACCCGAAACCGACCAGGGTTACATATCCCCAACCCGAACCCAACCTATTTGACACAAACCCGATATTGACACATTAACCTAAACTCTCAACCACCCTAAAATTTAAAATATTTTATTATCAATACAAATTCAATGCAAAATCATAAATAAAACATAACTTAGCATAGAAAACCATCAAACAAAATTGTTACATGATTGAAATATTTAGGGTTATGTCACATTACTTTAAGAATATATATTTTATTTTTAAAAATATTTTTGGATTGCGGGTTGAAATCAGGTTGGTAGATCAACCCAAAACCGAACAGTGTTTTTAGCAACCCAAACTCGACCTGAAAAATGCTTTCAGGTTGAAAATTGCAACCCATCCCTGTGTTTTAGTGTGTCAGTTTCAAGTCGAATTTCAGATTCGTGTCAGGGTTGGGAGCCTTACTAGGGCTGATCATTCCCTTGTGCGGGTTAGGTTCGTGCTGAGCAGAACATAATTTTTTAGGTCGATCAGGTCAGGATTTAGTGTCCAAACCCATTGTTTAACTTTTTAGGCTGGGACGAGCACTATCGGTCAGACCGAATTTACCCAATTTCAAAAAAATTCCAAAGTCTAGTTTGATTTTTTTATTTCAGTTCTGATTTTTTGTCCAAGGTCATTTAGATTTTTTCCCGGACCGACCTGTCAAACTTTTTTGGGCCGGATTAGACCGGGTCGCCTAGACGGACCTATTTTAATCAGCTCCAATACCTAAGGATATACCTTTTACTATAGACTTGGACGATGCTGCAACAAACGATTTTCCATTGGTAAAACAAGCAACCTAATATGTTCAATTCCAGCGGATTTCAGCTTCTAGTAACAGAGTTTGTTCATTGGTAAAGAGCATTTTTTGTAGAGAATTAGAGTGAGGATTATACATATGAGAGAGCTGGTGGTAATAAAAAGAATTATTCATGCATATAGGACGTAAGAATGCCCTCAAGCTGTTTCATCCAGATGAGGTTTCGATGGTGAATTTATTATCTATAGTGGCTCTGAAGACATCAGCTATCTAAATGGCCATAATGCAGTTGTAGCTCTTAATCTAATGGATGCAGGCAGAGGATGTGTTGTTTTATAGAAATAATCTAAGGACCTCTTTTTGCATGCAGTAGCACGTACTCATGATAGGCAATTTAGAAGGCTTAAGCAGTTTATAGAGATTTAAAAGTGAATTGAAAGTAGAAGATGAATGAAACAATGAATTTGATGTATTGAATTTTGTGTCGATAGTCTTACAAATCTTTACAATTGTGTGTGTATTTATATCTATAAAAGAGAGTGACCTATTTTACCCTATTGGACTAATAAAAGAATAAGTTACAAGTATGGGCCTATTACAGAGTGGGCTACACATTATTATTGGGCTAAGTATTATGTGTGTCAGTATCCCCCCTCAATCTAAATGGGAGAAGGTAGAGTTTGAAACGCAGCAGAGTGAAGCGCGGGTATGGCAGCGCCTTGGTGAGAGCATCTACAACTTGATCCCGAATGTAGAGGAAGGAGATAAAGAGTGTGCCGTTCTCCACCTTCTCACGAACGAAATGGAAGTCGAGGGCGATGTGCTTGACGAGAGCATGAAGAACTGGGCAGCAAGGTAAGTCGCCCCCAAATTGTCACACCATAGTATAGGAGGTTTATGTTATTTCACCCGTAATTCCTGTAATAGATGTTATATCCATAGTATTTCACAAGTTACATGCACCATAGCTTGGTATTTGGCTTTGGTGGTATATCGAGCCACCGTGGGTTGTTTTTTTTTTTAGGACCAAGAAATTACGTTTTGACCTAGGTATATAGTGTAGCCTGTAGTAGACCGCATATTCTCAACATTCCCAGGCCAATATGTATTCGCATAGACAAAGATTTGAATATGAGACATTTTAGAGAGAAAAGACTGAAGTTTTGTGTGCCTTTGAGATAACATAGAAGGCGTTTTAGGGCTTGCCAGTGAGGAGTCTTCGGTTATTATGCATGTATTGACAGAGGTGATTCATTACAAAATTAATGTATGGCCTAGTAAGAGAGAGGTATTGAAGTCCCCCTAGGAGACTACGGGGGACTGTAATGTCAGGGTAAGATTTAGTAGATTGTGGGTCAGAGAGAAAGGTAATAGTCATAGGAGTGGTAACTGGTTTGAAGTAGGAGAGACCTGCACGATGCAGGAGATCCCCAATGTATTTGGATTGATTTAGGAGAAGGAATGAGAAGGTTCGAGTAACATTAATCCCTAGAAAATATTGAAGATCCCCAAGGGCTTTAACTAGGAAATAGCTTGCCAGTTTTTGATAGAATATTAAGAGGAGAGAGGGATTGTTGGCAGTGGCAATTATATCATCTACACAGATGAGGATATAGATAATATCAGGATTTTGATAATAGGTTAAGAGGGAGGGTTGAGCTCTGGAGGGCCTGAAACCAAAAGAGAGAAGAGCATCTGATAATTTTTCAAACCACATTCTAGGAGCTTGCTTAAGCCCATAGATTGACTTTTGTAGCTTGCAGTTAGGGTGAAGAGGGTGAAAGAAACCAGAGGGTTGCATCATATAAGCATCTTGTTTTAGGGAACCATGCAAGAAAAAATTATCTATATCAAACTATTTAATAGGCCAGGACTAGGATATAGCAAGGGATATAATGATTCTTAAGGTAGCGGGCTTTACCAGAGGACTAAAAGTGTCTTGATAGTCCACCCTTCCTGTTGAGAATACCCTTTAGCCACAAGTCTGGCCTTCCTCCTTTCAATGCTACCATCTACCATCTTCTTTGTTTTTAAGACCCACTTAACTCCCAAAACATTTGCATTTGTTGGCTTATGAACGAGAGTCCATGTTTTTGTCTTCTGTTAAGCCTGAAATTCCCTGAGTAAGGCATCCCCCCATTCTGAGTGTTTTAGAGCTTCTTTGAAGCTGGGTTTATCGGGAACTTTTTCTGTGGTGTGAGCTTGGGGCCAAGGAATAGTCCCATCTCGGTGAATCAGGGGTATGACAATATTGTTTCTTGCACGAGTGATCATAAGATGATTAGGAACATGAGGGTTCATATGGCCTAGAGCAAATCAGAGACACTTCACCATATTTTAATTGCATGAGAAAAAAAGATGTCAATTACATTATTGAACAAACTTACAAAGCCAACACCTATTAATGTGTGAAATGCCCAAGATTGAAGATAATAGTTTATAGGCTTCATCTTAGACATATCTCAAATATAAATTTAGCTTTAGGTTGGTCCAAACCTGCCAACTAAAAGATAGAATGGAAAGAAGGGAGGAAGTGTCGTAAGGAGAATCACATGTGGAGATCATCCCGTCCTAGCATGTAGGATAAATTTCCTAAGCCAAAGGCTATCTTTCTTGATTGTGGTCAACCATACATTGGCACTCGTGAGGTGGATACTGTGGATCCACCTTATTTAGAGCCTTTTCGAGTTATGGAAGATTAACTAGATGAAATTAAGAAGGAAACCAAAGTTCCATTTATGAATGTCCTTCAGACCAAGACCCTTATTCTTCTACTTTGTGTTTGTTATACTTCATGTGACGTGCTCAACTTTTTTTAACATTTTGCATCTTCAAAACAAAGAAAAGATTGAAGAAGCTTGTTGAAGAATTTAATAAAATTCTTATGAATCATGATAGTAGATGCCCAAATGCCTATTACCCCACACGTTACAGCTTTTATGAATGGAGAGAGTGGGTGCCCATTCATATGAAAAGGACCTCCCTAGACAAAGATTTTGCGTTGAATACTATTTAGTAGGTGGTCAAATGAAGTCTGAAGTTTTGGTTTCCTAATCATAATTGGGATGCCTAGATACCTAAAGATGAAAACTCCAGCGTAGGGCCCATTTGATTAAAAAAAGGGAACCCGTCCCAAGAACATATCAGATTTCGACATATTTAGCTTGATCCTTAAGGCTTTGAAGAATAGGTTTGCCCTGTGTCGGATGAGGAAAAGGGAATCTACTTATCCTTATTGAATAGGATGACATCATCAACAAAGAAAAATTATAATATATGTAAAGTCATATAGGATGGTGGTGAAGTAAGATTGGGGTGTTAGAGCTGGTCAAGAAGATGTGAAACCACATCCATGGCAAAAATATATAGGTAAGGGGAAAATGGGTCTCTTCAGCGAAAACCGCACTTGCCATAGAAAACACTAGTTGAACCATTAATGTTTAATGAGAACAAGATGGAGGAAACACTCAACATGATTTACTAGACAACTCATTTTGGAGGGGGGATTTAGGAAATTTAAGGTACGCTAGAAGAACCCCCAGTAAACCGTATCAAGTGCCTATTGGATGTCCACTTTATATGCTCCTCGGGAAGATGTGAGCTATCTGATAGTGCTTCATAAGCCTGAGGTAAAGACGAATATTATCATATATGAGCTCATTTTGATCAAACCAGTTTGACTATGACAAACCAAGAGGGAATGAAATATGAGAGCCTACATACCACAATCTCTTAGATGAAATTGTAAATGGTCTTACAACATGAGGTAGGTCTAAAGTCTATCAAGGAGTGGGCTTCACACTTAGGGATCAAGGATATAACTAAGATAGGTCTAAAGTCGGCCAAGGAACAAGTGTCAACATTTTCTTTATAATAATCAATGGTTCTTCCTCATATAAATCCTCAATTTTTGAATCCTTCTCTTTCTCACCCATCTCTGAAATTTTAGTTAGAGGATTACATTTTTTTATTCTAGGCGTTCCATATGGCTCAGTTCAAAGATACAAATTTAATGCTTGCCTCAATTTATTTGTCCATCGTACAATACGCAGGCACATGCTAAAATGTAAAAATTGGGTACAGTTAGAAAAACATGTATACATTTACATGTATAAACCACGCGAAACTATAAAATAAATAATGATTATTTCACATAATTATAGTTGATAGGTTACCTGGAATAGGTGGACAAACCATCGAAGTATGCCCCTCAGTGTGTTTGTAAAAGCCTTCAACAAGCAACCATACACATGTCCACTCTAATCATAGTGCGTCATGGTATTTATGTAATGAAGTGAAAAATGATAATTGCCCACATCTACCTTATACCCTGCCTTACACCTCACCATTGACCCATTAAACACTAATACAAATTCCCTAACTTATTTCAACACATCGATGTATCCCTCTTCTATGACTTCACTTAATTCATTTAGCTGGACAAATGAAAAATGATTGGACTCTATATCCTACTCATGATTTCATTGTCTTACTATTGATTTAGGGCATTGTTCATCTTATATGGTATATTCTCCTAATGGAATGTCGTACACACAAATCACGTTCTCGCTACACACACTTAACAGTACCATTTAAAAAACTAACTTCACATGTCACCCAGTCAAAATGAAGAAAAGTCCATTTCTAAATATGTAACGAACACTAATGTCATTTAGTGTTAGTAATGAATCAAAACCAGCCTTCTCCAAAGATGCTCTTGTACTTTTATTATGGGGGTCAATTCTAAGTGTGAGACAATTTCATGCAATCTGGATGTTGAACTTGATCTAGACATGAAATCCTATCTTGCAACTACATTTTCTAACTACAAAGTTATGTGAATAAATATGGAAATCAGTGACATTTTAAAGGAGCTTGTGACAATATTACATTACATGTTATACCCAAAGAAATGCAAACTGCAACACACAAACATAATGCACACTATTGTTGTAAGATTGAACATATATGTTAACGTATAAACTTAAACAGAGCTAAATAGTTGCTCAAAATATTATATTTTAAGCGGACCATAATATATACCAATCTGTCACACCTAAACCACAACTATAATGAAATTGCATTAGAATAACCATTTTAAGCTTTCTAAAACAACTAAACTAATTGGATTTGTATGATTATGCTTTGAGTATGTTGCTGCTATACTAAAGGTATCCGGTTAAAACAATAATGAGATAAGATTTGTTTTTGTACCAATTTGTATGATCTTGTATTGTATAGTAACAACCCATTGCAAATCATATTTTCTATTAATAAACAACTAATTTGTACACGTATCAATTAGGGAGTAATTCACACCAACATACCATACGCAAACCACCAATCTCAAGTATATTAATAACCATTACAATTTACCATCCCTTTAGTTACTAAAACAACTAATATGTTTAGTTTTTGTAATCAGTCATTTTAAGTGTTGGTATGTTAAAGGCATCCAATTAAATCACTAAACAAATCATGTTTTAATTTCATACCAACTTTAACAATAAAGCATATCAATCTATGAGTACATTAACAAAAATACATCAAACACAACTAAATGAACATGTAACATAATGAATGTAAACAGAGGAAAGCTAAACTACAAATAATTGTCCTAAATTCGTAATACAACCCTCCACATGATCACCCTATATGTAACCAAGTGCAGACCAATCCATAACTCACTAAGCAACGATAAATTTCATACCAAATTAACAAGAATGACACCAACATCACATTACAAATGTAACAACTCTCATAACTGAAACTACTTGTGTCAGAATTTTATAACACTGAGTAGTTTATATAAACTGGGATATAAGACACCACAATCAACTAAAAACACCTACTACTGAGTTAGTAAGTACCTGTATTTAAACACAAACTATATGGTTGGTCATATTTGCAATCTTATTTCCATTTGGTGTATGATTATGAAGTTTTCGTCGTCATAAATATATTTACCTGCTTAACAAAACACCTGGTACTGATTGATTGTGAGGCTGTTTTTAAACCAACTTCAAGGTTTGTCATATGTGCATTCTTATTTCCATTGAGGATCTTACATTCATTAACCAAACTTTTACATAATCACATTATGTAACCAAGTGCAAACTATATATATATGTCACCAAGCACCAATGAATTGCATTCCAAACATCCTTTGAATGATACACCAACCAATTTACTATGCACGTGTTTCAATCTCAAAACCGAAACCATATATGATATCAAAATTTTATAATTGATTTGTGTACTTACAAAGGGAATATAAGACATCTTAATCAACATAACATATACCTAGTACTGATTTGCTACATACCTACTTTTTTTAAACCAACTCTAAGCTTGCTCACATTTGCATCCTTATTTCCATTTAGTGCATAGATTTTTCATCATCTAACTTTAAACATATTTACTTGTCTGTAACTTCAAACATACATACAACTTATATTTTTAGTGTTGTCATAATTACCTATATATGCTTCGTAAATAAATGCCAACAATACCATAATAACAACACATCAAGTACCCACATCCCAACAGGATGAGAAATTGAGAACAAAATAATATCATCACTTCAAAGAGATACATATGTTCATTGTTTTCTTTCTTCTTCTAGCTTTCGACCAGAATACTGTTTTTTGCTTTCCTATTGTAAAAATTTCACCACAGTGATGCAAGTAAACATCAATACCCTAACAATAAAATTTAGTTGAAAGTAGTCATTACGTACATTCTACCAAAGTGATACTAAACATAAGACACCTATTAATGGTGTATTAACACCAAAAATTCCTGACATATATTCCCCTGCAAGTTGTTCATCCTCCTCGTTTGTTTCCGGGTGCAGGTTTTCCATTTGAATTCATAAATGTCTGTGAACTCCTCCCCGTCTTGGCTAAGACAATTCTGTGAATTTTATTTTTGTGTTGTAGCCCCTCAATCCAGAGAACAGAGAATGATCTAAAAGAAAACCTCAACAAATCTCTATTCCACATCTTGTCGTATTCCTCAACGTCCTTTGTTTGCACATTGCCGATGTGACGCCCGAATCGAGTGCCACCATCTAAGGTAAATGACTTTAGGCTGAGCATTGAGTTCGACTCAGAATCCAAGTAAGCATCCCCTACACCTCTGTCCCTTAGAATTAAACTACCGATATGAGACTTTTGCTAGTAAGAAAAATTTACTCCCATCCAGCAGCGGGTTATAATGTTTCTGTACCCTATCTCCATTATTTTTATTTGTACTCTATTGAACTTTGAATAATGCTTCCTTTCCGAACCATCATTGGCCGATATCATCGATTTTCTCGTCCAACCTTTGCCTTTGGAAAAGTTGAAGTTCAATAGATTTATCACCTTTTTTGGTGTTGTCGAGGGAAGTGGAGGACCTCATATTCAACAGCGATAGAGTAATCGAGATGTTCTTTGTCCAAGAGAAGGACACCTTCAGGGAGGAGGATGGCTCCCGTGTTTCGGCTTTTGTACACGCAAATTAGTCTATGTTAGAGAGTCGTATAAATAAGGGGAACCGAAGATACCTGGTCCAAAAGCACTGTCCGGTGGTGGCACCACTAGCTCTGGGAACCGAAGCTACTCGTGTGTATGCTGGGAGAGAAGAAAGTCTTCTAAGGTTTGATGTGGACTTCGTCATCGGCAGATGTATTTTTACCCGGCGGTGAACGATGGAGAATAGAATATTGTGTTCTGTGTTGGGAAAGAAGTAGTGATGAATGAAGACCGAAGCGCAATTGTTATTTTTTCTTGTCTTTTCTTTACAAACCTAGTTGTAGAATTGACCGTAACTTTGATAAATGTCTAAATGAGCATGTTTTATAGGTGTATTTCATGTATAATATCAGCACTTTTTCTGCTCATTTCTCACTTATCGTTTGTTTTTCCTCTAGTTTTATGTTTTATTGATTATCTCACAAATTTATTGGTTTACACATAGAGAAAAGCAAGCTCGAAAGAAAGTACACGAAGAGACCAACGCATAGCCGCAGACGGCTCGAAAAACGGAGTCCAAACGAAGAATCTAGAGCCGGTCAAAGTTGGAAGGAGAATGGGTCAATACTTGCTTGAGACCGCATAGGCAACCGCCTTGTTATAAGGCGGACAACACTCATGGCGTCCGCATGTGTTTCAGGCGGACAAGACTGGTGGACAAACAACATACAACCGCCTATATTGTGGGCGGTAGTCAAGGCGGACGAGAGAATGCGGACGACAACAGAGAGGAGACCGCCTAAAAACCAAGCGGACGTGAGGCGGACACCATAGGCAACCGCCTATATTGGACGCGGACAGGAGGTGGTCGTGACTGAGAATGAGTCGCGCGCCAGTTTTCTTCTTCGCCCGTCTTTCTCCTGCAACTTGATTCCGCTATCCATCTACTCCGCCGCATCGCCTACCATAATTTTCTCACGCGTTCCAGCTCCGTCCCCTGCAATTAATGAGCAATCAACGAGAGCAATCAACCGGCAATCAAATTCGTACGGATCTTCTTCTCCTCTGCCTCTATATAAACTCACCCCTTCAACACAACAAACACACAACACGCACGACGGGAGTCTGAAGAATTCGCTCACCACACTCATCCATTCCCTTCCACTTATTTTCCTCCCGTAACACCACATCATTCCACACTCACGCAGTAACAAAAGAAATAGAAGAGCAGCAGCGAGAGCGAGAGCAGACCAGCTCTTCCTCTGAAATAATGTCAAAATCTGTCTGTGCTATCTTCTTATCTCCGTTAATGTCTGAGTAATTTTCTTTTGTATCCTAGGATGGGGGTTTGATTTCTAATATTACGTAAACAATATTTATCACCTGTCTCACTTTTTAACTTGTTTTAATTCCCTTCAGCAAATATTGCTAAATGCTTTGCGCGACAAACGACTGCATTTATTTGGTAACTATCAACACATGATTTTGAGATAGTCTAAGTACCACCAAGGAATTAATCTTAGTATTTACACTCCGGATTGAGCAGGAAAATACTAAGGCTTTTATTAAGAGTTCGTAACTGACAATTATTAACTCTAATAGGCAATAAATAATTGAGACAGGTTATAAATATGTTTAAGTAATTTAGGAAATTCCCCCGCTATCCTAGGATACATTTTTCCATTCACATCAATTAATTCACCTTTTTACTGTTTTTATTATATTTGCACTGATCAAACAACAAATCAAGCTTGCCTCCGGCTAAACCCCTTTTTACAGTTTTTAAGTAACTACCAAGACTAGGATAAATTGAACAATCTCCCTGTGGATACGACACTTGTTTTACTAACTACGACCGGGATTTGTTTGCAGCCCGACGTTTATTTGAGTTTTTAATTTCTTTTCTTTTAATTTCTCAATTTAACCAAACCACTCAGAAAATAACCTTCTGCAAATTGGCGCCGTTGCCGGGGAGATTGATTCCATCAATTTCCCTAGTTTCCGGTAGTTCACTCGCTATATTATAATAATCTGTTAATACTATTAAATTGTTAATCTCGGACATCTGACTTGGACATCTGACTTGGACATCTAACTTCGGACATCTTAATATTATTGTTATTATTTCTGTCATTTCTTTCCATTGTCATTTCTTTCCATTGTCCCTAACTACTAACTTAAAATTTCCTGTCATCTCTTTCCATTGTCCTTAACATTTAATTTCCATTGTCCTTAACTTTCATTTCCATTGTCCTTAACATTTCATTTCCATTGTCCTTAACATTTCATTTCCATTGTCCTTCAAATTTCTGTATACTAACTACTAACTTATAATTTCCAGTATACTAACTCCTAACTTTAATTTTCTGTCATTTCTTTCCCTTGTCATTTAATATTCTGTCATTTTACTCTTGTTAAAAAAAAAAACAAAAAATATATCAGTGTTGTTTAACTAACGTTTATCAGCCTAACCAATATCTCTGCCTTCTTATTTTATTTACTAATAATTTTGCAGTTTCTCACAAACCACAAGTTATCTTCTGTGCATGCCAAATACTCGAACCCGAGGCTCTCCACCAATCAGTCCGAGCCCCGAACCCGAGCGCACTTTATTACAAGCACAAAGAAACCTGAGAAATCAAGCCATGGCCAATAACGAAGTTATAAATGAAATGACCATGCAAATCAACCAGAACACCGTGCTCTCTCTGACTACCACCAACCGAATACCGAAGGAAGAGCATCAGCTATAGTTCTCCCCGAACTAACACCAGAAGAAGCCGGACGATGGGTTTTCAAAACCCACTACATCACCGCCGTCCGGGATCTAGGCAAGTTTAGTGGAGCGAACCCAGATGAAGCCCCAAATCATCTGAGTCTCTTCCTAGACTTCTGCAATTCCTTTGGTCAGACCGGCAACGTCAAAGAAAGAATCCGTCTACAACTATTTCCTCACTCATTATCGGATTCAGCAAACAGGTGGTATCGAAGCCTTCCCTCCCGATCAATCACCACATGGCTGCAAATGGCCCAAAAATTTCTTGCCAAATACTACCCAACCAGTAGAACAAGGCAATTGATCGGTGAGATCAACACTTTCTGTCAGGAGCCAGGAGAAACGTTGTACGACGCATGAGACAGATTCAAGGATATGCTAATGAAGTGTTCCCACCATGGTCTCGACGATCAATCCCTCTGCCTGTCATTCTTCAACGGTCTGATGATGGAACCGACTACTCGTCAATTCCTCTGCAGGAGGAAGTTTCATGATGAAATCTCCTAAAGAAGGAATGGACCTTCTCGAAACCATGACGAGCAATACAAGACAGTGGACGAGATCCAAAGGAAGAACACCACGAGCAGCAGGCCTACTCCACGTTGAGCCTACAGATCATTTATCAGCCCAGATCTCGTCCCTTGCAAAGATGGTGGAAAAGCTAACAACATCACAAAACGAAATCGTAAAAACAATAGCTTCTCCACCTACAAGTTCACCACCAGCTCCACCTACAGAAGGATGTGTCATATGCGCCGGTCCTCATGAAACTCATCAATGCGAAGGCAAAGGCCAGTACGAGGAAGTACAATTCATAGGAAACCGCCCCGGTAATTCCTACAACAATAACATCAACAACAACTACCCATGGAGAAATCACCCGAATTTCTCATGGAAAAATAATGATCAGAACCAGGAGGGCAGAACAACAATTCCAATACCTATCAGGGAAACCGACCCCAACCAAACTCTAATATGGGTTATAGAGCACTAGGTGCCCCTCCAGGTTTCCAACAACACAACAACAACAACCATCTTCATCCTCTGTTGATCCAAACGCAGAACTCAAAGAGATGATGAAGGGTTATGTCTATACTCAGAACCAGCTCTCTGCACAAGAAGCCTTCAACCAGAAAATCGAAGGTAAATTCAATCAACTTGCAGAACAACTTGCTCGAAGACCGCCAGGGGCTCTCCCAAGCCAAAATGAACCAAATCCAAGAGAGCAAGCCAAGTGCATCTATGTGAAGGAGCACGATGAAGAAAAGATGGAGGTGGCTAAAACAGCTAAAGTTCCAGAACTACACCCTTCCCTCCAAGAGTGGGTTGTAGCAATCGAAACTTCCAAAAGGAATGTAGCTGAACTTGAAAGCACCGCCAAAGTCTATAATAATCGCATTCAATCTGAGAATACCTACCTTGAGCACTTGGTGGCCGGTTATGAAAATGAAAAGCTCGACTTTGAAGAAGAAGAAGAAGAGGTTAAGGCGATAACCTTGAGAAGCGGTAAGAAAACCGACGAGATTCACATCCCGCAAAGATCAGAAGAATCCAAAGAGGATAGTGAAGAAAAAGCTGAGGCCCCTGTAGAAAAAACATCTCCCACCATCCTCACTATTCCATCAGCTTCAAAACCTTCTTCACAAGAACCGCCTATACCATTTCCCCACCGACTCCAGAAGCAGAAATTGGATAATGAATATGGTAAGTTTCTGGCAATGCTGAAACAACTAAACGTCAACATACAGTTTGTAGACCTCATTGCCAAAATGCCAAACTATGCCAAATTCCTCAAACACCTCATATCCAACAAAACTAAATTGGCCGAAGTCGGTACGGTACCTCTCAATGTAGCTTGCTCAGCTATTCTGCAACAACCACTACCGTCAAAATGCAATGATCCGGGCAGCTTCACCATTCCAGTCACAATTGGTAGCACCTCATTTCCATACTCCCTATGCGATCTGGGTGCCTCCATTAATTTGATGCCCCTCTCCACTTTCAAAAAGCTAGGAATTGGAGAATGAAAAAGACCAAGATGACCCTGCAACTGGCAGATGGTTCGGTAACATACCCAAGCGGAGTGGTGGAGGATGTTATCATTAAAGTGGAGCACTTATACTTCCCATGCGATTTTGTCATTCTAGACATCGAAGAGAACTCCACTACACCTCTCATCCTTGGACGACCATTCCTTGCCACAGCCGATGTGCACATTTGGGTAGCCCAGGGGAAAATCACCCTTCAGGCTTATAACGAAAAGCTGGAGTTTGCATCAGGAAGATCTCCAGATAGCAAATCCAAAGATCTCAAGTTCGTAAGGGATACTCAATCATCATCATCCCCACTTCTGTTTATCACCCTTCCAGACGGCATGTCTATTACAGAGATACCACCACCAATCCCGGACGAAGAACGGGATAAGAAAAGAAAACATGCATCCAGGTGGACACTCAAAAATACCATCGAGTCATGCTTTGGATCTCCTCCTCATAACCACCCCCCAGGATCGATCTAACGACAAAGCGTCTAGCCAAAGACGTTAAAGAAGGGCAGCTTTCCGGGAGGCAACCCGGACGAACTTATCTTTTATATGCTTTTTATGCTGTTTTAATTTTCAGGTTCCCTTTAATTTTATTTTTGCTAACTTTTAACCCCGTTTATAGTATGGTTGCTTCTAGTGTCTTATGCAGGTGCAATTTCATGTCTACACCGCAACCAAGCTACGCTACTTGAGGCTGAAGCTCAAGTGTGGGGGAAGTTCAATACACGCTAGCAAAAATAATCTCAGGGGAGTACCAGTTTCATTAATTATGCTTTTATTTAAATAAATATGCAGAGGAGAGTTTATGTGCTTAAATGATATTCGTGAGCTTCGTGTTCTCTCTATTTTATCTACTTACCGAAAAGGCCTTCTGAAGCCTTCCCTTGTTTTTCTGGTGAACAATGAGGACATTGTTCAATTTAAGTGTGGGGGAGTGTGCCCTTTTCGGTGACATTTTATGCTAAAATGCTTAATCTCTCTGCTTATCTTGCGTTTGTTCAAATTCAATATCGTGGACCCTTTTTATGTGGGTTGTTCTCTTTAAGAATAAATACTGTTATGAATTGTGGGATAAATGGTACAAATGTACTATGAATTGTGGGATAAATGGTACAAAATTACAAAATTTTAAAATTTTGATTACTTTTGAGGAGCATTTTTATGCGGTGTGACCAAATGATCTGAAATGGATGGATTTTTATTACTCAGGGGTTCTTTTGTCTTCTTTCTTAGGGATTGCTAAGGGGTGCTTCTCTGTCAAAAAATATATAAAAAAAATAAATAAGGGACTTGCGAGACACCATTGGTAACCAACAAGAGAGTTGAGTGTTCTTAAAAACGAAGGCTTAATGCCTACATATTATCTTCTCATCTATTATGCAAAAGTAAAACAAATGCTTAATTCTATTTTTCCTTTTGTTTTCTCCTCAATGCCCATTCTTGAGAGAAGTTGGCCATGGTAAAAGTTCTCAAAGTCACCTTAAATCAAGAAGCATTGAAGTACTCCGGATCATACCCCGAAACTCTAATTTTTATTTTTGCCCTGAGTACACCTATGCCACCAGTAGGTGATGGATCACACTCCTCTAAAAAGTTTAAGATCATGTACTATTGACTTCTTTATCCTACCCTTCATAAGTATTTGTTAATATTGAGCATTCCCTACTTTATTGGGTACATGGTTTTGCTTGAGGACAAGCAAAAGGTAAGTGTGGGGGTGTGATAAGTGTCTAAATGAGCATGTTTTATAGGTGTATTTCATGTATATATCAGCACTTTTCTGCTCATTTCTCACTTATCGTTTGTTTTTCCTCCAGTTTATGTTTTTTGATTATCTCACAAATTTATTGGTTTAAACATGAGGAAAAGCCAAGCTAGGAAGAAAGTACACGAAGAGACCAACGCATAGCCGCAGACGGCTCGAAAAACGGAGTCCAAACGAAGAATCTAGAGCCGGTCAAAGTTGGAAGGAGAATGGGTCAATACTTGCTTGAGACCGCATAGGCAACCGCCTTGTTATAAGGCGGACAACACTCATGGCGTCCGCATGTGTTTCAGGCGGACAAGACTGGCGGACAAACAACATACAACCGCCTATATTGTGGGTGGTAGTCAAGGCGGACGAGAGAATGCGGACGACAACAGAGAGGAGACCGCCTAAAAACCAAGCGGACGTGAGGCGGACACCATAGGCAACCGCCTATATTGGACGCGGACAGGAGGTGGTCGTGACTGAGAATGAGTCGCGCGCCAGTTTTCTTCTTCGCCCGTCTTTCTCCGCTGCAACTTGATTCCGCTATCCATCTACTCCGCCGCATCGCCTACCATAATTTTCTCACGCGTTCCAGCTCCTGTCCCCTGCAATTAATGAGCAATCAACGAGAGCAATCAACCGGCAATCAAATTCGTACGGATCTTCTTCTCCTCTGCCTCTATATAAACTCACCCCTTCAACACAACAAACACACAACACGCACGACGGGAGTCTGAAGAATTCGCTCACCACACTCATCCATTCCCTTCCACTTATTTTCCTCCCGTAACACCACATCATTCCACACTCACGCAGTAACAAAAGAAATAGAAGAGCAGCGAGAGCGAGAGCAGACCAGCTCTTCCTCTGAAATAATGTCAAAATCTGTCTGTGCTATCTTCTTATCTCCGTTAATGTCTGAGTAATTTTCTTTTGTATCCTAGGATGGGGGTTTGATTTCTAATATTACGTAAACAATATTTATCACTGTCTCACTTTTTAACTTGTTTTAATTCCCTTCAGCAAATATTGCTAAATGCTTTGCGCGACAAACGACTGCATTTATTTGGTAACTATCAACACATGATTTTGAAATAGTCTAAGTACCACCAAGGAATTAATCTTAGTATTTACACTCCGGATTGAGCAGGAAAATACTAAGGCTTTTATTAAGAGTTCGTAACTGACAATTATTAACTCTAATAGGCAATAAATAATTGAGACAAGGTTATAAATATGTTTAAGTAATTTAGGAAATTCCCCCGCTATCCTAGGATACATTTTTCCATTCACATCAATTAATTCACCTTTTTACTGTTTTTATTATATTTGCACTGATCAAACAACAAATCAAGCTTGCCTCCGGCTAAACCCCTTTTTACAGTTTTTAAGTAACTACCAAGACTAGGATAAATTGAACAATCTCCCTGTGGATACGACACTTGTTTTACTAACTACGACCGGGATTTGTTTGCAGCCCGACGTTTATTTTGAGTTTTTAATTTCTTTTCTTTTTAATTTTACACCAGTTTAAAATAACCTTCTGCAAACTTTCAATTTCAGGAGTAAGTATTCTTAAAAAAATTTGATATTAGCCGTCCATTATCCTTACAAAGTAGTCCAGGATATTCAGGCACAACTACATGTCCATAATATAATCTATATTTCTCCAGGTGCTTTATTGGGGAAAATTAGCTAACGATATAATCATTATATCGTGTTAACTTTATTTCAACAAATTAATGTTTTCATGATTTAAAATAGATTTGTTGGTGAGAATTGGACATAAAATAAAAATAAAATTATTTTTTTTACTATTTATATTGTAAATATAATACTAAATATTATAAATTCATACCTTTTAAAAAAACAAAATCAAATACTTTTATGTTTCAACAACTGTCAAATTATGGTTTCATTATAAAAAGTATTGTTCAATATTTCCAAGTATGAAACAAATAGGTTTAAACAAAATTGAATATTATAATGTTTCAACAAATATCAAATTTGTGATAATACTTTGAAATATTGTTTTTTTCATAAATTTCAATTCATGAATTGATAATTTTTAGTTCACAAAAAGTTACTTTACATTATATTATATTTACTTTATAATTATAAACATGAGGTAAAAATGCATACAAATACTCTCCGGTTTATAATTTAGGGGTGTCAAAATCAAGTTTCGGGTTGGTGTGAGCTTAACCCGAACATAACCCAAAATATTTTAGATTAACCTGAACCCGGTCCGGACCTGTTGTAGGTTGTATTTCTTCAAACCGAACCTAGAGCGGGATGACCCAAATCCAACCTGTTTATTGTATATCTATTTTACTTTATAATTTTGGGGTTATTTGATAAACAAATATAACGTTTACACAGTAACTACTTATTAAACACAAAAATTTGTCATTGGTTATCAACTAAATGTTCGATTTTTCATGTCTTTTCTTGTACAAAACTAGTTGTAGAATTGAGTGTAACTTCCAAGAGTAAGTATTCTTAAAATGTTTTGATCTTAGCTGTCCATTATCCTACTGATTAAGCTTTTGGTTACAAAGTAGTCCAGGATGTTCAGGGACAACTACATATCCATAATATAATCTATATTTGCCCCAGGTGCTTTATCGGGGGAAATTAGCTCACGATATAATAATCATTATATCGTGTTAACTTTATTTCATCAATTTAATGTTTTCATGATTATAATAGATTTGTTGGTGAGAATCATACATAAAATAGAAATAAAAATATTTTTTTACTATTTATATTGTAAAATATAATACTAAATACTATAAATTCATACCTTTTTAAAAAAACAAAATCAAATACTTTTATGTTTCAATAACTATCAAATTATGGTTTCATTATAAAAAGTATTGTACAATATTTCTAAGTAAGAAACAAATAGGTTTAAACAAAATTAGATATTGTTATGTTTCAACAAATATAAAATTTATGATAATAATTTTTTTACATAAATTTCAATTCATGAATTGATCATTTTTAGTTCACAGAATATTACTTTACATTTTATATATTTACTTTATAATTATAAACATGAGGTAAAAATGCATACAAATACTCTTCGGTTTATAATTTAGAGGTGTCAAAATCAAGTTTCAGGTTGGTTTGAGCTTAACCCGAACGCAACCTAAAAATATTTTAGATTAACCTAAACCCGATCTTGACCTGTTGTATGTTATATTTCTTCAAACCGAACTTGGAACAGGATGACCAAATCCAACCTGTTTATTGTATATCCATTTTACTTTTAATTTTTGGGTTGTTTGATAAACAAATATAACATTTACCAGTAACTACTTATTAAACACAAAAATTAGTCATTGATTATCAACAAATGTTTGATTTAGTCATAATTATTCACAAGAATTCATTTAAGTTATTAAATATAATATATATTCTATTTTTAAATTTTTTATTTCAGGTTACGGGTTGACAACTTCAACCTGAAGCCAACGCAGGTTTTAATGACCTACAAAATTTTGGTGCAATTGAAAATAGATCTCGTGTATTAGACTGGAATAGTGACCGGAAAGGAGAGGAGGAAAACAATCTCTCATTTTACGGAGAATTGCACTGTACAAAATAAGTGTTATATGATATTTATATTGCATCTAAGATTATACTAAACTAACCCTGTACTTAACTGGTAACAAAATAGAATATAGATTAAATAAACATAACATAGATCGTACTAAAATATAGTTCCAACACCCCCTTCAAGTCTTGGACGCTGGAAGTGTGGAAGCCTTGATTGTCTTCTATTTTCTTCAACCTAAGCTTACGTAGAATAGGAAAATATCCTTTGCCGGGAAATCTCTTTGTCATAATCACCAGCTCGATATATAATAGAGCAGTATTCCACTTTTGTTATGGAGAGCGAAACACTGGTATGTTTCTTCGACTTTCACCTAATTGGAGACCCGCCAAAGTGCACAAGCACTCTGCTACTGCAATTGATTTCTTTTCCAATATTGCAAGGGCATGATCTGTACCTTCTACATAGTTCTTATTCAATTTGTTAGTGAGTATTTCAGGAAAGTGATAATTAAGTGTCATATCAGAAATATCTACCACATAATCCTTAAAGTACACATGCACTTTACTTTCTCTGATGTTCCTGGAGTCAGAAGGCATATCTGTTTCAGCAGCAGTGGGAACAACTGTTTCATAATCATGATGGATTGTAGGTTGACTTGGTTGCTGATCATCATCAATTTGCTGGCTTTGGGGCTGCTCATTTGGATTGACAGGATGGATTTTTGATTGGTAATTCCCTTGTGTTGATACCCTTTGAACATCAGTCCTGGGGATGACCAACCTGGCACAATCTTCCTCAACTATTTAAAACAATTGATCGTTAGTAGCAAGGTTGTCATTTCTTGTTTTTCTTTCATCAAAATCAGTAGGAGTGTGATAAATTCTATCACCTTTATCTTTATCGAGCAAAGGAATATGTTCTTAAAAAGTTTCACATTTCTATAATAGTAACAAATTGATTATCAATATCAAGAAGTTTATAACCCTTTTTATTTATGGCATCACCCAAGTATACACAAGACCTTGCTCTTGGATCAAACTTGCCCTTAGCCTTATCCAAAATAGTTTTATAACATAGACATCCAAAGGGATTTAAAATATTATAATCAGATTCCTTTTGAAACAGTCTTTGATAAGGAGTTTGAAATTTAAAGATTCTAGAAGGTAACCTATTTATTATAACAGTGGCATGTAATATGCATTCACCCCAAAAGTTTATATCAACACTAGACTGATAATATAAGGATCTAGCAGCTTCCAACAAGTGTCTATGCTTCCTCTCAACTATACCATTTTTTCGAGGAGTGTAGCCGCATGATTTTTGATGAACAATCTCATGCTTATTAAAGAATTCAACCCCTGCTATGTCACTACCTAAATCAGGAGCATTGTTACTTTTGATGATTTTAACTCTTTTCCCAATTTGTCTTTCGACATAAGCAATAAAATTATAAAGAACGCCGAAAGATTATGATTTATTGCTAAGTAAATGTGTCCAGGTAGTGCGAGTAAAATCATTAACCACAGTAAGAAACTAATTCTTTCCATCATAAGTACTATTTCTGAAAGGGTCAACGGTGTCTATACGTAAAAGCTGAAAAGCTTCTTCAGTTTTTATTTCACTAGTTTCAAACTTTGGTCTTACAGCTCTAGATTTGAAACAAATATCACAGGTAAAACTTTCAGGAATCCTCTTTTGACGAACACTTTGAATCTTTCTAATCTTATCAAGTTGGGCATGACCCAGCTTTATATGCCACTTCAATACATCCTTATCTAGATTACAGACAGCATACACACAGACATTTCTATCACTAAGATCTCTAGTCTTGAGGAAACTTTCTAATTTTCTATGATTCAGCATATACAGCCCATGAGTAAGTTTGTCAATCTCTTCCAATTTGCTAGAATTAAGGTCCTCTATGAAACAAGCATTATAACTAAACACAATCAGCATTTTAATTTGATCAACAAGCTTATGGACAGACAGAAGGTTGAATTTAAACTCGACACGTAGAGGACATCAAGTAGAGAGAAGCCATCACATATTTTTACAATTCCTTGAATATTACTATTCTTTGAACTACTATCAGGAAGAGTAATGACATGTTGTTTATCCAGGGACTCGATGTTTTTAATCCATTCTAGATTACAGGTTAAATTTTCAGTCGCTCCACTGTCAAGAATCCAAGAGTTTCCTAATAAATTTACAGATTCATTCTCTGTAGAAGTTAAGCAATAATGGATAAGGGAAGAAATTTTGATGCCAGCAAACCCACAGTAGTCATCCTGTGTCGACTTTCCCTTCTGATGACCGGAAGACAAGTAGCCAACCAGGTCTATCAATTGGTCTCTGTTAAAGGATTTGAGGTGGCCATCTTTGCCTGATGCAAATTCTTGTGACGAAGAATATTCTTCAATCACTGAATTTGCTGCTACTCTTCTATGGTATATTGTTGGATTTCTAAGTTTTAGGGTGACCGTGGAGTTGAAAACAAGTTTTAGCAGAGTGGCCTTTCTTCCCACAATGGTCACAGATAATATGAGGTTTCTTCTGGTTGCCTCTAGAAAGTGAGGTTCCATTCCCTTTGAATATGGAAGAGCTCGACATCGGCATAGTTTTGAAAGCTATGTGTGAATCTTCTTTCGCAGAGTCTAAGATGTTTCGCTGTGTTTCATCTTGAACACAAGAGAGAAACCTGGTTGAGTGACGACATTAGACTCGTGAGCAAGATGTTTCTTCTTGTGTTCGTGAAGCTCGGATTCAGACCCATGAGAAACTTCATTGTTCTCTCTTCCTGCAGAAGCCCTCTCAAACCCTCGTTCATTTGTATCTTTCTCGCTGAATCTTGCTGATCCCAGAGGCCTTTTAGGCGTGTGCAATAATTCATCACGGAATCGTCCCTTTGATGGAGCACAACAATTTCTTGAGGTATCATTAAGATCTGGGCATGATTGGGACGGTCGAATCACGCGTCCAGGCATTTTAAGGCTTCACTGGCTGAATCACAATAGACCACCGATTTTGGCAATGTTCTTCTTAAGACAAGTCATGACCCATGCCATTACCATACTATCGCACTTGACCCAATCTTGCAGACGACACTAGTACAAAAAGGGCCTATTTTGGCGGTTGTAAAAGGTCTATTTCGACGGTTCTAGAACCGCCGAAATGGAGACCGCCGAAATAGGGATGAGACCCTATCTCGGCGGTTGTACAACCGCCGAGATAGAACACCTATGGTGGCGGTTCCTAGCTACAACCGCCGCCATAGGTGGTTGTTTTTTTTTGAAAAAAACACACCTATGGCGGCGGTTGTTAGCTAGGAACCGCCGCCATAGGTGGTTTAAAAAAAAAAAACACACCTATGGTGGCGGTTCCTAGCTAACAACCGCCGCCATAGGTATTTTTTTAAAAATAAAAAAATTAGCTGCATCGTCTTCTTTCTCGGGAGCGAGATGCAACAGTTTTGCATCTCTGTAGAGGCGCAAACGCAAGAGAATGAACAGTGGCACAGAGCATGTAAGCTTCTTGTTCGCCTTGCAAAATCACCGTGAGTGTGAAGAGATTGTAGTGGCGCAGACACTAGAAGAGAATAAAGAGACACAAACACAAAGAAAAGAAAAATAGGCGCAAAGCATGTATGTTTCTTGTTCTCCAAAAAGAAAAATATAAGTTTGAGTATATTACCGGATCCAGAATGAACTACTTCAGCCCCGTCTTCAATCTAGTGAGTGAGATGCAGCGGTTTCAGTGATTTGTCACTACATAGGCGTAGACACAAGAAGAAATGAAGAGATGCGTAGACAAAACAAAGAGAATGAAAGGCGCAGAGCATGTATGTAGCTTGTTCTCCAATGAGAAAAAGATAAGTTCGAGTATATTACCGGTTCTAGAATGAACTACTTCAACCCCGTTTTCAATCTGGTGAGCGAGATGCAGAGAGGAGCGTTTAGCAAGTACATTCGCCAGTTAGAGTTGCAAAATTACCGTGAGAGGAGAGAGATGAAGAGCAGTTGCGAATATATAATGAAATAAAGTCTATTTCGGCGGTTGTTAGCTAGGAGCCGCCGAAATAGATTGAAATTTTCCTGTGGTCTGAATTTTTTGAAAAAAAAAAACCGGGAAAACAGGCTTCCGAAAATTTTATGTCTAAAAAAAGGCACCTATTTCGGCGGTTCCTAGCTAGGAACCGCCGAAATAGGCTGAAATTTTCCCGCGGTCTGAATTTTTTGAAAAAAAAACCCGGGAAAATAGGCTTCCAAAAATTTTAGTTTAAAAAAATGCACCTATTTCGGCGGTTCCTGGCGAGGAACCGCCAAAATAGGCTGAAATTTTCCCGCCGACCGAATTTTTTGAAAAAAAAACGGGAAAATAGGCTTCCAAAAATGCTATGTCTAAAAAATGGCACCTATTTCGGCGGTTCCTAGCTAGGAACCGTTGAAATAGGTGCCTCAAAAATTCTATTTCAAAAAAAGGCACCTATTTTGGTGGTTCCTAGCTAGGAACCGCCGAAATAGGTGCCTTTTTTTAGACATAGAATTTTTGGGGCACCTATTTCAACGGTTGTTGTTACAACCGCCGAAATTGGGGCGCCGAAATAGGCATTTTTTGTACTAGTGCGAGTTGAGTTTTCTGGTGGTCTTTCAATCTTCCCTTCCAAGAAAGTGTACTTGTGTTTTCACTTTAAGAGCGAACATTATGCTCCTCTTCTATTCCCTGAAGGATTTACTGTCAAATTTCCATTTTGACAAGGCGGACGGAAGATCATTGTCACTGAGGAACAACGGGTCATTTGACTTAAGCAAATGGTTCCTCTCACCTGATGTCTCAGTTTGATCTTCTTGACCGATGATCTCTCCAAATTCTACTCTGAGATATGCACCTCTTAAGGGTATGATACCCTCCTTTGTATCCTAAGTTATAACTTAAATACCATAATCATTCCTTCCATAATCAAAGAATGTGTTGTAAATAGGCACCACTCAGCCACAACGTCATTTCTATTGCAAGAACTACAATAGAGACCACCCCGGCATAGATTGTAATGGCTAGGCAGTACAGTGCCGCTACTGTAAGAAGGAGGGTCACAAATCATACGAATGCTTCTCCAAATTCGAGAGCAGATCATACCACCCACTTAGAGGCACCCGGAGTACTCTAGCTGGTGGATCTGGAGGATCCCGGGGTGGCCAGGTGGGTAGACCTCCACTGGTGCGAGAGGTCGGTCGGGGCAGAAGGAGACCGATCAGGGGCAGGGCACCCTGAATTCTGTGGGACCCTCAGGCACTGATGCTAGCACTCAGCGTGGTACAGGTAATCCTCTAACCTTAAACCGAATGCATGAATGTGTGTTAAATGCTTACCTTTTTCCCTGATGTGTACATTAAGTAGAACTTGCTAAGAAACTTACCCTATGAAACCTTTCATCTTTGGAAATTTTGATATCTGGTATTGTAACACCCCTATACTAATACAGTCATTAACGTCCAATCTCCTTACTCATCAGATACGCGCAGCGGATACCTACTTATATACATTGGGTGATACAATGCCGTTAGCCACCCACGTGACTAACAAGGCTACTCCTATTACATACAACATCGGTCTGATGGACCGGAATCCCGAGTATTACATATCTACGTAGATATTCCATACACCAATACACGCTACATCTTCCATTCGTACAATACTTCAAATACCATACATATAATCCACATACCGAGTTTACTAGGTTCCTTATACAAGATAATACCTCTTCTAGTTCATACATACTCACTAAGAGACTATCTACTACCATTCCTCACAACTACTTACTTTCTAAGTACAAAGGTGTGCCTCCGGTCTCTTCCTTGACCATGTTCGCTTCAGGTACCTGCACACTAAAAAATGTCCCCCGAAGGGGTCAGCTTTCGCCGAGCATGATAACCGCATACCCGCGTACCAGTGAGGGTACGCCGACCACTTGGTCGAATACATGCGGTTGATTTCATTCAAACATACATGCATACATGCTCTTATACATAATGTTACAATACATTACTCAAGGCATACACACATGCATACACTTCATTACATACAAGAAGTACAACATAAACCATTCAATACATACTTACCTTTTTCCGAATTACACATACACATTACATGCCAATATACAATATTTGTTAGCTTCATTGGTCCACCCGGGTTAATCGGGTGGAGATTACTCTTTTACTCGTTACTTCATACATACGCATACCATACTTACGGATCCATACTTACTTACTCTTACTTACTCAAGTTAAGTCGTCGGGACCTCCGGCCCTGGGGACTACTCCGTCCCACCTCCGGGATTTACTTGACTCACCAATCCGGATGCTACCCATTTAAGGGATTTGGGCCGCGGACCAGTTTAAGAGTCAGGAATTGCAGCCAACCTCTTGGTGACTCCGCATCCTCACGCGTGGCCGAAGCTATATCGGACTTGTACTCATTCCAATTTACTCACTTAAGAGTTAGGAGTTAGATAGTTAGGAATTAGCACAAGTCAACATTTAAGCCACAATAATACAGTACAAAGCTCATATACACATCCATACAAATACTGTGCTACATACAAGTACACTACAAAATGCAATACACATCATCATCATTCATATGTTTCATGAATTATACAAACTATTGTTCAAGACAATATCAAGAACAATGTAAACAAACACAAGTGAGTGCAATATAGGCCGATTCGTGCATTTATCTTATTAGGTGATCAAGTAAGCACGCAAATCGGGTAACCAGATTAGGATACAGGGCATGAAGAAATCATACTTTCACCGTTGTATTGTACCCAACGTTCCTCCGGTATTCACAATTCAAATCCTATGATATACATACAACCGAATAATTAATCTACCATTATTAATCTTAACTCAACTACTTTTGTGTTTACAATTCCTTATTCGCTAAGCCTTTACATTCCTTACACTTATATTTCATTTTACTTACTTTCCATTACTTGTCCATAATTTACATACACATGTATATACATATGTATAGGTGGCTATAACATATATGTATATGTATTTATACTAGTTATAAGCTTACTGTTTTTTTTTTTTTGTAAGTATAGGGCCGTCCGACCCACCGTCCGACCCAAGCCCTGGGTTGGACCATTCCAGTAAGGTTCGTTCCCAGAAAATTACCCTGTCCGACCCAGCACTATTCCGTCCGACCCATACTCTCTGGGTCGGACCATTCCAGAAGGTTTTGGTCCGTTGTTTAAGCCATGTCCGACCCACGTCCGACTCACGGCTCTGGGTCGGACCATTCCAGAAAGTTTGGTTTTCGTCTCTCAAGCCCCGTCCGACCACGTCCGACTCACCGTCTGGGTCGGACGGAGTCAGAAACCTTGCTACAGATTTTATTTTCCTTTCCCATCTTCACCCATTGTTCCCCAATCTTCCTACATGTAATCTCACATGTTTAAACACTACCTAGGCCCTTCAAATTGCCTTAGTTCATCCACTTTACATACTTACTAATTCTTACTTGTACTATTTCATTTCCATTCTTTACTTACTTCTTTCTCATTCTAGCTTGTTATACTCCTAATGACCTTTAAACATCCTTAATTAAGTCCTAATCATCTTATACTATCATTACCATTCACTTCCATACCTTACCACACCTTTAAAGTACTTAGTTTTACAATTTTAGGTTGGTCCGGGACCTTGTCCAGGTCTTAAGTCCCGGACCAACTCGTAACTCAAGTCTCGACCTGTTTTAGCACCCTGGTCCGGGACCTTGTACATGGGGTAAGTCCCGGACCACATGGGTAGTCGACTCTCGAATTAAAATTCAGCATGGTCCGGGACTTTAACAAGGAACTAGTCCCGGACCTGCTGCAGTATTTTACAGATTTTAAGTTTTCTAAGTTGTTACAATGCAAACTTTGCCTAATTAATTCCCCATTGTTCCTACACTTAATCCCACATGTTTTAGCACCTATTTATTCACCTAAACATTTTAAAATCCATTAGTAACTTATTACACCCTTTTATACTGATTCACTCGCCCATTTCCTCAAGTTTTCATTTCAGCACTTACAATGTTCCTCTAAATTGTATTTGCTACAAGTTTAAACTCTCTTCTTCTACATCTTTAGCTCCCTCTTATAATGTCATTTCAAGACTTACAATACACTAGTTATCTCTCCAAACCTTCCAATCAACAACTCTAACAAAAATCTGTTACAAGATGCTTTTTCCACCTAGTTTTTAATTCACTAAGTGTTCTAATCCTAGGCAAATTTTGCCATAGTCTCCCCTACATTTTATACTCTCACCACATATTCTAGTTCACAATTCAACACTTACTTCACCTGTTTCAATAGGCATCAATATACAAGTTTTCATACACCATTTCCAAACACTAAACACCACTAAAAATTCCTGCACATCACCTCTCATTCCCAATCTGTTTGTACAGTTTTAAATGGTTCTCAAAGGTTCAAAACACTTGCATTCTCACACATTATACTACTAATGTATTACCATTTTACAATACACATTTTCATTTCTAAAATCTGCTACATACTCATTTATAAAGCTACACAAAGGAGAGTATATTTACCTTGCTCTCTCTCTCTCTTCTACTAGTTTCTTTTCTTCCTTCCTTCTTCTTCTTCTTCTTTCTTCTTTTCTCTCTCCCTCTCCACTGATTTAGCAATACAAGTTCTCTAACACTACAACCCATATATTCACATTTCAATACACCATACTAATACACAATTTAACCCTAACCATTATGTAAGTTCTAATATAGGTTTTAGGGTTTAGAAATTATATTACCTTCCAAGAGTGTAGGTAGTGTTTGGAATGGCTCAAGAGTAAGCTTTCAGCTCCACCAACAATGCCAAAACCGGCTAGATACACAAGGAGCAAGGAGTTCAAAACTTGAAATCTTTATTTTACAAATGAGAGCAAGAAAAGGAAGTGGTTTCGGATTTCTTTTTACCTTAAACCAAAGAGGAGAAGGAGGGCCTTCTATGGTGGTATTGAAGCTCCAAATGGGGTGTACCCATGAAAACGAAAATGCCCCTTTTCAGGTTTTGAAAAGAGAGAATTGTTGCTCTTGATGAGAGGAAGATAATGGTGGTATTTTATAATTTTTGGAGCAAGTTTGATGGAGCAACAAGAGGAGGAAAGTAGAGGTTTTGTGGGGGTTTGCTAAATCTCCATGGCTGTCGCCTGGTAGAAGGAGAAGAAAATCAGAGAAGGGAGGAGGAGTGCTGTACGAGAGAGGAGGGAATGTGAGGTAGGAGAGAGAGAGTGTGAGTGAGGGAGTTACTTTAGTGTTTTACTTTTTGCTTTTGATTATTTTGTTTGTTTGTAAATAAGAGGAGAGTGTGAAGGAGTGTGAGAGAGGGGGACCCATCGGATGACAGCCCACACACACCAACAGTTTACATTTTATTCTAAAAGTGGACACATAAGTTTTGGTTATTTGTGTTTCCACCCCACAACTTCCCGTTTTTGACAGTTTTTACTATTTTCTCGTTTTATTGATTTTATTGGTTCCAGACCTTCACTAATGTTTATTAATGAATATTTAGTTGACCAAAATTGTTACGAGTCTATTTAACCCGCTTAAGGTCACGTTTTCCCGGTTACCTCGAAAAACGCGCTCTAGTGTTCATTAGTGTTTTTAATCCATTTTAAGGATCCGTTTTCTTCGGGATTTGTTCCCTAATATTTATTTAGACTTAATTAAGCCTTTAGAATCCTTACAGTACGCTAACCGAGGTTTCATACCTCCTATGGTTATTTAACGCTTATTTAGCGTTTCCCGCTTTTTAAGCGTTTCTTTATTTCTTTTGGATTTATTTTTCCTTACCAATATTACTTAAGCACTATTAGGCTCTTAAATACCTATTAGGATAATTTATTCGCCATATTTAAGGTCGGGGTATTTCAGGTATCCCATCCTTTCAAGACCAAGACATGATCACCTAAGCCCATATGCAAAAGACGGGAGTATCCAGGAGAGAACTACCAAGTCACTAAACCGGGCATGATCTTACTCAAGGAATTCCTAACCCTTGATGAGCAAGTTACCATTATAGAGGAATGTAGAACCTTGGGAAAGAGATTAGGAGGATTTTATACTCTAGGATACTCTAGTAGGTCAAAATTAAAATTACACACGATGTTTTTAGGGAAAGATTGAGACCCACAAACTAGAACCTATCAATAAATGAGGATGAAAGATGGAGCACGAATACTTGAGGGATTTTGAACCCTAGTTAGGGAAGCGGTTGAAACCGCCCAGTAGTTTGAGTCTAGCCCTATACCTGACATAGCTGCTGATGTTTGTATTGTAAACTTCTATGTGAAAGGGGGACGGCTTGGGTTGCACCAAGACCGTGATGAAATACCCGAGTCAATCACCATGGTAATTCAAGTAGTGTCATACTTCATTGGTGATGATGCTGAATTTCTATATGGCGACCAAAAGATGATGGACTTAGCTAGTAAGCTTGTTCTGAAGTTCGGGGATGTATTGATTTTTAGTGGGGAATCACTATTAGTAGACCATGAGATTAAGAGGATTAAGTTTAATACCGCTCCATCAGCATTGGTTAATGCTATCACATACGACTGGGACGTTTGAACTTAACTTTTAGAGAGTATTGATGTAATCAAGAAGTTATGTATGTAAAGATAATGTAATATCTTGTTGGATTAATAAAAGGGTGTTTTGAGTTCTTTTGAGCCTACGTTGCAACTTGTAACCATGTGAATTCTATACTCCAGCCATGAAATTAAAAAGGAAGGTATCTTGAATATCCTCGATAAGAACAAGCCAAGGAAAAAGGGAAATGTCACCAGAGGTATTACATGTGACAAATCCAAATGTTTAAGTATGAATTTAACGTAAATGCTAATAGAAAGCAATAATAACAAGCACCTTTCCTAGTTAATGGCATTGGTGCATCGGTGATGTTCGATTCAAGGGCTTCTCATTCCTTCATGTCTTCTTCTTTTACGAGGAAGTTGAAGCTAGCCCCAGAGCACCTCTCAGACTTTCTAGTCACCCTTCCATTTAAGAGAGATGTGATGCACATGATTCTACAGAGACTCCAGATCCAGATAAAGAATGAGGACTTTCCCATTGAGTTAGTGGAGTTCGAGTAGTTAGGCTTTGATGTTATAGTCGGTATGGAATGTCTACAGAAGCATAAGGGCATATTGCGTTGTGTAAAGCACCGTCTGCTACTTATGAGCCCGAGTGGCAAGACAGTTTCATATCAAAGTGTTTGGAAAGAACCCTCCATCAAGATCGTGTCAGCCATGTCATTGATGAAGGAGGTGAGAAAGCGCAAGCAAGCATTTCTATGCTATGTCCAGGATGGGAGACATAGCAAGGAGATGGAGTTAGACATTCCAGTTTTGTCTGAATTCCCTGGTTTATTTCCCGATTAGTTGACGGGCATGCCACCTGTGCGAGATGTAGAATTCTTCATCGACCTGATGCCGGACACGGGGCCTATTGCCAAGGTGCCTCGCAGTATGGCTCCGGCAGAGATGAGGGAACTAAAGGTTCAGCTGGAGGATCTCCTAAACAAGGGGTTTATAGGACCAAGTGTGTCTCCATGGGGAGCCCTGATATTATTTTTGAAGAAGAAGAACTGTAATATGAGACTCTGCATCGACTACCGCGAGCTGAATGTGGTCACAGTCAAGAACAAGTATCCCCTACTTTGGATTAATGACTTGTTTGATCAATTAAGAGGAGCATCAGTCTTCTTCAAGATTGACTTGAGATCTGGGCACCACCAGATTCGGATTGCAGAATATGATGTTGAGAAGCCGCTTTCAGGACACGTTATGGGCACTGTGAGCTTACAGTGATGTCATTCGGATTGTCGAATGTCTCAGCGAAGTTTATGAATCTGATGAACCGTTATTCAATGAGCAGCCAGACACCTCAGTGGTAGTGTTCATTGATGACATCCAAGTCTATTCCAAGACTAAGGAAGAGCATGAGGCTCATCTGAGACGGGTTCTCGAGATCATGAGAGAAACTAGCTCTATGCCAAGCTCTGGAAGTGTGAGTTCTGGCTAGATAGCGTATCATTCTTGGGGGATATCATATCAGCTAGTGGGATATCTGTTGATCCCGCTAAGATTAAGGCAGTTAGTAGTTGGCCAAGGCCAAAGACAGTGAAAGACATCCGTAGCTTCCTAGGCTTGGCAGGGTATTATCAGAGATTTGTCCAGGACTTCTCCAAGGTGGCCAAGCCTATGACTAATCTAATGAAGAAGGAAGCTCAGATTATATAGACAGATGATTGTGAGCGATCCTTTCAGACACTGAAGAATCTACTGACTTCGGCACATATATTGACTATCCTTGAGGGTATCGATGGATTCAAGGTGTACTATGATGCATCTGGTACTGCAGCACGGGAAGTGTTGCTTATGCCTCTCGTCAGCTGAAGAAGTATGAGGAGAATTACCCCACATGACCTTGAGTTGGGCGCAGTGGTCTTTGCACTAAAGATCTGGTGCCACTACTTATATGGAGTGACAGTTACTGTCTACTCCAATCATAAGAGCTTGCAGCATCTCTTCACACAGAAGGAGCTCAACATGAGATAGAGATGATGTTGAGTTCTTGAAGGACTACGACATCGATTTAAAGTATAAGGAGGCTAAAGCGAATGTAGTAGTCGATGCCCTAAGTGAAATACCCCTAACCTTTAAACTTAATTAAATGATCTATAATGATCTAAGATGGTTAATAAACATCTAATATTATTGGGGAACAATCTAAAAGATCTCAACAAGGCAAAACACGCCTTAAGATCGGTAAAGCAAAATGTGCTTTAAAGCACCATAAAGATTGTATGACCTCAAATAGGATCCAAAGTGGATTCCTAAGTATTTAATGAAGTAAGGAACACAACAAAACTATTCTCAAAGAAAACTAAGCTCATAAGCACTTTGCAACACAAAAATGTGCACTAAACACCTTAAAGCACGTTTTTGTGAAATTGTCTTCTAAATTGGTTTCTAATGGGCTTAAAGGTATAATTACCCTTAAATATGATACTATGTCACATTATATCATATTAGGTTAATTCCAGAAGTTTACAAATTTTTACAAATTTAATATTAAAATATTAATAAAACCCTAAAAGGGGGCCCGTTTGAGTCAACATTGACTGAGAATGGTCAAGAGGTCAAAGTTGACCCCTTGGACCACATGGGATCGGCAGCCACAAGCAAGAGAGGCTTGAATTCGCCACTTGCATATACTAAGGACAAGACTCCAACACCACTCCCTAAATTAAGGGACCACCTTTACCTTTCTATTACTATGATTAAACAATACACTCTTTGCTCCATTATTGTTCCAATTGGCCTCCAAAACCGTGTGAGCCACACCTTAGCCCCTCCATTAACCGATGCCTTATCCTCCTTGATGAGTCATTAGCCATTACAAGACATAAATTAATCAAAGTTGCTTTTTCAATCAATAATGCTCATTTCAATTATTTCCTTGGCTCTTGCTCCATTCCAGCCGAGCTTGCTCCATTCCAACCGAGCTCATTCAGTTTCCAAACTCTCTCAGCTTTGTTCTTGAGCATGGAAGGTAGATCTAACTCTTAAGCTCCAAAGGTAATGGTTTAAGGCTTATTTTGGCTCTTTTTCTTCATCTCTTCACTACCTACACTTAGATCTCGTGGCTCATCACTTCCTATGGCTTATTCTCAGTTTTTTAAGGTTAGAACACCAACCAATTCGGCTGAAGCAAGTATAGGGACCAAGGTTTCCAAATTTGCATTTTAAGGTAAAAACTACCTTAAGCTTCTCTACTCTTCATCCGATTTTCTTCCTTTGATTTTTATGAGTTTATACACTCATAATCTTCATATTTACATGTTCAATCAGTTGGTTAGCCATTTGGAGCAAGGGTGGCCGAGATCTAAGGAAATACCCTTCTTTAAGGCTTTTCCAAGGTAAAACCTAATACCAAGGCAGTGTTGTTGTCTAGCTATTTCCTATGTCTATATGGTGAATTTAACACCTGTGGTGTGTTTTATTCAGGCCGAATTCCTCTTGAAGTTCCCTTGCATTTTTAAGGGCGATTTTTGCCTTAAATACATTAAATGTTCCTTATGGTTAAGCTCAAGCTTGGAGTATAACCATATCTTATTTTGGTTATTAAACATGTCTAAATCATGTGGTGAATTTTCCTTCAAGTGGCCGAGTTCATACAAGGAGAAATCAAGGTATAAACACCTTAAAACTTATGATTTTATGATTTCCTAACCTATATATTAACTATGCCGAGAGGGAAGTTAATAATATGGGTTATATTAACCTAAAAATGGAAAAAATGACTAAAATAAATTAAGCTAGTCATTTAAGAGATTTAATTAACATAATGGTCAAATTATGACATTATGTGGAAAAAAAAAAACCATGGTGAGGCCGTGAGTTTATACTATATTTTGAGACATTTAAGGTGTAATTTATTTTGCAAGTTCAAGGTTGTAATAAGGCCATGTCATTAGGCCATTTTAATTTAAGTTTATAAGCTTATTTAGTCAGATTTATGCTTATATAATTAAGTTGGGGTCAAACGGTAATTACTAACAAAATATTAGGCAGTGGGCTTAATTTAGAGGAATTTAGGGTTTTTAAATAAATTTAATAAAAATTATAACATTTTATAATGTTTTGGGTCAAAATTGTAAAAATAGAAAACTATGGGGTATTATTGGTGATTACCGAAACTTTGGTTCGAAATTGGTATTAGAAGTCAAAATTGACTATATAGGAGACTTTGACCAAGTTTGGAGAATTTTAGAAATTAAAATACTACCTTATATTAAGATAAGTATTAAATTGTAAAAGATTTATAAGAGATGGGACTATAATGTAATTTCCGAAACTTTGGGGTACTAAATGGGATTTAGTACAGCCCTTAAGTTATTAGGAATTTTTAGAAGTTTATTTGGGTAAATTTGGAGTTTATATGAGTTATATAAGTATAATATATGATGCTTTATAACATTGTTACAAATGGGTAACAAGTGGGTGAAAACCGAGATTTATAGAAAGTATAAGGTTAAGAATGATATTTATAACCTTTTGGTATAGTTTGGTAATTTTTGGAGTTATATATAAGATTTTATAAAGACATATGTATAATATGTAGTTTTAATGACATTAGGAAACTATATATTATAAATTGGGAAGATTTGGTAAATATACAAAGTTTGGTGGTGGGGATTTAATTAAAACGGTCCTAGTGGCTGTTCGAAAATTATAGCCTTTTAAAACTATAGGTTATAATTATATTAAGGTTTAAGGATTATAATATAAGGTATATATTATAAGTGTAACAATGAAATATAATTTGGGGTTGATTTGTGATTTATAGAAGTTTAGTGGTATATGATGAAAGCCGAAAATATAAGGGGCTGTTTGGTATTTTAAAACAATTTACAACTAAATGTTATAATTGTTTTAATGACATAAATGTCATAATATATGTTATATAACTATAATGTAACATTATATTAATTAAGTGGTGGATTTTGTAAATATTTAAAAACATAGGTGCTGTTCGGAAATATTGACATTATTAAATGAAATTTATAATATGGTTTTAATGTTATAGGAATTATAACATTTATAATATGAGAGATATTCATTAAAAAGAATGAATATATATTATAAGACTTACCATATAACAAAGAGTTCCATAATACATGTATATAAATAAATATATGTTATGGTGGAAAATATAGTATGGTTTGATAACCATGTATTGTCATAATTTAAAATGAAGAAATGTGAAAGGAAAAAGAATTACAAACATTGGATATGGAATTCTAATATTAGGAGGATACATGTGATAATAAGGATTTATATAATTGAAAGTATTGTTTACATATGAATTATACCACATTGAATTTGGAAAAAAAAACAAACCTTAGAAAAATAAATACTAAGGTGAGATGTATAATTCATGATAAAGAATCATGCATACAATATATAAACAAACTATACGACATACAAGGGTATGTTAAGTTACATGCGATTACAAGTTCAACATTAAGTAAGTTAATATATAAGACAAGACTACGCATGTAATATAACGTTTTTTTCCAAGTCTCGAGTTAAGCCAAAAACCCGACAAACGTTGACAGTTAATAACGGGGGATTAACTGGGAGGTATTAGTGACGGTACGGGGTACCGTAGAGTTATGTTATTATACGAGATGCTAATCAGTAGCATTATGTATTCTTTAGACTGTTAGAGGCGACGCACAGAGCATAGGATCTTGCTGATTCATACTCCACCGTAATACAATCAGGGTGAACGGTATGTTATTTATATGGCTTGATTGTCTCTCAGGATCTCCTCAGTTCAGACATTGTGTGAAAATCTGTGATAAGACTGAATGTCTGCTTGTGTGAATTAATATGCTTGAGTTGTGTTAATGCTGCTTTATTATTATTGTTGTACGATAACAGTACCGTTCGTATATATGAACATATTATAAAACGAACTAGCGGCAATGATGCTATCTTATATGTGTAACATAAGGAACGTAAGTAAAACGTTGTAGCATCAGGATAATAAGATATATATATATATTATTATTAGACTTATATACGGAGCATTGGCCTCTTTAACGCCGCTCTCGTATCTAACACTGGATCCCGAGTCGACATACTCAGGATTGGACTAACGACCTTTAGTCTGCTGTGTTAAGAAAAAAAAACGATGCGATGGTATAGATAAGTTTATCAAGAGGATGTGGCTCTTGCTGTGAACTGTAATCCATTAACGATACTAGGATACCGTGTGGTAACCGTAAGTATCAGGATAAATTTCCAACGAACTACGGACTGTTCGTAGGACGGAGACTCTACCGCTGGAGTGGCTACTGCCGTGGGTGACCCGCCATATGAGATGGGTAACTTAGAGACACGTCGTTCTAACGAGACGTTGTCACTAGACATGACTGAACAATTACGAATGACTATATTAACTCGTACATTAGGCGAACATTATTTGGGTTTGCATGCCAAAGACGAGAGTTTATACTTGTTTATAATTCTCGTTGTTTCGCCTTGTTGTTCATTGGTTGTGCTTTGTGGTTATGTGTGGTATGTTGGTGGATTTGTTTGAACGAGCCATTGTGCTCATATTGTGTGTTGTGAACTGGTTGTGTCGAGTCGCTGTACTCATGTGTGGATTATGGTGGATTGTTTGGTCGTGTGAGTCGCCGAACTCAATTATGAACTATTAAGTGTTTGTTGGAATGGAGTCTCTGTACTCATATAAGCGTTGTAACGCTTTCAGTGGTTATTACGATGCGATGTGTGAAGCCGGGGGCTTGTTTGTTATTTGAGTTTACTGCAATATATATTGTTGCTTTACAATTTTAACATTAAACTATTTGCATGGAAATGAATTGCATGCTCTCGACCAAATAACTGAGGGTCCGAGGGGGCATGACAGTCATGTAGTAACATACTCAGCAGGGGCTGATTCCATACCACAAACAACCATTTTTGCAGGTATGCAGCTTCCGGTGTCGGCAAAGAGAGGGACGCGCTGGGTAGTTTAATTACAGTTGTTTAAATATGCACTGTTGCATTTTGGTTACGCACTTAGAAACGTGTAAAGGATTGGGATACCTAGAATGCTCACTGTGAATGTATTTTATATTGGTTTGGGAAGGTTAGGTCTATCTCTTGTTGTCACTGTGGGAAATTGTTTCGTATTTAAGAATATATCTGTAAGCACGTTATTACTTGTATGGGCGAGTAAGAACGGTGACACCAGTAGTTCAATTGTCGAGATTACCGCTGCGATTATAATGTTAGGTAAGATGATTGGGAGCCGATTAGAGTAGGGGTGTTACACTAAGCCACAGAGCACATTCTTTATGTGCTATCCTAGCGGGTAGCAGCCTGATCAATGAGGTACGCAGTGCTCAGGAGAGTGACCAGTACATGCAGAGTATCAGGCAAAAATCAACTGAGGGCACCTTTGAGGGGTAGAAGTATGATTTCCGACTCAGTGATGATAGGATGATTAGGCTGAATGACAGATTATGTATCCCGGGTGTACTCTTGACTTGAAAAGGAAGATATTGCAGGAAGCTCACTGCTCATCCTTATCCATCCACCCATGATCATCCAAGATGTACAAGGATCTCAAGATACACTTCTAGTGGAGTGGGATGAAGAAGGATCTAGCCGAGTTTGTGACTCGATGCTTGACTTTCCAAAAGGTCAAGTTCGAGCATAGGAGACCCGGAGGGCAGGGCAGCCTTTTCCTATTCTTTGCTGGAAGGTTGAGGATTTATTTATGGACTTTGTGGTCGGTCTCCCGCCGACTAAGGGGGGACTGAACCAAATATGGGTCATCGTCGATAGACTGACGAAGGTGACCAAGTTCATGCCAATGAAGGATACCTGGAAGGTTCCTATGTTAGCCGATCTCTTCCAGAAGGAGATCATCAGGCACCATGGCGTGCCTAAGACCATAGTTTCAGACAGAGACCCTCGATTCCTTTCTAGGTTTTGGGGGCAAGTATAGGAGGCCTTGGGTACGAAGCTAAAACTTGGTACACTCTTTCATCCTCAGATGGATTGTCAGAGTGACAGGACCATACAACTTTAGAGGACATGCTTTGGGCATGTGCCTTGGATTTCCAGGAGAGTTGGATCAACTGATTGCATCTGATCGAATTTGCCTACAACAACAACTATCACGCTTTGATTCAGATGCCACCATTCCAGGCTTTATATGGGAAACACTGCAAGACACCATTATATTGGGACGAGGCCAGTGAGAACACGTTCTTAGAGCCTAAGTACCTAGAGCAGATGAAGGAGGAAGTCTTACAGATTCGTAAGAATACAAAGGCAGCCCAGAACAGACGGAAGTCTTATGCTAACATCAAAAGTAGAGACTTAGAGTTACTATTGATGACAGAGTCTTCCTAAGAGTGTCACCCATTAAGGGCGTCTATAGATTTGACTAGAAGAGCAAGCTGAGTCCTAAGTATGTCGAGTTGTATGCTATTACGGAGCGAGTGGGCCCATTAGCTTACATGTTAGATTTACCTGCAGAGTTTGGGAGAGTACATAATGTGTTTTATGTCTCCCAGTTAAAGAAGTATGTACCTTACCCTTTGCATGTTCTAAAGCCCAAGAGGCTTGAGCTAGACGCAGCTCTAAGTTACGACGAGGTACCACTTCGCATCCTCGGTTCGAAGACGAAAGAGACCAGGAACAAAACTGTCAGTATGGTCAAGGTTATAAGTATCTAGCACTTTTCGATTAGCGTCTGTTGTATATTGTTGAGTACGTGGGCGTAACCCTTTTTAAGGGGGGCAGAGCCACTTGGTGTGCATGCGTGCACTAGTTTGTTTTGTGTTGTATGTTGTGACATACTAGGATTTTTGGTTGTATGTGAGTGTGTGCACTTGGTTGTTTGGTTGTATGTACCTTTGTGTGCTCTGGTGATGTGTTATATGATGTAGCATGTGAGATACTTGTTGTTATATGATGTATCCTGTCAGATATTTATGGTTACACTGATTATAAAAAGTATATGTGAGTTATATGGTGAATGATATAAACTGTTGATGAGTATTGTTAGTGATATTGACACCGCGAATGTTGGCTATGTGCTAGTTATGCACACTGTGATATAACCGGAATTGTTGGTGCCATGTTTTATGGCTATGTGGATAAGAGATGTGGTGCTATATCTAATATATATGCAAGATAGGTGTGGAAATCCCTAGATTGAATTGATTGAGGTGACCTAGTGGTACTTGATTCCCTAGGACAATTGGATTTGAGGAGATATGACTTCAGGATGAAGTCCTTTTAAGGGGGAAGACTGAAATACCCCTAAGGGTTATACAATTTAATTAAGGATTAATCATTAGATTATAGACAAATAATGAGCCCTAAAATGATTAAGCAATTATATAACCTCCTAATATATTTATATAAATAAAACATATATAGTCCAAAAAGGTTATTAAACCTTACATAAAATATTGACTAAAGTGAGAGTAATTATAAGGAGAAACCAACTAATAAAGTTGGTGTAACATGTAATATGTCATTACATGAATTAAAAGCACAAATAATATGAGTGAACTTGAAAACATACTTATATAGTCACAATGAATAGTAAGTATACTAATCACTCAAAAACACAAAGAAATGCACCTTAGGACAAGGTAATCAAATTGGTTACAATCTAACACATGAAATAAGTCTTAATGTACAACTTATAAGCCTTAATATTATAAGACACCAAAAGACAAATATACCCCCCTAAATATTTGTATGTGTCCGGCTATCTTGGAGGGAAATAAAGTGACCAAATCTAATTTTGCTTCTTAGGAGGGAAGGTTCCTTAAAGCATAAAGTTTTCTTACCTTGGGAACATAATTCACTAACTATCTTACATTCTCTCACTCTCTCATTCTCCCCATGCTGCCAAGCTGCTACTCCTCCCTTGGCTAAAAGTTACTTCTTCTTCCTCTAGACATTTCCTCTATTGTTGCTCCCATGGAAGAACACAAAAGCTAGACAAACTAAACACTTGCCTTAATACATAAACCTTATTCTTTCTTTCTTCAAACAAACAAAGACAACTCGAATCTTCTTCCTCTCTACTTTGTGCCAACAATCTACAACATTTTGAAGGCCACAAATCTGGAATGAAGCATGGAGAAGTTTAGCTAAAGTTCAACCAAGTAAAGGTAAGAAAAGTTCTCTAAAACTCCAAGTTTTTTCCTTTTATTTGGAGGTCCAAAAATCTAGCTCACTTAACTCATTTCCTTCACTTCTTCCATACAAAAGCTTGAGCTTCTTCAACATTCATGGCATGGCCAAAAATCCCAATGAAACAAGCTCTAGACAAAAGTAAACTTCAACCAAAGGTAAGTCTTAAAAATGAGGGTTTCTTATGCTTAATCTATCTTCTAAACTATAGATATATCAAGTTCTAACCCTAAATCTCTTTTTCTAGCCTTGGCCAAAACTTGGGCAAAATGTCATCTTCTTAATTTATAAGGTAAATCTCATTCCTTAAGGTTTATTTTGTGCTTTAAAGCCTTAGGTATTCCTTGGAATATGTTATGGAGTCTAATGACCCTAACTTTGCTATTCTTCCCCTTGACATGGCCGAAAACATAGCCAAGGAAATCCTTATTGTTGGCCAAAAATACAAGGTAGAACAAATGTGGGCAAATCAACATTAAGCAAGGGTAAGCTTTGGGTTTAAGCCTTAGAGATTTTAGACTATCATTTAAGCTTAATATTGATACAAAAATCTGATCTTCCCTTGATGCTAATATAGGGGCCTAAAATTCAAGTTCAAAAACCAAGTTTGGAACATTAAGGGTAATGTTCTAACTTAAGCTTATTTTCATGTTTTAAGATGTCTATGTTGGGTAACTAACAATCGAGAGTAATGTTCTCCTCCTGTCCATTGTGTTGATTCTGATTTTGGGTGAGAAATTTTGCTGCGTTTTGGTCATTCCTTCCGCTGCTACTTGATAAGTGCGAAATACATCTATTTTTATGGCTTTAATTCTTCCAATTTTCATAACAATTAATATCATATTTCTCACTTATCATATGTTTTTTCCTTAGAATTCTGTTTAGATCAGAGCAGATGCATTTTATTTGTCAAATGCAAGATAAAGTCTTATATTAGCATTCTTCATCTTATAAAGATTACAATACAACAAACGGTTATATATATACGTACATTTTTTTTTACATATATATATATTAACACAATCACTATTTTCTTAATATTATAATGTTCATCGTATACTAATATTACACACACGGTATTCATTCATGCATGGTTATACATGTTGAATTTCATATTATTCACTCACGATACAATTCAGAAGATAGATCTACTCATTCACGTCAATTAAATAATATATTTTCAATTACACTCAGGTTATATGATTGTCAACATCATGGTTGCTGCCCACCAATATTCACATGATTATTCTCTCACATTCTGACATTCAGCCAGCACTCATGGAAATACACTCACGATGTTAGAAGATGTTGACGGTGGCATTAATTCAATCTATCTTAATTCATTATTTACCACACAACAAGAGGCGGTGTATATAAGAGAAATAACGAGGGTTTTTGAGGGGATTATTGATCGATGCTCTGGACGCCATATGCACCCGAGAGGGGGCTCTGCGCCTCCGATACATTCCCTTCAAATTCGACACAGCCACCGATATTCATCCACCACTTCCATCACGATTCAGCACCACCACCATCATCGTTCACCGCACCACCATCACCATACTACCACTCACATATCATATACATCCGGTTCCAGCAATTCACTCACCACCACCGTTCCATCTCACGTCCGCTCACCAACATTCATCAACCATCATCACCCATTGTCCACGCCTCCACCCCAGGTCACCACAACATACACCCGCACCTTCATCCACTTCAACACCGTCACCGAACCGAGGAGAGCAGCTCGTGACCACCACATCCAAATTCACGAAGACCACCACCATTCACTCCCGATTCGAAGACTCGACCACAACCAATCACCCATCACACATCAATTCACAACCGAGGCCATTATCATGGAGTTTTCTCTTTCCTTTTCTTCTATTTATCTTCTGTCCTTTTGCGTTGTTAATTCTGTTTCCGACCCATGAGTAAGTAGTTGTTTTAGTTCTCTGGGTTGGGGAAGCGAACCTATTTCTTAGAATTTTATCATGTAATTATTTCACTACTTTTATTTAGTGCAATAGTTTATTTATTGTTCTTCATGCACTTTTGTTGGAGACTTAGTTTTACAGATGATTGCCTCCTTAGTCAAAGTAGCTTTGCAGAAAAACTTGGTGTCGCAACTCACCAGCTCGAGTACCTCTGCAGCCAGACTTTTTCACTTGTCTTTGATATGCCAAAGGCGCGACACTACTAAGTGGCTACGGAAATCTCGGATGCGTGGAAGCGTGCACAACGTGAGAACGTGAAGCAACAAAACAAGTCCGATACTTGCGTAACCAAGTCAAGCAGCCGCTATGTGATGACACTACCGAAGATTTAGGAAACCGTTTAGCAAGTATATAAGCATATGATTGTAATTAGTTTCGGTGTGCATTCTAGATTATTCCAAGAGAGAGAAACCCCGCTTTGAGAGAGAAAGTATTTTGAGAGATCTTGAGAGAACTTAGTGAGATATTGTTAATTAGCTTAGGTATTTATTACCTAGAGAGCACACATAGAACACTCCCCTTTACTCCTTATGACGCATTGATCAAAGCCGAGAGTAGAGCGAGTGTTGGATGAGACAGAATACTTCTGTCGAATTCCAAGATAGGAAGCTAGGTTGTAATTCACATTGAATTTCAATACAAGCAGAATCCTATCTTGTTAAGTTTAAAACAAAAGCTTCCGCGTTATTATTTTCTGTAAACATTTATTCTTCAACAGACCTACTCGGTCAGCACCCCGATTCCATCAAGTGGTATCAGAGCCTGCGTTGGCTGGCAAATCTCTCAAAATGGTGGAAATCTCAAATTCCAACAACAACAACAGAATGCAGGTGGAGAACCCAAAGCTAACTTCCACAAACTACAATATGTGGGAAAACGAGATGGAGTCACACCTCCAGTCACTCAATCAACAACTCTGGACGGTAGTGATGAAAGGAAACTTCCCAGTTTCTGAAGGGAAAGATCCAAGCTCCTATACGGCTGAGGAGCACATATGTGTTGAGCTAAATGCCCAAACTGTAAGAGTCATCTATGCAAGTCTTTCTCCACCCGAAAGAAGAAGAGTGTATCACATCAAGGTAGCAAACAACATCTGGGATCACCTTCGAGCTGTTCACGAAGGAAATACTGAGCTTCGAAAATCAAAGATACAAGAACTGAAGATGGACTACGAAAACTTCGTGGGAAAGCCTGGAGAATCCCTCAGCGACATGCTTGCACGCTTTACTGAACTCACTGCTACCATGGAAGAGCTACAGATTGGAGAGTCAAACGAAAACATCAACAACAAATTTCTAGATAGTCTGGGTGAAGAATGGACCGAGAGTGTTATCTCCACGAAGGCTTCTAAAAGCTTAGAAAAATGGACCTTAACTGACTTGGGGTCTTATCTTCAGTCCATCAACAAATATAAAATGAATATCAAAAACAGAGGTAATGCTTCTCATTCAAACCATAATGTCTCCTATTCTAACATGAATAAGGCTTTGCAGGTAAAGACCACACCCAGTCAGATACCAGCTCACCAAAACGGGTCGTCCTATTATGAGACTAAATCTCCAAATCAGGATTTAATCCAACAGCTACGGGACACTCTGATTAATGGCATAATAGAGGAAGGATCAGCGAACACCTTTGAAGATATGGCCATGCTGGTCAAGAACTTTAAGAAATTCATGCGAGATCGATCAGAAAGAAACAGTCCAAATAGGTTTAACCAAAACCAAAATCGATCATATCAACCATACAACCGCAATCAGCAAGGGAATACTGGAACTGGAGACCTAGTATGCTTCAAATGCCTGAAACCGGGGCACTTCGCCAACAACTGTCCACTCAAGAAAAAAGATGATCGTGAGCAAGCATCACTAATGGTGAATTCAGCATGGCAGACTCTGACTTAGAAGAACCTGAGATTGGAACATCAAGCTTAATCTACCTCATGGCTCATAAAATTCAGGTATGCAAGAGTCCCTCTTCAGAGGTAACTGAATATTTCTCAGACTCATGTGCTGTTCCTTCTTTAGATTTATCTACTTACTACATAGACCCCAATCATCCTGAATTCGAATTAACTGAAGAACAAGAAAGGATAGCTTCTCTTTACAAAGAAATTCATGTGTTAAAGGGTCATGTCAAAAACGACTGGCTTAAGTTGCAAAAGTCTGAAGAAAAAGCCGTAAAACTTGAAAGTGAGTTAAGAGATGCTCACAGTCTCACCTGTTCCTTAAAAACCCAAGTTTCTTCCCTACAGAAAAATCATTCCAAAATCCCTCAAAAATTCTTCAAACCAATTACCTTTGTTCATGAGGTTGCTGCCATGCAAAAACCAAAATTCTTTGAAAACAAACTCCGTGAGTTAAATGAAAGACAAGTTCGACTCGAGAAAGAGGTCGACTCTCTGAACATCGCTCTTAAAAAGGCACAGAAGGAATTGGTCTCATCATCGAATCCCCTTCACTGGTTGAAAAACAAAGACAAAGTTAATCTGCTCAAAATGGCCTCAAAACCCAACGACCTTCAAAGACGAAAATTCCAAAAAGAAAAATTTGAAAACAAATTTCGTTGGCAAAAGAAGTATGTTCATCTACCTTCGTTATTAATTTGTGGTTACTGTGTCTATGACGAGCACATTCATTCATCATGTCACAAGCTTGGTAGAAATTTATCTTTCAATATGCAACGTCTACATACTCTATCTAAAACATGACATCTTCATAGCTCTTTTGCTTCAAAGAGGGAACCCAAGTTCGCCTGGGTTCCCAAGTCTAACCTCTGATTGTTTTATAGGGAGAGACCGTGGACAATGACTCTTGGTTTCTAGATAGTGGGTGCTCACGACATATGACAGGAGACCCTGACAAGTTCACGACTCTCTCTCAACACCATGAAGGAAAGGTAACTTTCGGTGACAATGCTCATGGTGAAATCATTGGTATTTGAACCGTCGGTAATCCCTCTCTCTTTAAAATAGATAATGTCAATTTAGTAGATGGTCTTGGACACAGTCTTCTAAGTATTTCTCAATTATGTGATCTCTCCAACGTTGTTCTCTTTTCGGCCTCTAATTGTAAAATCTTTGATGAGCAAACAGGTCTTCTAAAAGCCATGGGTGCAAGGGTGAACAATCTTTATAAGCTATCTCTTGACAACCCTGACCTAGAAGGCACACTATGTCTTAGTGTATAGGACAAAAATATTTCATTATGGCACTTCCGTTTAGGTCATGCACACGGAAAACTTCTCAACAAAATCAAAAATAGAAATCTTGTAGTAGGAGTTCCTCAGACAAACTACTTCCAGACCAACACTCTCTGTCCTGTGTGGGTACAAGGGAAACAATTGAGAGCAAGTTTTCCAGGTAAACCAGAGATGTCTACAACATCTCCACTGGATCTACTGCACATGGATCTATGTGGACCAATGCGTGTTTAAAGCAAGAGTGGTAAGAAGTATGTTCTAGTCGTCGTCGATGATTACTCGCGCTGGACATGGGTACTCTTTCTTAAGAACAAGTCGGAGACATTTTCTGAATTCGAATCTCTGTTCAAGATGCTTACTTACAAATTGTCCACCACTGTTAAGACTATTCGTTCTGACAATGGTACAGAATTTTGCAATACCCAGTTTTCAGAATTTTGCAGGGCAATGGGAATTGTGCATCAAACATCAGCTGCTCGCACTCCACAACAAAACGGAGTAGTAGAACGAAAGAACCGTACCTTGGTAGAAATGGCAAGAACTATGCTGATCGACAGCCATCTCCCAGCTTCATATTGGGCAGAAGCAATCAACACTGCAGCGTATATCTTGAATCGAGCGTCAATTCATCCCTTCATCGGTAAAACCCCATATGAAATCATCAAGGGACGTCCTCCTTCTGTAACTCATCTACGACGCTTCTGATGCAAGTGTTTCATACACAATAATGGAAAGGATGATCTAGGAAAGTTTGCATCCAAAAGTGATGAAGGAATCTTCCTTGGATACTCATCGCATAGTCGGGCTTATAGAGTATTCAACAAACGAACATCATGACTTGAAGAAAGTCCTCACATTCGCTTCGAAGAACTTTCTAACACCAGTGACTGCGATAACAATCCACATATACCAAATGAAGATGCCCCAGATACCACCTTCATCGAAATCCCAGTAGCTACCATCCCTCCACCACAAACTCCCCTTCCGACAGACTCATCCTCCGACAATGATGATGACCCTGATGACTCATTCAAAGATGCCTCACCTACCCCCACAGATGACCTACAACCTCCTCCTCAAACCACTACTTCAAACACACCTTACAATCCCCACACACCAAAACCCTCTACAAACATACCGACAAGCTCCACAAGAAAATTCCAACAAGCCTCTGCTCACCCAATTACCCAAATCCTAAGTGATCCCTCCAAAGGCGTTCAAACACGCAGCGAGATTCATCAAAATCTTTGTGCTTTTAATGCTTTCATATCCACAACCGAACCTAAAAATGTTCAACAAACTCTACAGGACCATGACTGGATACTCGACATGCAAGAAGAACTACACTCTCTGCAACGACATTCTATTTGGCGACTTGTTCCATGTCCAACCAATCACAAACCAATTGGTACCAAGTGGGTGTTTCGCAACAAGTTAGATGATCAAGGGAATATCTCTTGCAACAAAGCTAGACTCGTTATTCAGGGATACTCCCAAGCTGAAGGAATTGATTATGATGAGACTTATGCTCCAGTCGCTCGAATTAAGGCAATTCGAATACTCGTGGCCTATGCGGCACATCGAGGTATGAAGCTCTACCAAATGGATGTAAAAACTGCATTCTTACATGGATACATCGACATAGATGTTTATGTTGCTCAACCACCGGGATTCAAAGACCCACATCACCCGGAGTATGTCTACAAGTTAGACAAAGCGTTATATGGCCTAAAACAGGCACCACGGGCGTGGTATGAGCGTCTCTCATCTTACTTATTGTCCCATGGATTCATCCGAGGTAAGGTGGATAAAACTCTTTTTACTCTCACCAAAGGTGAAGACATACTCATTGTCCAGATCTACGTGGATGATATAATTTATGGATCCACTATTCCTGAATTATGCTCATTCTTTTCTGATCTCAAGAGTAAAGAGTTTGAAATGAGTGCTCTTGGAGAATTAAAATTCTTTTTAGGTCTTCAAATCATTTAGCAAGAGAACGGGACTCAAATTCATCAACAAAAATATATTCACGAGCTCCTAAACAAATACAAGATGCAGGATTCAAAAGCCACACCTACTCCAATGTCCGCAACAGAGAAACTACATCTGGATGAAAAAGGAATTGTCGTTGATGCTACACTATACAGAGATATGATAGCTTCTCTCCTTTATTTAACAGCAAGTAGGCCTGACATTCTTTATGTTGTATGTCTCTGTGCAAGATTTCAGGCAAACCCAAAAGAATCACACCTCCAAAGCGTAAAGCGAATCTTTCGCTATTTGAAACACACCCAGGAAATGTACCTCTGGTACCCGAGTACTCCTGATTTTACTCTAATGGGTTACAACGATTCTGATTTTGCAAGCTCCTTATTAGACAGGAAAAGCACATCTGGTACCGCACAGTTTTTGGGCCTTTGTCTTGTAGCATGGAGTTCAAAGAAACAAAACACGGTAGCCTTGTCATCTGCTGAAGCCGAATACGTCTCCGCAACTACTTGCTGTGGACAAATACTCTGGATACAACAACAACTACAGGATTATCTCATTTCTCCTACTTGTACTACAATATTTTGTGACAACAATAGTGCTACTGATTTATCTAAAAATCATGTTCATCATTCTAGGACAAAGCACATTGAGATTCGTCACCACTTTTTAAGGGATTGCGTTGAAAAAGGGCTGATACAACTAGAATACGTGCCTACTTCTGATCAACTTGCAGACATATTCACTAAACCGTTGCAAAGAGGCCCTTGAAACTCGCGCTCACAACTAGGTATGACTCGTATGACTTAGCTAAGGTTGTATCTCCTTCTCCTGTTTTATCAATGTCTGGGTGAAATGCTTGAATACGTCTGATGACCTAGTCCGTCTGTCAAATAACCAAAACACCGGCGTAAAAACAAGAGTCTTTTTCTTATGAAAAACTACCCGCGAAAACTTCGCCCAGTAATCCGCAACAACCCATCTCAACCAATCAGCCCACACCTTCCCTGACACACCACGTCTGCCTATATTCAGACGTCAATATCCTTGACTCCTTACGTCTAATCCTATCCATCCCGGTTTCCTTGCCTCTTTTCGCCTTCTCTAACCACTGTCCACTCCATCAACTAAGATTGTCATGGCTTCAAACCCTAACCCTAAGAAAACCGCCATGTTTTCCGACGCCGAATTACCCAATGATCCACAGCTCCTCCAAGCTCTCATCAACAAACTCACCATTCTCCAAGCCAAACAAACACCCACCTCCACCTTCGACTCCACCGCCGTAGCCCCCGCCATATCAATCGACACCCAACCCATCACCACTCCCTTACCCAACGTCTCCACTGATCCCACCCTTATCGTCAACATTCTGGCGTCTCAACCATCGGAAAACACACCCTCCCCCACCAAACAATCGTCACCACCAACCACCCCAATAATACCCACTCCCGACACAATCACCAAATCGTCGTTAAACATTTAGTTTGGCTCTATTCCACCATCTGATCAAGAACCTCAAAAGCCTCCACCCAACTCACCTCCCAAAGAAACCATAGAAGTACACGACCTTGAAGTCCAACCAACTGCTCCTGAAAACTCTCTTCCCCTAAAGAAAACCCGCCGTGCCAAGTCTAATGTCCCAAGGCCTCCAGCTACAAGAACCCTTCGATCTAGGGCTAAATGCCCTCCGTCATCTTCGAAACCCACTCCTGAAGTTCCTGTCCCTACACCATCCCCAGTAGTCACGGCACCACAAGCTGAAGACAAGCCGCACAGCACCACCAACTCATCTACTCAGGCACTTCGACACAGCAACATCTTCTACTAGAAAGCGACTCCATCCTCTCTCTGAGTCTGTCCCACCATCACCTGCTCCAAGGATAGGCCTGATTGACACTCACTCTGCCATCTACTCCCTACCACCCGATGATTCAGCCGAGTCCCGCAACTTGGTGAAAGGAAAGCTACTCGACCTGGAGTGGCTCCACTCAATGGAGTTCAACATGTTCGAGGAGATGCTCCGCTTTCAAAATTGGATACACTTGTTCCGTAACATTCAGACCTACCATGAAACTAAAGCCTACCAGTTCTACCAAAATTACGTCATCCGCAAAGGCAAAATAATGACAGAGGTGCATGACAAAGCTATTATCCTTGATTCAAACTCCATTGCAACTCATATGGCAATTCCAACTAGTGGACTAGAGTTCTATGATAGGGCTGGATTTCCTGATCTAGGGTTCATCACTGCTAAAGAAGTTTATGATTTCTTTTTACCCAATAGCAGAGTTGGTCACTCTTTAGACCGACCCGCTCTGTCAAATACACACCAAATGCTTCATACATTGGTGATCAAAAACTTAGTCCCTAGAAAGGAAGGAAACCAGTTTGTCTGCCCACTAGATCTTGCAATCATGTACTGCCTGATTCATCACCAAAAGATTAACCTCCCAAAACTCATCCTCAACCACATAGCCTCAACCATCTCCTCACCCCGACACTCTCTAGGGTATATTTTCTGGCTACCAAAAATCTTCACCCACTGTGACGTCGTCCTTGATCCATCCAAAGCCAGTCGCATCACAGACACCGACATACTTGGTCAGATACTATACAACAAAACACCATCCTTCAAGGTCAAGTTTGTCTCCAAGCCGAATCCTCCGTCCAAGAAGCAAGCCCCTCCAAAAACAACATCCCCTCCTGACACTGCATCTCTGTCTGAACGGGTAGCTACGATCGAGAACAACCTCGCCACTCGATCCACAAAGATCGACATGCTCATCGACATCCTCAACAAAAACCACAAACAGACGATGAACAATTTTTGCAGGGGGAGTCCAGAAGCTAGCGGAGGAGTTCAGGGAGACTTTTGCTGAAACCTTGGCGGCAAAGGAAAAGGCAATGGATGGCACTGAGACTTCGGGGGAAGATGGAGCATGGGATGAGGACACAGGAGATGACTAACTCTTTACCCCACCCCCTCTAACTCTTAGGATTGACTGACTCTTTAAATACTTTTGGATTTACGCTGGTGGATTGGTTTTAAGACTTTTGGATTATGTGTTTTTGGATACTTTTCATGCGTTTCCCCTGATGTTGGTAAAAGGGGGAAGCGGTGTATCCCGCGGCTGGTTTATGCGGGTAACTATTTATGGATGCTGAGCGCCTCTGAAGGCCTCATCTATCTCGGATTTGTGTTATTTCTGTTAAGTAGTATTAGAAGTAGTTTCGTACTACAGTTTATCTGCTCTTATCAACAGCATTAGCTTAAGGGGGAATATTTGTTTAAGGGGGAACAAACAGTGAGTCGTTCTCCCGAGCTAGTTGCTTTGCTATCTGTTTGTCTTTGCAGGTACACTCATTAAAAATTTCAAAGTTCACGGCGGATACACTGAGTTTGCCATCATCAGCAACAAGGGGGAATTTTGTTGGAGACTTAGTTTTGCAGATTATTGCCTCCTCAGTCAAAGTAGCTCTGCAGAAAGACTTGGTGTCGCAACTCACCCGCTCGAGTACCTCTGCAGCCAGACTTGTTCACTTGTCTCTGATCTGCCAAAGGCGTGACACTACTGAGTGGCTGCGGAAATCTCGGATGCGTGGAAGCGTGCACAACGTGTAACACCCCTACTACGCACTTAACAAATAATCGAAATCGCAGCGGAAATAACAACTAAACAATAACTAAACGGTTCGGTGCTACAACGCCGTTAACCACCCACGTGGTTAACAAGGCAGAATTAATACAAGCGTATCGGTCTGATGATCAGACTCCCGAGCATAGAACTAATAACCTTGATACATTAACAAAATACCGAGTTTGTAACTACATCCATAAACACAACTGTACAACACAAACTGTCACTGTGAACTGTTAACGACCATCATTGTACTACAACGGTACCAAAAATATATCACCTCGGGAGCACAGGCGCATCCCGGGCTCAACATCCAAAAACAACCAAAAGTAATCCTGCATCCTAGAATCTAAAGCCATTCCGCTTCTTCGATCCTCATCCTACAGTAAAAATATGGAGCCCCCGAGGGGGTCAGCAACCCTTGGCTGGTATGGTTAACGCGCAGCCCATCGGCTACCGAGATACGCGCAACTAATTGTCATGATGACATGGCATTCATTTTAAACATACAACATATATATATATATATATCATAGCAAAAGTATTGCATACAACTTCACACATAGTACACAATAACAATTCCTTTTAGGAAGTGAACCAACATAATTAGTTCCCATGGAGAGCCTAGAGAATGTTGCCATACTCATGCTAAGCTCGTTACATAACTCGTTACCGTCCTATTAGATTGAACGGATAACTTAACACAAGGTGCCTCAGATATAGTGACCCAAGCACACCGAACAACACATAGTATGCCCCTGTGGCCCGACGTGAGTCAGTAAAATAGCCTTGGTTAAGCTAAAGGGAAGGTTGGAAACCAAATTGGAAAACAACCATAACATACAAAGAGAATCGAACCGGTTATGACATCGACTCCCATACTCACACGCAGGGCCGAACAGACCGGACTCCTCACTTCCCCCTTAGCACTTGTTAGTTCAACATTGAACTCAATAAACAATTCACAACAATTGGTTAAGTCTTGTTAGACACACACAAGGGAAGAGAGAGTCATACTTAACAATACAATAATATTTAACAACAGTAAACTCATTACATGACTTAAGTCTTACAAGGTCATAAACACACAGAAAAACAAACAACACACAAGCCGGTGTAAACCGGTAGGCAACAGACTGCAAGAAAACCGTACCATGGTCTTTGCTTCGATTGATTTCCACCGTAGGTCACTCCTATACATGTTTAAGAATGTCGGTTAATTACTTACTTAACTTCAAATTTACTAAGTATTTTACATGACTATATGACATGTTTAAATGGCCAACTTAACCTTGGGTACTTCCATTATACCCCCTAGGGTTAACTACATTTGCCACATTCTTTACTGTTTTTTTTTTAAGTTTTGGTTAGTCCGACCCACCGTCCGACCCAACCATCTGGGTCAGACCCTTCCAGTAAATTTTTGGTTTGAAAAATATTCTACTTGTCCGACCCATGTCCGACCCAAGTCCTCTGGGTCGGACCATTCCAGAGATTTTACCGTCTTTTAAACATACCCGTCCGACCCATGTCCGACCCAAGTCCTCTGGGTCGGACCGTTCTAGAACACCTTACTGGCGTCTAACAGAGGCCGTCCGACCCAAACTTGGATCGGACCCCTGGGTCAGACGCCACCAGAACATGCCCAAACATTGTCAAATCTTCACTAAACTTTTCCTCAAGCCTTCTAATGTTTTCCAACACCATTTGGCACACTTATTCTCTCATACAACATCCTTAAAACTCATCTTCTTTCTCCTTATACACTTACTCATTTCTTACCAAAATTCCTAACACTTGTAATGTTTTCTCCTTAGGTTTCTAAGTGGTGTTTCATACCTATGATAACCACTATGCCAATAATGTTTCCTCACCACTACTACATCATCTCCCAAGCATCTTTACTTCCTAACCAATTCCTTTAACATCCCTACAAGTCAATAGTTTCTTCATGCAATACATTACTTCTCCCTTATTCACCAACATAGCACAAGTCCTAAACACAATCTCACCATGATCTTGAAGTATCCCAAAACATTCTTTTGCATTCTAAATCCTCTAAAATAATGCTTAAGTCCCTTTTACACCTTAAAACACCTTAATGCATGTTCCTTTCACTAGTTGAACACTTAACCATTCTAAACATTTCCTAACTTACCAATACTCATTTTAAACCCTTAGAACTTCTTATACATTATCTAAATTTTGACATGAACTCTTTTAGAACATTGCAAAGCCAAAACACATTGTTTTCACTATTAAACACCCAAGAACACTAAAATCTTTCAAGCACATTCTTATACACAAAACTTCACTCATTTAACACTACATCACAATATAGTGCATAATTTAAATTGCTTGGCACTTAGGCCCTTAAATAACATGGCTCTTAGGCCCTTAAGATGCATAAATCTTAAACACTGAATTTCCACAATATATTTGCCTTTGACCTGCAAATACACTTAATAATACATATGCCTTTTACTAAGCCTTTGAGAGCATTTTTCTAAGTCATTCACCATTGGCTCCTTAGATCATTTTTAATAAGCAATATAAGCTCATTTCTCCTAAGACTTTAAACCACATTAGGTTAGCATATTTACCTCTTTTCCTCACAAACTTATTTCTTGTTTCCTTGACTAAATTGGCAAGGCTTTTAGTTGCATGTCAAATTTTAAACATTATACAAATGATAAAATGAGTATACAAGCTTTATGCTTCATCTCATTGTAAACCCTAGTTACATATATTATTTTAAAGCATTAAGATGATTGTTTTACCTTGGAATGGAAAGGGAGTTTGGATATGTAACAAGAGAGGACTCCACCAAGCCCTTGGAAGATTCAAATGAAGCTAAAACAAGCAAGGTAAAGACACCATCAATGGTGATTTTCGGACAACACACAAACATGGAGGAAATGTTATTTTTCTTTGAGTTTCCTTACCTAGAAGCAAAGGAGAACAACAATATGTGAAAAGATGAGCTCAAGCTCCTCCCATGGTGATTCCTCTTGGCACCGAAATGGAGCTCTTAGGATTTTGAGAAGATAGGAATGAAGAGCTTGATGAGACTAAGAGAATGGTGGTCTTTGTTTTTGATTTGGCAAAGTGAGCTAGGAGTTACAAGAGGTTGAAGATGAAGAATGGTGGTGGTACTATTGCAAAACCGTGAATGGAGAATGAAGAAGAGATAGAAGAGAGCTTGGAACCGTGGGAAATGAGAAGGGAAATGAGAAGTGAAGATAAGTTCACTTTTAAGAGATATTAAGTAATAAAGCAAATAGTAACTTGCTTTATCATTTGTTATTTATTTTGTTAACTTACAAGGTGGTGACTCACCTCATAAAAACCGGCCACCATTAGTCATCTAGGGGTGTTTTAGTCTTTGTTGACCATTTAACTTACTTATATAAACTTATGTTATAAACTTGCTTATTTTGTTACTATTCACTAAAACAAGGCACATAGATGTGAAATTTTTGATTTCCCATTGATATAGACTTCCAAATGTGATACTAAGTAGTACACATATTAATTAAAGAGTAATGATGGACATTTATCCATTCAAAACTCATTTACAAGACAATTTTTAAAAAATGTGCTTTAAGACTCCTTAAAGCACATTTTGTGTTTTAACTTGTTTTCAAGCTTGGTTTTCTTTGGTAATTGGTTTAATATGTTCATTAGTATAAAAATGAGGTCTTGGTAAGTTCATTAGGTCTTAACCAAGCTTATCCCGAGCTTAGAGCACATTTTGGCCTTTATTGAACTTAAGGCATTTATTTGTGTTTTCAATGGTTTAAATTGTTTACTAATGTTTCTAAAACTCTTTTTAGTCTTACCACACCTTATTTTAGTGTTTAAACAACATAACTAGGTTTGGGGTATTTCAATCTACCCCCCTTTAAAGAACTTTGTCCCCAAAGTTCATACTTCCCACATATCCTAAATATTAGAACACGGGAACACATATCAACAATACTTCCATAACAAGATTAACAACATCCTTACATAACATCGGACACAAGGTCCAAACAACAAAACATCACAACATCATTCAGACTCAGCGGTCTGTAACATAACAACATGAGAACACAACACAGACAATGTATCCAAATACATGTCGTACACACACACAACCGAAACGGCTCTACCCCCCTTAAATAGGGGTACGCCCCGTACCCTATACATACAAACGCTAAGAAGTAAACAATGACGGGTACTTCGCCTTCATCTTATCTTCCAGCTCCCAAGTGGCCTCCTCAACGTCTTGGTTAGACCAGAGAACCTTCACCAGTCTCACTGACTTATGGCGAGTGTCTCGAGTCTTAGTATCTAGAATCCGTACCGGAGTCTCCACTGATCGCATGGTCGGCTGTAAAGTTAGCCTTTCAGGCTGAAGTACATGAGACGGATGAGACATATATTTCTTCAACTGGGACACACGAAATACATCATGTACCTTGCCCAGCTCGGCGGGTAAACCAAGTCTGTAAGCTACCGGGCCGATCCGCTCCGTCACTATATAAGGCCCCACATATTTTGGGCTCAACTTGCCTTTCTGGCCAAAATGAAACACTCCCTTCATGGGGGATACTCTCAAAAATACCTGATCGCCCATGGCGAACTCCAGGTCACGTCTGCGCACATCAGCGTATGATTTCTGCCTATCCTGAGCTGACTTCATGTTAGCCCGGATCTGTCGTACTTCTGCTTGAACTTGTTCCAGATACTCTGGTCCTATAATGACCGTCTCACTCGACTCATCCCAGCATAATGGCGTGCGGCATGGTCTTGCGTATAATGCCTGGAAGGGAGACATCTTGATCGAAGCATGGTAACTGTTGTTGTAGCTAAACTCGATCAGATGTAACTTGTCAATCCAGCTGGTCTGAAAGTCAAGTGCACATGCACGTAACATATCCTCAAGTGTCTGGATGGTGCGCTCACTCTGACAATCTGTCTGCGGGTGGAACGCTGTACTTAGCTTCAGCTCGGTACCAAGCGCTTCCCCGTTGGATTTCCAGTACCTGGAGAGAATCTGGTACCCCTGTATACACGATAGTCTTTCGGTACCCGCCATGGTGCCGAACAATTTCTCTATCAAGAGCTCTGCTAGTTTTGCCACTTTCCAGGTGTCCCTTCATCGGTATGAATCGAGCCACCTTGGTCAGTCGGTCCAACAACAACCCAAATCCATATTCAGACCCTCCCCTTGTAGGCGGAAGCCCTACTACGAAGTCCCATAGAACTATCATTGAACTTCCACTCAGGCACTGGCATTGGCTGTACCATACCACCAGGCCGTCGTGCTCAAACTTGACCTCTGACAAGTGAACACCTCACACATAATCATGCACATCTTTTTTCATTCCTGTCCACCAAAAATAACGTTTCATACCCTTATACATTTTTGAAGCTCCGGGGTGAATCGAATCGTAGAACGTGGGATTCACTCAGTATGCGCTCCTTCAGCTCAGTGCTACCTCTCCTCGAATACACAGTCGGCCATTCCAGGCCTAACCGGTCATCATCGTGGATCTGAAGTCTACTCTGACCCTTGAATGTGCCATCAATAAGCTTTCTGTCTAATCTCCATCATATACTGATCCGTCATCTGAGCTCTCCGACCCTCTTCAACCAAGCTTAAATGAGAGACTAGCGAATGGAGAGAGTGTGCTCGGCGACTCAGTGCGTCAGCTACCCCATTGCCTTACCCTCCTTTACTGTAGATTAATGTCGTAGTCGTTAGTAAATTCACACCCACCTTCTTTGTCTCATGTTCAACTCCTTCTGAGTGAACAAGTACTTTAAAACTCTTGGGTCAGAATAAATCGTCACACTTACCCTCATACAAATGATGTCGCCATATCTTCAGTGCGAAGACAATGGCACCCAATTCTAAGTCGTGGGTAGGGTAATTCTCTCATGTTTCTTCAGCTGTCGGGAGGCGTATGCTACGACCTTCCGTGTTTGCATCAACACACACAACCCATACCTCTTCCTGATGCGTCGCAATAGACCTCAAAACCATCTGGATCATCTGGTAAAGTCAGACTTTGCATATGTCAGAGCGTCCTTGAGACTCTAAAAAGACTCTCACAGTCATCTGTCCACTTGAATGGGTGCATCCTTCTTCATCAAGGAAGTCATCGGCTTCGAGACACTGGAGAAGTCCTTCACAAACCTCCTATAATAACCTGTCAGACCGAGGAAGCTCCTGATATCGGTAACTGTCTTCGGCCTTGGCCAGGTGCGCACAGCATCAATCTTTGCCGGATCAACAACGATCCTGGCTTCAGAAATCACATGGCCAAGAAAAGATACTTGGTTCAACCAAAATTCACACTTTGAAAATTTCGCATACAACTGATTCTTTCTCAATGTTTGTAACACATTTCTCAGGTGTTTTTCATGCTCACCTCTCGATTTCGAGTACACAAGTATATCGTCGATGAAGACTACCACTGTCTTGTCCAACTGATCTTGGAACAAGCGGTTCATTAAGTCCATGAACTTGGCTGGTGCATTGGATAAACCAAACGGCATAACCGTAAACTCATAGTGTCCATATCTGGTTCTGAATGTTATCTTCTCAATGTCATTGTCACGGATGGCAATCTGATGGTATCCGGATCGTAGATCTATCTTGGAGAATACTGATGCCCCTTTCAACTGATCAAATAAATCGTCGATGCGTGGTAAAGGGTAACGGTTCTTCACCGTAACTGCATTCAGCTCTCGATAGTCAATACACAGGCGGAGGCTACCGTCCTTCTTCTTCACGAAGAGGACCGATGCTCCCCATGGTAAAACGCTAGGGCGGATAAACCCCTTGTCGAGTAGGTCTTTCAGCTGCTCCTTGAGCTCTGTCATCTCTGCTGGAGCCATACGATAGGGCACCTTCGCAATTGGTCCGGTGCCCGGTACCAAATCAATCTCAAACTCAATTTCCCGTGTTGGCGGCATGCCCGGCAGTTCCTTAGGAAATACATCAGGAAACTCTGACACTACCGGCACATCAGGACTAAACTCTGGGTCTCTCACTATGTCCTGGACATAGCAGAGGTATACATCACTCCCTCGTCGTAGTTCACGACACATAGCCATGGCGGTGATGATCTAAGTCGAAGGCTCCCTGGGCCTCTGGCGGTAAGATATAGTAACCCCAGACGGACTCCGAAGAAGCAGACGATGCTCGGCACACAGGATTCTGCCCTTGTACCGCTCCAACCAGTTCATCCCGACAATTACATCAAAGCCAAGTCCGTCGAACTCTATCAAGTCGATCGGGAATTCTTCACCTCTGATTCGTACAACAACATCTCGGTGGTAGCGGGTACACCGGATCCGCTCTTTCGACGGGAGAGTGACTAGGAAATCTGGCATCTCATCACCATCTAACCCCAGCCTCTTCGCAAAGGATAGCGAAATAAATGTATGTGAGGCTCCAGAGTTGAACAAGATCGAAGCGTCCACGCCATTGACTGGAAAGATACCGGTGAGGATTGTGCCGCTCTTGTCGGCTTCTGCCTCATTGCAGACACTCAGTATACCTCCCGTTCCGAGAGCACAGCCTAATTCATTGGCAAACTAATACGTATTGGGTAACAACACGGTTGATATACTTCAAACAACTCCACTTTATTCATTAATATTCTCTTTACATCTCAAGGTGGTTTACATCTCTGACATAACTAACACAACTACAACATCCTTAGCATACACTGGTTTAACACATTACATGATTATACAAGGCTTTAAAACTGTCTGAAGGTCAAATTCAAACGTCCGGGTTTCATGTGTGTGGCGTTGATCACTGCCGACGGTGCGGTATTCAGTTTGATCTTCCTGATGCCATGATATAGCATCCTCGATTGCCCACCCATGATTAACACATCTCCTGATTTTAGTACTAACTTCTTTGCGAGATCAGCACGCTTCTGCTCGCCATATATAAACACTACGGTATCACCAATGGACCAAGACACCACGGGTACTCTCCTACTTAGAGACTCGGGTGACTCGTCCTTATCTTGGTGTAAACCTAACCGTCCACCTTTCTGGTAGAAGTTCACAATGCATAAATCTGCTTTAACACTTGGAATTGAATCCGCTTCAACTTGCTGAGCAATTCCCACGGCGTCGTTAACGACCGCAAGGAACTCCTCAGGTATACTTGGTACAATTGCTCCGTCTTCAGCACGCACTTCTTGATATGTCTTGGTGTAAGGATTCCAGTCCTTACCCATGCACATCATCTTCAATTTCATTCTGGATCCGCTCGGGTATTCGGGTGTGTAGAAACCTCCAGGTTTTGCTCCAAGTTCATTGCATCGTCTGATGATATGGATTTGTGCTTCCGGTGTCAAGTATCCCTTTAAGAGTATCATACCTGGTTGGATGACCTGACATTGCTCCATTGGAAAGTCGGTGATGCTGATGGTGGTTTCTTCAGGGCTTGGTGTGGGTGGGATTGGATAGCAAATATTGAAGGTTCCTAAGTTTCCAAACTACCTAATTAGGTGTTCTCACATTATACTTTAACTGTTTACTTACATGGTTATTTACTTGGACTCACTAACACACATGCATGAAATGCGGTATGCAATCACTTATTTCACTCAACAGTTTAGGCGGTACCTGGTCTAGAAGAGGGTTCTGGCGCCTCAGACCGGTCCACCACATGCAGGGTGGCCTTGCTAGGTCCCGACCCCTTCCCCTTCTGGGAATTTGTGTACCTCTGATCTGGGGGTGGCTGATTTGCCGTCTTCGGGCCATCGGTGGTCGCGGTGGCCTTACCCTTCCATTGCCCCTTGGGCCTGTAGTTTCTACTGTTTGGGTTCTGCCAGCACTCATAGTCGCGGTGCCCCATCTTTTTGCAGTATCGGCACTGCACATCATTACCCTTGCATTCCTTGCCGGGGTGGTCTCCGTTACACCACTTACAGTAATAGTTGCGCTCCGGTCCAGAGCCCGTGCTAGCTGCTAACACATCACACACTTAGTACATACTTCACAAAATAGTAATACACACTAGATTTCGGTAGTGGAATTTATTAATTACCCTTGGGTGGGTAAGAGCATAAAGGCTTGGCCGCATACACGTAGGTGAGCTGCAGAGGCTCCTCAGCAGTGGTGGTCTGGGTCTGGCCCTTGCCACCCTGTTGTTGTCCTTTCTGGGACTGGGGGTATGGCTTCTTCTTCTTTCCTCCCCCTTGCCCTTGCGTGCCTTGGCCCTCGCTCATGGCCTTGCGCTTGAGCGCACTCTCCTCGTCCCTCAGACAGATGGTGATCTCCATAATTCACTAGTGCAGAAAATGTTTTTTACCACGGTTATTTTTCTCATATACCACGGTTTGAGACCGTGGTTTATACTCGCGTGGTATATCGGAAAATTCAATAAACCACGGTTCGAAACCGTCGTTTAAAATACGCATTATAAACCACGGTTCGTAAAACCGTCGTTTAAAGCCCGTTGTGGCGCGGGAATCAGACGACTTATACCACGGTTATGACGGAAACCGTGGTATTTAATGTCGTTCCATTGCGTTTTATACGACGGTTCGGGTATTAACCGTGGTATATGAGTACTTTATACGACGGTTCTTTAATAAACCGTGGTTTATACTCCGTTCCATTGAGTTTTAAACCACGGTTTTAAGTGAACCGTGGTTTTTTTTTTTAGTTTTTTTTGTTTTTTAGCATCTACCACATATGTTTTCCAACACAACCCAATTTACAATCGTATATACAACCTGTACAGGGCATCCAACTGGTATTGCCCTTTGATAACCAACCACACTATGACCATAAACCAAGTTGCCAGTTTGAATTGCAACATTGAAAACGAATTGCAAACAAACCCATTCAAACTTTCAAAAATAAGAGAGAGTTGAACTTTACAAACTTTGAGAGTTGCTTCAGCAAAAACAAAAGTCTAAGTCTAACTACGTACACTAGGATATAAGATCTAAGAACACTCAAGTAATTTTTACACCAAAACTGCGATAAATGATCTCTTACAAAGTCGAGATCCCCTTTGGAATACGTGCTCCCTGCTTTGTGAAATAAGAAACGATCTGTCCATAAAAAGAAACTGATCATCATTAGTACACAATTTTATTTAAAATGCAATAACTTTAACTGAAACTTTGATTGGTATGGGTTACCTTGTCATCATCCGTAAGCGTGTCAATATTTTGTACCATCTCGAACATGTACCGCATCACATAATAGCCACAGCTTTTGAATCAGGCTGTTGAGGACACTGTCATCACACCATCCATGGATTACCAACTTTAGACAGATCAAAAAATTAAACGTTTAACTTTAATACAAAAATGCATAAATTAAATGATTACTTACACGTATGTAGTGGAAGTCCAAGATGGAGAATGGTTTCTTTTCATCACTTAAACCAAGCTTATGGCCCCTGCATAAATACAACATTTTAAAATGAAGCCATTTATTGTCAATAATCTAGGACAAGCTTAAAATAAATACAGAATGCATTAAAATTTTGAATACTCACTCCTTCAAATATTTCTCTACATGATCTCTCGAAGGTCATCAGGGCCGCCCAATGGGTCTAGTATCAATAAGCATGAGGTGTCGATACACAACACCAACAACATCCAATGATTGCTGCCACAGATAAAACAAAGAATGTTTTGTAGAACAATTATTAAATATCACAATTAGGAAGCAAAAAATTCCAGTTATTGTGTACTTACATCTGATGATATGGGATCAGCAAATATTTGCTTTTTCTTCGCACCGCAGTACAAAATCCCTGCCTCACATGCTGTACACATCCTTGCTCATCCAATGCGGCCTGATTTGCTGACATCAATTGCGGACACAAGAAAGAGAGGGCACATAATCTCTTGCTCGCTAGCAGTCTACTAGTCAAACACCTAAACAACATTTTTTCATAAGATATGTTAAATAGCTTAAAAAAATGAAAGATAATGTAATAATTTGAAAGATACTTACACACAATAGGCCTGAATCACAGAGATGTTAAGCAGGTCTCCCATCAAAAATTCTCGTAGATCGCTCACGGTAATCATCAGATCTCTGGGCTCAGAGGAGTGGAAAACATGCTTAGACACTTTCATGTTGAAGTTGGTGACAGACTGCGGCCTCGTCATGAAAAAGTCATACAACATTTTTTGTTTGACTGTCAACTTCTTCAGATACTTGGGTGTCAGAATGGGGGATCTCCTAGGAGTCATATCGAAAGGTTTCACCACTTCCTTTCTCACCCTCTGACTCTCCTCACTTGATTTCACAACTTCCTTCCCCTTATCCACTTTCCTCTTCTTAACCGGTCTTAATTCCTTATCAATCTAATAGTATACAAAATTTAAATAATAAACATATCAGTCAACAGTCAAGTTAAAAACTAAACAGTAAGCATGTAATTAAATAGTTTACCTTGTCACTACTGACATCAATGAGAGAATATGGCCATGGAACAACTGAAGATTTTGCTTGACCTATTTTACTCCACTCATTCCACTCCAACGGAAGGGGAGAGTCCTCATGACCTTGCACAATATCGTCTACCATCACACGAGCGTGGAGAGGTGGGATGACCTTGAAATGTACTACAGTGTTCGGTCCGGTCTGTAAAACCCGACCGAATGCAACATGCACAGTCCCACCATCCAACACTTGAAACAGATGACATGATTTAGCCATCTACATCAACTCACAACAGTAAGCAAGCTAATAAAATTATATTGTTTTAAAAGTAATGTTAAAATAACTAAGGAGGAAAAAAGAACAAACCGAAAGGTTTTGATAAGGAAATGTGTCTCTGGTAGGAGAAGAAGGTGCAGGATGATCGACCATCGAGTATCCGCCGTCGTGGTAGGAGCAGACGTCGGTGTAGGATCATCGACAGTATCCGCCGTCGTGGTAGGAGCAGACGTCGGTCTAGCAGTAGGTGCCGGTGTAGGAGACGGCCACTATCGATGTATTCGCCGTCGCGGTAGGAGTAGACACCGGTGTAGGAGTAGTAGGTGTCGGTGTAGGAGCATGCACCTGGCCCAATACTAAAGCCTCAAGTCTTCGCAGGCGCTCCTCGTAGGCTTGACGCTCCTCAGCGTGGCGTCTTTCCGACTCAGTGTGACGTCTTTCCGACTCCTCCAACCGGTCATGCACCCGTTCATCCACGATTCTCTCTATCATTTCAGCCTGTGGTACTCTCGATCGAGACGTAGGAAACACGTCTTTTTGGCGAACTTCCCCTCCAAGCCCCCGCACTCGCCCTGGATGATCCTTTTGCCCAAGGGCCTTATTCAGTGGATCATCCTGAGACGGAGGGGCCGGAACCATCTCCCATCGCTCAGTCGAGCCAGACTATTTTAAATTAACAAAAATATTAGAAATGAACTTATTAATTAGTAAACAACAACTTTTAAATATATATACTTACAATCTTGGACGCCAACTCAGCAGTCTCGCTCTGCGGGAACACATACACCCCCTCGTCATTTTTCACCATTCGACCCAGCATAAATGTCTGCACTCTACTTGCATCGTCAACATCATCAATAACTGACTGAGTGCCGTCTTCATTAGTCTTAGTCAGTAAGCCCTCGCTCTTCCACTTCTCCAACCGCCCCGTGTATCCAGCTCGCCCCATGAAGTGCTTGTAGATATTCTTCGCCCGGTTACGTCTCGCTTTTCTTGACGTAACTGTTACAAAATTTGTATATTTGTAAGTTATACATAATAAAAAAATTTGTTAAATTTTATTCCTTAAATAATTAAGAAAGAATTGTAAAAGTACCTTAAACTCTTCAGTCTGGCGATGGTCGTAGAATATCTTCCAGTCCTCCTCCGTGATCATACCATCGTACACTACCCACGGCGGTGACCTCTTGGAGCCCGGTTTGTTAATCCAGCCATCTACCAACCGATGCTTGAACTGTCGCAGTGATGTCGCTAGAAGTGATTCAATCTTCGTCCGAAGTTCATCCGCGACCTTGTACTTCTTCTGCACCATCTGCCATATGATGTCTTTGTCTGCCTTTTCTTGATCTTTCCAGTCCTTATTAATCGAGCAATGGGATTTTACCATCAATCCCAAGTAGGAAGCAAACTTCTGCTTCGACCCACCACGATGTCGGGGTACTTGTCCCAGATCAAATCGATGGGAGAATCTTTCTTCTCCTTCAACCCACGGGTCGGTCCACGTCCCTTCCGAGGGGGCTGCGAAGTAGATGCAGCTGGTGGTTCTTCAGTAGGGACGTCATCGTCAATATCATCCAGCCCCAACAGTAAGTCCTCTTCGACTCTATCGTCAGGATCCATAATCTGAAAAATAATCAACAATTAACAAGGTTAATACGAACATCTACTGAATCAAATATTGAAACATGACAAAAATTAAATAATATAATATTGTCAACCAAACTTACAAAATAACATTTCATCGTTCAATCCACAATCCTTCATTGTGGTCGGACCTTCGATATTCAAAATTAGTTACATTATCTACCTCCATCGGCAACCGAATAGGTACATCTGTTTCATCTTCACAGTCGTATTCATCCTCATCAACAATATTATCAATCCCAACTATCGATCTTTTACTCTGCATTACAATAGACCATCTGGGATTAGATTGATCACGACATTAGAATACTTGTTTTTGCCTTTGATGCAACAATAAAGGGTTCATCAGTAGGAGCCGCTGTCGTTAAATCAACTAGCTTCATACCATGATCCTCCTCACGATATCCCTGTTTGTTGTCCACCCATTTGCAACGAAATACGCAAGTTTCATAACTAGTGTAATTCAAGACCCAAATATCCTCAATAACACCATAATATTCGTTCTTCAGTGTGTTACGACTTGTTCCTGTGAAAATGTCTTGTGAAGCGATAAGATGCACACCACTGTTCTGGTTTGTCGATTTACAATCTTGACGTGCAGTGTAAAAAGAAAATCCATTTACATCATATCCTTCATACGACAACACATCGAGATTTGGACCAAGTGCCAACAATTGGATCATTTCATCCACGCTCCTTGAATCCTCATACAACACCTTCTGTCTGAACCACTTAACAAATGTTGCATTCTGCTCTTTTTTTAATTTGGCATTACTCATCGTTGGGTGTTTTGTTTTGAGGTACGCTAGGTGTGCATCGAAATACGGTTCAACAACTTCTGAATGATTCAACAACCAGATGTGCCTTGTTCAATGTATCAATATCAACTCTGCATAATTTTTTTCCACAGGTACCAACCCCTTTAAGCCTGCCATCATGTCTTGCTTTCGGTAATCCAATAACATCAACACCGTCTAAGTAATGGTGCAGAAGTCAACTACTTCCTCTGTTACTGTCCCTTCAATTATGCTCCCCTCGGGACGCCGACGGTTTTTCATTTTCTTTTTCAGTATACCCATATATCTCTCAAACGGATACATGTATCGAAGGTATAACGGACCACAATGTTTGATCTCTCTAACAAGATGAACAAGTAGATGCACCATAATATCAAAAAACGAAGGAGGAAAATACATTTCCAACTGACACATGGTGATCACAAGGTCATTCTGTAGTTTATCCAGCGTCTCCACATCAAGCACTTTACACGAAATTCCTTTGAAGAAAACACATAAATTTGTAATAGTTTTCCTGACATCAGCTGGAAGGATTCCACGGAGAGCAACCGGAAGTAAGTGCTGCATCAGCACATGATAGTCGTGAGACTTCATCCCTACCAATTTAAGATCAGACATTGATACCAAACTTGATATGTTCGATGAGTAACCGGATGGCACTTTAATATGACGAAGAGAACTACAAAAACTTATTTTCTCTTCTTTGGATAATGTATGACAAGCGGGAGGCAAGAATGTTCTTTTCCCTCTTTGTTGTGGCGCGAGTTCTTCTCGTATACCCAATTCAACCAGATCTTTTCTACCCTTTAAATGGTCTTTTGTCTTTCCTTTCACGTTTAGTAGTGTCGCAGATACACTTTCACCAATGTTTTTCTCCACGTGCATAGCATCAATGCAATGTCTCACCTCTAAATGTTGCCAATATTCAAGTTCCCAAAATATTGATTTTTTCTTCCAGATGCTCTTTTCATTGGCTTTAATTGGTGGACCGAAGTTGTTCACAACATTCTTCAACTGATTGTAAGTCTCAACAGCAGATAGTGGTGGTCGAGCGACTGCATGATCCGTTTTTCCATCAAACTCTTTTGTCATCTTACGGTATTTGTGCCCTTTAGGAAGGAATTTCCGATGGCCCATGTACACATTTTTTCCACTGTGTTTTAACCGTATACTGCAAGTTCTATCTCCACATATAGGGCACGCTAGAGCTCCTTTAATTGTGTATCCCGAGAGGTTACCGTATGCAGGGAAATCATTGATCGTACAAAACAACATAGCCCGGAGCGTGAAGTTTTCCATACCATATGAATCATACACCGTCGCACCTTCATTCCACAACAATTTTAAATCGTCAATAAGTGGTTGCAAAAACACATCAATTTTGTTTCCCGGTTGTTTTGGACCCGATATCAACAGAGAGAGGAGAATATGTCTGGGTTTCATACACAACCATGGTGGCAGATTGTATATTGTCAATAAAACAGGCCAAGTACTGTGTATACTGCTCAAAGTGCCATAAGGGTTCATCCCATCAGTGCATAAACCAAGTCTTAAGTTCCTTGGGTCTGTACCGAATTGAGGGTATATTCTGTCAATGTTTCTCCATTGTGGTGAATCGGCTGGATGTCTCAATTTACCATCATCCTTTCTATGGGTAGCATGCCATCGGAGGTTCTCAGCATCTTTCTGAACTGCAAACAAACGTTTGAATCGGGGAATTATCGGTAGATACCACAACACCTTCGCAGGAGAGCCCACTTAGTGCTTATGTGGTTTCTGTCACCCTTTTTTACATAGCGTGATTCCCCACATTCGAGCAATGGTCATCCAACTCATTCTCCTTCCAATACAACATACACCCATTTGGACAAGCATGTATTTTTTTATATTCCATACCCATCGGACACATTAACTTCTTTGCCTCATAAGTTGTTGTGGGTATCACATTGTCCTTTGGTAGTACATTCTTCAGCAGTTGTAAAAGATCTGTAAAACTGACATCACTCCATCCATGTCTCGCCTTCAGATTGAATAGTTTTAGGACAACGCTCAATTTGTTTTGTGTTTGCGTTTCACATCCACTGTACAACGGTTCCTTTGATGCTTGCATCAGATTTTCGAATGATTTGGGTTTGTTGGAAAAATGTTGTTCAACATCTTCCATCATTGCATTAAGGTCCTCCTGATCATCTGAATCACTACCTAGTGAATCATCTTGAGTATCCCCAAAATCGTGTGAAGCATCCATTTCTGATTGTTCTGCAACGACGTTATCAGCACATTCAAACACTTGTACTGAATGTTGACCATGCAGTATTGTTATGGCTTCATAATCATCTGTAAACCCTCTGCGAATCAGATGATCCTTAATCTTGTCCACACCTCGGTATTTGAAGTCGTTCTTGCAATCGACACAAGGACATCGAATATATCCCTTATCCCTTGGTTTAAGATTGTCAACAAGGACTTTGCAAAATTTATTGACCCCTTCTAGGTACTTGATGTCCAATCTGTCACTGTACATCACTGAGCGCTCCATCTCCTTTTTCAACACACCAGATGTCGTGAACTCGTTCCATTGATCTCCTCTTTTTTTTTATTTACAGATTTAACAACCTAAACCTATCCAATCACCTTCGATCTCACCTTGGAACAAGTTAATAATATACAGTAGTTCAGTGATAATTTCGGCAGCATTACCCTACAGTTCTCCTAGTGTAGATATATATATATATGAATTGTTTCAATTCACATATATATGTACACTAGAAGAACACTACGGTAATGCTGCTGAAATTATCACTGAACTACTGTATATTATTAACTCATTCACAACCTAGATGGTGAGATCAAAGGTCATTGGACAGTCCCAACAGGGACTATCTAAGACATACCTCTATCAGGTACATCTCAGACAGGTAATTCTATGTTTGAATTGATTTTCCATTGTTTTAATAGAAAAACAAAAAAATTGAAACGTTTTAAATACCAACCTGATGAGTACTGGATGGTCAGCGCGAACAGCACAAGATAGAGAAGAGACAAGTAGACAGATGTTCTTGCACGTAGTATATGACACCTATTCAATGAAATAATAATAAGGTTTTAATTTTATAAAAACTTGAATAATTGAACATATTAAACAAACGAACATAGCTAATGTTATTACCGGTTTTTTTGCTCTCCTCGTCTTAATTCGATTGTCTTCTACCTCAGAGCAACCTGCAAGAGATGAAAAAACTGAAAATGTAAGTAATTATGAAGAAAGTTAAATTCGATGGAATTAGAATCAGCTTAAATTCTGGAAAAAATTCGGCATGACCTTTGCGTATTTTTAGACACTCCACATTTTTTTAAGGCAGAAACAAACACAGTAGCAGCAAGAACATTTATTCTCAGTAAACCATACGAATTATTATCAGACAGACAAGTATATAATAATATATATGATCAATGAACAAAAACAACCACCCCATTTCAACTTAATCTCACATTTCACCGCACTATGCAAATATATATTCTAATGATTGCATAATACAAGCAGAATTTAGTACAACGTTTATTCGTGACAATATATAAGTATTTGTTTCTAAAATCATAATCAGAAACGCAAGTGTTTTACCGTGGGTTCTGATCAGGCAAACCGGTGGCAGCGGTTGACAGCAGCAGATGGTGCGACAAGTAGAATAAGGTTAAATCCTGGAAAACATTTGGCATGACCATTGCGTTTTTTTAGATACTCCACACTTTTTTTGGCAAAAACAAACACAATAGAAGTACAACAAAATTAATAATATGTAACATAACACCCGCCAGAATAATAGCAACAAACAGCAACACTTACAACAATATTAATACACCACCAACAAGGTTATGCTTTATTAATTACTTTGGGTTTTTAATTCATTAATATGCATGAATATTTCTTCTTCTACTACATATGTTCTAACATTTCTTCTTCTCAGTTTTGTTGCCTCTTGCATACAGAGACACACAGCAACCACAATAATAGCAACAAACAGCAACTCTAACTACTACTACTACATATGTTCTAACATTTCTTCTTCTCAGTTTTGTTGTCTCTTGCATATACAGAGACACACAGCAACCACAATAACAGATAATTAATCACTCCTCAAAGCACAAAATCAGCCACTAATCAAAAAATACATAGCTACGGTTTATTTACCGAAGTGGGATTCGGTGGTTGACAGGAGGGACGGTGGAGGGGCGGAGGTGCGCGTCTGTTGTCGAAACCAGAGGAGTGGCCGGGGCGGTACTGGAGGGGGAGCTAGGCGATGGTGGAGAGGCGGAGGGGCGGTGGTGGTAGTTCTCCCGTCTGTTGTCCCCGCGACTGGAAGAGAAGGAGAGGGCGGAGGCGCGGTGGAGCTAGCGAAGTCGAGACCGAGAGTGGGGCGGAGGGGGCGAGCTGTTCCCGTTTGTTATCGACGGGAGTGGGGCGGTGGAGTGGAGGGTGGCTCGACGGCAATAGAGGAGGCGGTGGAGTGGAGGGTGGTGGCTCGACGGCAAAGAGGAGGGAGTCGGGAATCGCCAATCGCCAGAGAGGAAGAGAACGCGGGAGGAAGAAGAAGAAGAAAGGACGGGTTTTTAATTAAAGACTTTTAAACGACGGTTATTAGACAAAACCGTCGTTTAAAGGCTAATGGACGGAAGCAATAAACGTCGGTTTCAAAATACCCGTGGTTTTAAATTGTTGGCGTGACATTTAAAACGACGGTTCATTAGGAACCGTGGTTTATAGTAGCTTTATACGACGGTTCCAATACAACCGTCGTTTTTGCTTCTAAGCGGTGTAGTCATAAACGACGGTTATTTACAAAACCGTCATTTATCTGATGAAGCATGCAAGATAAACGACGGTTTCCCCAAGAACCGTGGTTTATAATGTTTAAACGATGGTTATTTTTTTAACCGTGGTTTAAAGTGCGTCATTTAAAATCATTTTTCTACTAGTGATTGCAGCGGCATGGTAGCACTCCTATATTTAGGGTGTTAGTTATGCCCCGCTAAACAAACTCACATCACATTAACATACTGTACATACTTATTCACTTATACTATAGTTCATTACCTGCAAGGTGGTATACCCGCTCGGCCCCATGCCGTAGCGTAAGCGGTAACTCAACCCGTTGTAAAAACGGTTCACTAAAATCCGGTCTGAGTAGCCCAGATCCGGCAGCAGATGGATGAGTCCGATAAAAGCGGTGTAGTACTCATCAACTGTCATCTTGTCTCCCTGTCTCAAACTGTCAAGCTCTAGGCGCTTGGCCTCCTGAACATGAATCGGGTAGTACTTGGCTCGCAGTAGGGCCGTGTACTCCCTCCACTGGAAGGTAGGATCACCGACTCTTCCCTCCCTTACCAGCTTCCACCAAGTCTGAGCCGATCCCTTCAGATAGTAAGCGGCTAGTCGAACCTTGGCACCAGCAGGAACGTCCAAGGTCTCGAAAGCGGTCTCCATCTCGGAGATGTACGCCTCCAGCTTACTAGGGTCGGTCTCCCCACTGAATGACGGTGGTCTCAAATCCGCCAACGCCTTGACCCAGTTGGTCTCGCGCGGCTGTGATTGCGGTTGTGGCCCTTGTTGACCCTCACCGCCTTGCTGCTGCTGCTGCTACATCGCAGCTAATAACTGTGGGACCATCTGGGCTACGGCAGCCGCAACAGCGTCGGCCATAACTTGCGCCGTAGGGTTCTCCCCCTGGTTCCCGGTATCACCAATACCACCCCCGCGGCCTCGACCTCGTGGTCTACCTAACATCTGAATTCACATGAACATTTATTAGCACTGTGCTTGCACACTTATCGGTCCAACGGTTGTAACATCTTCCCGACAAATAGGTATCTCCACACTTAGTTAGTGGTTAACCTTTCCACAACTGTTCACTTAGGTAACTATGGTTAGATTTCCTAACTCGGTATATCCCTAAGCTCGGTATTCTTGCCATCAGAGCGATACTTCGCTCTGATACCACTTTTTGTAACACCCCTACTACGCACTTAACAAATAATCGAAATCGCAGCGGAAATAACAACTAAACAATAACTAAACGGTTCGGTGCTACAACGCCGTTAACCACCCACGTGGTTAACAAGGCAGAATTAATACAAGCGTATCGGTCTGATGATCAGACTCCCGAGCATAGAACTAATAACCTTGATACATTAACAAAATACCGAGTTTGTAACTACATCCATAAACACAACTGTACATCACAAACTGTCACTGTGAACTGTTAACGACCATCATTGTACTACAACGGTACCAAAAATATATCGCCTCGGGAGCACAGGCGCATCCCGGGCTCAACATCCAAAAACAACCAAAAGTAATCCTGCATCCTAGAATCTAAAGCCATTCCGCTTCTTCGATCCTCATCCAACAGTAAAAATATGGAGCCCCCGAGGGGGTCAGCAACCCTTGGCTGGTATGGTTAACGCGCAACCCATCGGCTACCGGGATACGCGTAACTAATTGTCATGATGACATGGCATTCATTTTAAACATACAACATATATATATATATATATATATATATATAGCAAAAGTATTGCATACAACTTCACACATAGTACACAATAACAATTCCTTTAGGAAGTGAACCAACATAATTAGTTCCCATGGAGAGCCTAGAGAATGTTGCCATACTCATGCTAAGCTCGTTACATAACTCGTTACCGTCCTGTTAGATTGAACGGATAACTTAACACAAGGTGCCTCGGATATAGTGACCCAAGCACACCGAACAACACATAGTATGCCCCTGTGGCCCGACGTGAGTCAGTAAAATAGCCTTGGCTAAGCTAAAGGGAAGGTTGGAAACCAAATTGGAAAACAACCATAACATACATAGAGAATCGAACCGGTTATGACATCGACTCCCATACTCACACGCGTGGCCGGAACAGACTGGACTCCTCACTTCCCCCGTTAGCACTTGTTAGTAGTTCAACATTGAACTCAATAAACAATTCACAACAATTGGTTAAGTCTTGTTAGACACACACAAGGGAAGAGAGAGTCATACTTAACAATACAATAATATTTAACAACTGTAAACTCATTACATGACTTAAGTCTTACAAGGTCATAAACACACAGAAAAACAAACAACACACAAGCCGGTGTAAACCGGTAGGCAACAGACTGCAAGAAAACTGTACCTTGGTCCTTGCTTCGATTGATTTCCACTGTAGGTCACTCCTATACATGTTTAAGAATGTCGGTTAATTACTTACTTAACTTCAAATTTACTAAGTATTTTACATGACTATATGACATGTTTAAATGCCCAACTTAACCTTGGTTACCTCCATTATACCCCCTAGGGTTAACTACATTTGCCACATTCTTTACTGTTTTTTTTAAGTTTTGGTTAGTCCGACCCACCGTCCGACCCAACCATCTGGGTCGGACCCTTCCAGTAAATTTTCGGTTTGAAAAATATTCTACTTGTCCGACCCATGTCCGACCCAAGTCCTCTGGGTCGGACCATTCCAGAGATTTTACCGTCTTTTAAACATACCCGTCCGACCCATGTCCGACCCAAGTCCTCTAGGTCGGACCGTTCCAGAACACCTTACTGCGTCTAACAGAGGCCGTCCGACCCAAACTTGGATCGGACCCCTGGGTCGGACGCCACCAGAACATGCCCAAACATTGTCAAATCTTCACTAAACTTTTCCTCAAGCCTTCTAATGTTTTCCAACACCATTTGGCACACTTATTCCCTCATACAACATCCTTAAAACTCATCTTCTTTCTCCTTATACACTTACTCATTTCTTACCAAAATTCCTAACACTTGTAATGTTTTCTCCTTAGGTTTCTAAGTGGTGTTTCATACCTATGATAACCACTATGCCAATAATGTTTCCTCACCACTACTACATCATCTCCCAAGCATCTTTACTTCCTAACCAATTCCTTTAACATCCCTACAAGTCAATAGTTTCTTCATGCAATACATTACTTCTCCCTTATTCACCAACATAGCACAAGTCCTAAACACAATCTCACCATGATCTTGAAGTATCCCAAAACATTCTTTTGCATTCTAAATCCTCTAAAATAATGCTTAAGTCCCTTTTACACCTTAAAACACCTTAATGCATGTTCCTTTCACTAGTTGAACACTTAACCATTCTAAACATTTCCTAACTTACCAACACTCATTTTAAACCCTTAGAACTTCTTATACATTATCTAAATTTTGACATGAACTCTCTTAGAACATTGCTAAGCCAAAACACATTGTTTTCACTATTAAACACCCAAGAACACTAAAATCTTTTAAGCACATTCTTATACACAAAACTTCACTCATTTAACACTACATCACAATATAGTGCATAATTTAAATTGCTTGGCACTTAGGCCCTTAAATAACATGGCTCTTAGGCCCTTAAGATGCATAAATCTTAAACACTGAATTTCCACAATATATTTGCCTTTGACCTGCAAATACACTCAACAATACATATGCCTTTTACTAAGCCTTTGAGAGCATTTTTCTAAGTCATTCACCATTGGCTCCTTAGATCATTTTTAATAAGCAATATAAGCTCATTTCTCCTAAGACTTTAAACCATATTAGGTTAGCATATTTACCTCTTTTCCTCACAAACTTATTTCTTGTTTCCTTGACTAAATTGGCAAGGCTTTTAGTTGCTTGCCAACTTCTAAACATTATACAAATGATAAAATGAGTATACAAGCTTTATGCTTCATCTCATTGTAAACCCTAGTTACATATATTATTTTATAGCATTAAGATGATTGTTTTACCTTGGAATGGAAAGGGAGTTTGGATATGTAACAAGAGAGGACTCCACCAAGCCCTTGGAAGATTCAAATGAAGCTAAAACAAGCAAGGTAAAGACACCATCAATGGTGATTTTCGGACAACACACAAACATGGAGGAAATGTTATTTTTCATTGAGTTTCCTTACCTAGAAGCAAAGGAGAACAACAATATGTGAAAAGATGAGCTCAAGCTCCTCCCATGGTGATTCCTCTTGGCATCGAAATGGAGCTCTTGGGATTTTGAGAAGATAGGAATGAAGAGCTTGATGAGACTAAGAGAATGGTGGTCTTTGTTTTTGATTTGGCAAAGTGAGCTTTGAGTTACAAGAGGTTAAAGATGAAGAATGGTGGTGGTACTATTGCAAAACCGTGAATGGAGAATGAAGAAGAGATAGAAGAGAGCTTGGAACCGTGGGAAATGAGAAGGGAAATGAGAAGTGAAGATAAGTTCACTTTAAAGAGATATTAAGTAATAAAGCAAATAGTAACTTGCTTTATCATTTGTTATTTATTTTGTTAACTTACAAGGTGGTGACTCACCTCATAAAAACCGGCCCCCATTAGTCATCTAGGGGTGTTTTAGTCTTTGTTGACCATTTAACTTACTTATATAAACTTATGTTATAAACTTGCTTATTTTGTTACTATTCACTAAAACAAGGCACATAGATGTGAAATTTTTGATTTCCCATTGATATAGACTTCCAAATGTGATACTAAGTAGTACACATATTAATTAAAGAGTAATGATGGACATTTAGCCATTCAAAACTCATTTACAAGACAATTTTTCAAAAATGTGCTTTAAGACTCCTTAAAGCACATTTTGTGTTTTAACTTGTTTTCAAGCTTGGGTTTCTTTGGTAATTGGTTTAATATGTTCATTAGTATAAAAATGAGGTCTTGGTAAGTTCATTAGGTCTTAACCAAGCTTATCCCGAGCTTAGAGCACATTTTGGCCTTTATTGAACTTAAGGCATTTATTTGTGTTTTCTATGGTTTAAACTGTTTACTAATGTTTCTAAGACTCTTTTTAGTCTTACCACACCTTATTTTAGTGTTTAAACAACATAACTAGGTTTGGGGTGTTTCAATCTACCCCCCTTAAAAGAACTTTGTCCCCAAAGTTCATACTTCCCACATATCCTAAATTAGAACACGGGAACACATATCAACAATACTTCCATAACAGATTAACAACATCCTTACATAACATCGGACACAAGGTCAAAACAACAAAACATCACAACATCATTCAGACTCAGCGGTCTGTAACATAACAACATGATAACACAACACAGACAATGTATCCAAATACATGTCGTACACACACATAAGCGAAACGGCTCTACCCCCCTTAAATAGGGGTACGCCCCGTACCCTATACATACAAACGCTAAGAAGTAAACAATGACGGGTACTTCGCCTTCATCTTATCTTCCAGCTCCCAAGTGGCCTCCTCAACGTCCTGGTTAGACCAGAGAACCTTCACCAGTCTCACTGACTTATGGCGAGTGTCTCGAGTCTTAGTATCCAGAATCCGTACCGGAGTCTCCACTGATCGCATGGTCGGCTCTAAAGTTAGCCTTTCAGGCTGAAGTACATGAGACGGATGAGACATATATTTCTTCAACTGGGACACATGAAATACATCATGTACCTTGCCCAGCTCGGCGGGTAAACCAAGTCTGTAAGCTACCGGGCCGATCCGCTCCGTCACTACATAAGGCCCCACATATTTTGGGCTCAACTTGCCTTTCTGGCCAAAACGAAACACTCCCTTCATGGGGGATACTCTCAAAAATACCTGATCGCCCACGGAGAACTCCAGGTCACGTCTGCGCACATCAGCGTATGATTTCTGCCTATCCTGAGCTACTTCATGTTACCCGGATCTTGTCATCGTACTTCTGCTTGAACTTTTCCAGATACTCGGTCCTATAATGACCGTCTCACTCGACTCATCCCAGCATAATGGCGTGCGGCATGGTCTACCGTATAATGCCTGGAAGGGAGACCTTGATCGAAGCATGGTAACTGTTGTTGTAGCTAAACTCGATCAGATGTAACTTGTCAATCCAGCTGGTCTGAAAGTCAAGTGCACATGCACGTAACATATCCTCAAGTGTCTGGATGGTGCGCTCACTCTGACCATCTGTCTGCGGGTGGAACGCTGTACTAGCTTCAGCTCGGTACCAAGCGCTTCCCGTGTGGATTTCCAGTACCTGGAGAGGAATCTGGTATCCCGTCAGACACGATAGTCTTCGGTACCCCATGGTGCCGAACAATTCTCTATCAAAGAGCTCTGCTAGTTTTGCCACTTTCCAGGTGTCCTTCATCGTATGAATCGAGCCACCTTGGTCAGTCGGTCAACAACAACCCAAATCATATTCAACCTCCCCTTGTAGGCGGAAGCCCTACTACGAAGTCCATAGAAATATCATTGAACTTCCACTCAGGCACTGGCATTGGTACCATACCACCAGGCCGTCGGTGCTCAAACTTGACTTCTGACAAGTGAGAACACCTCAACACATAACCTTCACATCTTTTTCATTCTGTCCACCAAAAATAACGTTTCATACCCTTATACATTTTGAAGCTCCGGGTGAATCGAAGTCGTAGAACAGTGGGATTCACTCAGTATGCGCTCCTTCAGCTCAGCGCTACTCCTCGGAATACACAGTCGGCATTCAGCCTAACCAGGTCATCATCGTGGAGTCTGAAGTCGTACTTCTGACCCTCGAATGTGCATCAATAAGCTTCTGTCTAATCTCCATCTTATACTGATCCGTCATCTGAGCTCTCCGCACCTCTTCAACCAAGCTAGAATGAGAGACTAGCGAATGGAGAGAGTGTGCTCGGCGACTCAGTGTGTCCGCTACCACATTTGCCTTACCCTCCTTATACTGTAGATTAATGTCATAGTCGTTTAGAAATTCAACCCACCTTCTTTGTCTCATGTTCAACTCCTTCTGAGTGAACAAGTACTTAAACTCTTGTGGTCAGAATAAATCGTCACACTTACCCCATACAAATGATGTCGCCATATCTTCAGTGCGAAGACAATGGCAAACCATTCTAAGTCGTGGGTAGGGTAGTTCTCTTCAGTTTCTCCAGTGTCGGGAGGCGTATGCTACGACCTTCCCGTGTTGCATCAACACACAACCCATGCCTCTGCCTGATGTGTCGCAATAGCCTCAAACCATCTGGACCGTCTGGTAAAGTCAGGACTGTGCAGATGTCAGAGCGTCCTTGAGACTCTGAAAAGAACTCTCACAGTCATCTGTCCACTCGAATGGTGCATCCTTCTTCATCAAGGAAGTCATCGGCTTCGAGACACTGGAGAAGTCCTTCACAACCTCCTATAATAACCTGCCAGACCGAGGAAGCTCCTGATATCGGTACTGTCCTCGGCCTTGGCCAGGTGCGCACAGCATCAATCTTTGCGGATCAACAGTGATCCCGGCTTCAGAAATCACATGGCCAAGAAAAGATACTTGGTTCAACCAAAATTCACACTTTGAAAATTTCGCATATAACTGATTCTTTCTCAATGTTTGTAACACATTTCTCAGGTGGCTTTCAGCTCACCTCGATTTCGAGTACACAAGTATCGTCGATGAAGACTACCATGTTTGGTCCAACTGATCTTGGAACAAGCGGTTCATTAAGTCCATGAACTTGGCTGGTGCATTGGATAAACCAAACGGCATAACCGTAAACTCATAGTGTCCATATCTGGTTCTGAATGCTGTCTTCTCAATGTCACTGTCACGGATGGCAATCTGATGATATCCAGATCGTAGATCTATCTTGGAGAATACTGATGCCCCTTTCAACTGATCAAATAAATCGTCGATGTGTGGTAAAGGGTAACGGTTCTTCACCGTAACTGCATTCAGCTTTCGATAGTCAATACACTGGCGGAGGCTACCGTCCTTCTTCTTCACGAAGAGTACCGGCGCTCCCCATGGTGAAACGCTAGGGTGGATAAACCCCTTGTCGAGTAGGTCTCTCAGCTTTTCCTTGAGCTCTGTCATCTCTGCTGGAGCCATACGATAGGGCGCCTTCGCAATTGGTCCGGTGCCCGAAACCAAATCAATCTCAAACTCAACTTCCCGTGCTGGCGGCATGCCCGGCAGTTCCTTAGGAAATACATCAAGAAACTCCGACACTACCGGCACATCAGGACTAAACTCTGGGTCTCTCTCTATGTCCTGGACATAGCAGAGGTATACATCACTCCCTCGTCGTAGTTCACGAAACATAGCCATGGCGGTGATGATCTGAGTCGAAGGCTCCGTGGGCCTCTGGCGGTAAGATATAGTAACCCCAGACGGACTCCGAAGAAGCAGACGATGCTCGGTACAGGATTCTTCTTGTACCGCTCCAACCAGTTCATCCCGACAATTACATCAAAGCCAAGTCCGTCGAACTCATCAAGTCGATCGGGAATTCTTCACCTCTGATTCGTACAACAACATCTCGGTGGTAGCGGGTACACCTGATCCGCTCTTTCGACGGGAGAGTGACTAGGAAATCTGGCATCTCATCACCGTCTAACCCAGCCCTCTCGCAAAGGATAGCGAAAAATGTATGTGAGGCTCGAAGTCGAACAAGATCGAAGCGTCCACGCCATTGACTGGAAAGGTACCGGTGAGGATTGTGCCGCTTTGCCGGCTTCTGCCTCATTGCAGACACTCAGTATACCTCCCGTTCCGAGAGCACAGCCTAATTCATTGGCAAACTAATAAGTATTGGGTAACAAACACGGTTGATATACTTCAAACAACTCCATTTTATTAATTATATCTCTTTACATCTCAAGGTGGTTTACATCTCTAACATAACTAACACATACAACATCCTTAGCATACACTGGTTTAACACATTACATGATTATACAAGGCTTTAAAACTGTCTGAAGGTCAAATTCAAATGTCCGGGTTTCATGTGTGTGGCGTTGATCACTGCCGACGGTGCGGTATTCAGTTTGATCTTCCTGATGCCATGATATAGCATCCTCGATTACCCACCCATGATTAACACATCTCCTGATTTTAGTACTAACTTCTTTGCGAGATCAGCACGCTTCTGCTCGCCATATATAAACATTGCGGTATCACCAATGGACCAAGACACCACGGGTACTCTCCTACTTAGAGACTCAGGTGACTGGTCCTTATCTTGGTGTAAACCTAACCGTCCACCTTTCTGGTAGAAGTTCACAATGCATAAATCTGCTTTAACACTTGGAATTGAATCCGCTTCAACTTGCTGAGCAATTCCCACGGCGTCGTTAACGACCGCAAGGAACTCCTCAGGTATACTTGGTACAATTGCTCCGTCTTCAGCTCGCACTTCTTGATATGTCTTGGTGTAAGGATTCCGGTCCTTACCCATGCACATCATCTTCAATTTCATTCTTGATCCACTCGGGTATTCGGGTGTGTAGAAACCTCCAGGTTTGCTCCAAGTTCATTGCATCGTCTGATGATATGGATTTGTGCTTCGGCAGGTATCAGATCCATTTAAGAGTATCATACCTGGTTGGATGACCTGACATTGCTCCATTGGAAAGTCGGTGATGCTGATGGTGGTTTTTTCAAGGCTTGATGTGGGTGGGATTGGATAGCAAATATTGAAGGTTCCTAAGTTTCCAAACTACCTAATTAGGTGTTCTCACATTATACTTTAACTGTTTACTTACATGGTTATTTACTTGGACTCACTAACACACATGCATGAAATACGGTATGCAATCATTATTTCACTCAACAGTTTAGGCGGTACCTGGTCTAGAAGAGGGTTCTGGCGCCTCAGACCGGTCCACCACATGCAGGGTGGCCTTGCTAGGTCCGACCCCTTCCCCTTCTGGGATCTGTGTACCTCTGATCTGGGGTGGCTGATTTGCCGTCTTCGGCCATCGATGGTCGCGGTGGCCTTACCCTTCCATTGCCCCTTGGGCCAGTAGTTTCTACTGTTCGGGTTCTGCCAGCACTCATAGTCGCGGTGCCCCATCTTTTTGCAGTATCGGCACTGCACATCATTATCCTTGCAGTCCTTGCCGGGGTGGTCTCCGTTACACCACTTACAGTAATAGTGGCGCTCCGGTCCAGAGCCCGTGCTAGCTGCTAACACATCACACACTTAGTACATACTTCACAAAATAGTAATACACACTAGATTTTGGTAGTGGAATTTATTAATTACCCTTGGGTGGGTAAGAGCATAAAGGCTTGGCCGCATACGCGTAGGTGAGCTGCAGAGGCTCCTCAGTAGTGTGGTCGGGTCTGGCCCTTGCCACCCTTGCTGTCCTTTCTGGGACTGGGGGTATGGTCTTCTTCTTTGCTCCCCCTTGCCCTTGCGTGCCTGGCCCTCGCTCATGCCTTGCGCTTGAGCGCACTCTCCTCGTCCCTCAGACGGACGGTGATCTCCACAATTGCAGCGGCATGGTAGCACTCCTATATTTAGGGTGTTAGTTATGCCCGCTAAACAAACTCACATCACATTAACATATTGTACATACTTATTCACTTATACTGTAGTTCATTACCTGCAAGGATGGTATACCCGCTCGGTCCCATGCCGTAGCGTAAGCGGTAACTCAACCCGTTGTAAAAACGGTTCACTAAAATCCGGCCTGAGTAGCCAGATCCGACAGCAAATGGATGAGTCCGATAAAAGCGGTGTAGTACTCATCAATTGTCATCTTGTCTCCCTATCTCAAACTGTCAAGCTCTAGGCGCTTGGCCTCCTGAACATGAATTCGGGTAGTACTTGGCTCGCATCAGGGCCGTGTACTCCCTCCACTGGAAGGTAGGATCACCGACTCTTCCCTCCCTTACCAGCTTCCACCAAGTCTAAGCCGATCCCTTCAGATAGTAAGCGGCTAGTCGAACCTTGGCACCAGCAGGAACGTCCAAGGTCCCGAAAGCGGTCTCCATCTCGGAGATGTACGCCTCCAGCTTACTAGGGTCGGTCCCCACTAAATGACGGTGGTCTCAAATCCGCCAACGCCTTGACCCAGTAGGTCTCGCACGCTTTGATTGCGGTTGTGGCCCTTGTTGACCCTCACCACCTTGCTGCTGCTTACATCGCAGCTAATAATGTGGGACCATCTGGGCTACGGCGGCCGCAACAGCGGCCATAACTTGCGCGTAGGGTTCTCCCCTGGTTCCCGGTATCACCAATACCACCCCCGCGGCCTCGACCTCGTGGTCTACCTGAATCTTGAATTCACATGAACATTATTGCACTGTGCTTGCACACTTATCGGTCCAACGGTTGTAACATCTTCCCGACAAATAGGTATCTCCACACTTAGTTAGTGGTTAACCTTTCCACAACTGTTCACTTAGGAACTATGGTTAGATTTCCTAACTCGGTATATCCCTAAGCTCGGTATTCTTGCCATCAGAGCGAAGATCGCTCTGATACCACTTTTTGTAACACCCCTACTACGCACTTAACAAATAATCAAAATCGCAGCGGAAATAACAACTAAACAATAACTAAACGGTTCGGTGCTACAACGCCGTTAACCACCCACGTGGTTAACAAGGCAGAATTAATACAAGCGTATCGGTCTGATGATCAGACTCCCGAGCATAGAACTAATAACCTTGATACATTAACAAAATACCGAGTTGTAACTACATCCATAAACACAACTATACATCACAAACTGTCACTGTGAACTGTTAACGACCATCATTGTACTACAACGGTACCAAAAATATATCGCCTCGGGAGCACAGGCGCATCCCGGGCTCAACATCCAAAAATGACCAAAAGTAATCCTGCACTAGAATCTAAAGCCTTCCGCTTCTTCGATCCTCATCCTGTAGTAAAATATGGAGCCCCCGAGGGGTCAGCAACCCTTGGCTGGTATGGTTAACGCGTAGCCCATCAGCTTCCGGGATACGCGCAAATTGTCATGATGACATGGCATTCATTTTAACATACAACATATATATATATATATATCATAGCAAAAGTATTGCATACAACTTCACACATAGTACACAATAACAATTCCTTTAGGAAGTGAACCAACATATTAGTTCCCATGGAGAGCCTAGAGAATGTTGCCATACTCATGCTAAGCTCGTTACATAACTCGTTACCGTCCTGTTAGATTGAACGGATAACTTAACACAAGGTGCCTCGGATATAGTGACCCAAGCACACCGAACAACACATAGTATGCCCCTGTGGCCCGACGTGAGTCAGTAAAATAGCCTTGGTTAAGCTAAAGGGAAGGTTGGAAACCAAATTGGAAAACAACCATAACATACAAAGAGAATCGAACCGGTTATGACATCGACTCCCATACTCACACGCGTGGCCGGAACAGACCGGACTCCTCACTTCCCCCGTTAGCACTTGTTAGTAGTTCACATTGAACTAATAAACAATTCACAACAATTGGTTAAGTCTTGTTAGACACACACAAGGGAAGAGAGTCATACTTAACAATACAATAAATTTAACAACTGTAAACTCATTACATGACTTAAGTCTTACAAGGTCATAAACACACAGAAAAACAAACAACACACAAGCCGGTGTAAAACCGGTAGGCAACAGACTGCAAGAAAACCGTACCTTGGTCCTTGCTTCGATTGATTTCCACGTAGGTCACTCTATACATGTTTAAGAATGTCGGTTAATTACTTACTTAACTTCAAATTTACTAAGTATTTTACATGACTATATGACATTTAAATGCCCAACTTAACCTTGGTTACCTCCATTATACCCCCTAGGGTTAACTACATTTACCACATTCTTTACTGTTTTTTTTTTAAGTTTTGGTTAGTCCGACCAACCATCGGGGTCGGACCCTTCCAGTAAATTTTCGGTTTGAAAAATATTCTACTTGTCCGACCCATGTCCGACCCAAGTCCTCTGGGTCGGACCATTCCAGAGATTTTACCGTCTTTTAAACATACCCGTCTGACCCATGTCCGACCCAAGTCCTCTAGGTCGGACCGTTCCAGAACACCTTACTGGCGTCTAATAGAGGCTGTCCAACCCAAACTTGGATCGGACCCCTGGGTCGGACGCCACCAGAACATGCCCAAACATTGTCAAATCTTCACTAAACTTTTCCTCAAGCCTTCTAATGTTTTCCAACACCATTTGGCACACTTATTCTCTCATACAACATCCTTAAAACTCATCTTCTTTCTCCTTATACACTTACTCATTTCTTACCAAAATTCCTAACACTTGTAATGTTTTCTCCTTAGGTTTTAAGTGGTGTTTCATACCTATGATAATGATAAGTGTCCAAATGAGCATGTTTTATAGGTGTATTTCATATATAATATTAGCACTTTTCTTGCTCATTTCTCCACTTCGATTAGTTTTCCTCTAGTTTATGTTTTATTGTTTATCTCACAAAATTATTGGTTTAACATGAGGAAAACCAAGCTGGGAGTGAAGTAGACAAGGAGACGAACGCATAGCCGTAAGCGGCTCGAAAAGCAGAGTCCAAACGAAGAATCTAGAGCCGGTCAAAGTTTGAAGGAAAATAGGCCAAGGTCAAGGGCTGCAACCGCCCAAGAAGAGGCGGACCTCTCAGGGCTGCAACCCCCCATAACTGGCGGAACCATTAGCTTGCAACCGCCTATGAAGAGGCGGACAAGACTATGGGCAACCGCCCCATATTGGGCGACACAACATGAAGAACCGCCTCAAAACACAACACAGAGAGGACCGCCTGTTATCAGGCGGACAGCGTACAGGCGTGACTAAAATATTAGCGCGCAGTTTTCTTTTCGCCGGTCGACTTCCTTCTTCGCCTGTCGACTTGCTTCGCCCGTCGACTTACTTCTGGAAGTTATCCATCTACTCCGCACCACCTTCTTAAATTCTCTCACACGTCTTCAGTTTGTCCCCTGCAATTAATGAGCATTCAATGCTCTTCCACTGCAGTCGTTCTTCTCTTCCTCTCCTCTATAAAAAGCCACTGCTACTTCAAACAAAACACACGTTCCACCCCAAACTTATGCCATTTTCTTCCATAAAAATACCATAAAACTCTCCATAAAATCACTCATTTCATCCACATAAATTCCATACTACATCTCATCCCATAAATCATTCCACTTCATACCGTTATCCTGTCCAACCTCTGTCAAAAATATTAGCAGATAAGATAGCGGAGCGGAAATAAACATCTTCTCAGATGTATTCCTCTACTTCTTATTCTGTCTTTAATATGTCAGGCTAAGGAGGATTTGCTCCGGGCAAAGGTTTTAATTATGGTTTGTTTAATTTGTAATCAATATTTCTACCGGTTAAAATAAATACAGTTTGTTACGCTTAAAGGTTTTCTCTCACCATTTTAATAAATTACATGAATTTATTAAAATGCTTTCCTAAGTCTATTTTGATCAGACCAGGTGATAAATAGACAGGTTAATTAAGCCGTAAATCTGGAGAAAGCTTATTATGATTTAATAGGTTAGTATTTTCAGATGCAATTATAATTCCTCGAATTTAACGTCCGTTTACATAGTATTGCTCGAACCTTGATTAGACCGAGCATTTTCTGGTAAACGAGTTCTTAAGGGTCTATGACTTAGTCCTTAGGATAATAACAGGAATTTTGCCAAACTAATATATTAAACCGGTAGAGATAGCATAATTAATCAGATTATATAAAACCTGAACCCGGAGTTCCATTTAATTCATCTGCACTCAGTTTTCTAATCTGCTTAATATTTTCTCTAAAACAAGTCAATTAACTTCCCCCCTTTTGTGACAAGCTTAGGAACTATTTTATCTCGCTATAAGTCCCACGGTTTGACCCCGGCCGCTTCTGTCTTCTATACTACTGCGACCGGGTTTTATTTGCAGCCCGACGGATATTTTGAGTATTAATTTCTTTCTTTTATCAATTTCACCAGCACTAATCACTCACGATAAATCCACTCTGCAAAATGGCGCCGTTGCCGGGGACTTGATTTAATCTAGTCCCTAAGCCCCGGTTAATTCACCTGTTATATTATAATAATCTGTTAATTAGTAAAAAAAAAAAACTGTTAATCCAATTTCGGACATATAACTCGGACATCTGATTGGACATTGGACATCTAACTTCTGATCTGACTTGGACATCTGACTACTAACTTTTAATATTATTGTATTTCTGTCATTTCGTTCCATTGTCATTTCTTCCATTGTCTTTTTTCCATTGTCTCTAACTACTAACTTAAATTTCCAGTCATTTCGTTCCATTGTCATTTCGTTCCATTGTCATTTCGTTCCATTGTCATTTCTTTCCATTGTCCCTAACTACTAACTTAAATTTCTGTCTACTAATTCCTAACATTTTTATTATTCTAACGTATAACCAGTTCTTTTCTCTGTTTTGAGTGGTGAATGCCTTTTACCAGGTCACAGCTCCCAGAAAATATTAATAATCACACGGTTGGTTACATCCAGAATCGAGAGAACCTTTCTGCGCAATCTCAGGCAGAGACGAACTCAACGAAATACCACCACAGTGATAGATTCTGACCCGGAAGCTAACATGGCAGCTACACCAGCAACGGTTCGAAATATCAACAGGCCGTCTAACCAAGGACAACAGCCTGCTATCATCCTTCCTCACCTCAGCCCATCCGAATACGATGAGTGGCAGAAGCTGAAGCCATATCATCAATCAGATGTGTGAAGGAGTTGGGCATGTTTGATGGCACCAGTCCAGACGAAGCCCTGTTACATGTTACAAAATTCTTGCAACATGCCAATAGTCTTACTGCAACCGACGCAGTACTTCAATATGCAAGATTGTCGTTATTCCCACACAGCCTGACGGGAAACGCGAGCAAGTGGTATCATAGCCTAACACCGAGTACCATTGGTACCTGGGACGACATGGCCACCAAGTTCTACGACAAATTCCTACCCCCGAGCCGAACATTGGAGATGATTGCTGAAATTTATAATTTCAAGCAACCTGGGTCGGAGAATATTTGTGAAACTTGGGATCGCTTCAAAGGACTACTACTCACTTGTCCTCACCATGGTCTGACGAAAGAACAAGTATCACAATTGTTCTACAAGGGCTTGATCGGTCCGTGCAGAACAATGGTGTTATCTTCGTTAGGAGCTGACATTCTGAAAAAGCCAGGAGCACAATTTCTGAACAGCATGGAATCTCTCTGTGAGGAAATCAGAGACTGGGCCTCCGGTGGATCAAGGAGCGGTACTCCAGGATTATATCATGTTGGGGAAGTGATAACAAGTTCGACCAATTGATGAAAAGCCATGAGCAACTCATGGAGAGCAATGCTCAGCAGGCAACAAAAGTCAGTACTCTACAAAAAGTGGTTGAGCAGATGGCTATGAATTCCTTCCCCAGCAAGCTAAGTCGATGATTTCCCGACACCTACTACCCCTCCAGGCTATGCTCCTCATCCCAACCTCCTAATTCTTGTACGCAATGTGGGGCCTCATGATTATGAACAATGCCCCCAACTACAAGAATTAAAAGCAGCGGAGGAAGCAAACTACATCACCAACAATTCAGGATACAGACAACCATGGCAACGTAACATGCAATCCAATCTTAGCTACTCAAACACGAAATATCCAAAACCCACATACCCTACAAACATCCCAAAACTACAGACCTCAATCCAATTTCCAAGGAGGCCAAAGGCAATATCAACAACAGCCTTATGGCAATGAAGCTTCATCGAGTCGACCAACTCAACCTCCTTCGAATCCTGAGTCTGATATGTCTCAGATGCAAGATGTTTAAGGCGATGATGGGTAAATCCCGAGATACGCAAGAAGAGGTCGCAGCTCTGCGCAAAGACCAAAAAGCCTTGCAATCTCAGATCCAACAGTTACTTACTCAACAAAGACCACCTGGTCAATTCCCTTCACAGACTAATCCCAATCCAAAGGAACAAGCAAATTCATCCTTATAGACGATGGCACATTACAATCAACAAACTTGTGTGCAGTCTCTTTAAGGAGTGGAAGGGAACTTGCCACCAGCAAAGGAAAAGAAAAAGAAAATCTTGAAGATTCCTATATCAATGTTGATGAAACCACCAAACCAACTTCACCTCCCTCAGAAATCCAAGTTCCTACTCCTGTTACTCCACCTCCATCTCGAGTCACCATCGACATCCCAACTTCCACTCATAAAAACAGTGACTCCCATTCCCAACAGAATGAAAAAGAAACACCTCGAGCAGTTCTCCAAATTCTTGAGCATTTTCAAGAAACTGACTCTCGACATACCTATACTTGATGCTTTGCAAGAGATGCCTAATACGCCAAATTTCTAAAGGATCTCTTGACAAAGAAAAAAGAAACCTGGAAAGAAACAGTGCACCTCACGGAGGAATGCTCTGCGGCCCTTCTTCGAGCACTTCCCCCCAAACAACAGATCCGGAAATCCGTGATCCCGTGTCTTATAGGAGTGGACTGTGGAAGGGTCTATGCGACCTAGGAGCCAGCATTAATATCATGCCATACGCCACCTTCTTGAAAGTTAAAGGAGGAGAAATGCAACCGGTTCCTTTCAAACTCCAACTAGCAGACAGATCAGAGATCAAGCCCATGGGCATAGTCCGGGATCTGGTAGTTGGAGTGTCTCGCTTCATCTTTCCAGCTGATTTCGTCATTCTAGAAATGGATGACGATGTTGAGGTTCCCCTGATTCTAGGTCGACCGTTTCTGAGTACCGCCAAAGCCATCATTGACGTCCATGATGGAAAAATCACTCTTCGGTACGAGGATGAAACGATTGAATTCGACATGCAAAAAATGATGAAGAAAAGCTCAAACTTTTCTCCTCATGCTAAGACAGTGGGATTCACAGATGATGAGGAGGAGGAAGGCGATTTTGCTACAGATGAGGACATGTATTCTCCATCTTCCATCCAGGAAGTTGATACTGAACCGCTAGAGCGAGTATTATTTACTTCTCTAGAAGAAAAGGTGGAGGATCCAGAAGTTAACGCCATGCTGGCGTACGTAGAGAAAGGAAGGGCTGGTTATCAAGCGTACCGGCCACCAATCGAAGAACTCGACAGAAAACCTCAAAAATCAATTCCATCAGTGGAACAACCACCTAAACTCGAGCTTAAAGAAATACCCTCTAACCTCAAGTATGCTTTCCTAGCTGAAAATGACCATTTGCCTGTCATTATTTCCTCTTCTCTGAATTCCGGGGAGGAAACAAGGTTACTTGAGGTACTAAAGAAGCACAAGACAGCAATCGGGTGGACTATCGCTGATATCAAAGGAATTGATCCCTCCTATTGCACGCACCATATTTACATGGAGGAAAACTTCAAACCTATCAGGCAACCTCAACGCCGGCTAAACCCTAACCTCAAGGAGGTAGTTCGAAAGGAGGTTCTGAAACTCCTTGACGCAACATCATTTATCCAATTTCTGACAGTCCATGGGTCAGTCCTGTTCAAGTTGTCCCTAAGAAGGGGGGCATCGAAGCTGTTATTAATGAAAAGGGAGAGACTATCCCTCAAAGAAAGATCACAGGATGGCGCATGTGTATTGACTATCGGCGTTTGAACTTGGCAACCAGGAAGGATCATTTCCCTCTCCCCTTTATCGACCAGATGTTGGAACGACTAGCAGGGCAAGAGTACTACTGTTTTCTAGATGGGTTCTCGGGTTATTTTCAAATACCAATCGCACCTGAGGACCAGGACAAGACAACCTTCACTTGTCCTTACGGTACCTTTGCATACCGACGAATGCCTTTCGGTCTATGCAACGCCCCTGCTACCTTCCAGAGATGTATGCAAGCAATATTTGCTGACTTCATCGAGCAGAGCATAGAAGTCTTTGGACGACTTCTCAGTCTATGGCTCTAGTTTCGACAAATGCTTGGCACAACTGATTTAATCCTAAGACGGTGTGAGGATACGAATCTCGTTTTAAACTGGGAGAAGTGTCATTTTATGGTCAAGGACGGGATCGTCCTTGGACATAAAATATCAGCAAAAGGAATAGAGGTGGATAAAGCCAAGGTAGAGGTTATCGAGAAGTTACCAGCACCAACTACAGTTCGAGATATACGAGCATTTCTAGGGCATGCAGGATTTTATCGGCGGTTTATTCAGGACTTCTCCAAAATCAGCAAACCATTGACCGACCTGCTACAGAAAGATGCCCCGTTTCATTTTGATGAAAGGTGTTCAGCTGCTTTCCAAACTATAACACAAAAATTGGTGTCAGCACCTGTGGTCATACCACCTGATTGGTCTCTTCCGTTTGAGATCATGTGTGACGCAAGTGACTACGCCGTGGGGGCAGCTCTATGCCAGAAAAAAGAGAAAATCTTGAGAGTGATCGCTTATGCCAGCAGAACACTAAACGCCCAGAAAAACTATACGACCACCGAAAAAGAACTTCTGGCTATAGTTTTCTCCCTCGATAAGTTCAGATCTTACTTATGGGGAAGCAAAGTCATCGTGCATACAGACCACTCCGCTCTCAAATACTTATTTACAAAACAAGAAGCCAAGCCTCGCTTATGCGCTGGATTCTTCTACTTCAAGAGTTTGACATCGAAGTCAAAGATAAGAGCGGGAAATTGAATGTCGTCGCTGACCATCTCTCTAGATTGGTGACTCCTACGGATAGTGTGCCTATCAACGAATTCTTCCCCGATGAGACTGTCTTCTCCATCACCAAAGTACAGGAGCCATGGTACGCGGACCTGGCCAATTATTTAGTCTCTGGAACAGTACCCTACGATTTTTCCTACTCCCAGAAGAAGAAATTTCTTTCTGACTCAAGGCATTATTTCTGGGAGGATCCGTATTTGTTCCGAGTTAGTGCTGATGGGTTGATTCGACGATGTCTCCCGGAAGAAGAGGTTTCGAGCGTCATTCATTTTTGTCACTCACGGGAAGCCGGAGGTCACCATGGACCCACAAGGACCGCTGCTAAGATCCTGGCCTCAGGTTTTTATTGGCCGACCCTTCATAAAGATGTGTACCAATTCTGCAAACAATGTGATAATTGTCAGAAAATGGGTAACACATCCAGGAGACATGAGATGCCACAACAGGGGATACTAGAAGTGGAGCTCTTTGATTGTTGGGGCATCGATTTTATGGGACCATTCCCTTCCTCGCAGGGCCACCAATATGTTCTAGTGGCAGTTGATTACGTGTCGAAGTGGGTAGAAGCTATACCTTGTCATCATGCCGATGCAAAGACAGTAACCAAGTTCCTCAAAAAGCACATCTTTACCCGTTTCGGCGTGCCCAGAATTATTATCAGTGATGGTGGATCTCACTTCTGCAACCGTTTATTCGAAGCGCTTATGGTTAAGTACGGGGTACGTCACAAGGTAGCTTTACCTTATCACCCCCAGACAAACGGCCAAGCAGAAGTTTCCAACCGTGAGTTAAAATGGATCCTCCAGAAGACGGTTAACTCATCACGAAAGGATTGGGCACTTAATGGATGATGCGCTTTGGGCTTACCGCACTGCATTCAAGACTCCCATCGGGATGTCTCCTTTTAAGCTGGTCTATGGGAAAGCATGCCACCTTCCTGTAGAATGGAACATAAGGCATATTGGGCAATCAAGGCCCTAAACTTTGACATGACTTCTGCAGGAGAGAAGGAAATTCCAACTTTCCGAATTAGAAGAGCTGCGATCAGGCTTACCAGAATGCAAAGATCTATAAAGAGCGCACCAAGAAGTTCCACGACAGGATGATCATGAAGAAGGACTTCGAAATTGGTGATTGGGTTCTCTTGTATAACTCTAGATTAAGGATCTTCCCTGGGAAACTCAAGTCTCATTGGGCCGGCCCTTTCCAATTGTTAGTGTGACTCCGTACGGTGCCTTTGAACTCCAGAACAAACAAGGCGAAACTTTCAAGGTCAACGGGGCACGTCTTAAAAGGTATAATTCTCATTCTAATATTTCAACTGACCTATCTGCTACTTATTTTGTCCAAGAACAGCGGGACAATTCGCCCTCGAACTCTTCTCCAAACTAAAGCTTGGTCAAATACGTCTAGCTAGAGACGTTAAACCCGGGCAGCTTGGTGGGAGGCAACCCACTATTATCTTTTATCTTTCCTTTAATTTAATGTTGTTTTCTTTTTTGTACTATATTTCCCTTTTATATGTTATAATAAAATGCAGGTTTCACTTGAGTTCTTCTGGCTGTGTAGAATATTCTTTACAGGTTCATTTCATGACATTCCACAGCTGCACTCAAGTGTGGGGGAGCTCTACACACTCTACGAAATCTGGGGAGTACACTCTTTCCTTTATTAATTGCATGCCCTATTAATTTTATTTTATCTACGCAATGAGGGCATTGCTTGAGCTTAAGTGTGGGGGAAGAGCCTTTTAGGGCATTTTGTGCTTTAATTGTTTAAATCTCTCTGCTTATCTTTCATTTGTTCAAAAATAAAAATTATGTACCCTGCTAATATAGGTTGTTCTCTTTAAAAGCAAATAATGTTATGAATTGTGGGATAAATGGTACAAATTTTAAAATTTTGATTACTTTTGAGGAGCATTTTATATGCGGTGTGAACAAATAATCTGCAAATGGTTGGATTTTATTGCTCGGGGTTTCTTTCTGTCTTCTCTCTTAGGGATTGCTAAGGGGTGCTTCTCTGTTAAAAAAAAAATAATAATAAGGACTTGCGAGACACCATTGGTAACCAACAAGAGAGAGTTGAGTGTTCTTAATACAAAGGCGTCATGCCTATATTTTCTCATCTCTTATGCAAAAGTGAAACAAATGCATAAATCTATTTTTCCTTTTGTTTTCTCTCAATGCCCATTCTTGAGAGAAGTTGGCCATGGTAAAAGTTCTCAGAGTCACACAAAAGAAACATTGGAGTACCTTAGATCATACCCCGAAACTCTATATTTTATTTTTACCCTGAGCACACCTATGCCACCAGCAGTTGATTTTTCACACTCCTCAAAAGTTTAAGATCATGTTTATCCTACCCTTCATAATAAATTTGTTAGTATTGAGCATTCCTACTTGCTTAGGTACGTGGTTTTGCTTGAGGACAAGCAAAAAGATAAGTGTGGGGGTGTGATAAGTGTCCAAATGAGCATGTTTTATAGGTGTATTTCATATATAATATTAGCACTTTTCTTGCTCATTTCTCCACTTCGATTAGTTTTCCTCTAGTTTATGTTTTATTGTTTATCTCACAAAATTATTGGTTTAACATGAGGAAAACCAAGCTGGGAGTGAAGTAGACAAGGAGACGAACGCATAGCCGTAAGCGGCTCGAAAAGCAGAGTCCAAACGAAGAATCTAGAGCCGGTCAAAGTATGAAGGAAAATAGGCCAAGGTCAAGGGCTGCAACCGCCCAAGAAGAGGCGGACCTCTCACGGGCTGCAACTGCCCCATAACTGGCGGAACCATTAGCTTGCAACCGCCTATGAAGAGGCGGACAAGACTATGGGCAACCTCCCCATATTGAGCGGACACAACATGAAGAACCGCCTCAAACGAGGCGGACAACACAGAGAGGACCGCCTGTTATCAGGCGGACAAGCGTACAGGCGTGATTAAAATATTAGCGCGCCAGTTTTCTTTTCGCCGGTCGACTTCCTTCTTCGCCTGTCGACTTGCTTCGCCCGTCGACTTACTTCTGCAAGTTATCCATCTACTCCGCACCACCTTTCTTAAATTCTCTCACACGTCTTCAGTTTGTCCCCTGCAATTAATGAGCATTCAATGCTCTTCCACTGCAGTCGTTCTTCCTCTCCTCTATAAAAAGCCACTATCAAATAAAATACACACGTTCCACCCCAAACTTATGCCATTTTCTTCCATAAAAATACCATAAAACTCTCCATAAAATCACTCATTTCATCCACATAAATTCCATACTACATCTCATCCCATAAATCATTCCACTTCATACCGTTATCCTGTCCAACCTCTGTCAAAAATATTAGCAGATAAGATAGCGGAGCGGAAATAAACATCTTCTCAGATGTATTCCTCTACTTCTTATTCTGTCTTCAATATGTCAGGCTAAGGAGGATTTGCTCCGGGCAAAGGTTTTAATTATGGTTTGTTTAATTTTGTAATCAATATTTCTACCGGTTAAAATAAATACAGTTTGTTACGCTTAAAGGTTTTCTCTCACCATTTTAATAAATTACATGAATTTATTAAAATGTTTTCCTAAGTCTATTTTGATCAGACCAGGTGATAAATAGACAGGTTAATTAAGCCGTAAATCTGGAGAAAGCTTATTATGATTTAATAGGTTAGTATTTTCAGATGCAATAATAATTCCTCGAATTAAACGTCCGTTTACATAGTATTGCTCGAACCTTGATTAGACCGAGCATTTTCTGGTAAACGAGTTCTTAAGGGTCTATGATTTAGTCCTTAGGATAATAACAGGAATTTTGCCAACCTAATATATTAAACCGGTAGAGATAGCATGATTAATCAGATTATATAAAACCTGAACCCGGAGTTCCACTTAATTCATCTGCACTCAGTTTTCTAATCTATTTATTATTTTCTCTAAAACAAGTCAATTAACTTCCCCCCTTTTTGTGACAAGCTTAGGAACTATTTTATCTCGCTATAAGTCCCACGGTTTGACCCCGGCCGCTTCTGTCTTCTATACTACTGCGACCGGGTTTTATTTGCAGCCCGATGGATATTTTGAGTATTAATTTCTTTCTTTTATCAATTTCACCAGCACTAATCACTCACGATAAAATCCACTCTGCAGATAACCACTATGCCAATAATGTTTCCTCACCACTACCACATCATCTCCCAAGCATCTTTACTTCCTAACCAATTCCTTTAACATCTCTACAAGTCAATAGTTTCTTCATGCAATACATTACTTCTCCCTTATTCACCAACATAGCACAAGTCCTAAACACAATCTCACCATGATCTTGAAGTATCCCAAAACATTCTTTTGCATTCTAAATCCTCTAAAATAATGCTTAAGTCCCTTTTACACCTTAAAACACCTTAATGCATGTTCCTTTCACTAGTTGAACACTTAACCATTCTAAACATTTCCTAACTTACCAACACTCATTTTAAACCCTTAGAACTTCTTATACATTATCTAAATTTTGACATGAACTCTCTTAGAACATTGCTAAGCCAAAACACATTGTTTTCACTATTAAACACCCCAGAACACTAAAATCTTTCAAGCACATTCTTATACACAAAACTTCACTCATTTAACACTACATCACAATATAGTGCATAATTTAAATTGCTTGGCACTTAGGCCCTTAAATAACATGGCTCTTAGGCCCTTAAGATGCATAAATCTTAAACACTGAATTTCCACAATATATTTGCCTTTGACCTGCAAATACACTCAACTATACATATGCCTTATACTAAGCCTTTGAGAGCATTTTTCAAAGTCATTCACCATTGGCTCCTTAGATCATTGTTAATAAGCAATATAAGCTCATTTCTCCTAAGACTTTAAACCACATTAGGTTAGCATATTTACCTCTTTTCCTCACAAACTTATTTCTTGTTTCCTTGACTAAATTGGCAAGGCTTTTAGTTGCTTGTCAACTTCTAAACATTATACAAATGATAAAATGAGTATACAAGCTTTATGCTTCATCTCATTGTAAACCCTAGTTACATATATTATTTTAAAGCATTAAGATGATTGTTTTACCTTGGAATGGAAAGGGAGTTTAGATATGTAACAAGAGAGGACTTCACCATGCCCTTGGAAGATTCAAATGAAGCTAAAACAAGCAAGGTAAAGACACCATCAATGGTGATTTTCGGACAACACACAAACATGGAGGAAATGTTATTTTTCTTTGAGTTTCCTTACCTAGAAGCAAAGGAGAACAACAATATGTGAAAAGATGAGCTCAAGCTCCTCCCATGGTGATTCCTCTTGGCACCGAAATGGAGCTCTTAGGATTTTGAGAAGATAGGAATGAAGAGCTTGATGAGTCTAAGAGAATGGTGGTCTTTGTTTTTGATTTGGCAAAGTGAGCTAGGAGTTACAAGAGGTTGAAGATGAAGAATGGTGGTGGTACTATTGCAAAACCGTGAATGGAGAATGAAGAAGAGATAGAAGAGAGCTTGGAACCGTGGGAAATGAGAAGGGAAATGAGAAGTGAAGATAAGTTCACTTTTAAGAGATATTAAGTAATAAAGCAAATAGTAACTTGCTTTATCATTTGTTATTTATTTTGTTAACTTACAAGGTGGTGACTCACCTCATAAAAACCGGCCCCCATTAGTCATCTAGGGGTGAGTTAGTCTTTGTTGACCATTTAACTTACTTATATAAACTTATGTTATAAACTTGCTTATTTTGTTACTATTCACTAAAACAAGGCACATAGATGTGAAATTTTTGACTTCCCATTGATATAGACTTCAAAATGTGATACTAAGTAGTACACATATTAATTAAAGAGTAATGATGGACATTTAGCCATTCAAAACTCATTTACAAGACAATTTTTCAAAAATGTGCTTTAAGACTCCTTAAAGCACATTTTGTGTTTTAACTTGTTTTCAAGCTTGGTTTTCTTTGGTAATTGGTTTAATATGTTCATTAGTATACAAATGAGGTCTTGGTAAGTTCATTAGGTCTTAACCAAGCTTATCCCAAGCTTAGAGCACATTTTGGCCTTTATTGAACTTAAGGCATTTATTTGTGTTTTATATGGTTTAAATTGTTTACTAATGTTTCTAAGACTCTTTTTAGTCTTACCACACCTTATTTTAGTGTTTAAACAACATAACTAGGTTTGGGGTGTTTCAATCTACCCCCCTTCAAAGAACTTTGTCCCCAAAGTTCATACTTCCCACATATCCTAAATATTAGAACACGGGAACACATATCAACAATACTTCCATAACAACATTAACAACATCCTTACATAACATCGGACACAAGGTCCAAACAACAAAACATCACAACATCATTCAGACTCAGCGGTCTGTAACATAACAACATGACAACACAACACAGACAATGTATCCAAATACATGTCATACACACACATAACCGAAACGGCTCTACCCCCCTTAAATAGGGGTACGCCCCGTACCCTATTCATACAAACGCTAAGAAGTAAACAATGACGGGTACTTCGCCTTCATCTTATCTTCCAGCTCCCAAGTGGCCTCCTCAACGTCCTGGTTAGACCAGAGAACCTTCACCAGTCTCACTGACTTATGGCGAGTGTCTCGAGTCTTAGTATCCAGAATCCGTACCGGAGTCTCCACTGATCGCATGGTCGGCTCTAAAGTTAGCCTTTCAGGCTGAAGTACATGAGACGGATGAGACATATATTTCTTCAACTGGGACACATGAAATACATCATGTACCTTGCCCAGCTCGGCGGGTAAACCAAGTCTGTAAGCTACCGGGCCGATCCGCTCCGTCACTACATAAGGCCCCACATATTTTGGGCTCAACTTGCCTTTCTGGCCAAAACGAAACACTCCCTTCATGGGGGATACTCTCAAAAATACCTGATCGCCCACGGAGAACTCCAGGTCACGTCTGCGCACATCAGCGTATGATTTCTGCCTATCCTGAGCTGACTTCATGTTACCCCGGATCTATCGTACTTCTGCTTGAACTTGTTCCAGATACTCTGGTCCTATAATGACCGTCTCACTCGACTCATCCCAGCATAATGGCGTGCGGCATGGTCTAGCGTATAATGCCTGGAAGGGAGACATCTTGATCGAAGCATGGTAACTGTTGTTGTAGCTAAACTCGATCAGATGTAACTTGTCAATCCAGCTGGTCTAAAAGTCAAGTGCACATGCACGTAACATATCCTCAAGTGTCTGGATGGTGCGCTCACTCTGACCATCTGTCTGCGGGTGGAACGCTGTACTTAGCTTCAGCTCGGTACCAAGCGCTTCCCGTGTGGATTTCCAGTACCTGGAGAGGAATCTGGTATCCCTGTCAGACATGATAGTCTTCGGTACCCCATGGTGCCAAACAATTTCTCTATCAAAGAGCTCTGCTAGTTTTGCCACTTTCCAGGTGTCCTTCATCGGTATGAATCGAGCCACCTTGGTCAGTTGGTCAACAACAACCAAATCATATTCAGACCTCCCCTTGTAGGCGGAAGCCCTACTACGAAGTCCATAGAAATATCATTGAACTTCCACTCAGGCGCTGGCATTGGTTGTACCATACCACCAGGCCGTCGGTGCTCAAACTTAACTTTTTGACAAGTGAGACACCTCAACACATAATCATTCACATCTTTTTTCATTCTTGTCCACCAAAAATAACATTTCATACCCTTATACATTTTTGAAGATCCGAGGTGAATCGAAGTCGTAGAACAGTGGGATTCACTCAGTATGCGCTCCTTCAGCTCAGCGCTACTCCTCGGAATACACAGTCGGCCATTCAGCCTAACCAGGTCATCATCGTGGAGTCTGAAGTCGTACTTCTGACCCTCGAATGTGCCATCAATAAGCTTCTGTCTAATCTCCATCATATACTGATCCGTCATCTGAGCTCTCCGCACCTCTTCAACCAAGCTAGAATGAGAGACTAGCGAATGGAGAGAGTGTGCTCGGCGACTCAGTGCGTCCGCTACCACATTTGCCTTACCCTCCTTATACTTTAGATTAATGTCGTAGTCGTTTAGAAATTCAACCCACCTTCTTTGTCTCATGTTCAACTCCTTCTGAGTGAACAAGTACTTTAAACTCTTGTGGTCAGAATAAATCGTCACACTTACCCCATACAAATGATGTCACCATATCTTCAGTGCGAAGACAATGGCACCCAATTCTAAGTCGTGGGTAGGGTAGTTCTCTTCATGTTTCTTCAGCTGTTGGGAGGTGTATGCTACGACCTTCCCGTGTTGCATCAACACACAACCCATACCTCTGCCTGATACGTCGCAATAGACCTCAAAACCATCTGGACCGTCTGGTAAAGTCAGGACTGGTGCAGATGTCAGAGCGTCCTTGAGACTCTGAAAAGAACTCTCACAGTCATCTGTCCACTCGAATGGTGCATCCTTCTTCATCAAGGAAGTCATCGGCTTCGAGACACTGGAGAAGTCCTTCACAAACCTCCTATAATAACCTGCCAGACCGAGGAAGCTCCTGATATCGGTAACTGTCCTCGGCCTTGGCCAGGTGCGCACAGCATCAATCTTTGCCGGATCAACAGTGATCCCGGCTTCAGAAATCACATGGCCAAGAAAAGATACTTGGTTCAACCAAAATTCACACTTTGAAAATTTCGCATACAACTGATTCTTTCTCAATGTTTGTAACACATTTCTCAGGTGGCTTTCATGCTCACCTCTCGATTTCGAGTACACAAGTATATCGTCGATGAAGACTACCACTGTCTTGTCCAACTGATCTTGGAACAAGCGGTTCATGAAGTCCATGAACTTGGCTGGTGCATTGGATAAACCAAACGGTATAACCGTAAACTCATAGTGTCCATATCTGGTTCTGAATGCCGTCTTCTCAATGTCACTGTCACGGATGGCAATCTGATGGTATCCGGATCGTAGATCTATCTTGGAGAATACTGATGCCCCTTTCAACTGATCAAATAAATCGTCGATGCGTGGTAAAGGGTAACGGTTCTTCACCGTAACTGCATTCAGCTTTCGATAGTCAATACACAGGCGGAGGCTACCGTCCTTCTTCTTCATGAAGAGGACCGGCGCTCCCCATGGTGAAACACTAGGGCGGATAAACCCCTTGTCGAGTAGGTCTCTTAGCTTTTCCTTGAGCTCTGTCATCTCTGCTGGAGCCATACGATAGGGCGCCTTCGCAATTGGTCCGGTGCCCGGAACCAAATCAATCTCAAACTCAACTTCCCGTGCTGTCGGCATGCCCGGCAGTTCCTTAGGAAATACATCAGGAAACTCCGACACTACCGGCACATCAGGACTAAACTCTGGGTCTCTCTCTATGTCCTGGACATAGCAGAGGTATACATCACTCCCTCGTCGTAGTTCACGACACATAGCCATGGCGGTGATGATCTGAGTCGAAGGCTCCCTGGGCCTCTGGCGGTAAGATATAGTAACCCCAGACGGACTCCGAAGAAGCAGACGATGCTCGGCACACAGGATTCTGCCCTTGTACCGCTCCAACCAGTTCATCCCGACAATTACATCAAAGCCAAGTCCGTCGAACTCTATCAAGTCGATCGGGAATTCTTCACCTCTGATTCGTACAACAACATCTCGGTGGTAGCGGGTACACCTGATCCGCTCTTTCGACGGGAGAGTGACTAGGAAATCTGGCATCTCATCACCGTCTAACCCCAGCCTCTTCGCAAAGGATAGCGAAATAAATGTATGTGAGGCTCCGGAGTCGAACAAGATCGAAGCGTCCACGCCATTGACTGGAAAGGTACCGGTGAGGATTGTGCCGCTCTTGCCGGCTTCTGCCTCATTGCAGACACTCAGTATACCTCCCGTTCCGAGAGCACAGCCTAATTCATTGGCAAACTAATAAGTATTGGGTAACAACACGGTTGATATACTTCAAACAACTCCACTTTATTCATTTATATTCTCTTTACATCTCAAGGTGGTTTACATCTCTGACATAACTAACACATACAACATCCTTAGCATACACTGGTTTAAGATTATTCCAAGAGAGAGAAACACCACTTTGTGAGAGAAATTATTTTGAGAGATCTTGAGAGAACTTTGTGAGATATTGTCAATTAGCTTAGGTATTTATTACCTAGAGAGCACACATAGAACACTCCCCTTTACTCCTTGTGACGCATTGATCAAAGCCGAGCGTAGAGCGAGTGTTAGATGAGACAGAATACTTCTGTCGAATCCCAAGATAGGAAGCTAGGTTGTAATTCACATTGAATTTCAATACAAGCAGAATCCTATCTTGTTAAGTTTAAAACAAAAGCTCCCACGTTATTATTTTTTACAAACATTTATTCTTCAAGCAGAGTTGGTATGAGATTAACACCTCAGACCTACTCGGTCAGCACCCCGATCCCATCAGCTTTGATTCTCTAGCTAATTATCAAAGTAACGTTTGTAGTTTTCTAATCAAAATACGGTGCTAAGATTAGTTAACGAGACACAAGAAGTTAAACCGGATTAACGACTAGAAACATGACCCCGTCTATAGGTTAATCTGTCTCCAATAGAAACTGTTCTTAAAGTAATTGATTTGTTTCCGAATTAGAGCATTAGTCTGCTGCTAGTTCTTCCAGTCAATTAGAATTCATCATACATGACCCGGTCGGTGAATTATTTATAGTTCCTGAGTTTATTGCAATGTTAGTGAAATTGTTATTTAATAGGATTTGAAGAAATATGTTAGGGGGAGCACCTTTTATTATCACATTAATCAACTTTAATTCTCACTTTGTTACGGTTTATTGTTTGTTAATTATTTTATTTCTTTTTATTAATTTAGTTACAATTTGATTAATTAAGTAAAACCTGAAAAGTGACGTTTCTTGTTTTCTTAGTTAAGTTTCTCAATTAGTTAATAAATTATCAATTAATTGAACGAGGTCCCTGAGATCGACAACCCCACTTCATTCACTATACCCGCAAAACGATAGGTACACTGCCTAGGTAGAAATAGTAACATATTTCTACTAACACTGCTGCTTGGATTGCTTTCTACAGTATATCATGTTCAATTCGTTGTAATTCGGTGGTCATTACTCTCGATTTTGGAGGATTGTTTTTCTGATTTTTGGTACTTGTGTGTTGCTGAATTCAGTGTGGTTCCGCTCCTCTTCTGTCTGTGGTCCGTTCATTTGGTTGTTGACATCGTTGGGAGTGATTCTACGCGTCAAATTCATGTAAGTGGGGGATGGAATCGGTAGGGGTGAGCATTCAGTTTGGATATTTTGGATTTATCCAAAAACTTAATTAACCGATTTTATTTTTTGGATTTTTAACCGAATTGAAAATTTTGGTTAACCGAATTATCCTAATTATAACTTGGTTTGGATTTGGTTTTGACTTTGTCTAATTCGGTTAATCGAATTATCCAAATTTTCTTTACAAAAGAATATCCTATTTTCTAATTCTAGTCTTTAGTGATAAATACTCAAACATAAAGCTTAACTTTTGGTAAGTTGAAATCCAAACTAGCTAAAATTTGGATTTCAGTTTGGATTTCGGATTTCACTTTTAAAAAAATTTGGATTTCGGATAATTTGGATAATGGTTAATTTGGTTTTGGTCTTAATTTGGATTATTTGGTTTTTAACCGAAATAATCGAAATCCAATTTATTTTTTACAATTTGGATTTCGGTTAACCGAATTATCCAAATGATCACCCTTGGGAATCGGGGTAGTTTACTCACCCCAGGCTGCTGATTTTAATTTCCATTTTGAGTGTCAAATTGTGTTGCGTGGTGTAATTTTGTATTCAAATTGTGTTGGTTTCTGAATGGTTAAACTCCCGAGGGTTCTGATTTGCAATTCGAAGAAGTTTGGATGATTTTGGGATGTTTTTGTTGTGTTTCTACGCCTCTGTTGCATTCTGCATTTTCTGGATTTTGCGTCGTCCGGACTTCTGAGTAGACATGTAAGTCCGAATAGGTCATCTAGCGCAGCACTTCTGTCTGTGTTTTTGAAGTGTCCGAATATCTGTCCGGACAACATGCGAGGATGTTCTCTGATTTTTACTCTCGGCATGTGTCTGAACTTGTAAGTTCGGACACATGTTCTGACTTCTTCAGGTTTCTATTTCGACATGTGTTCGGACATGTAAGTCTGGACACATGTCCGGACGTTTCTGAAAAGTGAATTTCTAACCCCGTCCGGACTTGCAAGGCCGCACGCAAGTCCAGAAAATCCATTTGAGTTTCCGCTGTAATACCCTCATCCTACATTGGGATATGAGTAGTAATGTGAATCGTTTATAAGGATACATATGGGTTGACTACAATAACAAGGCCTTCATTTTTAAGCCCAAGTGAGGATTGAGGGCCTAAAGTGGCTCGTTTTCAAGCCTGAATGGTTTGAAAGCTAGGTTGTTGGACAGTTACCCCATATGTAATACCCCCATCCTACATCGGGATATGAGTAGTAATGTAAATGGTTTATAAGGATACATATGGGTAGACTACAATAACAAGGTCTTCCACTTTTAAGCCCAAGTATGGATTGAGGGCCTAAAATGGCTAGTTTTCAAGCCTGGATGGTTTGAGAGCTAGGTTGTTAGACAGTTACCCATATGGGGTGTCACAAGCGGTATCAGAGCGGACTCGGGACCGTGTCAGGATGGGCTATCCGACACCTACCGAGGAGGTCCATGAGACTTGGATGTTAGGCTTGCAACGAGGACGTCACGTTCTTTGAGTGGGGGAGTATGTAATACCCCCATCCCACATCGAGATATGAGTAGTAATGTGAATGGTTTATAAGGATACATATGGGTTGACTACAATAACAAGGCCTTCCACTTTTAACTTTTAAGCCCAAGTGAGGATTGAGGGCCCAAAGTGGCTAGTTTTTAAGCCTGAATGGTTTGAGAGCTAGATTGTTGACAGTTAGCCATATGGGGTGCTACATCCGCACTTCTGATTTCGAGTTCCGTCCAGACTTGCAAGGTCGGACGCAAGTCCGGACGGCTCTCTGTTTTCGTATTCGCACCGTGTCCGGACATGCAAGGTCGGACGCATGTCCGGACACATATACTGTTTTGCCTATCTTGCTTGTTTGAGCTCCGTTTTGACTTCTGTTTGTGGGGTTTTGTTTCCCTAAGTGTGAATAAGAGATTGATACATGTGTTATGACTATTTAAGCACACTTGATATGATATTTTGGCTAAATGGTTTTGAGACCTAGTTACTAAGCTTCTGAGCCTTGGAGAGTCGGGTCGGGCTGTCTTATAGCATGTTGTGTAGGAATTCTTTCTGATTAAGTTCCTTAGGGTATCCCCTAGGACATTTAGTGACCGACGGGTCCGTTAGCTGTCTCTACGGCTTCTGATGTGGGATCTTCGGATCCATAAGACATTATGTGAGTCCTTCTGTTGTGTTTGCGTGTTTCTAGCGTCCCACCTTGAGATTCTATTTCTGAAAGGTCCGACTGACGATTGATATGGTTTCTGGTTTGATTTGGCATTCACTCTATTTCTGTTTCACTGGTTGCAAAGTGACATACGTTTCTCTCTGATTTATGAATTTCTGACTTCTGTTTTGAGTAGGCTTCCTTGAGGAAGTCCTCTACTTACTGGGCTAGTTGAGCTCACCCCTTTAATCATATTATGCAGATTGATCACTTGGACATCTTCTCCTTCGTCTCTAGAGTTCACCTTTAATTTTTACGTTTGTTTCATACTTTGTGTTAGACATTGTATTTCAGTTTTGCATATTAGACGCTTATGATGTTATGTAACCTACGGGCCCTGACTCTGTATTTACTTTCATTTGGTATTGTGGGATATTGTAAACTCTCATTTTTCCCTTAATGCAAGTACTTTGAATTTGGGGTTTGAGATCGTTTTCTTTAGAGCCTTGCGTTGTTAGGTAATAGGCACGCGACGTGTAACGTCCCTAACTCCTAGGCCGGTTTTGGGGTCATTACAGTTTAGTAAATGTATGATGAAAAGGATAAGTAGGAAATTGTAAAAAGATAAATAATTGAGTGGCAAATGTGAATATAGCCGAAAGTTAGAATTTAAATTGGGTTAGAAATGAAAATACAAGTTTATGTAAGATTTGGGAGTAAATTGTAACTTTAAAAAACTTTAGGGGCTAAATTGTAATTCTAGAAAGTATGGGGTAAGGCAGTATAATACGGTAAAACCTAGATGAGGTTAGGGTGTTGACCAAGTAAGAGAAAGAAAGATTGAAATTTTAATTAAGGAAAGAGTTAGTGGTGGATTTGTAAAGTTTGGAAAGTCTTATGGGTTAAACCGTAAATATGAGAAAGGTTGAGGCGAAAACCGAATTGGGCAGAACGAGGTCTGTTTGGTATTATGAAGGATTGAGTTTGAAACTTTGGATTAAATTAAATGAGAAGTTAGGATTATAAGATAGTTTGAAGTTGGAGGTGATTTGCAAAGTTAGGAAAATATTGGTGGTGTAATTGTAATATTAAATGATATTGGGTTATAGTTGAGAAACTTGGAATTTAAAAGTAAAGGTTAGGATAAGTTTAGGAGTATAATGTATGTTACATTAAGTAGAAGGATCTTAATGTAGAAGTATAAGTTGGCAATAACTAAGGAGTTTTATAATTCACATGAAATAATATGATTATTTGGAATATGTGAAATTATATACTAAGGTTTGGGGATGTAATTATGTATGAGTATGATTAGGGAATAAACCTAAATCATTAATATAAGGTTTAAATATGAACCATTACATAAAGGATTAGAGGAATGTTTAATTGAAGAGATCATTAGACCCAGGGATTTATAAGGTCATTAGGTGTTGACTATGTTGACCTTTACTGCACTGACTGAATTAAGAGGTTGACCACATTGACCTAATCAATTAAGTTGACCAATGGGGTCAAGTTGACCAAACTCATTAAACTACATGGGAATTATAAGGCCTAAGGTCATTAATACTTAAGATCAATTAAACTAATATCTTATAGTAAATGAAATGTATATGAGTGTATGTATGTATATATACATACATATGATTAAAGGAGACAAATGGATAAGTGTTTAATCCTAAGATTGTAGAAATAATACGACATTGTTAGTTACTAACAACGTGAAAGTATTAACTAACTAATCCCGTATTTTAATGCTTTGAGTAATAACCCAATTAATAGTAATTAATAATCATTGGGGTTAATTACAATGGGGTTGGTAATTACAAGGAATACCGAGTTACTAAGAGATTATAGAGAACTAATACTTGGCATCATATTCTAGAGCTAAGAGATTAGAGAATGTGTGCGGGATCTCACGCTAGCGTCTCTCGTCGGTGAATGGTATGTTGTTGTGTGATCCTATTGTTCCCGAGGATTTTCTTGGGATCGGATGTGTGTATTATATGTCAAGATGATATGTGTGATAGTATGATTATTATGCCTATGTGATTTATTGCCCGAATATCATGTGTGATTAACTGTCCGTGTTTATTATTCGAACCGAGGCAAATACCAAATACGACTTGAACTAAGTTATAAGATGTGATAAGGAAACGATCACCTATGGTGGGACAAAGATATAATTTATATTATCCCAAAATAACCTAAGAAGATACATTAGGTAGAGTAGCGGTAATACCGTTCTCAAGTAAAAGCATATTCAAACATGAGAATATCCTAGATAAATTCTAGGCATACACTAAGACCTAAAAGGCATGTACACATTTGAGAAATTATTCACTATGAAACCTAAGAGTAGATCTTAGGCAAGAAGATTAAGAAAACTTAATCACATGGTGAGATATTAAGAATGGTGAAAATCCCAGGATCTAGGATTGTCTGGTTACGCATTGTGATCACATGAAAGGAGACTGAAACAAGTCCACTCTATATATTATATTCTAAGGATCAGATTGATCGTTGGACGGATGCACTACTGTTGGTGTGGCTTCAGCCGTTGTTGACTGTTAGCTGAAATATGTGTTACTATACTTCTACCTAGGCAGTGTACCTATCGTTTTGCGGGATAGTGAATTGAGTGGGGGTTGTCGATCTCAGGGACCTCGTTCAATTAATTAACAATTTATTTACTAACTGAGAAACTAAACTAAAAAAAACAATAAACGTCACTTTTTTCACGTTTGCTTAATTTATCTAAAAGAAAGACTCAACTAACTAACATAAAATAATGAAACAAATAAAAATAAACTAAACAAATAAATAAATAAATAAATAAAAAGTAAAACTCTAAGTAAAAGGAAGCACCCCGGATTGTTCTATAAACCTTCACTTTATAATCTATTAATAAACTTTTCTCTAACTCTGCAATAAACTCAGAAACTATAATTAATTCGTCAACGGCTAAGTCTAACGAATCCTAACCAGTTGCTAGAACTAGCAGCAGACTAATGCTCTAATTCGGACACAACTAATCGCATAAAGAACAGTTTCATTTGAGACCGATTAACCTATAGGCGGGATCATGCTTCTAGTCGTTAATCAGGTTTAATTCCTATGTCTTGTTATCTATCTCAGCTCTCGCGTGTTGATTAGAAAACTACAAATATCACTTTAATAATTAGCTAGAGAATTAAAGCGCATGAAGAACTGGAATTAAACTATTGCATTATTGAATTAGCAAAAAGATTACAAAATAAACATGAAGATTCGGTTTGGTACCCCAATCCGGGGAGCTAAACTAACTACTCAAACATAAATATAAAAATAACAAAAACAACAAAGAAATAACACATTGACAGATTAGATAAAAAGGGAAGAAAAAACTCTTTGAAGAAGATCTCTGCTCCACTTTCTGTCTTCACGTATCTTTGTATTAATTCTCTTTCGGAAATATACAATACTAACAATGGTGGAGTTGTGTGTATGGAAAAGAATATGAGAGGCGCAGAGCGCCGTGGGCTGGGCGTGAGAACGACCCGAGCCAAAATCAATCAGCCCTAATCCTTTTATAAGCCCCCCACTTTTATCTCCAAGTAGCAGCAACAATCTCCTTTATCTATAAAAATAATCTTCCTGACGTGCATAATGTTCTGTGTGGCGTGAGTGGTGGGCAGCAGAAGTCAACGTGGTCAATCATGTGCAGATTTCAACTTTGATGAAATGATCCCACGTGAGTTTGCTCTGTAATGATGTTTCATCATGAATCAATTATTGATTCGTTACCGTGTGTGATTTGCATGCAAACTTGATATTTCCCCTCATGCAGCGTGTGTATATATATACCACCGTTTGTTGCGGTTTTCTGCATTTAACACAAAATATATCAGTTCTCATTTAAAGCATAAATTCAAGGAAAAACATATGATAAGTGAGAATATAACATGAATTGTTACGTAAATAGAAAGAATTAAAGCCCTAAAACTAGATATATTTCACACTTATCATTGACCTGCCATCTAATAGGGATAGGGAGGAATCGGATGCACTACTGTTGGTGTGGCTACTGCCATTGGTGACCCGCCATCTAATAAGGGTAATTAGTTGAAAACATGTCGTCTTCTTAAATGAAGACTGTCAATGATTAAGCGTTAGATTAATGGAGTAACTAATCATCAGCTATACATTAGTATGAGACTTCTAGTAACTTTCATAAAGTTTGGATAACTAACCAAGGGCCATGGAGGCCAGATAACGAGAACAGTTCAAAAGAAAACAACCCTCGTATTGTTATTATCTGAACTTGTTTATTGGATTTTTTTTATATGTATGAGTTATATGTGAAGTTTATGATTATGTATGATTGGATGAGATGTTGGAATTGTATAAGTTATGCTTTATAGTATTATTAGATAAGATGGAATAGCATGAAATGGAACTGCATGTTAACGGCCAAATAACTTAAGGGGTCTGAGGGTGCATGACGGTTACATAATAACATGCTCGGCAGGGGCTGATTCCATACAGACAAATATATTATAGGTTTGTAGCTGTAGAAGACCGGCGTTGGAGTGCAGGTCTTGGGTAGTTAGCGGTTTACGAATTTTGGACTTGTTCGGATTATTACTTTTGGGATTACATTGGGGTTATACTTTGGTATGTGGTGTTGGTATAGTTAGACTGCTCACACGAGATTTTGGATTAAGTGTTGTATATTTTAGATTAAGCTATCTCGCGGTCATCACAACGTTTTTGGTTCTATAAGTATTTGGATGCCTTGTTGCTCACATAGGTGAGTAACAGTGGTAACACCATTGTATTTAAGTTTACTAAATTTCTGCTGCTTAAGTTCGTTTGATTATGCTAAGAACGAGGCTATTATATGATTACGAAGTAGGGGTGTTTCACGGACAAAGACCCGGACCACCCCTGAAATTCACTAGAAAGCTTGTTTTTTTACTTCTGTTTGGTCCCGTCTTGATCCTTAACCTCTTGCCGTTTCTAGACATTTCCTTCAGTATTTTCACCTATTTAAACATAAAACCACAAGTAAGGGGAATTTTTCACATATAATATAAATTAACATATAGGTAAAGGAATTTATCACATAATCCAATAACATATTAATCAAATTAAGCATGGAAATACGGATAAATTTCATACTTATCACACTTCTTCCTCCTTTTTACCTTTTTCGGCCTTCTTTTCTAGTAAAAAACCTTCAAACGACCGAGGCCTCGCTTCTAAATATCATGCATGTCTTGAACACTTCCAAATTGAAACATAAACTGATCTACCCCAACCTTACGAACCTTAAAATTTTCAGCAGCCTACCACACCTTCCCCAGACTATACTCCATAGCTCGGTCAACCTCCACCTTTGTTGAAAACCATTTCCCCAACAGACATCTTTCAAGCTAAAGTGTGTGTTTAGGTTTATAATGCTCAGACAATCGATACAATATTTCCTATCAATTGTTGTCTCCACATGGTATCACAACCACATGGGTTTTACCCTTCTCGATCCTTGTAGAATTGGAAGGATCTCGCACAGCGATTGAGCGAAAGAAAATTTCTAGGTATTGAGCATCGAAGAATCGAAGAAAATGTCGGAAGGAGAAAACCTTCCGCTTTGTATTCTAGGGAAACTGTTTTACAAGTTTGAAAAGCGATGTCGATTATTCACTTGCTATTATTTTAGATCCTATCTCTATTTATAAAACAGAAGCGGTACAAAGACTAAGCAGGGACAGAGAAGTAAAACGACATGTTATTTTAACATGATAATTAATATGTTAATACCCCCCCTCAAGACGAAGAAGAGTAAACTATTCGAGTCTTGTACTCCTAGGATCGTGAAGTTGTAGAAATCCCCATTTTCTGAAATTGATCTTGGTATTGCTTCCCATATAGACTTTTGGTTAGCATGTCAGCTAACTGGAGATGATTGGGAATGTGTTGAACCGAAATAAGACCATTGCGAATCTGATCTCGCACATAGTGACAGTCAACTTCCACATGTTTGGTTCTTTCGTGCATGATAGGATTCTTCGCAATGTAGACGGCGGACTTGTTGTCGCATTTGACAGGAGTGGGAATAATGTGAGTAACGCCTAGATCATTGAGAAGACGTGTTAACCAAGCCAATTCGGTAGAGACATTTCGCATGGCCCGGTATTCTGCTTCAGCTGAGGAGAGAGAAACGCAGACTTGCTTCTTGGATTTCCATGAAATAGGAGAGCCTCCAAATAGGATGAAATAGCCACTGACTGAACGACGAGTAAGAGGACAAGCGGCCCAGTCGGAGTCACAAAAAGCAACTAAATCCTGATTTGGATTGTTATTTAAAAGAATTCCATTTCCGATGGTTCCCTTAACATAGCGCAAAACATGGATGGCAGCATTAAGATGAGTATCGCAAGGGGATTGAAGGAATTGACTGAGATGCTGCACGCTGAAACTTAGGTCGGGACGGGTGTTACTCAAATAGTTGAGTTTACCAATCAATCTTCTGTAATGTTCAGGATTATCAAGACGCAAACCATCATCAGGAGATAGTTTGGTTCCTACCTCAATTGGACTAGCAGCAGACTTAGTGTTGGTTAAGTCAAATTCCTTGATTAACTCCATGCTGTACTTCTTCTGCGTCACCAATAATCCCTTGTCGTGCCTTTGAAATTCAAGGCCGAGGAAGTAATGCAGAGCACCAAGATTTTTGATGCGGAATTCCTTGTCAAGACTGAGTTTTAGAGACTCAATAGCAGCAAGGTTGTTTCCACAAACCAACAAATCATCGACATACACTGCTATGAAAATGATTGATGACTGATCTTTCTTGAAAAATAAAGAATAGTCATTGTAAGAGTTAACAAAACCTTGTTGCTTCAGAAAAAGAGTTAGACGAGCATACCATTGTCTCGACGCTTGTTTTAGACCATACAAGGAACGTTTCAGTCTACAAACTATAGATCGACTATTATCGTCAACTGAAATGCCAGGTGGCAACTTCATATAAATCTCTTCATCCAAATTCCCATGGAGAAAAGCATTGTTGACGTCCAACTGGTCAATGTGCCAGTTCTCTTTCACAGCGACAGCAAGCAGTGTTCGAATTGTTGTCATTCGCACCACTGGAGAGAACGTTTCTGTATAGTCGATTCCCTCTTTTTGAGTATATCCCTTTACCACTAGACGAGCCTTGTATCGTTCTAAGGACCCATCTGATTTCAACTTAACACGGTAAACCCACTTACAACCCACTGCCTTCTTTCCCTTTGCTGAGCGCGATCGACTCCAGTAAGTCTTCGATGGATTTTGAAATCGGTTCCACCGTGAGAATGCGGAAGAAGAAAAAAGAAGGGATAACTAGATAGAATCAGGGTTGAAGACCTGCTCTGATGCCATGTAGAATTGGAAGGATCTCGCACAGCGATTGAGCGAAAGAAAATTTCTAGGTATTGAGCATCGAAGAATCGAAGAAAATGTCGGAAGGAGAAAACCTTCCGCTTTGTATTCTAGGGAAACTGTTTTACAAGTTTGAAAAGTGGTGTCGATTATTCACTTGCTATTATTTTAGATCCTATCTCTATTTATAAAACAGAAGTGGTACAAAGACTAAGCAGGGACAGAGAAGTAAAACGACATGTTATTTTAACATAATAATTAATACTCCCTCCGTTCAACAATAACTGTCATTTTAGAAACTTGCACACTTATTAAGAAAAGTAGGACAATGACGCATGTGCCCCTACTTTTTACTTTTCCATTTAGATAATAATTACTTTTATATTGAATAGTAGGGGTAAAAGTGGAAAGAAGTGTGTCAAAAAGCCAGAATGACAGATATTTTTGAACAAGATTCACATCCTAAAACGACAGATATTAATGAACGGATGGAGTATGTTAATAATCCTGGCCCCTCTATAAAAAAAAAAGAGTGAGAGAGAGAAGTCGCAGCCCTCATCGCCGCCGAAGCTTCACACTTCTCACGGACATATCGTTAGCTTCTCTTCTGTTTCTTGTTGCCATCTCTGATTTCCTTCATCCTTCTACCCCTCCTCACCTTCAGTCTCTTTCACTACATCTCCTTCATTCGAGAGGTTAGTCTCTGTCTTCTCCTTCATCTTAAAGCCTTGTTTGATGAAATTTGCACCTAGTTTGCAACAGAAACTCATGAGAGAGAGAAATCTATCAATATTTCGGTGGGCTCATCATCAATCAACCTCCAATTTCGACATCCCCATCACTGCCTTGTCTTCATCATCATCTCTCTCTGTCTCATCCGTGTGGGGGAAGGAGCAGATAAAATGGAAGGATGGTATACAATGACGAAATTTCCAGCTAGCTTGTTCTCTACTTTACAATCACTAGCCTTCAAATTAGTAAAAGAGCACCTACAAACACCTCATCGAAAAATGAGGGAAACTCCTTGAGGGTATTGGTGAAGGGAGGCAGTGGATATTGGGTTGTTTAGAGGAGTGCATTCCTTCCGGACCTCGTGTGATTGCAGGTGTTACGGCCTTACGGGGAACCGATATGGTTTTGGCTATTTTTGTTTTGTTTTATTTTCTTTTACTACTCATATTTAGTTTCAAAATATCTATCGGTTGAAAATATATGTTGGCCGAATGGGAAGAAATCTGGTGGCCAAGTATACAATCTGGCGACCGAAAAGAATCCAACGACCGAGAATCAGAAATCCGGTGACCGAGAACGGTGACCAAGAAAATTGATGGCGACCAAGAAGGAAATCCATCATCCTGCAAATATTTTGACTAAATATCCTAATCTATTGGTTTGTCTTTCAATAGTTGTAATCTTCCGGTCTGAACTTTGTTTTAACCACATTCAGGCGGGGGTGTAGTAGAGCACAGACCCAAAGACCCATAGTGGTACAACAACCTAAGTCTAGAATGTTCTCTAGAATCCCTATCTACCATTATATATAGTGTGTTTAGGTTTATAATGCTCAGACAATCAATACAATATTTCCTATCAATTGTTGTCTCAACAATATCCCCAACAGACATCTTTCAAGCTGTTGCTTCATTTCTATCATAGCAAGGTCATCGATCTCCTTGCGCGTCTTTCCCTCCGCTGTTAAAGTGAGCCATGCCCATCGGGACACCGATCATCTAACTTAGGGATGGCAATGGGTCCGCGGGTACCCATTTCACCCGGTCACCCGACCCACTAAAGCGGGTGAAAAACCCGCATAAAACGGGTGAAAAACGGGTGATGGGTGGAACGGGTACGGGTGCGGGTCGGGTGACGGGTGAACATTTTTCACCCATCACCCGACCCGCTCACCCGCATAGATTATGTATATATATATTATATGTTAAATTGGTACTTATTATTCATTCTCCTTCACTCATGATTTTTGTAACCCTAACTAGTGAACAAGGAACGATCATGCTCTGGGTGACAGCGCCATTCTTTATTCTCACCACTCTCGGTAATTTTATAGCCCTAGCATACTTGCTCTACGCAGTTTCTAATTATCTTCACTGAAGGTAATTGCAACCCTAACTGGCAAACATGGAACAAAGATGCTCTGTGCCTCTATTTTCTTTCTTCACTCTCGGTAATTTTGTAACCCTAACTGAAAAACAAATAACTTACATGCTCTACGAAGTTTTTCATTCTCTTCACTGAAGGTAATTTCGCAATCCTAACAGGCGAACATTGATCATACATGCTCTGCGCCTCTATTCTCTCTCTTCACTCATGGTAATTTTGCAACCATAATTGGCAAACATGAAACGTACATGCTCTGTGCAATATTTCATTATTTTCTCTGAAGTAAATTTCACAATCCTAACCGGAGAACATAGAACATACATGCTTTGTGTCTCTATTTTCTCTCCACTCACAGTAATTTGCAAACCTTAGTGGCGAACAAGGAAAAAGAAAAACAAACGGGTAAATGGGTAAACGGGTTCACCCGCTTCACCCACGGGTGACGGGTGAAACGGGTGATGGGTGATACATAACGGGTGACGGGTCGGGTACGGGTGGAGCGGATGAAGTCGGGTGACGGGTGCGGGTGATGGTCCACCCGACCCAAACCCGACCCATTGCCATCCCTAATCTAACTACAGGTCTCTTGTTAGCCATGCGCACTCACACCTCACCCAGCAAAGTACTCCCACCCTCAACCCACCAACCGCACCTTACAAAACACCCAGAAATAGAGAGAATAATTGCCACCTTCCAACCCAGAACCACTTCAACAGAAAAAGGAAGCAAGTAGATAACTCAGACTTCATACCAGCTTACAAATCTTCACACCCAAATCAGAAAGAACCAACCATGCAACCGGTAACCACAGAAGCCATCGCCCACAGATCATTTCCTGATGAGATATACACCAGATAAAACCACACAGAATCCCAAACAACCACAAGAGAAAAACCATACTCATCCACCTAGGCAACTTACCTTGTGTTAGTAAGAGAATCCCGAGAATCAGAAACCCAAGAGACCGAGAGAGGGAACCAGCCCCCGCCTTAGCCTAAAGATCAAATCAGGCTGTGGAGAAGGGTTCCCCGAATTGAAAACACACTTCAATAGAGAAAAACGAATGGAAAACGAAATTGCAGCCAGAATCAGAAGGTAAGAGCAGTTGGCAAAAGAGTACTAGAGACTCCAACCAAAGGGAGAAGAAAAAGACATATCCAATCGGCGCAACCACGATAATGAATAGAATGAAATCTCACTAGTTTGAAAGTGCTTTGAGTGTTTGGTGTCCAAGCTATTTTCAACTACCAAACATATTAATTGCACTTGTTTATTCTGTGATACCTGTTGTAATAGATAAAATAAAAAAAAGGAACTTGTTAACACTGCTTGATGAATACATATAAGCCAAAAAAAAGTCACAAAATACCACCAAATTTTTGCAACAGTCCATGAAATGCCACTATTTCATTGAGCAGAAGGAAAAAAAAAAGACAAAAATACTCATGCTAGTTAACAAGGTACCTTAAAAGTTCACAATATGCCCTAAGTGTTAAAAAATTCACTAATATTTACAGAAAATTCAAAATATTATAAAAATATAGATCACTATAAAAATATCTAAAATATTTTAAAATATTATAAAAATTTGAAAAACATAATAAAATATATATTAAAATATCATAAAATTTTGAAAAATAAATATTTCTTAGATTTTTTAAAAAATTATTATGTACCATAAAAAAGAATATACTGTTTCAAAGAAATAATTTAGGGAAAATTCACGATATACCCCTGTTTTCTTTCGTAATTCACAATATACCCTTGTGATTTCCGTAATTCAACTTTAAACATACTTAAATGTTGTCCAAAATTGATGAAACTTTACATGGACGATGCTAAAGTGTTATATTTTGGTCCAATATCAAATTTGAAGTTTTTTAAGCTCATATGTGACCTGTGGGACCCAATGAACATGTGACTGCTCATTGGGTCCCACAGGTCACATGTGAGCTTAAAAAACTTCAAATTTGATATTGGACGAAAATATAACACTTTAGCATCGTTCATGTAAAGTTTCATCAATTTTGAACAACATTTAAGCATGTTTAAAGTTGAATTACTAAAACCACAGGGGTATATTGTGAATTACGAAAGAAAATAGGGGTATCTCGTGAATTTTCCCAATAATTTATACCAAATTTTTATATCTATTTATACTAAGTACCATAATTTTTACAAAAAACAATTTAATTTTTTTATCAATTTAAATTATTTATCAAATATATTATTTTATATTTTTAACTAATGTTTACGAAAAAAAATTAATTTGTATTCTATTTGACCAATAATTTTGTGACATAATATTTTGTAGATAACAAAAACATAAATTAATTATTAAAAATAAATTACTATATTTTTTAACCTATATTTAGAAAATTATCTTTTTATAATTTGTATTCTATTTTGCAGATAATTTTATGACATAATATTTTTTGTTTTTTATCTATATTATGTCATAAAATTTATCTGTAAAATAGAGTATAAATTAAAAATAAATAAATTATCTACTAGTTAATTGGTAGAATAAATATTTTATTTAAAATAAATATTTAAATTGGTAGAATAAAAAATAAATTAAAAAATGTAAGGTAAAAGTTATGGTATTATGTGGTATAAATTATGTCCTTAAAACACCATTTTCTTTTTTTGGTACTGAATAATTCTAAAAATCTCTTAAGTAATATTTTATTTTTTTCAATTTTTAAAATTTTTTTATTTCTTCAATTTTTAGAATATTTTAAATATTTTTTTAGTGATCTATATTTTTATAGTATTTTGAATTTTTTGTGAATTTTAGTGAATTTTTTAACACATAGGGCCTATTATGAACTTTAAAGATACCTTGTTAACTAGTGGAAATATTTTGTCTGATTTCCTTCTAGTCAATGACATAGTGACATTTCATGGACTTTTACAAAAATATAGTGATATTTTGTGACTTTCTTTTTTGAGGACATTTCATGAATTTACCAAAATTATAGTGACATTTCATGAAATTTTCTTTTTTGAATTTTTGTGAATTTTAGTGAATTTTTTAACACCTATGGGACCGATTGTGAACTTTAAAGGTACCTTGTTAACTAGTAGGGAAATTTTTGTCTGTTTTCCTTCCAGTTAATGACATAGTGACATTTCGTGAACTTTTGCTAAAATATAGTAACATTTTGTGACTTTCTTTTTCAAGTACATTTTATAAATTTACCAAAATTATAGTGACATTTCATGAAATTTCCTCCTTTTATGTATAATAGTATATATTTGTATTTGAATATTAGGCCTCCCATTGATTGTTATATATTTGGAACATAATTTATATTTGTTAAAATTATACTTTTCTTATCAAAGTATCAGTATTCGTTCTAATCGGTGATGCATTAAAATTTGACTAAAACTGAGATTCAGCAAGACTTGCAACTTGCAAGTATACTCTACACTTGAATAACATTTATTCAGCAAGGCTGCAGCCTTGTGTACATTCATCAGTGTTAGAGAGCCAGTAAGCTATATGTGCATTATTTACAAAAAAGATGTACATTTTGTAGACAATTTCTTATAATCTACCACTTCTGATCTGATCTACTTGAAAACGATGAAAATTTCAATCAATCCATATGTGAGAAGTCCGGCTCCCGTGGTTTTTGCAGAGCAATGAATGAAGTAGAGCTAGAACGTGAGCTTCGTGCCCGACTCATTTTGGCCGCAAATGCAGAAGCGTACATGGTAGCCCCAAGGCTGGGAGTTGAATCTTTTTTCTTATCTTTCTTCTTCTTCTTCTCATCAGTAGCCTTTCTAATCAACCCTTCTCCTTCCCCACCATTATCCTCCTTCTCATCATCATCTTCCTCTTCCTCCTCTTTCTGATGCTTTCTCGCAATGTACCGCCTCCAAGCAGCTTGGATATAGCATGAACCCCAAGTCCTCCACTGTTGCGAGTAAAACCTGAAAGTATGTTGAACTTGCCGACTATGTAGCCTCCTGAACTGACTAGCAACATACTTCAACTCTTCTGAAGTTAAAGCAAATGATTCTACTTCAGTTAGTGCTTTCACTGTACGAGTCGAAAAAGGCAAGTTAGCCCCAGCTTTAGGGTCTAGAGCCCATGTTAAGAGCTCCTCTCCACAAAAGTCACCATCTTTCAAAAATCCTCTGTTGTAGAATCCACTTCTCCCACCGTCGGTTGTCTCACTCTCTAGGCGTCCCCTAATGATGAATAGCATCTCATCAACTGGATCTCCTTCTCGAACTATGTATGTGTGCTCCGTGAATAAGCTTGGTTTTAATCGCTCACACATTGCATCTAGGAGTCTCTCATCCATATTTGCAAACAATGGAACCCTTCTAACTAAGTTCAGACAAAGATGTCTTTTGATATCTCTTCTTAGATCTTTAGGTAAGCTCTGTACCAAACTCTCTTCATCAACTCCTCGGGTTTCTAACCACTTGTACTGCTCGTATCTCCTAACTCGTTCTCTGAGATCTTGTGGGAGTAAACGATGATGCATCCATTGTTCTGAATCACGTCTTTTGATCCTCATCTCTTCTAGACGTACAGTCAGTGATTGAAGATAGGTTTGCATATTTCCAATCAAGAGTGAAAACAGGATGAGCCCAAATATAGCAATGAATATGCAAAAGAAAACCTCCCTGGGGTAAGTGCTAGTCTCAAGCCCCTGGCCTAGAGTGCTGCATGCAAATTGTTACCCATCATCATCATCATCATCATCATATCATCATCAAGAAATAATCACAACCTGAATGTTACTATCTAGTATCTTAGCAGTTTTATAACTCATGAATGAAGCACAGATTAAGAAGGGTATACAGGTAACCAATAACCTTAAGTTCTGCAGTCCCCACCATAAGCAGTAGCAGAACTTGGTGACAAAGTCTTTGTACTCGACAATTTTGTCAGTGATCGCTTGAGTATAGATCCCAAAATCAAAATCTTCCCCAGAGCACATCCTCTGTAGAACACGGTGGCTAATTTTCTTCCATTGATCGTACTGATACATGTCATTATTGCCACAATACAAAAAAGCTTGGGTACAGTTCCCAACTTCTTGCTTACAAGCTTCTTGCCAACACACCTCAATACGGTCCACTGCAAATAAATACCAAAGAGCGCCAACAATCTGCGAGAGTTAAAGGAGCAAACGTGTTTTAATTATATATACATGCTCGATATACTATCTTTTTCCAACAACAAAATAGTCTAACGGATAACTAGAAAGCAGGACAAAACACTTACATGACTTGAGAGCATATACCATAGTAGATAGTAAGCAGCGCCAGCCCAAGCACTTTCAGCAAAAACACCAGCAGTCTTTTTCAGATCTGAAGTTAGAGGATAAAACCTGGCAAATCGAGGTATATATTGAGTAAACACAATGACTCTCAACGCTTGTTTGGTGGCCAGCACATGTGTACTTGTTGATCTTGAAAGGAATTCCCAGACCACAATCTACATGTATGCACAACAACACTAATTAGAGGGAAAATGTATGTAGTAAGAGATGCACATCTTCAGGATAGAGTCAATCTGACAACAAGAATTTTAGAAAATGCAAGAGAGTTTTTCTCTATCATTCACATATCTAGCACAATTTATCACGTGAATACCGCAGCAATACATGTGTGTTCAAAGGGGCAGGCTTACAAAAAAAAAAGGAGCGTTACTTATCAAATTAACCTGTGGTAGGGGAAGGATTGACAGAAGATCGATTATGAAATAGCGCTGAAGATATCTTCTTGCAATCTCAGAAGGATCAATCACCAGCTCTCCTCTTCCAAATACTCGAGAAGATGGGGCTATATATGCAGTTCGAAACTTGAAACCCACTCGTATAAGATAAAAGGCATCTACCAATGTCCTCAGGGTTGTAATAGTAAATGCTAATTTTATATCCATCCCGAGACATTCTGCTTTATGGTCTATATTGGGAAGGTAAAAGAACAGAGGATCTAGTGACACCGCTAAGATACAAGAAATGACCAGCAGCCTATTCCAGAAGAGAAGGGATTTATCTTGAGGGTCGAAAATTTTCCTATCAGACACGTGGAGATCTTCTGGGAATACAGCGCCGCTGACTTTAAAGGTAACTGATCTACCAATGCTCCGAAGTTCTTCAGATCCTCTCACCACCCCCTTTCTAAGGGATCTTGTCGGATTTAGCAGTCCAAGTTGAATGGATTGAGCTTGATCCGTCTTCCTGGAAACCACATTTGTCACATCTATTAATGCCAATCTTGTTAGCAAATTATGATTTGGAATTAGAAACACAGAGCAGCTTTCATGCCAAAGTAGGGGAAAGGGGGTTTAAAATTAAGTTTGCTACCATGGATATTTATACCTCCGTATTTGAACACTAAACGAATCACAAAGAAATTTTATTTTAATACATTAGTTACCAACTACAATTACTACACAAAGGATGAAGTTTGCAGGAAGGAAACTGTTACATGAAGAGAATAAGGTTCAGATACGCAGAGTAAAAAGAACGAATAAAACAAGACAGGTTAAACAAGAACTAAATATTAACATCGAAATTATTTTATAAATCTATATATTGAATAATATATAAGCCCTGTTCGCAACATTTATTATAGGTGACAAAACAAGTTCAATAAAATCTATTAATTTCGTACAGCTAACCAGCAAGTCACATTCAATCCAACTTTTATACAGTAGTGGGGAGGGGCGGATAAGAGCTTGTTCTAAAGAGAACCCAAAAAATGATACCTACCTTGCAAATTTGTCTCTTTGGTCACCCCCAGCCTGTGGCATGTACATTTTGCCAGAATCCTATATATGAAGCTCGCGCAGAATAGTTAGACCATCAAATCAGAGTAGGTGGTATCGATGTTGCTCAAAACTGTGTATGGTGGCTACCATTAAGATCAACTGCTACCAGTTAGAAAGATGATGCCGCCGAACGTGAATGTCTTTCAGCCACTGGAACAATTTAGCTTAAACTGACTGCAAGTCAATACCAAGAACCGTGTGAGTATGTAGGCATAACGTACACTAAGAGCTTTTCACATCATCACTTCATCAGTTGGTCATAGTATCAAAACATGTAGACCCTTTCAATGTATCTAATAAAAAATACGGGCACCATGCAGCATCTTCAATGCCCGGTATAAAAGAGTGGCAAAATTGTGTATATGAGTCTTGAGGATAGAAAACCAGATCATAGTGAACCTCGGAATCATTTGAATTTTAAAACTTCGAAACTCGAATTCCAGGATCACCGGAAAGTTCTACACAACAAGGCGCTAAACCGTGATGACAGAGTCAAAAAGACAAATAATGAAGTTACAACATGAAAGACTCATCCACTATCCAAACAACATGTCTAATTCCTCCATTCATTCTGAATGCGGTTTTCTAATGCATTAGCATTTCCATCCACCATCTCTTTCTAGTTTCTCCAACAGAATCAAAAGGAAACGTTCAAATAGAATATGCGGAGATGCTAACACAAGCCTAATGCATGTACAAATCCAAATTCGAACAGATTTCAACCATTTCAACAGATCGATCATAACAGCATGACCAACGTAGCGGCGAACGGGAAGAGGGAAACAACCCACCGACGAAGGCTAAGGAAGAAAAAAGTGAATCTTAAGAATTTTGGATCGGTGAACCTAAGAGAAACATCATGAGAGGAGAATGAACCTGTGGAGCGAAGAAGATTTGGAGATACGACATGTACAGGAAAGGAGAATCGTCGCAATTGCTGAACGGATGAAGCTCAAACGAATAGATTGAGGTGAGGTATTGTCATTGGAGGAAGAAGTTTAGGAGTGAAAAAATGAGAAAAGATTTGAGAAGGGGCACCGAGAGAAAGAAAAAAGACGATCGCGCAAGAACGAACGCGAAGCGATGGCGGAGGTTTGAGCACATAAATGGTCATTACAAACAACTATTTACATTACACGGGTCTTGAAAAAGTGCATCAGAAATGCAGGAGGCCATTAACGAGATATTTCTACTATGGCCTAGTACTATTTACATGGTGTTGTCTATTTTATGTTACGTTTTTTCACTAAAATATTAATTATATAAGATTAAAAAAAATTTATAAAATTAAATGTTGCAATATATAGTGTATCATGTGAGGAATTGTTTATAAAACTTAAATTTTTAGAATTATTTAATCTAATATGTTAAATATTAAAATTAAAAGACATATCTAAATAATAAACAAGATGGTGAATTGAGGACGGATGGAGTATAATGTTAAAACGGCAAGGGAAAGCCAACTACAATTAATTTGTATTGATTTCAAGTAGTTGCAAATTTTTTAATTATAAGTTTAAAATGAAAAAAATTTGCACACCAATCATGGATATGTTTTGACAAGTTTAAAAAATTATATAACTACATGTATATAATTGCACATGTCAACGAGACATATGGTTCACGATATAAAGTTTAAAATTCATCATACAATAATAATAATAATAATAATAATATAATAATAATAATAATAATAATAATAATAATAATAATAATACATCACAAAACAATAATGATCCATTATCTGTTGCAAAATATCACACGTCAGGAAAATATATGATTCACTATATAAGGGTTAGAATACATCATACAAATAATAATCATAATAATAATAATAATAATAATACACCACAAAACAATATTAATATGCGAAAACAATAACAATCTATTATCAGTTGCGAAGTTTGTTATCTAATTCACTATTTGTTAGTGAATGAATCATAATACAATTTTTAATGAATCGTAATATACCATACAATAATAATATACACCACAAAATAATAATGATCCTTTATTTGTTCCAAAATTGGTACGTCAAGAAAATATATGATTTTCCATATAAGACTTCAGATACATCATACAAATAGTAATTATACACCACAAAACAAAATTAATACACCACAAAACAATCATGATTTATTATCAGTTTTGAAGTTTGTTCACCGATTCACCACATGTTAGTTAATGAATTATAATACCAATTTTAATGAATCATATCATCATTTTAGTGTATTATTATAATTAAACTTGTCTACAATATATCCATGACTGGTCTTATTTTGAACAGTTTGTATTTAGATGAACAATGGTATAAAAAAATTTAATTTGGAGTTCTCACAAGTTATAGTTATTTAAAATTTAATACATATCTTACTCTTTCATTTACCACCTAAATAATCTAATCACTATGCTGACCGGATGCCACATAATCAAGGCCATTTCATGCTTCGACTTGGGAAAGGCAGGAAACATTGTGGTAATTTAGGGATAAGATTCAAAAATATCTAGACTCTTTGTCGGGACGGCAAAGGCTTAAGCAGAGAATGGTTTGTCACGCCTATTTTCTAGTAGACCCTTGTTATGTTGCTTAGGCCTTGTAATGTTGTCCATGTAATGAGCCACTAGAATGTTACCATGCACTTGTACCTTGTAATCATGTTGGATGATCAAAAAAATAAGTATTCATGCTTTTCCAAAGTGTCCCAAGATATTTATGTTTGCTTACTTGAAGTCTTGTGCGTGTTGTGGGGTCCTAGTGGTCGATGGGTGTAGGACTCGTGGGGTGAGCAACGAAGTTGGCCTGATGCCCCGTGAGTGCCCATGGGTGTCCAAGTGAGTGCCGGGTTGCGGGCACTCGGCAGACCCCGGCTAGTCTTCGTAGGCACGAAGTGAGGGCACACGAGTCTTGTCGTGTGCACCCAGGGGCATGCAGGCACTATCTCAGGCGCCCAAATCCCTTTCATGACTCGTTTAGGAATAACCAATTCTTGGGGCGGTTGGAGTATTACAGGGGGAATTGTAACAGATCCTGGTATTTAGAGTTATGAAGGTGTGGCCGGAGCACATGTTGTGTTTGTCTTGGGCGCCTAGTGTCTGATACTATAGGAAGTTGGTGCTGGTCACTGCCGCGGGCACCTAGAGCCCATCTGGACACTGTCCGCAAGCACCATGCTGCAGCTAATATGAAGTTGGCTCCAAACATGGGGAACCTTGATAGATTTGTTGGGCACTTAAGAAGGCCAAATTTTAGCATTGATTAATAAGGGATGTTGCCAAAGTTTCATGGACATTGGAGCTTACATATGATTTTAGTGAAATTTTGAAGTGTCCTAAGACTATATGCTGGGTTTTGGCTGAAAAGAGGCATGTCTGGGTCCACCGTGGCTTGAAAGGTACATTAACCTCTATAGGAGGTTGGTTAGTTTCTGTCTGACCTGTCCCCAGGCAGCCTACACAGATGTAGCCTGGCTGGGCACCCAAGTGCCCGAGGGACTCAATGGCTACATTATACCCGTGAATGGGGATGTCGAGATGCTCGGACTCATTGGCGGTGTTGGGTCCATGCAACCCACACCGGTGGCTAGGTGAACTAGTCGTGAGTCACCCCGGGCTGCCTAGAGAGCACCCGGCTGTAGACACCAAAAATTCTCACCCCAGAAAGCAAAATTCAGAGAAATAAATGGAATAACAGGGGTCGTCGCCTTCCTTTTTAAAACATATTAACGTGCGTGCCAAAATGAAACCATCGTTTTATGACAAAATTTCAAACCAATTTTCAAGCATTTTAGACAAACCCAATTTTACAGAAATTTTCAAACAATCATTTGTTTTAGACTTACCTTTTTATTTTATTTAGTTATTTTCAGTTTTATTTCCTTAGTCGTGGGCATTTCATTTACTCTATTTTACTTATATTATTTCATCATTTTTCATGTTGTTATTTTGTAAAGAAAATATTTCATTTTTATTGACTAAACCTTTTTAGTTTTATTCTGTATATACATTTTTTTAGCATTAGTGTTTTGATGATTTTACTCATGTCGAGTTACAGCTCTTTGTTATCTTTCCCTAAGTTTTTCTATTGTAGTTATTCTTTTCCTTTCTCATTTTTCGGTGGACCAAACTTGGTCTTAACCCAATCTTCAGTCAAATCCAACAGCCCAATCCCAAACCCATCCTATCCGTACTTACAGTCCAAAACCCAAACCCACATAAAAACCTAACTCATCTTCTAAACCCTATTCCTTTCTCTGTATAAAAGAAACACATTACTGTAGCTGGGGAGGACGATCGGTCATTCTCTGAGGTACCCTTACTTCAATCGACTCCATAAAAACTCCATTGAATTTCTTCCTCATTCAACAATAGCTTCCTACACCTTCATCGATCGATTGTCTCCTGTTGGCTAACCTCTCGATTTCGATCTCTTTTTCAAAAGAAACTAACTACACCGACTGCACTTCACCATTTGCTTCGCATCTCGATCAACCCAGAACCCAGAGAAAGCCCAAAAAAAACGCATGCCAATACCTTTCCCGAGAGAAAAGCCAACACCGATCAACACTAGAAGCATTATTCACTGTCGGAAACTTCACACCTGATTTTATGTTCTCCATACCCACAGGCTGAGTTTGTTTTCTTGTTCTGGCTTGTGCATGGTAGATGCTCCTTTTCGGGTTTGTTTTCATGTTCTGGCTTGCACATCGAGTAGATGCTCCTTTTCAGGTTGTTTTCTTGTTCTGGCTTGCGCACCGAGTAGATGCTCCCTTTCAGTAAAGTCCCTCGGTTTTCCCCTTCCTGTATGTGTATATATTTGGTTTTGGAAACTTTTATTTGAAAATCCGATTGTGAGTGGGTCACATCTCTTGTTAGCAAAGAATTCAATCGACCCACGGGTAAGATTTGTGTGTCACTAATTTGGTCAGTTTGAGACTCTCTGCTTCACTCGACTTTACTGGTGGATATGTCTGTGTGTTCTTATGATTCATGGACTGATCATGAATTGTTGAGATTTGGACCTGGTTAATTCCTCTGGTTGCTTAGTGGCTATTTCGGTGAAACTGTGAGATTTATCTCACTCATGGACTGTGGGTGCTTCCATTGACGAACAACTATTTAGTTGTTGAATTGTTTGCATTGAAATTACACCTTGCCAGTTTGAGTTTTAGGCTGACACACGGTCCAGGGTTTCTCCCCATTGACACACGTATGGCTCAATGTTATTTACTTAATGCTCTTTGGCGCTTTAAGCTCGGTTTGAAGTTTTAATTCAATCCCAGCCTGTTTAACATTCGTTTGTCTACTACTTACTTTTGTTGTTGCCCTTATACTTGACTGAGGTACTGCTCACCCCAAAACTCAGACGGAATCAGATTTGCTTGGCTTGAAGTGCTTGGGCTTCTTGCACTTCGGTTTGGCATCCTTGGCTTGGTACCCACTTCTATGGGTTTAGAAATTGCATCGGTCAGTTATTCCTGATCATGACTTGATGATCTGCTTAAGAATTCGCCCCTTGCGCATGATGTATTTAATTTGGAAACTCTACTTGGTGGCTTTTATTAACCTGTTGTCATGCTGATCAAATCCTTACCCAGTTGATGTTTGCAATTAATTCGGTGTTATTGATATGTCGGCCTTGTGATAACCAGTTCTTCTCCGGCTGAATGATTTTTGTTTGGAGGCCAAAATTAACTGGTGCTATATTTTACTGTCGGGTCTGGACAGTTGATATTGATTTGGGTCCCCACCTTTTCCGGCCTTTTGGTGAATTGGGGCCCACACGTGGATTATTTTCTCCTCTGGCAGCATACTTGTTGCGCAATCACACGGGAAATCTGATATGTCCCTTGTGCTATTTTGACTCTATTTGTGCCTTACCTCTCGGTTTTATGTTCTGGCTGAGGTACGGTTGGGCTTTTGTTGTGCCTGCTGATTGGGTGCGACATTGGATGTTATAAGTTGACTGTGCTAGGAACTTTGGGCTTTATTGCAACTCCACATGGGTTTGGAAATGCTATTGCTCAACCTTCTTAATTGTAATTTAATTTTATTGGTTAATCTCCCCTTGCGCATTGATATTGGTTTGGAAATTCTATTGCACACACCCCAACCCTCTTACATTTCATTACTAACTTATCTCGTGTTTCTTTGTCTGTGTTCTATGACATGTACATTGTGGATTGAGGAACTGGAAACTGCTAAGACTAGGAAAGCAGCATTTTGGCTTGGACTACTTGGGTAATTCCCCAGTCTTCGGAAAACGGTTGGTGCATCTCTTTGGATCCCTATCAGCTCGAGTGAGGCGGCGTCAATGTGACCCCCCATAGCGGCTTATCTTTAATTAACAATTTTATTGGTTTTAATAATGGTTTGTAATCATTTAGTCATTGTAATCTCTTATGTAATTAGTTATATGCTTTCATGATATCATTTCGTTATTGTGATTTTTTGAAATCTTTCTGTCTAATCGAGCATGTGTTATTTTGTATGTCTGTCGATATTTTCCATAACTTTCGTTTAAGTATCGACCATGTGCTATTTTGTATGTTTGTTGATGTTTCTCATATTTTTCGTGTAAGTATCGAGCATGTGCTATTTTGTATGTCTGTTGATATTTTCCATAACTTTCATTTAAGTTTGATTTATAGTTAGCTGGACAAGATTATAACAGGTGGCCATAGAATAGCCTTTAGACTTACCCACTTATTTCTGGACATATCAAGTCCAGTTTAGAAAAGCTTCTAGGTCCGGGGATGTTTCTCACTCAAACAAGCCATAGAGTCTGGTCGGTGGGAATGCCCTTCCTTTATAAAATTTTCTAAATAATCCATAATTGTCAGAATAAAATTCACATTCAATCAATCACCCAATTCCAAATCAATTTAAAAATCCAATGTGTCAAATTCTACTTGGAAATCAAACTCTCTTACACTCTCTCACCAAACACCCTTCAAATCAATCTCTCTCACACACACTCACCAAACACCCTTCAAATCAATCTCTCTCACACTCTCTCACCAACACCCTTCAAATCAATTCTCTTACACTCTCTCACCAAACACACTTCAAAATCAATCCCTTTCACACTCTCTCATCAAATTTCACTTTAAAATCAATCTCTCTCATCAGACACACTTCAAAATCAATCTCGTTCACACTCTTTCATCAAATTCTACTTCAAAATCAATCTCTCTCATCAAACACACTTCAACATCAATCCCTCTCATACTCACTCATCATACACTCTTCAAAATCAATCCTCTCATACTCCGAAACCAGATATTCTTCATGAATTCTTCGAAATCAAAGCTTTTCACATGTCAACATTAAATACTCTTCATACACTCATTAGACACACTTCAACCTCACAAAGCATTTGAAATGCTTCCAAAAGTTCCAAGATCAAACTTCAAACTCTTTCCAAACTCCAATGGTCTCATAGATTCAAATCATCTTCCAATTTCAATTTCAAGGCCCAAATCTGGCCCTTATTTCAAGTCCCAAACCCGGTCCGTCTCTAAGGCCTAAATTCGGCCCATTACCTCAATTCGATCCCGATTTAGTTTCAAATCCAATTCAACTTCAATTTCAATTCCGAATCAAATTCAAATTCAATTTCAATCCAGTCCAATCAAATTCAATCCAATTATGATCCTGAATCAATTCAATTTCAATCCAACTCAATTCAAAATTCTCTTCATTCCCAATTCAATTCAACTTCATTTCAATCCCAAATATTTCCAAACATCATAAATCTCTCACTCCTTGAAACTTCTCACTCTGGAGAACTCAAGCATCTCGAATCTCTAAACGTCTCAGCAGCTCAACAGACTCGGACGTCTCAGTGGCTCAACAGACTCGAACGTCTCAACAGCTCAACAAACTCGAACGTCTCAGCAGCTCAACAGACTCGAATGTCTTAGTAGCTCAACAGACTCAAACATCTCAGCAGCTCCACAGACTCAAGCGTCTCAGCAGCTCAACAGACTTGAACGTCTCAGCAGCTCCACAGACTCGAACGTCTCAGCAGCTCAATAGACTTGAAGGTCTCTACAGCTCAACGGAATTGAAAGTCTCAACAGTTCAATAGATTCATCAAATTCAAACACCTCAAAAACCCTCAGCTCCTCAAAAAGATGAACCCCTTGAAACTTGATAATCCTTACAAGCCTCAAATGTCTCACAGACCCGAGCGCCTCACAGACGTCATCATTTTAAGATTTCAAATATCTCACAGAGTCGAGCACCTCAAACTCCAAAACAAACTCGACAATCCATCGAGCCCCACGAAATGACCATAAAACCCTATTGACCTCTCAAAGACCCAAAAGGTCAAAATCCCAATTCCTTCAAAACCCCCCAAAACTCTCAAATCCCCAAAGACCCTGAACTACGTAAGGTCTGATCTCAACAGGGAGTTGAGTACGTAGGCAACCCACATGGGGTGCGACCCCATTAAAAAAAGCCGTTTCCCCTTCTAAGGTGGATCTCATGTCTCTCAAGACACTCAGGCCTTCTTCGGCTTCCACAAACTTCAAACCATCAGACTCCAAGTCTTGTTTATCCATTCAACCCCCGGTTTTCCCAAACCATCATTCTCTACTCATTCGAATTCATTAATTTTTCTTCTTGGCGCTAGCTTGGCAGAAAAGCTCGCCTCACCCACTTGTTTTCTCTGCTCCTGTCCTAATCCTATCCTTGGCTTTTAAATGAATCTCTTTAAAAAGGTTTTGAAAGAAGGCAATCTCGAAAATTGGAGACCGAGGTTTCCTCGGGCACCAATCCGAAGTCGTGGTCATTGCCACTTATAAGGGGTGTAACCCAGTGCAAACCCATAGTAGAATCTCTGATCTGACCAGATAAGTCCTATCCATAGGCAATAATTCAGAGTTAATCAACGGTTCTTAGAACCCTTTTCCTCCCTTCCTAGTTCCTTAGGTCAAACTCGGTGGCGACTCTAGTCAACCCCGCCTTATAGAGGCATAAGTCCGCGTGGAGCCCGTTGAGAGTGGGTGTAGTTCTCACTAGCATTCCCTTATGCTTTCTGGGAAAGACGGACGATTTAGTAAGTATTTGAGGGATGCCAGAATAACGGGTTTTCACCCTCCACAGAATGGCAATTTTTGGGATCTAGGATTTTTAGTGAGAACCAGTTAGATAGACCCCCCCCCTCATACCGAAAAATCACCCTCCACAAAATGAAGACTCTGTTGGGGAAAACTTAAGTAAGTTTTTCTCATAAACTTGGTCAAGGAAGACGGAACTCCATTCAAGATTGTCTAGACTCCCCACTTCTTTCAAAACCTTCAAGAGATTCATTTCAAAGCCTTTAGGATTACTATACTCCATACTTAGAGTGTGCTCTGTGAGGATAGTTAGGACAAGTGTTTAGAGTTCGAGATTGACCTTAAGTACCGCATGTGTGCTTTGACCTTTGCATGCTTCACTTCTGTTTACTATTGTGTGTTCACTGTCTAAATGTTTACTGCTCTTCATACTCGACATAATATATTTTCATTGCTTATTTATTGTTTTTTTGTAAATGGGGCCTTCGTAGAAAGGAGCCAACCCATTGTTGCATCGGGTAGTTTAGGACATGCATTCCTCTGTGTCACCCCTACTATCTGCAGTCGGGATTAACAATTGGTCCACAATTGGTTCCCTCTGAGTATGGGTCCTTCGTAGCTAAGGAATAAGCCCACGAGGTGGTATGGCCGTAGTTGTCTACACCTTGAAACAACTCAAGATCCTTTCAAACACCTTTTCGAGTCAAAGCCAGAATATAGTAAGCTATGAGCCTTCAGTGTCCAGCTGCCTTATCCAGTGTCTAGGATGGGTTTTATGGGTAGTTGCCCCCTTGTATGCCGTCTGTCTGACCACCCTTTTGCCTTACCCTGAATATTGCATGGGCTCAGTTCTCCATGATTCCTCTGCACCACGGGTGTCTTTAGAGCCCAATGTCGCGCTACAAATTCATAGAGGATCCCGTATTTACGGATACCCATACATAGGGATGGCAATGGGTGACGGGTGTCCATTTCACCCGATCACCTGACCCGCTAAAATGGGTGAAGACCTCAAAAAAAACGGGTGAAAAACAGGTGATGGGTGAAACGGGTTCGGGTGATGGGTCGGGTCAGGTGAAAATTTTCACCCGTTCACCCGACCCGTCACCCGCTTACATATATATTTTTTAAAAAAATACTTATGTCATGGTTAATTCTCTTTGTTTTGAGTATGTTGTTGACATTAGTTGACATGGTATGTCTTATTAACAAATATTGATGTTTTTTAGCAATAAACTAAGCTTATATAGGTGTTACAAAATAAAAAATATATTCTAGAAAAAAAACGGGTGGCGGGTTCACCCGCGGGTGATGGGTGAAACGTGGGTGAAATGCGGGTGAAACTTGGGTGAAATGCGGGTGAAACGGGTGAGAAATACATGCTAGAAAAAAAACTGGTGAACGGGTTCACCCGTTTCACCCGCGAGTGACGGGTGGTGATTTTTCGGGTGACGGGTCGGGTCGGGTGATGCGGGTGAAAAATGGGTGACGGGTCGGGTGGAGCGTCACCCGACCCGAACCCGACCCGTTGACATCCCTACCCATACATGACACAGCGTAGTCAACGAATAATTTGAACTTTAGACACACCTTATCGTGTAGACGACGGGAGACCCGTTCCCATGCAATACTTCCCCGAGTTTCCCGAAAAGTGAGTATGTTGTGATAATCCCCGGTCGTGACTCGTGTGACTATATCACTTTGGGTATCCCAACCTTTCAAGCTTAAGCACTCCGGTCTTTCTTAATGACGTGCCCCACAAGGCATAACAGAGAGAAATCCCGAGAGATGAACAGTGAAGGGACAACGGTTCCCCCGCTGGTATGGAAGCATTGATTGACCTGGAAGGTGATTATCCCAATCATTCACACTCAGCTCCACAAAAAATCAGCCACGATTTTTATTTTGCACTTACATCTATGCGTGATCACATTTTTGAAATTTAGCAAAAATCAGAAAATGAATCAGTTCGAACACTCTAATGAAATATCTTCAAAGTCGTCCATTTCGAATGATTTAAAAAAAACAATGATTTTCAAAATTGTTATTTCCAAAACAGTTTTCAAAACCAGTTTCAATCAAAGTCTTCCAGAAAACAAACTTCATCAAGCAGTTTGCAAAGAACATATTTCAAAAATCTACTATTTACAAATGATTTTCAAACAACACTTCTCATAAATTTCATTTCAAAAACAGATTTCAAAAACCTGCTTTTTACAAACAAATTTTAAACAACTTTTTTTTTCTTTTTTTTCACGGATATTATCTCATACTTATTTTTGAAAACAATCTTCAAGTTGATTTCCACAAATGTATTTCAAAATTAATGATTTAGTCCCCATGTTGTGATCCGTTATTTTTGAAGTTCAACCCACCTTCAAGAGCAGAGGTCATTACCGTGGAGCTTACTAGTCATTTTGTGTTTTCACAAAAGTGGTGGATTTTCACATAAGATTTAGTGCTCGATCATTCACTTTTCCTTTCTCAAAATATCACCCATTCCTCTCGTCAGAGCAAGTGAAGTAACATGAAGATCGACTACGCGGACTGAGCTGTAGGCTAGAAGCCCACCAACCCGCGGAGCTATCCGCCTGACATGTAGACTGTCACCAACCGTTTAAATACAAAATCAGAGGTGTACCAATCCGGGTCAAGCGACATGAAGACTAGGAACACCTTTTTGAGTTCAAACTGTTGAAAATCGGAAGAACACCAACCCGTTCTGTTTGATCATAATACTGCCCCGTTGCAGGAGCCTGAAAACGAATGAGCAGCCGGTCAAGAGTCTGAAGACGAAGAGTAGCCGGTCAAGAGCCAACCAGGAGCCCGAGCGTAAGCAGTCAGTCAGAAGCTTGAAGACGAAGCAGAAGAATTCGGGAGAAGTTTTTAAGCTCAAACTCCCCCATTTAATGACTTTTAGAATTGATGTATAGGTTTTCCCCTAGCATTCTTTTCTCTCTTGTCAATTTCTGAATAGACTTTGTGTATAGGTTATACATTTCCTTTGAATTCATTTAGATCATTATGTATAGGGTTTCCCCACTCCCTATTTTATTTATGAATGACCAAGCATCAAAATTCCTACTGCGAAAATCCACCACTTCGAAAACACGTTTTTTTCAAAACCGTTTTTCTAAAATGTAGCTTCTTTTGGAAACGAGCTAATAAAACAACCAACAAACAAAAGCATGCAACACATTCATGGCAGAAAGGAAAAGAGTTGCATGCATTCTCATTCAGTCCAAATTCATTAATCATGCATGAATCATGCTCATCTCTGGAAAATGCATAATCACATGTTACATTTCCAACACACCTCACACGAGCATTCATCCCATTTTTCAAGCATGCTAACATTTGCCAGGTTATTCTTTCTACAGTGATGGTCGTGTTTGCAGGTGAATAACTGTCTTTGCCTATGAGTGGCGACATGATCTTCGAAGTGATAGCGAGAAATACCGGGCATTCAAGCTTTTTCCCCATTCAGCATACCATGTATATAGAGACCAACAACCACAAAAAAGCATACAAAAAAAATCCCAAAAAAATCACACATCCAAAAATCCAAAAAAAATCACACATCCAAAAATCCAAAAAATAAATCATACATCCAAAAATCCAAAAAAATCATACCTTCAAAAATCCCAGAAAATGCAGCCCATGTCATATCAGTGGGTCACCATGCGGGAGTTGTCACTCCCTAAAAGTCCCACGACTCAGGAGCCAATCACCAACCTGACCTCACTCGAGAATTACTTCTTCGACAACAATCACCACAACTCGACCACCTTCAGAGCCAACAATGACGGGACGAGCTTCATGAACCGCAAGCTGAATTCGGCTCAAGCAAGACTAGTCATAACTTTACCACTCATGCATTGCATCAAAAAAAAAACATTCAGTCAACCATCTCAGTTCATCGTTTTCAGCATTTCATGCATTCTATACATGGTAATTCCATATCACCACAATACATCGCATGGTAGATAATTGCATTTGCATACTCCCATATCGAAACGACATCTTCGGGAAAATCATGGGAGATTGATTGAACAGAGTGCGTGAACCACTTAACTCTCGACCCGTCAATGAGTACAAGGGTCCAATCAAAATCAGCACCACAAACCAATTGAGTAATGTGCAAAGAGCGGTATTTTCCTTTGAATTTCAAATGAATGTTTTGGACAATCCAATGAGTGATGAGGAAAGATAGAGCGAGTCCATAGAGGTAAAACCACGAGCGACTTGTGCTCTCCTTCAGCACATGGAGAGGCACAATACATAGTGAGATCCGTGTCGATAGACGAGATACAAACTGTGATTCATGTAAAGATTTCAGAATAGTAAGAAAACAATCATTGACTAATGAGAATGACGAGGCACATAGGAACAAAAGGCTTCACAAAACCAAAAAACTTTCACTGCCCTGTACATAATCCCTTAGTGAGCCCCGCTGAGCCTTTCACAATAAATCTTTTTCTGTGAACTCCCCAACATGCCAACCCACGTACATATATTTACTCGCCCTTGCAATAGAGGATATTAAAGGAGCCGGAGCCATGGTCTTGTCCCCACCATCTTTCACAAAAACAACAAATAAAATATTTGAAGAAATCAGTGAGTCAATGCAACTCCAAAGCCAAACACCAAAAAAGAACACCGAAAATGTTCAAGAAGATTGATGAGTCAATGCAACTCCAAAGCTGAAAGCCAAAATACAAAGCAAAAATGCTTGAGAAAGTCAATGAGCCAATGCGAGTCCAAAACCAGGAAGTAAGAAAGCAAAATTCACACACCAAAAAGGAAAGAGAAGAATGAGAAGATCGTACACCAAAGAAGAAGGAGAGAATAAGCAAAAGGACCAATGATGTCCCACCAAAAGAAACAAAGGATTCTCAAAGATCGTCTGTCTAATCATTCCACCCATGGCAAAGGCAAAACATATCCTCTATTGCGCAAAAGCTCCACAATTCCCAAATAAATCTTCCAATCCCATGTGACATACATCATACCCCTCAACCCCGTTATAACCCAATAAAATACCTCTGACTCGTAAGTCAGTGAGCGTTAACTGAAACTATCGGATCTGAAACATGAATCATAAGCTTCATACTTGTTATCAACATGTCCCGACATACCAAATGGACCATGAGCGAATGAGCGCAACCTTACCTTACAAGGTTTTTCGAGTGCGAGTGACTCTTTGATCGAAGCACCAAATCATAAACAGCTAGCCCCAGTGCAGGTGAGTAATTTGTGAGGATCGGAAAGTCCAGAACCTCAAAAAGAAATTATTAGGAAAATAGTGCTCTAAGCATCAAGAGTATCATCACGACATTTGCACACACGACCATACTCACGAGAGATTAACCCACATCCCTCTATGAGAGGAAAGTGATTCACACATTCCAGTTCAACAATCACTCTAGATCAAACCGAAGACGTCTTATATTCGTAAACCTCATATTAATAGAGATAGGGCCATACCTTCTCTCCAAAAATTGCATACACATTTTGCATCGTATCTAGCATTTAATATTTGCATGCATCATAATCATTTCATCTTCAACATCCGACTGGTACGAACTCCACCTAGTCTCGCTGAAAGTTGACTTCAGTTGCAGTTGTTGAAGCGTAACTTTTGATCGAAGGATGTCGACTAGAGCCATCCCGGGCCATCATCGAGCTATATCTAGCCTTTACAGAGCTACCCCGGGCTATCACCGAGCAACATCGAACCATTCTAGAGTTGTCCGGAGCTATGCGCAGGCCATCCTGAAGCCATCCAGTGTCACACTCAAGTCTCATCGACACCACTCCCAAAGCCAAGCTGGAGCCATGAAGGAGCCATCCTCAAACATTGAGACCATCCATAGAGATACACAGGGTCCATCCCAACAGTTCGAGAACAATACGGGAGCCACCTCAAATCCCTGTTTGAGCCATTTCGTCACCAAGACATTGCTCACAGAGTATCGAACTACGTATGGTCTGGTCTCAATATGGAATTGAGTACGTAGGCTGCCCATCCAGGGTGCGACCACTTCAAAGGTGAAAACTTCCCTTTTCCCCTCAGTGTCCTTGAAGTGAACCAACCAAAGCATCATCATGCTCAATCGGCACAAGATCATCCCAGAGCCATCCCTGGAAATCCTGGAACTATGACAGTAATTACCCCGAAGTCATTCAACCATGTTAGTCTTTCACCCATTGAAAACCAGTCACTTACTACAAAGTCCACAACAAATCCCGTCAAACAACAATAAATCCATCATCGGAGCCATCAAACCACCCTAAAAAATCTCAAGGCAAATCAAAGCCCACAAACTACCACAAAATCACCAACCATGTCAAACCCACCAACCACCCCGAGACCATTGGTCACACTGGAGCTCTCAATGCCTGCTAGAGCCATCTCAGATTCTTAAAGCCATGCCGGAGCCATCCTGAAGCTTTGAAACAACTCAGGAGCCATTAGCTCACAAAAAAATTCACATTCACAAACAGAGAGTTTTGGTTCACTTAAAGCATTTGTTAACCACCTTGCATCTCCTCTCATTTGTACATATGAATCTTTTTAAGGATATCATAAAATCACTCACATCATTCGATCAATTATTTCACTCAAGTTCGGAATATAATCTTCATTCCACTCAGGTGGCCCTTCACTTGCAAAACTCTTTTACTATTTGATTCGCATTTTCATTTTACACCCGCTAGGCAGCTATTGCGCTACTAGTGCGGTCGCATTTTCATTTTACACCCGCTAGGTAGCTATTGCGCTACTAGTACGGTCGCATTTTTCGTTTTACACCAGCTAGGCAGCTATTGCGCTACTAGTACGGTCGCATCTTTCATTTTACACCTGCTAGACAGCTATTGCGCTACTAGTACGGTCGCTTTTCGTTTTACACCTTCTAGACAGCTATTGCGCTACTAGTACGGTCGCCTTTCATTTTACACCCGCTAGACAGCTATTACGCTACTAGTGCGGTCGATTTTTTTCATTTTACACCTGCTAGACAGCTATTGCGCTACTAGTACGGTCGCCTTTCATTTTACACCCGCTAGACAGCTATTACGCTACTAGTGCGGTCGAATTTTTTCATTTTACACCTGCTAGACAGCTATTGCGCTACTAGTACGGTCGCCTTTCGTTTTACACCTGCTAGACAGTTATTACGCTAATAGTACGGTCGCCTTTCATTTTACACCTGCTAGACAGCTATTGCGCTACTTGTACTGTAACACCCCTAATCCTAATCCTGTAATAACGTCGCATGTCGTAGCATAATAAATAATAATTCACAGCGGAAAATAAAACTATCTACCTTGGTGTTACACGCCGTTACTCACCCTTGTGAGTAACAAGGCATCCTCACTCTTCCAACAATACAACTCCTCACGCTATGATGAACAAATACTGAGCACTCTAATTATTACAACCCAAATCCAACTGAATGAGCAACTAATGAAATACAACAATCTCCTTAATATAATACAAATAAAACCAAAGGTGTTTGCTGAAACACATCAGCTACCCCCGTGTCCCGCACTCCGGCTTGAGTCTTCTTCAACAACCTGGAATGTTTGGCCCATTGAAGGGCTCAGCAATCAAAATGCTGGTATGCTAAATGTAGTCTTAAATCATCAAGATTCCTTAAGTCGTTTTAGCCATCTTGATATTAGGTTCATTACATGAAATACCGGTTTACAATAACAACAATAATAACTGTAAATGTTAAACAATCACCTAACAACTCACCTGTAAACACCAATGTACAATAGTACACAACACCAATAACCACACATCAACAATCCATATATAACCAACAATTTCACCTCAATAACAATAACCAATAACCACACATTAATAATCCAAACAAGATACGTATATTAAACTATACTTGTTAGTTGGCCACCTGACCCTTATCCTTTAAACCAATCACTTAACCTTTTCCAATTAAAATCCACTTCAGGCGTCATGATAAGACAACCCTTAATAACGTATTAATGGACAATAGTCCCCTAGGTTCCAATGGAACCGTTGCCAGCTGACCTTATGGCCCTGGATAAATATAAGACCGATCCGGTCGAACCTGTGCACCAACGGCAGTGCCTTCCGCCATCGCCGTATGTGGCTGATGGATTCCCTTGAGTGACTCCCCATTGAAGTCTCTCGTAGTGATCACAATGCGCAACCAGAAAGTCGAAACAGACTGGATTCCTCTCTTTATAAGTTAGCCCTTTTTGTCAATGACATAATAACCAATCCTTGAGTTAAGACTATAATAGTTGACCATCAGTTAGGTTTAATAATACCTAAAGGTCAGTTAGTCTTGTTCTAGTTTAGATGTATAAACTTCCAGTCACACTGTCACAAGACGTTCGCGTATAATTAAAACACAACAGTGTTGAGCAATATAGTATACAAAATAATATAAAATCACAGATATCGCTCTTAATTAAACACACACGTCTGGACCTTAGGAAAATCCTTAGGACATTCAGACCACACAATTAACATACCGTTCACCATGATATCAGCTAGCTTGACAATTCTCGCTTTCACAGTCCTTCCCGTACGCTGTTATATTTGCAAGCAATACCGGGTAAAATTAATATAACTATCCGCTAATTATTATAGTATTGTTACGGTAGCATTTATACTCGTCGTATAATAACTCTATATGTTCTTTATTTCTCCCAGCTATTTAACAGTGGATCTAGATTGTTCATTAGTTCATTATTTTATGTGATCTCCACATGTGATAATGAATTCCAATTTAAGATATATCTTTATCTCATCAACTATATATCCATATTTATTTCTCTTATTCCATATATCAATATAATTTGGTTATCTTTATTATAACCACAATTATTTCATAAACTCTATATTATATTTTCTTGGTTATTTTTATTACACCCACATTTATTTTATAAACTGTATATTGGATCTTATAATTGTTTCCACTTATTCTTTATACTATACAATTTGGTTATTTTCATTATAACCACCTTTATTTAATAAACCTTATATTATACTTCATAATATACCATAATTCATTATATTAATTCCTTTCTTTATTAAATTTCAAAACCAACCTTATAAATTCGGTAGCTACATAATGAGCACATTAACTTTAGTAAATCATCCAATGACCATATACTTCTGGTCTTCACTAATTTAAATATATCAACTTTTATAAATTACCAAACAATCCTTTAAATTTTCGGTTTCCATATATACTTCCCATAACTACATTTTAACCCCAAAACTTTTATGTAAGTTACATATCAACTTATAAACTATAGTTTTAATATTTGATTTTTTTAAATAACCGAAATGGTCCTTATAATTTTGCAAATTAAGCTTTCGCCCCAAATTAAATTCAGTTTAACATTTATACTTTCACAAATTACATATCCACCCTTAACTTTTACAAACCTTATATTTTATGTCATGAATCATTTTAACCCAAAGTTTTTGGTCAACACTTTGACCAAGACTTAATTTCATAATTAATACTTTAATATACCCATAAAACATATATAATTGGGTTTCTCCTCTAAACTTTCCAAAAATTACAAAATAGTCCCAAAACTTTATAAATTGCTATTTTAACACATAAACACTTATTTAAATTCACCAAAATTCATAATATTATTTCCTACCTTATATTATATCATATTAATATCAAATCACTCCTTTAATTCTCGGCTTTTATATTTTGTTCACCAAACTTTACCAAATTTGCATTTTAACCACATAACTTATTTAACTAGCCATTTAAATACTTATAGCTATTTTTAAGACTCCCAAAATTTATAATATAAGTTAATATACTTATATATATCTCAAAAATCACCAAATAACCCTATTTGTATTCGGCTTTGATAATACTTTACTATATAGTTTTTAAAACTTGGTTTATACCTTATATTAAATACATATAAATGTATATAAGCCATATAACACTTCTAAAAATTATGCTAATGACTTATAATGATTATAAACTCAAAATAGAACAATTAATCCTTAGATAATTCGGTTTGTACATATATGTATCCTATTTAATTTTTGTGACACATATTTATACCTTAAGGTAAATATCTTACCTTATATGTTATAATTTATTTTCTTGACAATATAACCTATGATTTTCGGCCTTAATATTTTTAAAAGTTATACATAATTTTTATACCAAAGTTTGAAGCTTAAATTAAGCTTAAACTTAATAAACCATAATTATATATACTTACTCCTTAAATCAAGACAATTCTTGTACTTGATTTCTCCTTGAATTCCAAGCTCCTCCAATGGTATTTTCTTGAAGAACTTTCGGCCTCCTTATAAATATTTAGGAGATCCATTTGTTAGACTTCTAACAAGAATTTATAAATAAGATTTGAAGTAGTTTTACAAGAGTTTACCTTAGGAATTTTTCAAGGAATTTTCGGTAGACCTTGAGATGATTGTAGATCTAGATTTCCTTCATGAAATGATGAAGAGAACCTTGGTTTAGAAGCTTGAATTTTCAGAAATGACATTAAGCATTTTGCTAGGATTTTCAACATGGAAAAATACCTTAACTTGATCTTGTTGTTCCTTGTGTTGTTGTTGAATCTAGGAAACTCCTTGGAGCATCTAACCTTGGCGAAAATTGTAAGAATTCCTAGGATGATTCTTGCTCCAAAACTTAGTAGATTTAACTAGGAAATTACATAGAAATGATGTTAGAACTTAGAACACCATTAATGGAGCTTAAAAGCTCTAAGGAATTACTTAGCAAATGAAGAGAGAGAAAAGAGAGAAGAAGAAAGGCTTACCATTCGGCCAAGGAGTTGGCAAAGGGAGAATGAAGCCTCACGTAAGACTTAAGGAAAGAATGAAGGATAGAATTATTGTGACAATAATTGTCAAATTAACTAGTCTTTCTTTTGTTTAATTATTTGTTTATTTGGCTCAATAATTCCCTTAATTGATTGCATTCTTTCGGATGATTGGTATGAATTAATGGAGCCTTTGTTTGTTAATTGAAACTAGAAGACAAGAGTAGATATAGGTAGGTGTTTTCTTTCAATTTTCTATATTGATTGTCCTTGATTCTCCTTGTGTTTTACGGTAGTACATGTGAGTATAGGCCACTGATTTCTTTGCCTTTTTAATATAAGAACATGCTAGGTAGGTACATGTGATAGTTTATTTATTTTAGAGCAATCAACTTGCTCTTTTCCCCCCTTGAAATCGGCACATGAGCTGTTTGGAGACAATTGATTTTGTCTATATTAGGCAAGGGATTAGACATAGTTAGGTGGCTGTTATCATTGACCAAGTAGACAGCAATAATTCCCCCTTGATTAAGCATAAAATCGGCAGCCTCTTTAGACAGCACATGGCTGTTTTGTTTGCTTGTTTGCAACTTGTATAAGGTAGGTTATAGCTTGTTATTTTATGTAGTCTAATTTCTATTACTTTTACAAGACCAATATCCTCTCTTTTTGTTGCAGGTCATACGGTGGTGGAGGTTCCAATGACTGAATATATTAGCTACATTATCATATAACACATGCTAGGTGAGTCACATTACCATAAGACAATTTTCAAACCAAAAACTAGTCAAAATAGACTAGAAATGGCGCATGGAATGGAGGTCAGATGGAATTGATTTTTAAATTGATTTTTGTTACACTATATTGTATTAAGACCATACTAATATGTGTAATAGGTTCCAGCATTTAATTGGTACATTTATATGATGGTAAAAGATGAAAGTTTTAAGGTAAAAATGCTGATTTTAGGTACCTTTTTGTCCCAAAAATCGCCCCCAGTTTTACTATGAATTTAGTACTGGAATTAATTGATTTAGATGGTCAATTTATCCCCTTTTAATATTATCAACTCGTGGCTCCTCAAAAACTTCAAGGCAATTGCGTAAAACGCATTTTTGTGACACCCGAAGGTACATTTTTGTGCTTTAAGGATTTTATGAGAAATAATTAGTCGCTATGGGTTCCAAGTATTTATTGACAGTTTTTATAGTCAATAATAATATGTTAAGGTGTTACATTGAGTTATATGGGGTTATATAAACTCGTAACTCAATTTTCGGGCTACCGGGACACTTCCAGGGCAAAAAGGAGGGTTAAGAAATTCGTCCAAGGAATTTGTGTATTTTTGAAAAAGTAGCTTGAGCATTATCTTTATAATGGTGAATATTAATGATAGGAACTCTTAGAATAATTTTTATTGGGGTTTGTGCCACTTCGGTACCTCTCCGAGGCACTCCCGTGGGTTTATGGGGCCCTCATCGGGAACCTCCGAGCACTTTGTCTTTAGCTGAGAATTTAGCATGAGAACATCATATTAAATGTTCATTAAAGTGTTATTGTGTATTTAGAATGACGTGAAATGCTTTACTTTATTTAATAAAGTATTTCCGGGACTTTCGGGCCTTAAGGGGCATATTGTATTTTTACTCAGTTCTAACTGAGGACTTGAGTTTTAAAGGTCATAAAATGATCCTTGATTAACTTCATATGAGTTTTATAGCTTATATAACTTGTTTAGCTTAAGGTCGGGCTTTAACGCACGTTTTTGACCTTAAGGAGTTTAGGTGCGTTTTAACGCCCAAGTGCTTATATGCTTTCTTAGGGTTTAATAAACCCCCAAATAATATTTATAATTTCCCCAAATTATATTTATTTACTTATTTTTAATTATATAAATGTTAGGGGTATTTCAGTCTACCCCCCTTAAAAGGACTTCGTCGCGAAGTCATAACTTATACTTACATATCCTATGGAATCAAGTTCCTAGTATCTATTCCTTGTATGCTTATCAATTCCTGGGTGTCAATACGATAGTGACACCTCCATATTCCATCAGTAATCTGAGTGTATATAATTCATATAAACACATATCCTTTGTTTGTTACTAACAATGTAGTCACAACATAAATAATTTGATAAATACTGTAAAACAAATAAGCGTCCCAACTTCCTAGCTATCCCACTTGGTCATCACTGCACAAGTGCAATACCAAAACACTCAGTCCTACAGAGTGCAGATGCATAAACCCTAGGCAGTGAATCTTTTGTGTGATTGTAGGAATAAATATACTGCAAGTTAATAAGTGTACTTTTATTAATCAACCAAGTGTTACATAGAACACATAAGTATCAAGTGTTACATAGAACACAACCATAACCATTCAAGTGTCGCATAGGACATATCAACAACCAATCAGGTGTCACATAGGACATATCAATAACTAACCAAGTGTCACATAGGACATATCAACAACCAAACCAATTGCACACATGCGCAACAATCAAACACAAACAACCAAATATAAAACCAGTATAGACTGCAGATATGCAAGTTGCATGTGGTACTCTACCCCCTTAAAAAGGGTTACGCCCACGTACCCCCCACAAGTATACACAAAAGTAAGAGAAAAGTGCTGGATACTTGTCTCGGATGGAGTCTTCTAACTCCCTTGTCGCCTCCTTAATGTCATGGTTTGACCAAATAACTTTGACCATTCTAATGGTCCTATTCCTGGTCTCCCTAGTCTTGGAGTCTAAAATGCGAACTGGGGTCTCCTCATATCTAAGTGTAGGATCTAGCTCGAGTGTCTCGGGCTCTAAGATATGTGATGGGTGAGGCAATACTACTTTAGTTGAGAAATGTGAGACACATTGTGCTCTCTCCCAAGCTCAACAGGTAAATCTAATCTGTAGGCTAATGGGCCCACTCGCTCCGTAATAATGTACGGTTCTACATACTTCGGTTAAGTTTGTCCTTCTGCCCAAATCTTAAAACTCCCTTCATAGGTGAAACTCTAAGGAAGACTCGATCGCCTATTGCGAACTCGAGGTCTCTCCTACGGACATTAGCATATGACTTCTGTCCTACGAGGTATAGCCCTCAAGAATCTATGTATTCCCTGACATGTTTCACAGTGCATTAGTATGATTTTATATTTGAATACTTTGTGTATGTGTGAAGATAATCTACCATCTTGTATGTTGCCAATGTTATCTCATGGCTTATTCAAACTATCGTATGTAACACACCTCCATTAATCGCCTCTTGTAGTTATACTCGTTGGCGCTCGGGTTTTGTATTAATATTGGGGCTTACTTAAAATCTCTTTCTTAGATCTTCAGGTCATCATCTTGTGATTCCGGTAATTGAGTTTACTGTCACCATATTCGGTTTTCATTTTCAATGTAAAGTATGAGTTAAGGTCGAGCCATGCATCTTATGTATAATACAGGAAGATTTCTTGATATTATTGATTCACCAATTGTCGGTAGTATATACACGATTACTATCGTCTGTTCATCAGGTATACCACAGTAGGGTTCCTTCTAAGGTGTCTAAAAAGGTACAGTTTCCCCTCGATTGCACATGTTCTTGCGGTTGTGAATCAACTCATGTGAGTATTAGTATTTTGTTTCTACTCTTTATATTCTACCATGTTTATAGGTAGGTTCCCATTTAATATATTGGGTTTGATTTCATAAAGAAAGACTTAAAGTCGATCTTTCTCTTCAGATGGCAATATGGCCATAACTTAGAAGCTATCTTGAGAATACTATTATTATAGGTAATTGTCTCTTGATCACCCATTTAATTTATTAACATGGTTCATGGAATAATAATAGTTAGTATTTCCCTCACAATTGGTTATTTTTCCGACATATGCGGAATTGTTTTAGCTATTTAATCTCCTCGGGGTAATCTGGACAACTTAATCCTTAATTGACACCTTCTACGTCTCATATACTTATTAGTCAAATTTTATATTAGATTTAAAAACAAATACTTACGTATCACAGAAATATTTGTGACCACTTGTAAGGAGTCTCAGGAATCATCCAACCCTGACGGGGTCAGCATCAGTGTTGAACTATCCTTCCACACTATTTTGTGTTTGGTTTTCCCTTGATCTGACCAGGATCAAGTTCGACCTCCCACGTCAAATATCAAACAACCACATAATTAATATTTTCCAGATTTTATCTTATCGAACTTTTTGACGTGGTAATTACTACATGTTCATTTTCCTTGACTGTTATACAACTATTCCAATAACTGTTATAACCTATACTTGAATCTAGTGTATTACCAAAATCCCCGGAACTAAGTTCCTTTGATCAAATCATCAAGCGGGGAAGCCAGTTTTTCCTCTTGGCATAAAAGGTGAATTTTTATTAAAACATCTAGGTTCATACTGTCTAATAATTATATCCATCAATCATTTTAACTCTTAAATCCACCATACAAGTACTGAATTCAGTTATGGACTTGAATACCTTAGAATAATTTCTCTTTAAAAGGCTCATCTAGTAATTAACTCACCAGGGTTTGATTATTGCCTACCCTTTGGTTATCATTACATAGAACAAAGACAGTCACTGATAGACTCCAAAGAAAAGTTTTCATGACTCCATCAACAATTACAGTTCCACAAAGTATTATTTCCTCCGTCTTTAAAGCTTGGCTTTCCTTATTTTATCTAAACTCCATAAATCCGGTGAACCATATGTTCAGCCTAGGTTAAGTATCCCTTAATATTAGTACCTTCTCAACCTAAGGGTTTCCAGTTCGAATCCTACGGTTTGGTAACAGGACAATTAAAGCTTATTGTTTGTTTCTATCTCTTAGAAACGTGGTTAATCCATAAACTTAATGGCTTCCAAAAATGGGTCGATTAGGTGTATCAAATAGAGGATTTAGAATCACAGTAATTAGTATATAACGTTAGGAAAGTTCACGTATAGAGTACCCGTTACAAGCCAAGGGGTATGTTTTCCTATTTTTAAATTTAACTTCCACTCACTTTTAGGGTATATATTAATTCAAACTCTTAATATAACTCACACTACCTTCATTGTAAGTGTCAGGGAGAGTTATTCGTTATTATGTTTATATTAAAATTTATATTACATAGAGGTTAACCTTTTTGATTTCTTGCGCTCTTTATTCGCATTAATAAATTGAGCTGTCATAAAAGACATATGCTCGTATAAAACCATAATGATAGTGTAGGACGTGAGTCTCAAAATAGGGTAGGTATATTTAATGATGCTTATCCCTCTGAAATGTATTAATACTCCTCAACGTTTTAGGTTTATAACCTCTAAATTATATGTATATACGTAGCATTTGGTATTGCTAACTAGGTAGTTCTCCTGACTTCAGAAAATATAGATTCAAAGTTTGTTCTCTCCCCTTTACTATTTAGGAGTCCAGCATTGTCGTTATATTGATACTAGCTGAGACCCTTGGTATTTGCTCAGGTATTTAAAACCCGTGCCTATCCATGATGGAAGTTTAGTTGTATTTTTTTTAAGATTCTGTTTCTCTATTGTCATATTTTAAGGTTTCGCACTATCTCTCGTGAAGTTAATAAGGGATTATAAGATTTTCAATCCCGCACTGAGCGGTAAGCTCGGTGCCTGGGTATCCCATAAAATTTCAGTGTTTGATCTTTATGTGTAGGTCTTCCTCAAACCCTTTTGACAATTCTTATAGTCTTAAGTATTTTATATTAATTAATGTATTCCCTTTTCATGACATCTGCTCGTCATTTAGGCAGGTCATAATTTGTATTTACTGTAAGTTTGGACAGTTACTAATGCCCTTCGGCGGTTCAAGCAAAGCTAACTTGTTATTCCTCACCGTACTATCTCACATCCAGTGTCCCAAGGCTAATCTCGGTTTGTATTCGGTTTAATACTCTTAATCCTATGGTACATTAATCTGGATTCTCCACTATATATCAATGCGTCTCCTGACTTCCAAAATAATTTTGCTCGCCTTATCCATCCTTTTCTTATCACCATATAAAAACTCAGCATCATCTCCTATGGAGAATGATATAACTGGTATCCCTTTCCTTACTCAATCCTTACCCATACACATCATATATAATTTCAGTTTTGATCCACTCCCATATCCTGGAATATAAAATCCTCCAAGGCCTATTACCAAAGTTCTAAATTCATTTATCATAGTTATTTTTCTCATCTAGAGTTAAATATTGTTTAAGTAAGATCATGTCGGGTCGAAGTACTTGGCATTCTGCCTCTGGATATTCCCGACCTTCGCACATAGGCTCAAGTGACCTCAGTCTCATAGATAAGGGAAAACAAATGTCGAAGTATCCTATTAGGTGAGAGGTTACCTAAATTAGGTCTACCTAAATTTTGATACTTACTAATCACATACAAGTCTCATCGACTGATAATTATAAACACTTATTCAAGCATTACGCATTTAGTTTAGGTTCTAGGCTTACCGGTCTCGCGCTGAGCGCTAGCCTCAGCGCCTGAAGTTCCCACTGTGTATAGGGTATTTCTTCATGGAACTATCTCCTTTCCTTTCCGACTCCCGGATGAGGATGGCTCTCCTCCCGGTCCTCTAGTATAAGTATTAGTCTGCGGCGCTTGACCTCCTCCGGGTCCGCCCGTTTCAATAGCTGGTGTTCTCTGTGAACTTCTAGGTCCCTTGTAAACTCGGCTCTCTAGATTGGAAAAACATCCATACTCCCTGTGGCCTTCCTTTTTGCAATAGCGGCATTCCACCTTCCTTCTGAGCAATCTACGCCTGGGTGATCATTTCCACAGTGTTTACAGAAATAGTGACGTCGAGTTGGCTTATTGCCTCTAGGTGGTGCTGATCTTAGTGGCTGAGCATCAATAGCTGGGCCGGTCAGACGAGGGACCTGCTCCTTCGTCTTCTGACCATGGAAATCCTTCCGCCCCTTCTTCTTATCAAGGGATTTCTTCCCCTTCTTGTAGTAACCGCCAGCGGTTGCTCCACCATCATCTCCTTCAGTACTCTTTCTCTTCTTTCTTCCCGCGTCTTTTCCCCTAAACTTTTGAATCTTCACAGTGTCGGAGTAGTTGACTCCTGGTATGTAGTCCAACAAACCGGTGAACCGTGCGTAGTACTGGTCAACTGTTTGACTCCCTTGGATTAAGATCCCGATCTCCTGCCTCTTTCTCTGTTTTAGGTGTTCGGGGTAGAACTTCTCCCGTAACACTTTCACAAACGCTGTCCATCCAAAGTCCGGTGTAGCTATACGGTGGCCCGTCACAGACCGCCACCAAGTGTCAGCTGCGTCCTTCAGGTTGTACGCACGATGTCGACCTTCCAGTCTTCTGGAACTCTGACAGCTTCGAACGCCTTCTGGTGCTCCACTATGAATTTCTCCAATGCGGCGGGGTCTGGTTCCCTGAATAAGTCGGTACTCTCGCGTCTGCAACGCTCTTCAACCAGTTGGTTTCCCTGGGCTGCGGCGGGTGGGGTATGGCTCCCGTAAGTTGAGCTCCTAGTTGCTGCGCGAAGACTGTCATTCTGAGCTAGCCTGGTACCTTTGGAACATCACCGGTTCTCGCCACCGGCGTCCACTGTGGTCTCCACGTGATCTTCCTCTTGTCGACATCTATAATATAGTATATTATTTCTACTCGGTTGCTACACCGTTTCACATACACAATCACAAACATGTAAGAAAGTTAACTATTAGCGTTAAGGATATTCCTAGAATTTTTTCTAGGTCACGAATCCTCACAGACGTTTCCCGTATTCCCAAATATCCTATGCTCATATTCTTGACTCAGTATCTTTCATCAGAGCGGTACTCCGCTCTGATACCACTTTTTGTAACACCCCTAATCCTAATCCTGTAATAACGTCGCATGTCGTAGCATAATAAATAATAATTCGAAGCGGAAAATAAAACTATCTACCTTGGTGTTACACGCCGTTACTCACCCTTGTGAGTAACAAGGCATCCTCACTCTTCCAACAATACAACTCCTCACGCTGTGATGAACAGATACTGAACACTCTAATTATTACAACCCAAATCCAACTAAATGAGCAACTAATGAAATACAACAATCTCCTTAATATAATACAAATAAAACCAAAGGTGTTTGCTGAAACACATCAGCTACCCCCGTGTCCCGCACTCCGGCTTGAGTCTTCTTCAACAACCTGGAATGTTTGGCCCATTTAAGGGCTCAGCAATCGAAATGCTGGTATGCTAAATGTAGTCTTAAATCATCAAGATACCTTAAGTCGTTTTAGCCATCTTGATATTAGGTTCATTACATGAAATACCGGATTACAATAACAACAGTAATAACTGTAAACGTTAAACAATCACCTAACAACTCACCTATAAACACCAATGTACAATAGTACACAACACCAATAACCACACATCAACAATCCATATATAACCAACAATTTCACCTCAATATCAATAACCAATAACCACACATTAATAATCCAAACAAGATATGTATATTAAACTGTACTTGTTAGTTGGCCACCTGGCCCTTATCCTTTAAACCAATCACTTAACCTTTTCCAATTAAAATCCACTTCAGGCGTCATGATAAGACAACCCTTAATAACATATTAATGGACAATAGTCCCCTGGGTTCCAATGGAACCGTTACCAGCTGACCTTATGGCCCTGGATAAATATAAGACCGATCCGGTCGAACCTGTGCACCAATGGCAGTGCCTTCCGCCATCGCCGTATGTGGCTGATGGATTCCCTTGAGTGACTCCCCATTGAAGTCTCTCGTAGTGATCACAATGCGCAACCAGAAAGTCGAAACAGACTGGATTCCTCTCTTTATAAGTTAGCCCTTTTTGTCAATGACATAATAACCAATCCTTGAGTTAAGACTATAATAGTTGACCATCAGTTAGGTTTAATAATACCTAAAGGTCAATTAGTCTTGTTCTAGTTTAGATGTATAAACTTCCAGTCATAAGACGTTCGCGTATAATTAAAACGCAAAAGTGTTGAGCAATATAGTATACAAAATAATATAAAATCACAGATATCGCTCTTAATTAAACACACACGTCTAGACCTTAGGAAAATCCTTAGGACATTCAGACCACACAATTAACATACCGTTCACCGTGATATCAGCTAGCTTGACAATTCTCGCTTTAACAGTCCTTCCCGTACGTTGTTATATTTGCAAGCAATACCGGGTAAAATTAATATAACTATCCGCTAATTATTACAGTATTGTTACTGTAGCATTTGTACTCGTCGTATAATAACTCTGTATGTTCTTTATTTCTCCCAGCTATTTAACAGTGGATCTAGATTGTTCATTAGTTCATTATTTTATGTGATCTCCACATGTGATAATGAATTCCAATTTAAGATATATCTTTATCTCATCAATTATATATCCATATTTATTTCTCTTATTCCATATATCAATATAATTTGGTTATCTTTATTATAACCACAATTATTTCATAAACTCTATATTATATTTTCTAGGTTATTTTTATTACACCCACATTTATTTTATAAACTGTATATTGGATCCTATAATTGTTTCCACTTATTCTTTATACTATACAATTTGGTTATTTTCATTATAACCACCTTTATTTAATAAACCTTATATTATACTTCATAATATACCATAATACATTATATTAATTCCTTTCTTTATTAAATTACAAAACCAACCTTATAAATTCGGTAGCTACATAATGAGATTAACTTTTGTAAATCATCCAATGACCATATACTTCTGGTCTTCACTAATTTAAATATATCAACTTTTATAAATTACCAAACAATCCTTTAAAATTTCGGTTGCCATATATACTTCCCATAACTACATTTTAACCTCAAAACTTTTATGTAAGTTACATATCAACTTATAAACTATAGTTTTAATATTAAATTTTTTTTAAATAACCGAAATGGTCCTTATAATTTTGCAAATTAAGCTTTCGCCCCAAATTAAATTCAGTTTAACATTTATACTTTCACAAATTACATATCCACCCTTAACTTTTACAAACCTTATATTTTATGTCATGAATCATTTTAACCCAAAGTTTTTAGTCAACACTTTGACCAAGACTTAATTTCATAATTAATACTTTAATATACCCATAAAACATATGTAATTCGGTTTCTCCTCTAAACTTTCCAAAAATTACAAAATAGTCCCAAAACTTTATAAATTGCTATTTTAACACATAATGAAATACCCCGAACTTAAATATAGGGATTAAAATTAATCTAATACGAATTTAAGGGCCTAATGGTACCTAATGAATACTGGTAAGGAAAAATAAATCCAAAAGAATAAATAAACGCTTAAAAAGCGGAAAACGCTAAATAAGCGTTAAATAACCATAGGAGGTATGAGACCTCGGTTACAGTATTATATGGATTCTAAAGGTTTAATAAGACCTAAATAATATATGGGAACAACTCCCGAAGAAAACGGATCCAAATAATGTATTAAAACGCTAATAGAGCTTTAACGCACGTTTTTTCGAGAAAACCCGGAAACGTGACTTTAAGTGGTCAAACAGACCCGTAAAAATTATAATCATTAAATAGTAATTATTAAGCATTTATGGAAGCTTAATATCCAATAAAAATAATTAAACAAGAAAACTCCGGAAAACGAGCCCGGTTAGTGAATAGTACCTAAACCGGGTAAAATAACGAGCGTTTTCTGTAAAAGACGAAAAATGCTCCAACTAGTATAACTGAAGGGGGGGCCGGTTTTTACTAGTTAAATAACCCCTCACACACACATGTAACTAGTTAACAAATAAAGAGAGCCAAAAAGCAAAGTAATAAAGTAAAAAGCAACCCCCACACTCTCTCACCTCACCTCTCTCTCTTCTCTTTTCTCTTTCTTCCCTCTTCCATCGATTTCTCCCTCCTCTTTCCTCTGGTATGGGCAATTTCTTAAAGCTCCACAAGCCTCCCATGGATTCCCTTCTTCAACCTCATGCTCAAGCCATATTAGAGCTCCAAATGTAAAATAAAATACATATTTGAACTCCCCTCTTCAAGCTCTACATTCCTATCTTTTCAAAATCCGAAAATGAGCAACTTCATCTCCATGGGTTTTCCCCATTTGAAGAGAAAAGCACACCATTATGGAGCTTGGAGTCTCCTCTTTCCAACAAGGTAAAAATCTCCATAAAAGATTCAAGTTTTCTTCACCTTCCTTTGGTAACCAATTTTTGCCCATTGTAATGCCTTGTTTTCTCTCTCTCTTTTGAGCATCAACTTCACCTTGCAATGGTGGTAGATCCTCCTTCTTGAACCAAGGGCTAAAACCCCTCCTAACACACCCCAAAGGTAAACCCTAGAAACTTGCTTTAAGCACTTCAATGAACTAGTATTAATTTAAGGGTTAGTATTTTAATTACACTTGTTTATGTGTGCTTTGGGTGATGGGAATGGAGTTTGGCAACTCCATTCCCCATGGGACCGAATTGTACAAGGAAGAGAGGAGAATAGGTGGAAAAGGAAAGAGGAAATAAGAGCTTAAGGTAAGAGCTCTTTCTTGAAGGCTAAATTTAATGAATTAGAGTAATGGGAATGGGTAAACCGGTTTAAAGAACCCAAAGAATGTATTGGTAATGTAATTGTGGAATTTTGGGTATTTGTGAACTAGTATGTGAATTGTAGGCCTTGGAGCCAAGTGTATTGTGTATGTGCATTAGTAATATGGATTGAGGAAGTAAGGATGTATTGGTATTGTAACTGAGGAAGTATTGGTGTATTAAGGTTTTTGTATGGGTGCTGGTAGAACCCTTGTGGTTTGGCTAGTGTAGGGATGAATTTGATGAGGAAGTATGTGTGTGGATAAGTAAGAAAAGTAGGTGAACTATGGCGAAATTTTAGTAGGAATATGTACATGTATGGATGACTTGGTGAATGGGAAAACCAAGGGTGTATTGGAGTTAGTAGAGATGTTTAATAACTATGAGTAGTAGTTGTGGTAAGAGAATGAAAGAACGAAAATCTGTAGCAAGAGTTGTTGAATGGTGTTGGAGAAACTAGGAGAACTTATGTACATGACCTAGGGAGTGAGTGTTGGACTTGAAGAGGAGAGGCAATGCATTGTAGGCCTTGGAAATGGCATTAGGAGAGGAAATTATGTATGGGGGAGGTAGGAACCAAAGTCTGTAGCAAAGAGGTATTAAATTGCATTGTGGAACTAGGAAAAATTAGTGTGCAAGATTTGGTAAGAGGAGAGTTGGACTTGGGTATAGGTAAGGTAATGGCTTGGAAACGTATTTTGGATGCTAGTAATGGTATTGGTAGTAGAAGTATTGGATGTGGGAATTGAGTTTCAAAATCTGTAGCATAAGTGTAACAAAAACTGTTACAAGTGTTGGAAAAGAAGTGAGGGAATTGCGTAAGTTGTTTGATGGATTTAGTAATGGATCCGGTGGATGAATTAAGGTGATTTAGAATGTTTAAATAGTACTAAAACATGTTAGGAGGTATGTAGGAAGATTGGGGAAGCAATGGGTGAGATTGGGAAGGAAAAATAAGGCCTGTAGCACAATCTGCTACCGTCCGACCCAGAGCCTGGATCGGACCGTGGGCCGGACAAGGCTTGCGTAACGAAATGTAAACATTCTGACTTCGTCCGACCCAGAGGGTGAGTCGGACGTGGGTCGGACGGGGCTTGAATAACAGAACCGAAAATCTACTGGAATGGTCCGACCCAGGGCTTGGGTCGGACGGTGGGTCGGATGACCCATAACTTACAAAAAAAAACTATAGGATTATAACTAGTAATATATATATATATATATATATGTGTATACCCACCTATACATATGTATATATATGTAAGTAAACCATGGATGAGTAATGAAAAGTAAGTAAATGAAATATAAGTGAAAAGAAGGTAAAGACTTAGTCAGTATGAGTTAGGAAACGTAAGAGTAATTAATTAATGATAGTTAGATTAATCATTCGATCGTATGTATATCATAGGAATTTGATTTGTGAACACCGGAGGAACGTTGGGATACAAGTACGACGGTGAACGGTATGATTTCTTCATGTCCTGTATCCTAATCTGGTTACCCCGATTTGTGTGCTTATTTGATCACCTAAATAAGATAAATGCATGAATCGGACTATATTGCACTTATCTGTGCTTGACTTATGTTGTTCTTGATATTTATTGTCTTGAACACTAGTTTGTATAATTCATGAAACATATGAATGATGATGAATTGTATTCGAATCTTGTATTGTACTTAAGTATCGTATTGTATTTCGTATAAATGAGAATTGAGCATTGTAATTGTGTATGTGGCTTGTATGAATGACTTCTGCTAATTCCTAACTACCTAACTCCTAACTTAAGTGAGTAAACTGGAATGAGTAGAAGTCCGATATAGCTTCGGCCACGCGTGAGGATGAGGAGACACAAGAGGTTGGATCCGATTCCTGACTCTTAAACTGGTCCGTGGCCCAAATCCCTTAAATGGGTAGCATCCCGGATTGGTGAGTCAAGTAAATCCCGGTGGTGGGACGGAGTAGTCCCCGGGCCGGAGGTCCCGACGACTTAACATGAGTAAGAGTAAGTAAGTAAGTAAGTAAGTATGTATGAGTATGAGTATGTATGCGAAGTACTGTGGAACGAGTAAAAGAGTAATCTTCACCCGATTAACCCGGGTGGACCAACATGAGCTAACAAGTATGGTGGATTGCGTATGTATTGCGTATGTACTGTATATGTATTGTGTATTGCGGATTTCGAAAAGGTAAGAACGTATCTGATGGTTTGTATAGTATACCATATATGTATTGATGAGTATGCATTGAAGTGTATGTATGTATTCATTGTGTAATGCATTGTAACATTGTGTATAAGAGCATGTATGCATGTATGTTTGAATGAAATCAATCGCATGTATTCGACCATGTGGTCGGCGTACCCTCACTAGTACGCGGGGTATGCGGTTATCATGCTCAGCGAAAGCTGAACCCTTCGGGGGAACGTTTTTAGTGTGCAGGTACCCGAAGAGGATATGGTCAAGGCACGAGACCGGTGACTACATTTGGATAGTAGTAGTAGAATGTAGAGGTGTACTATTAGCACACCCCTTGTACTTAGGAAGTAAGTAGTTGTGAGGAATGGGTAGTGGTTAGACTCTTAATGAGTATGTATGGAATTGAAGGAGGTATCCTACTTGTATAAGGATCTTAGTAAACTCGGTGTATTAGCATGTATTGAACTCATGGAGTATTGTATTGAATGGGAAGTGGTAATACCTAATTAGTAATTGTAGTGAAGATTGTAATTGTGTAGCACTCGGATATTCCGGTCCATCAGACCGATGCTGTAAACAGTAGTAGTAGCCTTGTTAGCCACGTGGGTGGTTAACGGCATTGTATCACCCATCGTATGTAAGTATGTATCCGCTGCGTGAATCTGAAAGCACGAGGAGACTGGACGGTAATGATTGTATTAATGGTAGGGGTGTTACACATAAACACTTATTTAAATTCACCAAAATTCATAATATTAATTCCTACCTTATATTATATCATATTTATACCAAATCACTCCTTTAATTCTCGGCTTTTATATTTTGTTCACCAAACTTTACCAAATTTGCATTTTAACCACATAACTTATTTAACTGGCCATTTAAATACTTATAGCTATTTTTAATACTCCCAAAATTTATAATATAAGTTAATATACTTATATATATCTCAAAAATCACCAAATAACCCTATTTGTATTTGGCTTTGATAATACTTTACTATATAGTTTTTAAAACTTGGTTTATACCTTATATTAAATACATATAAATGTATATAAGCCATATAACACTTCTAAAAATTATGCTAATGACTTATAATGATTATAAACTCAAAATAGAACAATTAATCCTTAGATAATTCGGTTTGTACATATATGTATCCTATTTAATTTTTGTGACACATATTTATACCTTAAGGTAATAATCTTACCTTATATGTTATAATTTATTTTCTTGACAATATAACCTATGATTTTCGGTCTTAATATTTTTAAAGGTTATACATAATTTTTATACCAAAGTTTGAAGCTTAAATTAAGCTTAAACTTAATAAACCTAAATTATATATACTTACTCCTTAAATCAAGACAATTCTTGTACTTGATTTCTCCTTGAATTCCAAGCTCCTCCAATGGTATTTTCTTGAAGAACTTTCGGCCTCCTTATAAATATTTAGGAGATCCATTTGTTAGACTTCTAACAAGAATTTATAAATAAGATTTGAAGTAGTTTTACAAGAGTTTACCTTAGGAATTTTTCAAGGAATTTTCGGTAGACCTTGAGATGATTGTAGATCTAGATTTCCTTCATGAAATGATGAAGAGAACCTTGGTTAGAAGCTTGAATTTTCAGAAATGACATTAAGCATTTTGCTAGGATTTTCAACATGGAAAAATACCTTAACTTGATCTTGTTGTTCCTTGTGTTGTTGTTGAATCTAGGAAACTCCTTGGAGCATCTAACCTTGCGAAAATTGTAAGAATCCTAGGATGATTCTTGCTCAAAACGTAGATTTAACTAGGAAATTACATAGAAATGATGTTAGAACTTAGAACACCATTAATGGAGCTTAAAAGCTCTAAGGAATTACTTAGCAAATGAAAGAGAGAAAAGAGAAGAAGCTTACCATTCGGCCAAGGAGTTGGCAAAGGGAGAATGAAGCCTCACGTAAGACTTAAGGAAAGAATGAGGATAGAATTATTGTGACAATAATTGTCAAATTAACTAGTCTTTCTTTTGTTTAATTATTGTTTGTTTGGCTCAATAATTCCCTTAATTGATTGCATTCTTTCGGCTGATTGGTATGAATTAATGGAGCCTTTGTTTGTTAATTGAAACTAGAAGACAAGAGTAGATATAGGTAGGTGTTTTTCTTTCAATTTTCTATATTGATTGTCCTTGATTCTCCTTGTTGTTTACGGTAGTACATGTGAGTAGGCCACTGATTTCTTTGCCTTTTTAATATAAGAACATGCTAGGTAGGTACATGTGATAGTTTGATTTATTTTAGAGCAATCAACTTGCTCTTTTCCCCCCTTGAAATCGGCACATGAGCTGTTTGGAGACAATTGATTTTGTCTATATTAGGTAAGGGATTAGACATAGTTAGGTGGCAGTTATCATTGACCAAGTAGACAGCAATAATTCCCCCTTGATTAAGCATAAAATCGGCAGCCTCTTTAGACAGCACATGGCTGTTTTGTTTGCTTGTTTGCAACTTGTATTTTGTTTACACCTACTAGACAGCTATTACGCTACTAGTACGGTCGTCTTTTGTTTTACACCTGCTAGACAGCTATTGCGCTAATAGTACGGTCGTCTTTCATTTTACACCCGCTAGACAGCTATTGCGCTACTAGTACGGTTGCCTATCGTTTTACACCTGCTAGACAGCTATTGCGCTACTAGTACGGTCGCCTTTCATTTTACACCCGCTAGACAGCTATTACGCTACTAGAGCGGTCGAATTTTTTCGTTTAACACCTGCTAGACAGCTATTGCGCTACTAGTACGGTCACCTTTCATTTTACACCCGCTAGATACCTATTACGCAACTAGTGCGGTTGAATATTTTCGTTTTACACCTGCTAGACAGCTATTACGCTACTAGAATGATCGCCTTTTGTTTTACACCTGCTAGATAGCTATTGCGCTACTAGTACGGTCGTCTTTCATTTTACACCCGCTAGACAGCTATTGCGCTACTAGTACGGTCGAATTTTTCATTTTACACCTGCTAGACAGCTATTGCGCTACTAGTATGGTACCAAATTTGCATTCTAGGCTCGTCATAAGCCCTAGGGCTGGATATCAAGAGGTCCAGTTGAGGCACTCCTAAGCCATCGTACACCCTAAACGAAATCGGATTGTTAATATTATAGGCTCGTCATAAGTCCTATAGCTAGATATCAAGAGGTCTAGTTGAGGCTCTCCTAAGTCCTCATACTTTCAATCACATTATAGGCCCGTCATAAGTCCTAGGGCTAGATATCAAAATGTCAAGTTGGGGCCCGTCATAAGTCCCCGTGCACCCGCACCCATAAGAACAAATCATAAACCACAGTGAGAATTTGTGGCGCCCCGTCAACCTTGACCCAATTATGCAAGGGCTTGCAAAATTGAGTCAAGGGGAGCCATCTGTAGACACCAAAAATTATCACCCCAGAAAGCAAAATTCAGAGAAATAAATGGAATAACAGGGGTCGTCGCCTTCCTTTTTAAAACATATTAACGTGCGTGCCAAAATGAAACCATCATTTTACGACAAAATTTCAAACCAATTTTCAAGCATTTTAGAAAAACCCAATTTTACAAAAATTTTCAAACAATCATTTGTTTTAGACTTCCCTTTTTATTTTATTTAGTTATTTTCAGTTTTATTTCCTTAGTCATGGGCATTTCATTTACTCTATTTTACTTATATTATTTCATCATTTTTCATGTTGTTATTTTGTAAAGAAAACATTTCATTTTTATTGACTAAACCTTTTTAGTTTTATTCTGTATATACATTTTTTTAGCATTAGTGTTTTGATGATTTTACTCATGTCGAGTTACAGCTCTTTGTTATCTTTCCCTAAGTTTTTCTATTGTAGTTATTCTTTTCCTTTGGTCTTAACTCAATCTTCAGTCAAATCCAACAGCCCAATCCCAAACCCATCCTATCCGTACTTACAGTCCAAAACCCAAACCCACATAAAAACCTAACTCATCTTCTAAACCCTATTCATTTCCATGTATAAAAGAAACACATTACTGTAGCCGGGGAGGACGATCAGTCATTCTCTGAGGTACCCTTACTTCAATCGACTCCACAAAAACTCCATTGAATTTCTTCCTCATTTGACAATAGCTTCCTACACCTTCATCGATCGATTGTCTCCTGCTGGCTAACCTCTCGATTTCGATCTCTTTTTCAAAAGAAACTAACTACACCGACTGCACTTCACCATTTGCTTCGCATCTCGATCAACCCAGAACGCAGAGAAAGAACAAAAAAACGCATGCCAATACCTTTCCCGAGAGAAAAGCCAACGCCGATCAACACTAGAAGCATTATTCATCGTCGGAAACTTCACACCTGATTTTACGTTCTCCATACCCACGGGCTGGGTTTATTTTCTTGTTCTGGCTTGCGCATCGAGTAGATACTCCTTTTCGGGTTTGTTTTCTTATTCTGGCTTGCATATCGAGTAGATGCTCCTTTTCAAGTTGTTTTCTTGTTCTGGCTTGCGCATCGAGTAAATGCTCCCTTTCGGTAAACCCCCTCGGTTTTCCCCATCCTGTATGTGTATATATTTGGTTCCGGAAACTTTTATTCGAAAATCCGATTGTGAGTGGGTCACATCTCTTGTTAGCAAAGAATTCAATCGACCCACGGGTAAGATTTGTGTGTCACTAATTTGGTCAGTTCGAGACTCTCTGCTTCACCCGACTTTACTGGTGGATATGTCTATGTGTTCATATGATTCATAGACTGATCATGAATTGTTGAGATTCGGACCTGGTTAATTCCTCTGGTTGCTTATTGTCTGTGTCGGTGAAACTGTGAGATTTGTCTCACTCATGGACTGTGGGTGCTTCCATTGCCGAACAACTATTTAGTTGTTGAATTGTTTACTTTGAAATTACACTTTGCCAGTTTGAGTTTTAGGCTGATGCACGGTCCAGGGTTTCTCCCCATTGATGTGGGTTTAACGTATGGCTCAATGTTATTTACTTAATGCTCTTTGGCGCTTTAAGCTTGGTTTGAAGTTTTAATTCAATCCCAGCCTGTTTAACATTCGTTTGTCTGCTACTTACTTTTGTCGTTGCCCTTATACTTGACTGAGGTACTGCTCACCCCAAAACTTAGACGGAATCAGATTTGCTTGGCTTGAAGTGCTTGGGCTTCTTGCATTTCGGTTTGGCATCCTTGACTTGGCACCCACTTCTATGGGTTTGGAAATTGCATCGGTCAGTTATTCCTGATCATGACTTGATGATCTGCTTAAGAATTCGCCCCTTGCGCATGATGTATTTAATTTGGAAACTCTACTTGGTGGCTTTTATTAACCTGTTGTCATGCTGATCATATCCTTACCCAGTTGATGTTTGCAATTAATTCGGTGTTATTGATATGTCGGCCTTGTGATAACCAGTTCTTCTCCGGCTGAATGATTTTTGTTTGAAGGCCAAAATTTACTGGTGCTATGTTTTGCTGTTGGGTCTGGACAGTTGATATTGATTTGGGTCCCCACCTTTTCCGGCCTTTTGGTGAATTGGGGCCCACACGTGGATTATTTTCTCCTCTGGCAGCATACTTGTTGCGAAATCCCACGTGAAATCTGATATGTCCCTTGTGCTATTTTGACTCCATTTGTGCCTTACCTCTCGGTTTTATGTTCTGGCTGAGGTACGGTTGGGCTTTTGTTGTGCTTGCTGATTTGGTGCGACATTGGATGTTATAAGTTGACCGTGCTAGGAACTTTGGGCTTTATTGCAGCTCCACATGGGTTTGGAAATGCTATTGCTCAACCTTCTTAATTGTAATTTAATTTTATTGGTTAATTTCCCCTTGCGCATTGATATTGGTTTGGAAATGATTTGAGACCGGCATATAACTTGACCCTTGCGTTTAGATAAGAACATAGAATCGAGTGATAGTTGCCCTATACTATAATTGTACATAAATCACTCATTGGCTGGATGCTCCTCGTTATTTTCATCTTAGAGGGAAATGATATAAATCCTTCTAGATATGATCCCACGTGACTCACAACTTCACTCTTTTGATACTACACTTCGATTTGAGTCATAATCTAGGATGTTGAATTAATTTGAGTAGCAACCCCAATGCTTGATTTATCTTACAATTCATAGCATTTGTTGGCAGCTTGAAACTCTTTTCTATGTTCTCGGTTGGGGTGTGGGAGATGATTAAATTGCCCCCTTTCCTCCCATTGTGAGGGGCCGTATGATCCCATTGCACACACCCCAACCCTCCTACATTTCATTACTAACTTATCCAGGGAAACTGCTAAGAGTAGGAAAGCAGCATTTTGGCTCGGACTACTTGAGTAATTCCCCAGTCTTCGGAAAACGGTTGGTGCATCTCTTTGGATCCCTATCAGCTCGAGTGAGGCGGCGTCAATGTGACCCCCCATAGCGGCTTATCTTTAATTAACAATTTTTATTGGTTTTAATAATGGTTTGTAATCATTTGGTCATTGTAATCTCTTGTGTAATTAGTTTTATGCTTTCATGATATCATTTCGTTATTGTGATTTTTTGAAATCTTTCTGTCTAATCAAGCATGTGTTATTTTGTATGTCTGTCGATATTTTCCATAACTTTCGTTTAAGTATCGAGTCTATGCTATTTTGTATGTCTGTTGATGTTTCTCATATTTTTCGTGTAAGTATCGAGCATGTGCTATTTTGTATGTCTGTTGATATTTTCCATAACTTTCATTTGAGTTTGATTTATAGTTAGCTGCACAAGATTAGAACAGGTGGCCATAGAATAGCCTTTAGACTTACCCACTTATTTCTGGACATATCAAGTCCAGTTTATAAAAGCTTCTAGGTCCGGGGATGTTTCTCACTCAAACAGGCCGTAGAGTCTGGTCGGTGGGAATGCCCTTCCTTTATAAAATTTTCCAAACAATCCATAATTGTCAGAATAAAATTCACATTCAATCAATCACCCAATTCCAAATCAATTTAAAAATCCAACGAGTCAAATTCTACTTCGAAATCAAACTCTCTTACACTCTCTCACCAAACACCCTTCAAATCATTCTCTCTCACACTCTCTCACCAAACACCCTTCAAATCAATCTCTCTCACACTCTCTCACCAAACACCCTTCAAATCATTCTCTCTTACACTCTCTCACCAAACACACTTCGAAATTAATCCCTTTCACACTCTCTCATCAAATTTCACTTAAAAATCAATCTCTCTCATCAGGCACACTTCAAAATCAATCTCTTTCACACTCTTTCATCAAATTCTACTTCAAAATCAATCTCTCTCATCAAACAAACTTCAACATCAATCCCTCTCATACTCACTCATCACACACTCTTCAAAATCAATCCTCTCATACTCTGAAACCAGATATTCTTCATGAATTCTTTGAAATCAAAGTTTTTCACATGTCAACATTAAATACTCTTCATACACTCATTAGACACACTTCAACCTCACAAAGCATTTGAAATGCTTCCAAAAGTTCCAAGATCAAACTTCAAACTCTTTCCAAACTCCAATTGTCTCATAGATTCAAATCATCTTCCAATTTCAATTTCAAGACCCAAATATGGCCCTCATTTCAAGTCCCAAACCCGGTCCATCTCTAAGGCCCAAATTCGGCCCATTACCTCAATTCGATCCCGATTTAGTTTCAAATCTAATTCAACTTCAATTTCAATTCCGAATCAAATTCAAATTCAAATTCAAATTCAAATTCAATTTCAATTCAATCCAATCAAATTCAATCCAATTCCGATCCAGAATCAATTCAATTTCAATCTATCTCAATTCAAAATTCTCTTCATTCCCAATTCAATTCAACTTCATTTCAATCCCAAATAATTCCAAACATCATAAATCTCAAACTCCTTGAAACTTCAAACTCTGGAGAACTCAAGCATCTCGAATCTCTAAACGTCTCAGCAGCTCAATAGACTCGAACGTCTCAGCAGCTCAACAGACTCAAATGTCTCAACAGCTCAACAGACTCAAATGTCTTAGCAGCTCAACAGACTCGAACGTCTCAGCAGCTCCACAAGACTCAAGCGTCTCAGCAGTTCAACAGACTTGAACTTCTCTGCAGCTCCACAGACTCAGACGTCTCAACAGCTCAATAGACTTGAAGGTCTCTACAACTCAACGGATTTGAAAGTCTCAACAGTTCAATAGACTCATCAAATTAAAACACCTCGAAAACCCTCAGCTCCTCAAAAAGCCGAACCCCTTGAAACTTGATAATCCTTTCATGCCTTAAATGTCTCACAGACCCGAGCGTCTCACAGACGTCATCATTTTAAGATTTCAAATATCTTATAGAGTCGAGCACCTCAAACTCCAAAACAAACTCGACAATCCTTCGAGCTCCACGAAATGACCACAAAACCCCATTGACCCCTCAAAGACCCAAAAGGTCAAAATCCCAATTCCTTCGAAAACCCCCTAAAACTCCCAAAGGCCCAAAGGCCCTGAACTACGTAAGGTCTTATCTCAACAGGGAGTTGAGTACGTAGGCAACCCACACAGGGTGCGACCCCATTCCAAAAAAAAAGCCTTTTCCCCTTCTAAGGTGGCTCTCATGTCTCTCAAGACACTCAAGCCTTCTTCGGCTTCCATAAACTTCCAACCATCAGACTCCAAGTCTTGTTTATCCACTCAACCCCCGGTTTTCCCAAACCATCATTCTATACTCATTCAAATTCTTCAATTTTTCTTCTTGGCGCTAGCTTGGCAGAAAAGCTCGCCTCACCCACTCGTTTTCTCTCCTCTTGTCCTAATCCTATCCTTGGCTTTTAAATGAATCTCTCTAAAAAGGTTTTGAAAGAAGGCAATCCCGACAATTGGAGACCGAGGTTTCCTCGGGCACCAATCCGAAGTCGTGGTCGTTGCCACTTCTAAGGGGTGTAACCCAGTGCGAACCCTTAGTAGAATCTCTGATCTGACCAGATAAGTCCTATCCATAGGCAATAATTCAGAGTCAATCAACGGTTCTTAGAACCCTTCTCCTCCCTTCCTAGTTCCGTAGGTCAAACTAGGTGGCGACTCTTGTCAACCCCGCCTTATAGAGGCATAAGTCCGCGTGGAGCCCATTGAGAGCGGGTGTAGTGCTCACTAGCATTCCCCTTATGCTTTCTGGGAAAGACGGACGATTTAGTAAGTATTTGAGGGATGCCAGAACAACGGGTTTTCACCCTCCACAGAATGACAATTTCTAGGATCTAGGCTTTTTAGTCAGAACTAGTTAGATAGACCCCCCTCATACCGAAAAATCAGCCTCCACACCGGCTAGACACGAGAGTGCCTAGAACATGTCTTATGACATGTCTCGCTATCTATAGTTGGGGTAATGGGATCCAACGGCTACAGGGCCTTGCCCCATCTGCCGATGTCCTTGATATTGAGTTAAGCCAGTGTGTGCTTGTCATATGACTGGTCCCGCACTTGCCCATTGTGCTATAAGAGACATTTTTAGTAGGGCAATTTTAAAGGCATGGTGTGGTCGTTGGGGGAATGGAATAGACCTATGTGGTGGTAGTCTAGTCAGTTGTTGTCTGGATTATTTATATGACACATGAGTAATAGTAAAATTTGTACCAATTTAAATAGCAATAATTTTTAATCTGAAATGAAAAACATTTATACTTTTGTTTATCTAAATTCTAGCTCTTCAAATAAGACCAATCAAAACTAGTTTAAATTTTTATATGTTTGCGATGATACACTAATGATGACATGATTCATTAAATTGGTATTACTATTTATTACAAACAAGTAGCGAATCAGATAATAAACTTCAGTACTAATAATAGATCCTTATTGTTTTGTAGTGCATTATTATTATTGTATGATGTATTTTAAGTCTTATGTGGTGAATCATAAATTTTCCTCACGTACCGATTTCAGAATTGATAATGGATTATTATTTTGTGGTGTACAAATACTGTTGTATGGTGTATTTATAACTTTATATATTGAATCGCTAATATAAAGTTCTAAGCTTGTAAAAACATATCCATGATTGGTCATATTTTGAAGAGCTTAAATTTAGATCGACAATGCTGCAATCTTTTTTTTATTATTTCAAAATTTTATAATCAATGAAAATTTAATTCTGTCGAATACGTACACAAACTCCAATCAGCTGAATTTATCGGACACCTTTTCTATGTATATGCTTCTTACTTCCAGCGGCGCCCGTTTCCGCTTTTGTATGTTTTAGTAGCTCGTACTTTGGTAATTGTTCTTTTTGTTGTTTTAAGAGTTGTTTATTAATTGTTCATTCTTAGATTAATGTCATATAATAGGTTAACAATTGAGTAAGGACTCTATACTAAACCATATATGTAGCTTACTAGAAAGACCATGAAGAAATAATAATAAAAAAAAAAGAATTTAGGTTAATAGGAGTTTATGTCTGTATATTGTACTACTATCATTTTGTATCAAAGTGTTGTCTGCAAAGTAGGGTATTAAAACTTTAGTGATGGAATCGATCGAGAATGAACAATGCAGCTCTCGAAGAGCAGTGATCAACTTGAATGGAAATAATGAGAATGTGAACTATACGATAGATAATCTCACGGTGATTGTCTCTGGGATACAAAAATATCTACACGCACTACTACAATCATGTAGTATGCCCACACTTTTAAGTTCAAATTTTATAAACAAATAAAATGTGGAAAATTAATTCCTTCACTTATAAGTGTCTTCATAATAGATGTAGAGATATTAGAGATCTTTGTATTTTATATATACATACTTGTACCTACATTTAGCACAAGTTCTTATTATATAGTTCTACACAAACAAATGTAACTAAATAGTGTGGTTATATTAAAAAATTTACTACACTTTATTAAGTGGGGTTAAAAAAAATGTCATTATCCATATTTTTTGTAGTAGTGACGAATTTCTTTGGTATCAGCATCACGATGACGAAGGTGATACTTCACATCGGAAGTTTGGCCGACAAAAATTGTAATGTGCAACCTTTAGAATGAAAATTTTCTCGCGATAGGATATCACAAGACAAACATTTCACTAGTCACACAAGCACGCAAGCACACAGACAAGCATTCACAGAATACAAGCAAACAAGTATGCAAGTTGACGAGGTTAACATCATCGGCGTCAGCACAAGGCCCAACCAGCCTAATGCATGTCTGTCCCGGGCAAGGCCCTTGCCATAAGACAGCCACCACCATAGCCTGATAGGGACTAGGAGTGGACCTCAACCACCCAACGATGAGCTCTTAACGCTGACTCACTTATCCCGACACTATGCTTCGGGACTGGTGCGGTTGTGTCCCAATTGTTAAATCAACACCGTTCCTAGGACCCAGCCCAAGTCCAGAGGCATCAACACCCGAACAGCTAGCCAACCATAGGACCCAACCTCTAGTCGGGTCTAAGGTAACTCAAGCCCCAAGGGAGCGAGCTTACCCAAGGCCTGCCTCTAGGGGGAACCCTGGACCGTCGGTAGAGGATTCCAACGTGGGCAACACTGAACACTCGCCTCCTCTCTAATCCAAACTGTCCCTGTTTTAACCCTTATCGGGCTACACAAGTGCGTCACCCATCGCACCGTAAGTATAAGGTACTTGGTGCCAACAAGGTGTCAAGCATCTTATCGGCCCCACCCCGTGATCGCATTCTTTGTCGTTAACGCCACATGCTATTGACAAGTGCTACTAGCCCCTAACCTTACGGCCCGGGTCTAGGTCTTCGCTGAAATGCTTCATCCGACAAGGGTCTCTCGTCCTCAGTATACCTGCAAGAGAACTCAAAGCCGTAATACATGAGTGACTGAAGTCATTGCAACATAGGGACAACTGAATAGAATGTGGCTACTTATTTTATTCATTAAGGAACTTGATTACATTCGGTATCATTACCTTAAGTGCAAATGACCCCCGCCTCAAGTTACATTACAAAATGGGGCATGACAAACCACCCCCACCTATTCCTTTGTCGTCCCCAACAAAGTGTCTAGATACATTTTTATCTTATCCTGAAATTGTCATAAGTCTTTCTACTTTTCCCAAGTTGCATCTTCCCTAGCTTCGCCCTTCCAATGGACCAGGAACTCCGTCAAACGATTCGATCTCCATCCCCGCATTCGATGATCAATGATTTCATCCACATCCTTCGTGTATTCCATCACCACCGCAGGCGGGGCTTGTTAGCAGAAATATGTTACTATCTCTACCTAGGCAGTGTACCTATCGTTTTGCGGGTATAGTGATTAAGTAGGTTGTCAAACTCATGGACCTCGTTCAATTAACTGACAAATTATTAATCTAACTGAGAAACTAAATTAAACTAAGAAAACGGGATATAGTCACTTTTTCAGGTTTTCAATTAATTCAAAACAAATAATGAACACAAAATAATAAAGTAACAAAATGATAAAACTAAACAAAGCAAATGTCGGTTTAAAAATCTAATGAATTAAAAACGCTCCCCGGGTTATTCCACTCGTCTATTTCGTCGAATTCAATTAATAACAATTTTCACTATTTTATGCATAAACTCAGGAATTATAAATAGTTCGTTGACCGGTCCTTGTACAACGAACCCTAACTAACTGAAATAACAAGCCGCAAACCATGCCCAAGTTAAATTCAAGTTAATTGCAATAAACACAATTCCTATTAGAGACAGATTAATCTATAGGCAAGTCATGCTTCTAGTCGTTAATCCGGTTTGATTTCCTATGTCTAGAACTCAATCTCAGCACCGCATTTTGATATAAGCTCTACAAGAATCACTTAGAAAATTGGCCAGAAAATCTAAGCGCATTAAGGATTGGAATCAAACTATTGCAAAATTATAATAATAGTGACAAATCTAATAATTAGAATTCTACGAAAAAGACTCGCTTCCCTGACCCGGGAAGCTAAATAAAACTACTCACTCATGGTTTTAGAAACGAAAACAAACATTGTCACGAACATGAAATAACACGTAACAAATAAAAAAAATAACAAATAAAAAAATGAGTTACTAATGCCCTTGGTATTCCCCGGTTCTTGTTGTTGACTCGGCGCCAACTGTTGCTCCTCGTCGAACAGGTTGATGGTGGCGTCGGGAGTGTTAGGTGATGACGACGGTGAGTGGAAACTGGTGGAGATGTGAAGGATGTATGGTTGTGATGGTGTGGTGATGGAAATTGACGATGGATGGGGGCGTGCAGTTGGAATTGGTGAATGATGTGGCTGGGTGATGAATGGTTTCGGTGATGATGGTGGATGAGTGAGGAGTATGGATGTGGGCGAGAAGTATGGACGTACTGGAGTCTCGTATGTGTTGGTGAACGAATATGGCTCTCGATGAATAATAGATGGATGCGTCGCGCAAGAATATGGAGCAGTGCGGGAGAATTCTTGAATTGTTGAATGCCCTTCTCGGCGGCCTGTATCCTGGGTATATATAGATCTCTTGTTTTATCTTCACAGTGGCGAAGATAAATAAATATCTTTTCTGATCCCTTTTAAACAAATTGCAGCACCGACATATATCTTTTTTTTTCAATATTTTCAATGCAGCACATTTGTTACCGATACAACATCATACTCCACTCGTCCAATGTCTTCGTGTGCAGCCCGTATGATATTAATTATTTTATAATCAATCATAATCTACATAGAATGCAGCGGCTATATATGATATCAACTAATATATATGCCGAGAGTGAGTGCACGATTATGATGATATATATATCTGTCATGCAAATTCAAGATTTTTTTCCTCCATTTGATACATAAAATATATCAACTCTCATCTAAATATAAAACTTAAAAGAACATAAGATAAGTGAGAAATATGACATCAATTGTTATGAAAATAGGAAGAATTAAAGCCCTAAAAATAGATATATTTCACACTTATCAGGGCTCTAGCTCTTTCCACGTGAACCTTTTTGACATCCACAAAAAATGGCTTCAGGTAACTCATATGGAAAGTCAGGTGAGCTTTCAGTCTTTCGGAAAGTTCCAACTGGTAGGCGGAGTTATCCACTCGGCGGATAACCTTGAATGGTCCATCAAAGCGCTGGACCAAACCCCTGTGTCTAGGACACTTGATCTGTTTCAAAATTTGAGACGTCGATTTCAGCATCACTTTGTCACCAACTTTGAACTCGGGGGGACACCACTTTTGGTCTGCAAACCTCTTCATTCGGTTCCTAGCTTGCTCCAAGCTTTCTCTTGCTGCCTTCAACATCGCTTGGTGATCGTGTACGAACCGATAGGTCGTCGGACATTCACCCGCGGCCGCCTGCTTCACAACTTCGGCCGGGGTCAAGGGCTGCCAACCCATGACCAACTCAAAGAGGCTTCGCTTGGTAGTCAAACTTTTGTGCAGGTTATAGCACATTTGTGCGGTATCGAGTAAATGAATCTAGTTCATTTGGGAACCTGTGACATAATGCCTAAGGTATTCCTCCAAGTATGTTGTGTTTATACCAGCACCCTCGAACTGTCCAGTTGACATGACAACAAGGTTGTTCTATGCACATGTCGTTAAGTACTTTGGACTCCCCCGTGATGTGATAAGTGATTGCGATACGAGATTCACTGGATGATTTTCGGTGACGCTCTTTGGCCTATAGGCTCTGATTTGAAGTTCTCTATTGTGAATCATCCGCATTGAAACATGAAGGAGATCAAGACCCACAAGATTGAGCTCCCAATCCTCACCGATGATGATCCGTAGGGTGGATCCTTGAGCAACATCAACGAAGAGGATATAGGCCCGATCGGCATGGGTTTGCATGAAGGATGCAACCTTGTGCTGGTTCTTCTGGCTCGAGAATCATTAGGGTCTTCTAGCTTGGACATAACTCAAATAGTATTATTGGAGCGATTTGGATCTTCACAAAGCAGCACATGATTAATATGTTATGCGCTTTAAGTCAAGATTCAACAATGGAGGATTATCGGGAATGTTCAATCGAGGAAAATAATGTATTCCTTATGATTAGGGCAAAACAAATTCCGGCCTTCCTCACGAGTGTGAGCACTACAATTCTTGGAGTGGTTCTCATACAGTAGGTGTATCTTTCCAAACTGGACCCTCTCATTCGTACGAGTAGTAGAATCAATTGGGTTAGGGAATCATGAACCTATCCAGAGACCTAGCTCACTGATGGGACTGGTTGAATCGGTTTCTTATGTAGAAAATTGCTGTCAAAACAACCATGATGGAGCGGATTGATGGGTGTTTGGTATATGTTATGCGCTTTGTTACAACAATTCTAATCATGATAGAGTTGGGTGACAAATTGCAGCAGTACATCTGTTCATTTAAATCTATATGTATAACTTCTACGGTAAGTATCGTACATCAGTTCATTTAAGTTCAAAGGTTATTCAATTTTATGTATTGGTTGTTCAGATTGATGTAAAATTTATGTGTATTACTATAAAATTTGTTCAATTTTATATGATGTTGTTCAAATTGAATGAGAAGATTATTCGAGAATGAACCCTATTATTGTACAATCGGTTGTACGATAGCCAGACTGGCAATTGCTAGATAACTTTGACGAGTTTTTTTTTTCAACCCTTTGATTCACTCCTTCCATCCTGGTTTCTTGATCATAGGTTCTTTTTAAAATTGGTAATTTCTTGGCTATATCTAAATGTAGGTAGATGGCTACATATATGTACATTTGTTCTATAAAAATTGTACAATTAGTAAACAGAAACTATACGGATGTATATGTAAAGTTACACATTGAATTCCGATACGACTAAAATTCTACGAGATGTACATACTAACTTCTTAAACTGTACAATAAGCTTACAAAACCTGTACTTTTACACTATACAAATTGTACAATTTTTACTGTAGTCAAAGATAGCTACATATACTTGTAGCCAAGAATGATTGTTTAAAATTAGGATCTACTCCTCCTAATACTAGGCCTTAGCAGTATCCGCACTACTAGAAGAATTAGATAAAGCGAAATGTGCATGAGTTACAACATATGGGTTAGTCAAACCTATCATGAGACCATTTACAGTCCAGTGTTATTGGTCACGAAGGAAAATGAAGACCGGTGAGTTGAAATCTGGTTACCACCAAAAAAGAGAAAGGAGGAGGATATAAGCAACTCACGAAGATGACTACGAATTTCTTGCAATTCCTTTTCGAAGAACGCCCCAACTACCTTTAAATCACTGGTGAGTGCAATATGGCATACCTTTCCAAGTTTATACTAGTGTTTGTTTACGATATATCAGTTTACAGTTGTAGAGGATGATATTACATAGTTGTGTTTGGTTTTGAAAATTTCAAATTGGCATCAACTAAAGGTAAATCTTAACAATTTTTGTTTTGGAAATTTCATTTCAAGATTAGGAGTGGAGGTGGATCCTACCAAGTCAACAACATGTTGTTTGACTAGTTCCTCGATCTATTAAAGAGTTGAGATCATTCCTTGGTTGACTTAATAGTATAAGCAATTTGTTGGAGCCTACGGAATTATTGGTGCCCCGTTGACATTTCTCATGAAGAAAGTCTAGACGCTCGATCAACTTTTGATCTGTTAAAATAAGCTCTGAAAATCATGTCAGCTCTAGCAATACTTGGCTTGAATTAGTTGTTTGAGGCGGAAATTGATGTGTCGGGTAAGGGCATTTGTGTTATTTTGGTGCAATTGTGTAAAAAAATTGCATATTTCAGTCACGTATTGTCCTCTAGAGATCAAAACAAGTCTATCTATGAAAAGAAATTGATTGTTGTTGTTCTTGCTATACAAAAGTGAAGGCTTATCTTTTAAGTTGATTCTTCATATACGTGGGTCATCAAATTATTTGGTTTCATATACATTATGGGAAAAAGAATGTGGTTGTCGATGTTTTGTCTTGAGTTGAGGAATTTCTCAATTATATTATATTTGTTGTAACTTTTCTTTGATAGAAGCAATTTCAAGATGAAACTGATGATGTTATAAAGTTAATTGGTTGATACTAATGGCCACCTTGGTTTTGGAATCAAAATAGGACATTTATTCTACAAAGGCAAACTTGTTTTATCCAATCAGTCCTACCTTATACCCACTGTACTCCAATAATATAGATCTACTCCTTTGAGTGGTCACTCGGGGCATTTGAGGATATATAAATGACTCTTTGGAATTATTTTCTCGTTTTTTATAAGTGACTGAAAGTTCAGCATAAGAGCGATACTGAGACTTTAAACGAATCTTTCTCGCAATATGTTTGACATGCACAAACATATCAAAGATTATTTTACAGGTTACAACACTTGCGAAAAGGGTCAAGTACACCCTTTGCCTGGCTACGTTACTTCAATCTTTGCTTAGGAGGACATAAGCATGGACTTTGTGTGTGAATTACCCAAATACAAGGTGCAAATATAATGTAGGTGGTAGTAGACTGGACAGACTTACTAAGTATGTTCATTTTATTCACCTCAATATACAGCCAAGGGTGCCGCTGTAATATTTGCTCAGGAGGTGGTCAAGCTCCATTGTCTTCCAAGCACAATAATTTCTTATTTTCGAGACCCGACCCATTTTGTGACTCAATTCTGGAAGGATTTATTCAAATGGGCGGGGAAAACATTGTGTCTTTGTTCCTCCTACCACCCCCAATTTGATGGCCAAATTAATTATTGGTATAAACTCCATCACGTTACCTAATAAATAACGAATCATGTTGATATAAAATCACCACAATTGGAGAACATTGTTTTTTTTTTTTTAAGAAAAGTAAGCTATATTAATGAAACTACAATATTTACAAGTACAAAATCCCCATTTGCAACAACCTGCAGAGAATATACCTCAACACTTTTGTCCTACCAATAAATCCAGTAGACCAAAAGCTTGTAAAGCTCTAACTGCTTTCCTATTCACAAGGTAATTAAATTTGCTCCATCTAATTTTCAATTCCCTTTTAATATCAACTATACATCTACTATAATCAGGGAACACAGCTTCATTTATGAGTTTCCAAATGTAGTAGATAACACTACTAACAGCCGATGATCTCAGTTTGAACACCAGAGAAGTCTTATTCCTAGACTTCCAAAGACGGCGCATACATGTAGAGAAATCCACCGGGAGCTTGCACAACAGCCATCTGTGCAGAATGCTTTGAAAAATCTCCTTACTAACTCTGCACTTGAAAAACAGGTGATTTCGAGACCTATCCAGACCACAGAAAACACATTGAGAATTCACACTGCTATTCCATCTCATGATCCTGTCCTTACTAGCCAGTAGGGATGTCAATCTTGACCCGAACCCGAAAACCGACCCGAAACCGACCCGTAAAAAGCCGTGTTCGGGTTGAGATTTTTGACCCAAAAAGATTTTCGGGTCGGGTTTGGGTTGGATCATTGAAACCCGCTTCGGGTTCGGGTTGAACCCGCTAACCCGTAACCCGGAAAAATAATTTATTAAAAATAGAAAATATGTTATATTTAATGATTATATTAGTGTTTAATGATTAGTTTATTACTAAATAAACATTTAGTCAATAAAATATGATTAAATATAGTATATATTAATAATTAATATTGAAATATTATATTTATTTATTAAATAATCTAAAATTTTAAAAATAAAATAATTTTTTTTAAAAGCGGGTCAAGTTCGGGTCAACCCGCTGCGGGTTCGGGTTGAAGAAATATAACCCGCTTCGGGTTTGGGTCGGGTCCAGGTTGACCTAAACCATTTTCGGGTCGGGTTCGGGTTGATCTCAACCCGACCCAAAACCCGATTTTGACACCCCTACTAGCCAGTCTATTATGGCAAGCAAGCCACCAGATAAAAGAGGAGTGGGGTGTGCAGTAGCTATTCCAAATGATTTGTTTCCACTCACCTTTAGGTTGCTCTGGATGAGAGAACATTGTTTACACCGAAGAACTTGCATTCTGCTCTTGAACACTAAGTGCCGGTGTCTTATTCACTAGAAAGCAATACTTCCTACTCTGTTCCCCTCACCCATATACTTGATACTTCTCAAATAACTAGAATTACCAAAGAGCAAATCCCACCAACTAAGGAAATGAATCCATACAGATAAGGCAATAACAAACTCCCAATAGGAGCCTCCATAAAAAGTTGACACCTTCTCAATTAATCCCTCAAGACACTATACCAGAGTGTAGATCAGCCGCATGTGACAAGTGACTAAAAATCACACCCACCAAACTGAATTTGAGATATCAAAACCTATTGCACTTGTATTAGGGCTATACACAAGTTACTAGATGTATCATTTCTTTGGCCTCCCTGCGCTGGGCAGCATAATATGATGAGGGTAATTACAAGGGAAACCTTTTTGATGAAATGATGCATCAAAAGAGGATGCCTATGCCTGCTTGTAATGAGGTCTGATACGTCTTACCTCCAATTCAATGGCAAGAAATAAAATTTAGCAGCGCAATTAAAACTTTTTGCATCAATATCCATTTACACTATACCACCAGAAGGAATATAAGCTAGAAGGTTTTCTATTCTTTACATCCTGCAATGTACACCAGAAAGATATACCACCATTTCCAAAATGAACAATAAAACTAGCCACAGTCCACGAAGTGTTGTTTGTTTGGTTGCAGGACGACCACCAGAGACACTTTTTCTGGAGTCTTTTACAGCAGAACACTTTGATTATCATGGTGAGAAGAACAGAGCAGTACATATGTTAGAATCCGTATACCCTCGCTTTTGATTTCCGGATTAGGTCCTCTCCCTCCCACCAGCTGTCTCATAGAGCTGTCAAAACATAGTAGATCCTTTTCAGCTTACCATAGGGATATCTGATGTGCCCCCTACATGCATACACTCTGAATAAATGAATGCAAATGCGAGACTGATGCGGTGAACAAACGAAAAGAAATAGGTGCAGAGGTCGATAAAAATAACCCTGCCATATCTCTGGAATCAATGACCACGAGAAAAAGGCAATGAAAAGAGCAAGTAATTGACAATAGACATACCGCAAAAGGTCAATTTCACATAAAGGTTTCGTGGTTAAACCGTGAGGTGGGAAAAAGAACTCACTGCCATAGCATCAAAAGCTGTACAAATTTCATATAGTCTTGTCCAACCACACCATGTAACCTTGTGAATTTACCTATATATTTTCATCTACCCAAACTCCAAGCGACTCCCAAATCCCAACTATTCACTATGAGGAGGAAGAGGAAGAAGGAAAGACATCCTTGACAGCTAGCGCAGCACTGAGGTAATTAAGAGTATTCTTAAGAGTCTCCTTCTCCCTTCTCAGCCTAGCAGCAGTATCCTCAAGCTCAAGCAAAGCTTGCTGTTCCCGGGGAGCACCCTCAAACGTATTTCCAACAAAGAACGAGAACGGTGTGGGAAACAGATTCTTCCTAAGATCACCAACTTCCTGATCCGGTTTACCATTAAGTCTGTTACTTAATCTAATTACATCCCTCAAGTGCCCTTCCACTTCACCAGCAACCGTCTCGAGGTCCTCGGGCTCGGATGCGGGGGGAGGGCGGTCTTCTAGCCATGAGACGGATGCGACGAGATAGGGTTTAGTCCGGATGATGCGGGAGATGCGAAACCGTTCTTGGCCTTTACAGATAAGGAAGAATCGGTCGTCCGCGAGGCGTTCGTGCTTGACAATCTCGCCGACGCAACCAACGTCCGCAGTTCCCGTCATTGAGTCAGTATAGACTACGCCGAAGCGGAGGTCGGTTTGGAGGAGGGTATGCATCATGATGCGGTACCGGAACTCGAAGATTTGGAGTGGGAGGACTGAGCCTGGGAAGAGGACGAGTGGTAAGGGGAAGAGAGGGAGCTCGACGGCAGAGTTGAGTGAAGGTGGGAGTTTTTTAGGGTCTTGGTTGCGGTGGGGGTTGTGGTGGTCAGGGAACGGAGAGGAGGCGGAGGTGCAGTGGATGGTCAGGGGATTGCGGCGGGCGGTTGAGCGGTAGAGGATACGCGGAGACAAGGCGGCGGTGTGGGATAGCAGCTTAGGGTTGGGGTTTAGGATGGAGGAGGAAGAAGTAGCCGGGGAATGTAAGACCTGCGGAAGAGCCATGGCTGGAGCCGGAGATAGATGATGATTAATCAAAGTGGGAGGGTGTGTCTGATTCCGATAGATTTGAGCGGCAAAGAGGGCCGTGAAGTGAAACTAAACGGAAGTATGGCGGTATGTTTTGTGGATAGATTTCACTGGGAGATGGCTTTTGATTTGACGGCTATCGGAGGGCCGCGGATAAGAGTAGAGGTGGACGAGCGAACTGGAAAAATTTTGGATTTTGCTGAAGATTTTTTCAACTTGCTTTTTCGGGTGTGGCTAGGACTAGAGTAGTGGAGTACCCATGGCGAGAGAGACTTATCGAATTAGTGATATGGGCCCATTGCAAAAATTAATCTATCAGTTTACTCTTTTATACTCCCTCCTATTCTAAATATAAGTCGTTTTAGGCTTTAGAAATATGTTCAAATTATAAATCGTTTTAGACTTTTTGTATCTAACTTTCTACTTTTACTTTTTCTACTTTTTTAATTATTATCATTATACTCTACTTTTTATCTTACCAATAAAGTATACTTACTTTTTTATTCTTCCAATACAAAAAGTAAGGGTATACTAGTCTTTTTAAACTCTTTCTTAAAAAATGTGAAAAAGTCTAGAATGACTTATAATTAGAATAAGAGGGAGTATTTATTACTTAAAATCATATTGTCATTTATTTCTTCTCTTATTTATTTTCTCTCTTTTTAGTTTCAGCACTGCAAACATATAGATGGCGATTTAAATAATACCACACTGTTTTTTTTGTATTATTGTTAATTTATTTAATCTATTTATGTACTCCCTCCGTCCTGAATTGACTGTCCTGTTTACTATTTGGACATGTCGTTTGACTTCAATTTTTAACATATAAGATAAATTAATTTTGAAAATTTAAATTTTGCAAATGATTCCTTACATGATAAACTATATGTTACAAAATTTAGTTTTATAAAATTATTTTATCTTATATGTTTAATATTGAAGTGGAAAAATGTGTCATAAAGCAAACATGACGGTCAATTCAGGACGGAGGGAGTATTAATTATCAGTCTAATTTTTATTTTATTTACCTAGTCAAACTTATTTATTGGGTTGGTTTGTTTTAGAGAACAGTGGTAGAATATAAACATGATTAGTATTGTAGTAAAATTTCTACTTTTCTCCTTTCGGATTATAAGGACAAAACATGTATTTTTATGATTATAAATAAAAATTAAAGTAGACATAAATTTACTATGAAATGAAAGAATAATTTGAACAACACATGTATACAACAAATTATACTGAAACAATGTGTAACACCCGGCGTGGTGTTCCTCCCACATCGGTTGAAGAGGAGAACAAAGTGTGTGACTATGGTGCATGGATACCTCTCCTTGTGTGACGCGTTTTGGGGCTAGGAAACCCCAGGAACAAATCCGTGTGGCCTGCGTGTCAAGCGGACCAATATCACAATGTGGCTGATTGGCTTGGGCTGTCACAGATGGTCAGAGCCAGACCCAGGTCGGTGTGCCAGTGGGCCCGTGAGGGCACTGGCTCCCTAAGGGGGGTAGAGTGTAACACCCGGCGTGGTGTTCCTCCCACATCGGTTGAAGAGGAGAACGAAGTGTGCCTTATAGGTGCATGGATACCTCTCCCTTGTGTGACGCGTTTTGGGGCTAGGAAACCCCAGGAACAAATCCGTGCGGCCTGCGTGTCAAAGCGGACAATATCACACATGTGGGCTGATTAGGCTGGGCTGTCACAGAATTGAAATACCCCAAACTTATAAAACATGAATTAAATATTTAATTACGTTAATTAAGGCCTAAACATGCCTTAAAAAATCAACTGAGAACTATAGTGGTCAACACAAAGCAAGGTGTTGCACCCTTTGACTGGTGAGGGTAAATAAATACCCAAATGAACTTCTTAGGACCTAAAAATTTGTCCTAAGTTTATTAACATAATACTAAACATATTATAATGGTTGGACAACACTCCAACACAAAGAACAAGCATTTACATGCTTCAAGGTCAAGTAGAGCAAAAATGTGCTCTAAGAATACCTTAAAGGTCTAATGACCTCTAAATGATATAAAATTGGATACCATGATCAAATATCATGTAAGGAACACAACAAAACCGTTTTCAAAGAAAACCAAGCTCAGAAACATCTGGAGACACAAAATGTGCACTAAAACTCCTTAAAGCACATTTTTGTGTAATTGTCTTCTAAATTGATTTTAAATGGGCTTAAAGGTCATAATTACCCTTAAATATGATAATATATCATTATATATCATATTAGGAATTTAATTCCAGAAATTTACAAATTTTTACAAATTTAATATTATAATATTAATAAAACCCTAAAGTGGGGCCCGTTTGAGTCAACATTGACTAAGTTGGTCAATGTTGACCATTGACCACGAATTGGACCTTATAAAATCAGATTATTAAGTCTATTAACAGACCAAGAGACAAGTCCCATGTGACAATTATTTATATCCCTTTACTTTTGCATAAAATAAGTAAAAGTTAACTTTAACATAAAAAAAAAGTTGTCTCACCACTTGCTTACCCAGTGAAGCCAGCCGATTTGGAGCCTCCATTCCCTCCTCATTATTACGGTGCTCCAAGCAAGAACAAGACAAGAAGAGATGACTCACCTTTTGACTAGTTTATTAAATGGCATTATTACTTCATTTTTGAATCAAATAAGCACCAATTATTCACCCACTCTCTCAATCATGGCCGGCTGCCTATGATTCTTGTCTCCACCGATTTTGCAGCAATAATCAACAGCAATCAATTAGTAATGAGTCATCAAATCATTAAAGACATAAAATAAGGAAAAATGTGTTTTAAGGCAAATTTAGGTCATTCTCTTTCATTTCTCCACTTCAGCCGAGATTGCTCCTTCCTTGAGCTCTCTTTGGATCCTCTCAACCGTAGGTAAGTGTTCCAAGCTCCATTGATGAGAGCTCTTGCTCTAGGTAAGCTCCTAAGGCATAAAAATGCCCATTTTCTTCATCTTTCTTTCCTTTTTCCATTGATCTAGACTCCAACCTTTTCTATACATCTATGTAGAGTGTTTTGGAGGTTAAAGGAAGGATAAATTTCGGCCATAACAAGATCTAAGGAGGAAAGTTCAAGTCTTGACCATTTAAGGTAAAAATGTGCTCTAAGCACATATCTTTTCTTTCTTGATGAAATACCCCGAACTTAAATATAGGGATTAAAATTTATCTCATATGTATTTAAGGGCCTAATGGTACCCAATTAATACTAGTAAGGAAAAATAAATCCAAAAGAAATAAAGAAACGCTTTAAAAGCGGAAAACGCTAAATAAGCGTTAAATAACCATAGGAGGTACGAGACCTCGGTTAGAGTATTATATGGATTTTGAAGGTTTAATAAGACCTAAATAATGTATGGGAACAAATCCCGAAGAAAACGGATCCTTAAAACGGATTAAAATCACTAACGAACCTTAAAGCGCGTTTTTCGAGGTAACCGAGAAAACGTGACTTTAAGCGGGTCAAATAGACTCGTAACAATTTTGGTCAACTAAATAATCATTAATAAATATTAGTGAGGCTTTAGAACCAATAAAAATCAAGAAAACGAGAAATTAGTAAAAACTGTCAAAAACGGGAAGTTGTGGGGTAGAGATATAAATAACACAAACTTATGTGTCCACTTTTAAAATAAAAGAAAAAATTGTGTGTGTGTGTGTGCTAGTGAGCCGGCCCCTACCCCCCTCTCTCACACACTCACTCACCCCTTCTAATTTACAAACAAACAAAAACAATAAAGTAACCCCCACCCTCACTTTTTTTCTCTCCTACCCATTCTCCTCCCTCACTCACGTACTCACCTCCTCCCTCACTCTCTTTTCTTTCTTCTCCTTCCTCCCCCATGCGATTTCTATGGAGGTTTGAAGAACCACACACAAAACCTCACTTCTCTCCTCTTGTTACTCCATCAAACATTCTCCAAAAATTATAAAAATACCACCATTGGAATCCTCTCATCAAGAGCTACATTCCTATCTTTTCAAAAATCGAAAACAACAACTTTCATCTCCATGGGTATGGAGCATTTGGAGCTTCAAGACCACCATTAGAAGGCCCTCCTTCTCCTTGTTCTTTTAAGGTAAAAATATTCCTAAAAACTCCATCCTTTTCTAGCCTCAAGGGCAAAACGAAAATGAAAACTAAAACCTTTGTTGCTCCTTGTATCCTAGCCGATTTTGGCATCTTGGTGGAGTTGGAAACTTTGTTCTTGAACCACTCCAAGCTTCATTTACACCCTTGCAAGGTAATGAGAATTCTAAACCCTAAAACCTACTTAAAGTTTAAGAATAGCTAGGGTTAGTTTTTAGTGTATTGAAATGTGTATGTATATGGGTTGTAGAGTAGAGAATTTGTGTTTGCTAAACCGGTGGAGAAAGAGGAAAAGAAGAAGCAAGAGGAAGAAAAGAAATTAGAAGAGAAACAAGGTAAGGATACTCACCTTTGTGTAGCCTTGTATATGTATGGATGTAACAGATTTTTAGAAGTTTGAAATGAGTAATGGAAATGGTATTGTGTAGTAATGTCTTGTGCAGGAGAATCTAAGTGCTTAAAACCGTTGAAAAACATGTAAAATGTATTGAAACTTAGTTGGGTATTGGGTTGTTGAGTGCAGGAATTTTTAGTAGTGTTTTAGTATTGGTAAATGTGTATGGGAGCTTGTATATTGATGTTGTGTATAAACAGGTGAGATGATGTTAATGTGTGAGAGAAACCATGTGGAGAATGTTAATAATATAGGGGAGACTATGTCAAATTTTATCTAGGAATTTGAGGACTTAAGTGTTCAAGATGAGAAAACAACCTAGGTAGTGACTAGGTGTATGTGGAGAGTATATGGGAGGGTAGCGTTAGTAGCTTGTAACAGATTTGGGGGTGATTTGTTAATGGGTTGCAACTAGGAAGTGAATGGATGTATTTTGGCTACTAGGGGTAGCATTAGTTGAGGAAGTAATGGAGGAAATAAGAACCCAAAAATCTGCAACAAAGTGTATAGAGATACATTGGAGAAGTTAGGAAGAGTTAGTGTGGAAGAATTGATGACAAGAGTGTTGGACTTGGGTATAGATATGGTAGTGGCTTGGGAATGAATTGGAGGGTAAGGTAATACATTGTAGGCTTTGGAAATGGCATTGGGAGATGAGAATATACATGGGGGAAATAGGAGCAAAAATCTGTAGCGTTGGAGGATGAAAAACTGTTGTAAGTGTGGAAGGGAAGTGATGAAATTGTGTAAGTGGATTGATGGATTTAGTAAAGCATTTGGTGGGTGAACTAAGGCAATTTGAAGGGCCTAGGTAGTGTTTAAACATGTGAAATTACATGTAAGAAGATTGGAGAAACAATGGGTAAAGTATGGGACTGAAAACAGAAGTAAAAATGCAAATACTGGGCCCGACCGAACTTGCGACCGGACTTGCAAGTTCGGTCGAGCCCAGATTTACAAAGACGGGAAAGCTTCTGGAATCGACCGGACTTGCGAGGACTTGCAAGTTCGGTCGGACCAGAAAAATTCTCCCGTCTGGAACCTACTGGAATCGACCGGACTTGCGACCGGACATGCAAGTTCGGTCGGCCAGAAAAATTTCCGTCGAGTAAGCTACTGGAATGGACCGACCTTGCGACCGGACTTGCAAGGTCGGTCGGGCTAAAATTTTTCCGCTAAGTAACTTACTGGAATGGACCGACCTTGGGACCGGACTTGCAAGGTCGGTCGGCCCTGGAATTTTCACCCGATGTAACCTACTGACTCGGACCGAACTTGCAAGGTCGGTCGCAAGTTCGGTCGGGTCAAAACTTACAAAAAAAAAAACTATAAGACTATGGTTAGTATATGTATGTATGTATATGTATACCCACCTATACATACGTGCATATATGTGTAAGTAAACCATTGTTAAGTAATTAAAAGTAAGTAAATAAAATGTAAGTATAAGAATGTGAAGACCTAGTAAGTATGAGTTAGGAAGCGTAAGGGTAACCGAATTAAGTTAATGATAGTTAGATTAATTATTCGGTTGTATGTATATCATAGGATTTGAATTGTGAATACCGGAGGAACGTTGGGATACGAGTACAACGGTGAAAGGTATGATTTCTTCATGCCCTGTATCCTAATCTGGTTACCCCGATTTGTGTGCTTATTTGACCACCTAAATAAGATAAATGCATGAATCGGACTATATTGCACTTACCTGTGCTTGACTTATGTTGTGCTTGATATTTACTGTCTTGAGCACTAGTTTGTATAATTCATGAAATATATGAATGGTGATGTATGGTATTCGAACCTCGTATTGTACTTGTGTAATGTATTGCACCTCGTATGTATGTGTATATGTGTATTGTATTATTGTGGCTTGGATGTTGACTTGTGCTAATTCCTAACTATCTAACTCCTAACTTAAGTGAGTAAATTGGAATGAGTACAAGTCCGATATAGCTTCGGCCACGCGTGAGGATGCGGAGTCACAAGAGGTTGGCTGCAATTCCTGACTCTTAAACTGGTCCGCGGCCCAAATCCCTTAAATGGGTAGCATCCCGGATTAGTGAGTCAAGTAAATCCCGGAGGTGGGACGGTGTAGTCCCCAGGGCCGGAGGTCCCGACGACTTAACTTGAGTAAGAGTAAGAGTAAGTAAGTATGGATCCGTAAGTATGTATGAGTATGTATGCGTATGTATGAAGTAACGAGTAAAAGAGTAATCTCCACCCGATTAACCCGGGTGGAACAATGAAGCTAACAAGAACTGTACTTTGTGTATGTAGTAAGTATGTGTATTCGGAAGAAGGTAAGTGAGTATTGAATGGTTATATCGTAATCCTTGTATGTAATGAATTGTATGTATGTATGTTATGTAAGTATTATTATACTGTGTGTAAGAGCATGTATGCATGTATGCTTGTATGAAAATGAACCGCATGTATTCGACCAAGTGGTCGGCGTACCCTCACTAGTACGCGGGGTATGCGGTTATCATGCTCGGCGAAAGCTGACCCCTTCGGGGGACATTTTTTTAGTGTGCAGGTACCCGAATAGAATATGGTCAAGGAAAGACCGGAGGCACACCTTTGTAATTAGGAGTAAGTAGTTTGTGAGGAACGGTAGTAAGTAGTCTCGTAGTGAGTACGTATGAACTTTGAAGAGGTAGTATTTTGTATAAGGATCTTAGTAAACTCGGTATGTGGATTATATTGTATGGTATTTGAAGTATTGTATCGAATGAAAGAATGTAGCGTGTATTGGTGTATGAAATATATATGTAGATATGTATACTCGGGATTCCGGTCCATCAGACCGATGCTGTAAGCAGTAAGTAGCCTTGTTAGCCACGTGGGTGGCTAACGGCATTGTATCACCCATTGTATGTAAGTAAGTATCCGCTGCGTATATCTGACGTGTAAGGATTGGACGGTAAGCATGTATTAATGGTAGGGGTGTTACAAAAAGTGGTATCAGAGCGAAGTATCGCTCTGATGACTGGAAATACCGAGTTTAGGAATACCGAGTTAGGAATTAGAAGCTTAGGGCTAAGGGCTGAGTGTTAGCATTAGAGATATGCTAGTTAGGAACTACCGTGAGTACCGGATACCTACCATACCAGACCCGCCCTCCACATACCCTATTATATAACTTGGGAAAGGACGCCAGAGAGAGGAAAAGCCCTCTCACACTCGGGAAAACCCGATCTGGCAGTTGTGAAGCGATCACACGGTAAACAAGAACCGACATGTAGTAGATTCCAAGAACTGGAAGTCCCGGAGATAGTCCCCGGTTGAACCACAACACCCGCACGTAATAGCGGTAGAATGAGCACTCCACCACGAGGAGGCTATAACTTGCAACAGCATGGGGCGACCTGCTTAGCAGTCGCGAAACCTGGCTAGTCAACCAACCGCAGGACAGAAGCACTAACCGTGCAACGGAATGAAAAGGGAGCGGTAACGGAACCCGAGACACAAGTCTACGGGATAGTAATACTTGAATAATACCACCAACGGTATGCTAGCCGACTAAGGACATAGTCGGAAGCGGTTAACTCCAAACTACGATGCCATCAGGTTGCAACACCTGGCCAATATAGCTCAGACAACTACAAGAACAACCATGATATAAACCAATAGGACTACAAGCGTAGTGCCTAAACAAGGAAGGCTCATAACCACCACAAATGTGTGGGAACGAGCCACAAGGAGCGACACTAAACCAAATAGAACGGGAACCTCCGAGGAGTGGAGGAGTACCCAGATCTACGACAGCCATGTCTAGACCACCAAGAAGCTACCTAAAGGAGCGAGTATACCAATTATAGATCAATAAGATCGAGGGAAGCGTCAGCGAGACTAACAAACACAAATGGAAACCATACCGAGATTGGCATAGGATTATCCAAAAACCACCGATACCACGCACTTGCCAAGGCAAGTGCAGTAAAGACAGAGATATGTAAAGGAACTAACACGTCACAAGTACATAGTAATGTACGGTGACCGTAACGAAACAACCACAGGAATAAACATCCTAAAACTGAAGGAATGGAACCTTGGAAAGGCCTAATGGCCCGACCACTGTATTTAGAACATACCAGTCAGCGAGAAGCTAGACTTGGTCAAGACCTCAAACATGGCTATGCCATGGAGATTTCTTTTAACACCACACCGAACCATTGTTTTAAAACCCAAAATTTTCTTTCAAAACCATAAACCTTCTTTTAAAACCTTGGATTTTAAAACCAGACCAACAGCATTATGGTGAGTATCATAGGATGATACAAGAGGAGTTGGCAACAGAATACTTCACCTAGGCGTGTGACGAACACTACGAGTATACCCGTTACGGGATGTGGGACAACCGCACTCCGAAGGAGCTTGCGGGCCCGATATAGTTGGGTAAGTGGTAACGTATCAACATGGTACCCCACGTATGTATACATGTAGTGTGCGACACACGAGAAGTAGTCAACTCCGTTCTACGGACCATGAGTGAGTTCAATCAGAACCGCTGGACACCTCAGACGAGCAAGTATCAAGGAACTCAGAGAACCCATCTGAAGATGAGGAATAAGAACTAGGAAGTGCAAGAGCACATACTAGTAAGTATAGACATTGGATATGTCTCAAATAATCCAAACAATCATGACAGCTGGAAGGTATACCCAGCCTAAAAACAGTAAGGCAATCGCCTAACGTGAACACCACGATGCTCAACAAACGGGACAGAATTCCCAAGAGCAACCCCAAGATTACCGCAAGTATACTCCATCATTGAAGGGAATACCAAACCTAGTCTTAAACACTAGGAACAAGCATAAACAGTCTACCCAAGGACGGGAGACGTCATGACCCAAAAGGGGAAAACTCAAGTACAACACCACAAGAAGGTACAGTGGACAACATGTCATCAACATTAGCCGGATGTAACGGCATGCTTCAACAGCACTCAGGAGCAATCCTTGAAGGGTGTCTGCATTGCAACAGTCGAACAACAGCGACATGATAAAAGCATGAAAGTTAGAACGAACACGGACCCGAAGGGATTTCACTTAACAGGAAATGCCTAAGATACTGGGAGACACTTATTAACACCATTTGTCTAAGAAGGTCTCCTATGGACGGAAGCGTGATGCCACGACTTACCATGGAGCCCAATAATACCTCCAACCCACGACAGTATACATGGAGTGGAAACATGTATAAGCAGCTTGCAAAAGCATAGCTGGCAGCAATATGGCTCTAAGGCCATAAACCTGACGCGTGGTGTAACCTTAAACGGTTGCAAAACCCGCACCACCACTAACAAGACTTGCAAGAAATATTGCCTCATACGACAAGAAATCAACAACTGGACCATAAATTCAAACCCAACATTCTGAGTGGCTTGGAGTAATGGCCAACCCAATGTCACTGTCACTAGAGCATCAGCCTAGTATACAGTTGACGGAGTTCTTAATTACCGCCATGCCTTCTGTAGCAATGGTAGCACAGAGGCACGAGAATCATGATAATGCCAACATTGGCCTAGTCCACATTTGGACACTACAAGAAACCCAAGGGAAGGTACCCCTCGTTAGCCAAAGACCACCAATGTGGTGAAGATGTGAACCCTTGGAAAGGCTTCCATCTATTATAACAATAAGCCTACGCTTATAAATATTGTCAAGGGGCGATGGAAAAAGGAAATGAGATTTTCCAAACCATTACGACGTAAGGAGTAAGCATACCCCATATGCACTCAAGCATGTGGTGAACCGTTGTATAAACACCAATATGATAACCTGGACATGAGACCTATGAGTAGAGACAACCCCCTCAACGAGAGATTTCACTTGTCAGTGATGGAATACCCCCCAATTGGAGAACGGGACCAGAAAACCCTTGAAGTTTCTTGGGATGTCCCGGTGATGTACATACCAGAATAAAACCGCACAGCCAGAGCCTAAACCAATGCTCAGCTTTGGGAGGACAATAATTGTCAAAAACAATCAATGTGAGTGCACGTTGCACATCACGAATGACCAACGCTCAAGAGAGCTTGTAAACCGGTAAATTGCTTTATCCTTGGTCAACCAAATACTTGGTAAATTATATCACAAATGATGATAGAATGTGAGGTAAGTTAACCTACACATAAAACCTAAGTGGAATAAGACATCTCCACATTGGGAAGATAATAAGATTGCCGTATGCTACGACAACCGTCATACACACAAACACAGGGAACTCCTAGTATATTTACACCATAAGGAAATGGTGCCAAGGACAATGTCACTAAGTAAAAAGGAACTACCACAGTAACAGAAACAGTAAAAGCAATGTTGTACAATGAGTAAGAATACGGTGCGCAACAGGCGACCGCTATGGGGGAGTAGTTAAGCAATAACACGGAGTATAAGTATGAGATGACACACAGAAATATTCTTTCCTATCACATGAGTGACTTACTGTCAAGCGTTTACGCCTCTGCACTCTGTATGACTGAGTGTTTTGGTATTGCACTTGTGCAGCTAATGATCTAATGGGATGGCTAAGGATATGGAGAATGTAAACCGTAGTAAACCCTTCTTTTCACCAACGAACATGGCACTAGCCAGTTAAGCAAGCTTAGCAACAAACCGTACGGCCTAAGGCCAAAGAAGCACGAAGAGTGCACAATACACTAACAATCACAAAATGTGAATTCCAATGGAATAAAGGTGAAAGGAGACTTAAGAAAGTCACTAGGACCGACGCATAGAAATGCAAGGTCATACAAGTAAAGGACACTTGTACTGAACCAGAAGAACTGGTATAATTCAGAAGCTATTGACAACAGAGGAAGCACTACAACTAAGTAGTGACTTAACCTCGCCCGACAACAAGTCGGAGGAACTTAACGAATAATCGTGGAAGCACGAATAGCATGTGCAGTAGATTACCAGAGAGCTGGTTATAAATCTTAACTCGTCGAGTTCAAACACGGTAAAAGAATACCGCAGTTGTTTAGTAAACCTTATTCCCATAATAGACGGATGAGAAGGTGATGTATAGCACATTAAGGATAACACGAAGGGTAAGTAACCCAAGCTATCAGGGTCGCAGCAGAGAAGCTAGTGGGCCCTAGCTAGGAGACAATATACCTAGTGAGTATAATACAATGGCTGTTAATGCCTTGAAGCCTGATAGGCTAGAACCGAATTAACGATGAGTTAAATAAACTCATATAGGAACTCTTGGTGCAAAGGCTAAACCGTTGGTATGGTTAAGACCCTTTGACCAGAGCATATTCTATAGTATACCGTAGTGAAGCTAAACGCTTCAGTTTGCCCAAACTGATTAAACCAATGTTTAATAATAATAACATATGGTAGATTACGTGGGCGTAATCCCTTTTAAGGGGGGTAGAGCGAAAACCGCTTAATGTAAGTTTTTATGAATAAAACACTTAAACCGTAATGTGCATAGCACAAATGAGAATCAAATTGATGATTGGTACTATGTTAAACAAACATAAGTACTCATTCATATTGTAATTATGGTAACTAGGCATTAAACATGCAAATACCATAGGAGGAATGTACCTATCTTGTAACACCAGTGTAAGAGTATTAGTAAAAGAAAAGTAATGAGTAGTGGACGGAGCTCCACAAGTATTGTAACCTTTGAAGAAGTAGTACGAAATGAATGAGGATAGTAGATGAATGAAGCTTATGAGTAGTGGGATCGTAAGTAAAATATGTGAAACAATTGAAGCCAACTAAATCTTATAAGTGTAGTATTCCGTAGTTAGAATATAGGAGATGATGGTGAGTAATGGATGGAAGTAGTGAGGGTTGATGAAATGAGCATTAGGACCGAACCATGGAGTAAAGCATTTGGGAAGTAGAGTGAGGACGATTGATGGATTGAGTCCATCCTTTGGAGATGTATGAATTCGCAACCACGACTAGAAAGAATAAAAAGATAGAAAATGAAAACAATTAAATTATAGTTGGTTGAACCTGATGTGGGAAGTCGAACTTGATCCTGATCAGATCAAGGGAAACCGAACACAAATTGGGGTGGAAAGATAGTTCAACACTGATGCTGATCACATCAGGGTCGAATGATTCTTGAAGCTCCCCTCAAGTGGTCACAAGAATCACACATAGGATAGAAGTAATGAATATAAATTGGAACATGGAGTCGTATGTTTTAGAAATTTTAATTGGTAGTGGTGGAAGAATTTCTTTTAGTAGGGAGAACGAGGATGTGTTAGAAGTGAATACCGAAGAAGATAGTAAGGTAGTATGTGGTATAATTCCAAGGGCAGCGGGACATAGAGGAGTCCCGTGTCTAGAGGACCTGAGCGCCTGCGGGATTGGAATGTGTATTGCATCGCTTTGGGGATAGCCTTGCATTGTATGTATGTATAAATTGGTAATGAGGAACCGGATGGTCGGTAGTAATGTGGATTGGAGTGATTATTATGCATTAGTATGGTATGGTATGGTATAGTATGTAGGAACCGTGGGTAACGGATTTGGGATGGTAAGAGGAAGAAGGTATGGCTTTGGTATTAGACACGTAAGAATGAGTAAACATTATAAACCCATAACCTCGAACAACTTTGAGGACAAAGTTCCTAAGGGGGGTAGATTGAAATACCCCGAACTTAAATATAGGGATTAAAATTTATCTCATATGTATTTAAGGGCCTAATGGTACCCAATTAATACTAGTAAGGAAAAATAAATCCAAAAGAAATAAAGAAACGCTTTAAAAGCGGAAAACGCTAAATAAGCGTTAAATAACCATAGGAGGTACGAGACCTCGGTTAGAGTATTATATGGATTTTGAAGGTTTAATAAGACCTAAATAATATATGGGAACAAATCCCGAAGAAAACGGATCCTTAAAACGGATTAAAATCACTAACGAACCTTAAAGCGCGTTTTCGAGAGGTAACCGAGAAAACGTGACTTTAAGCGGGTCAAATAGACTCGTAACAATTTTGGTCAACTAAATAATCATTAATAAATATTAGTGAGGCTTTAGAACCAATAAAAATCAAGAAAACGAGAAATTAGTAAAAACTGTCAAAAACGGGAAGTTGTGGGGTAGAGATATAAATAACACAAACTTATGTGTCCACTTTTAAAATAAAAGAAAAAATTGTGTGTGTGTGTGTGCTAGTGAGCCGGCCCCTACCCCCCTCTCTCACACACTCACTCACCCCTTCTAATTTACAAACAAACAAAAACAATAAAGTAACCCCCACCCTCACTTTATTTTCTCTCTCCTACCCATTCTCCTCCCTCACTCACGTACTCACCTCCTCCCTCACTCTCTTTTCTTTCTTCTCCTTCCTCCCCCATGCGATTTCTATGGAGGTTTGAAGAACCACACACAAAACCTCACTTCTCTCCTCTTGTTACTCCATCAAACATTCTCCAAAAATTATAAAAATACCACCATTGGAATCCTCTCATCAAGAGCTACATTCCTATCTTTTCAAAAATCGAAAACAACAACTTTCATCTCCATGGGTATGGAGCATTTGGAGCTTCAAGACCACCATTAGAAGGCCCTCCTTCTCCTTGTTCTTTTAAGGTAAAAATATTCCTAAAAACTCCATCCTTTTCTAGCCTCAAGGGCAAAACGAAAATGAAAACTAAAACCTTTGTTGCTCCTTGTATCCTAGCCGATTTTGGCATCTTGGTGGAGTTGGAAACTTTGTTCTTGAACCACTCCAAGCTTCATTTACACCCTTGCAAGGTAATGAGAATTCTAAACCCTAAAACCTACTTAAAGTTTAAGAATAGCTATAGGGTTAGTTTTTTAGTGTATTGAAATGTGTATGTATATGGGTTGTAGAGTAGAGAATTTTGTTTGCTAAACCGGTGGAGAAAGAGGAAAAGAAGAAGCAAGAGGAAGAAAAGAAATTAGAAGAGAAACAAGGTAAGGATACTCACCTTTGTGTAGCCTTGTATATGTATGGATGTAACAGATTTTTAGAAGTTTGAAATGAGTAATGGAAATGGTATTGTGTAGTAATGTCTTGTGCAGGAGAATCTAAGTGCTTAAAACCGTTGAAAAACATGTAAAATGTATTGAAACTTAGTTGGGTATTGGGTTGTTGAGTGCAGGAATTTTTAGTAGTGTTTTAGTATTGGTAAATGTGTATGGGAGCTTGTATATTGATGTTGTGTATAAACAGGTGAGATGATGTTAATGTGTGAGAGAAACCATGTGGAGAATGTTAATAATATAGGGGAGACTATGTCAAATTTTATCTAGGAATTTGAGGACTTAAGTGTTCAAGATGAGAAAACAACCTAGGTAGTGACTAGGTGTATGTGGAGAGTATAATGGGAGCGTTTAGTAGCTTGTAACAGATTTGGGGGTGATTTGTTAATGGGTTGCAACTAGGAAGTGAATGGATGTATTTTGGCTACTAGGGGTAGCATTAGTTGAGGAAGTAATGGAGGAAATAAGAACCCAAAAATCTGCAACAAAGTGTATAGAGATACATTGGAGAAGTTAGGAAGAGTTAGTGTGGAAGAATTGATGACAAGAGTGTTGGACTTGGGTATAGATATGGTAGTGGCTTGGGAATGAATTGGAGGGTAAGGTAATACATTGTAGGCTTTGGAAATGGCATTGGGAGATGAGAATATACATGGGGGAAATAGGAGCAAAAATCTGTAGCGTTGGAGGATGAAAAACTGTTGTAAGTGTGGAAGGGAAGTGATGAAATTGTGTAAGTGGATTGATGGATTTAGTAAAGCATTTGGTGGGTGAACTAAGGCAATTTGAAGGGCCTAGGTAGTGTTTAAACATGTGAAATTACATGTAAGAAGATTGGAGAAACAATGGGTAAAGTATGGGACTGAAAACAGAAGTAAAAATGCAAATACTGGGCCCGACCGAACTTGCGACCGGACTTGCAAGTTCGGTCGAGCCCAGATTTACAAAGACGGGAAAGCTTCTGGAATCGACCGGACTTGCGACCGGACTTGCAAGTTCGGTCGGACCAGAAAAATTCTCCCGTCTGGAACCTACTGGAATCGACCGGACTTGCGACCGGACATGCAAGTTCGGTCGGCCAGAAAAATTTCCGTCGAGTAAGCTACTGGAATGGACCGACCTTGCGACCGGACTTGCAAGGTCGGTCGGGCTAAAATTTTTCCGCTAAGTAACTTACTGGAATGGACCGACCTTGGGACCGGACTTGCAAGGTCGGTCGGCCCTGGAATTTTCACCCGATGTAACCTACTGACTCGGACCGAACTTGCAAGGTCGGTCGCAAGTTCGGTCGGGTCAAAACTTACAAAAAAAAAAACTATAAGACTATGGTTAGTATATGTATGTATGTATATGTATACCCACCTATACATACGTGCATATATGTGTAAGTAAACCATTGTTAAGTAATTAAAAGTAAGTAAATAAAATGTAAGTATAAGAATGTGAAGACCTAGTAAGTATGAGTTAGGAAGCGTAAGGGTAACCGAATTAAGTTAATGATAGTTAGATTAATTATTCGGTTGTATGTATATCATAGGATTTGAATTGTGAATACCGGAGGAACGTTGGGATACGAGTACAACGGTGAAAGGTATGATTTCTTCATGCCCTGTATCCTAATCTGGTTACCCCGATTTGTGTGCTTATTTGACCACCTAAATAAGATAAATGCATGAATCGGACTATATTGCACTTACCTGTGCTTGACTTATGTTGTGCTTGATATTTACTGTCTTGAGCACTAGTTTGTATAATTCATGAAATATATGAATGGTGATGTATGGTATTCGAACCTCGTATTGTACTTGTGTAATGTATTGCACCTCGTATGTATGTGTATATGTGTATTGTATTATTGTGGCTTGGATGTTGACTTGTGCTAATTCCTAACTATCTAACTCCTAACTTAAGTGAGTAAATTGGAATGAGTACAAGTCCGATATAGCTTCGGCCACGCGTGAGGATGCGGAGTCACAAGAGGTTGGCTGCAATTCCTGACTCTTAAACTGGTCCGCGGCCCAAATCCCTTAAATGGGTAGCATCCCGGATTAGTGAGTCAAGTAAATCCCGGAGGTGGGACGGTGTAGTCCCCAGGGCCGGAGGTCCCGACGACTTAACTTGAGTAAGAGTAAGAGTAAGTAAGTATGGATCCGTAAGTATGTATGAGTATGTATCGTATGTATGAAGTAACGAGTAAAAGAGTAATCTCCACCCGATTAACCCGGGTGGAACAATGAAGCTAACAAGAACTGTACTTTGTGTATGTAGTAAGTATGTGTATTCGGAAGAAGGTAAAGTGAGTATTGAATGGTTATATCGTAATCCTTGTATGTAATGAATTGTATGTATGTATGTTATGTAAGTATATTATACTGTGTGTAAGAGCATGTATGCATGTATGCTTGTATGAAAATGAACCGCATGTATTCGACCAAGTGGTCGGCGTACCCTCACTAGTACGCGGGGTATGCGGTTATCATGCTCGGCGAAAGCTGACCCCTTCGGGGGACATTTTTTTAGTGTGCAGGTACCCGAATAGAATATGGTCAAGGAAGAGACCGGAGGCACACCTTTGTAATTAGGAGTAAGTAGTTTGTGAGGAACGGGTAGTAAGTAGTCTCGTAGTGAGTACGTATGAACTTTGAAGAGGTAGTATATTTGTATAAGGATCTTAGTAAACTCGGTATGTGGATTATATTGTATGGTATTTGAAGTATTGTATCGAATGAAAGAATGTAGCGTGTATTGGTGTATGAAATATATATGGTAGATATGTAATACTCAGGATTCCGGTCCATCAGACCGATGCTGTAAGCAGTAATAGTAGCCTTGTTAGCCACGTGGGTGGCTAACGGCATTGTATCACCCATTGTATGTAAGTAAGTATCCGCTGCGTATATCTGACGTGTAAGGAGATTGGACGGTAAGCATGTATTAATGGTAGGGGTGTTACACTTGAAGATTTCGGTTGTAAACCTTGGTTCCCTAGCCTTATTTTCTTCTCCTTTTCATGTGGATTCAGTTGGTATACCAAGATCTACAAGGAGTAGCTAGATCCAAGCCAAAAACACCATTTTTGGCATCTTAAACAAGGTAAAACTTAGCTATCTTCCAAGCTAACTACCCACGGTTTTATACCTTGTTCTTGAGAGTGTTTTGATACTCTTTTTCTACTGGAAAAATAGGGCCGAAGTAGATATACAACAAGCTTGAAGATCTAAGGTAAAAATCAATGATTTTCATGACTTAAATTACTTCTCATGGTTAGCTCATGTGTGGAGTTTAATCATGTCTTGTTTTCTACATGAAGACAAGTAAATCAAGCTTTGGAGAAACTCTCCTTAAGGTGGCGAATTCAAACAAGGCTTTACCTAAGTTAAATCAAGGTATAAATCACTTAAACATTAACTTTGCTAAGTTAATATGTTCTTAAACTACTTCTAATTAAATTGCCGTGAGTGAATGAGTAAAATAGGGTCTTGTTTGACCTTAAAATGATTAAGGAATGGTTTAATAAATTTTATAACTAATTAAACAAGCATAATTGTCAAATTTAAGACATTATGTAGAAGTTTGGTAATTAAATGAAAATTACATGGTGAGGCCGAGATCTATATGTATTTTTGGGACATTTATGTGTAATTTATTTTGCAAGCCAATGTTTGTAATAAGGCCATGTATTTTAGGCCATTTTATTTATGCATTTACAAGCTTTTATTTAAAGTTTAGGTGATATATAATTATTACCGAAATGAATAAGGGGTGAAAGTGTAATTAAATTAAATTTGGGGGCTTATTAAAAATAAGGCCGAAAATTAGAGGTTAAAAGGATTTAAAATAAAGTTTATAAGATTTTATAAAGTTTTGGGGTTAAATGGTAATTTTTGAAAAGTTTGGGTACAAACCGTGAATAATGGAGATTAGTGGTCAAGGGAATATTAAGGTGGTCAACCTTGACCATATGGTAGGTTTTGACCAAATTAGATAAGTTAGATAACTTATTTAAGGTTTTATAATAAGATAAGTATTTGATGGTAACAATTATATAACATATGTGGTAAATATGTTATTACCGAAAAGTAAGGGTGTATAATGGTATTATAAACACCCATGGGCTATTAGGAATTTTTAGGAATTTATTGGGTTGTTTTTGGAATTAAAATGAACTATATATGTATAATATATAGTTATTATGTCATTATGACACTTTGGAGAAATATAGGTGGTGGAAATGTGAATACCGAAAGTATATGGGTTAATAAGGATATTTATAACCCTTTGGAGAAATTTAGAGATTTTTAGAATTATATAAGAGTATTTATTAAGATATATGTATAATATATGGTTTTAATGAATTATTAAACTATATGTTATAAATAGGGCCAAATGGCAATTATTGAACAGTTTTGGGTCTGTTCGGTATTTTATAAATATTGACCATAGGTTATATTTATATTAAGGTTAGAATGTTATATTAAATGGAATATATAACATGGTATAAGTTATGGGATGATTTTGTGAATAAAGGAAACTATGGTTTATGGAAAAGTATAAGGTTTAATATATATGCCTATGAGGCAATATATAATAGTTTTGTATAAAAACTATAGGTTATAAGTTAAAGGAAATAAAAATATCATATCATATGATATTAACATATGGTACAACATTATATGATGTTATGTGGTCAAAATGGGATTTAAATAAATTCAAGGGCTTAACCAAATTATTAAGAGTTGGAAAATGAATTTTAGACTAAGGTCTATAATGTTATAAATGTTATAACAATTATATGGTATTAAGGTGGTTTATTGGAATTAATACACATAAGGTATTCACATTAAATGATGTGACAAACAATAAGTAAATGAGATTTATAAACTAAGGTGTTTATGGAATAAACCTTAGGAGTTGTAAAAATACAACATAAAGTGTTACATAATATTAGGATAATAATCTTAATATAAGTTGTATAATATAATACAACTAATGGGAATAATCATCTAATAAGAGATGATAAAAAGTAACATAAAATATAAGAGTTTGTTAAACTCATGAGAATTACCTATGTGGTAAATATATACATACACAAGAATAATGTATATAAGGTGGATATATATTTTGGTTGGGAACCATATGATTTAATGGTGGGGGTTATTTTTTTAAAAAAAATATAGTTACGAACTATAAGTTATGAATTTTTGGATGCAAATATTGTTTGCTAAAGATAAAGGGATCATATAATACATTGTGTTATAATGGATGGTGGGAGAATGATACAATATAACAAATGATACAATACAAAAAAATAATATAATACAATCATGCATGCATACATGCAACCATGGGTTACGTACCTAAACTAGATGGTGGATAAGATTAAAAAGAAATACAACGTATTAAACTTAACAGTTGAAATATTATGACGTATGAGTTTTAGGTAACAAAGCCGACTGTTTTAGAGAAACATGTAACAAACAACTGTAGAAAACAGGGATGAACTGTCGGGGTTACTTATTATCCGGAAGTACCGGGTGTAGTTAGTCATGGAGACTGACTTATAGTTTTGATACCGTTTAGATTAAACTTCTGACAAGACGCTTGACGAGCTAGAGGACTACACGGAGCATAGGATCTTGCTGATTCATACTCCACCGTAATACGATCAGGGTGAACGGTATGTAAAGGGGTTTGATCCGAGTTATCCTAAGGTTGCTCCTTGGGCTCGGATTTGGTTGATATAACTTGTGTGTTATGTGTATGGATACGTGTATGTGCTTAAGTGTTGCTACATTTATTATTATGCACGAACGTCCTACGGGACTAACACTACGTCGACTATAGATCGACTTATATAAACATACATATACGTTGTGATGACATGACGGTTACTTGATATAATACCATGATATTAATATTAAGTATATGGTAACCTAAGTAAAACACTTAGGGATGAGTCACGACATTGTCGGTCTCTAGAGCGTGGATCTCGAACATGAATATAACCTAGATTACTTCTAGGTATGCGTGAGACCCATTGGGCAGCTAACTAATAATTATTCTCCATAGGACTAAGAGCAGATCTTAAACATTATGAGAGAGGGATGGTATGAGTTGAGGTGAGGAATCCCAGTGGTTTACGAACCACTTGGTTGCGCATTTGTGATCACTAAGGGGTTTCCTAATTGGATTCCGCTCCAGGTTATACCCAACGAGCCCAAACTGGATCGTGGGTCAGGTGGCTACGGCCTTTTTATGGACGTCTTACGAGACATAAGAGAGTCAGGGGCCTCCGGACCTCTGGTGAAATGAGCACCTTTGTGTGTACGGGAGGACTACTGTCCATGGTGAGGTTATCGGGTTGTCCTAACATGACGCCCAACTGGTATTAATAATTAAACATGGTTGGATGGAGCCCACAAGGCTAAGGTAAATTACATATTAAACTGTACGCTACGGCAAATGTACATTGTACATGTGGATGGGGCCTTGAAGGCCAAACTAAAATGAGTTAACGATGGATGGTGAACGCTACGGCGATTGTACATTGTACAATAAACTGTAATTTTTCGATACGTTCGATATATGCTTGTTGTTTGAAATATTCTATGGATGTTTGGTTGAATGGATGGTTAAGTGTTTATGAATATTTGGATGGATGTCTATGTATATTTATGCATATATATTACAGTATTGTTTATAACTGTAAAATGGTAAAGCATGAAACCAATCTAATAATAATAAGATGGTTAAAATGACAAGTGACCATTAGGGTCCAGGCCCGGCATACTCAGCGTCTATCGCTGATACTACACTCATACAGGTTGTTGATTATCGCCGGAGCTGAAGTGCAGGGACATGGTAAATAGAGTTTACTTTAATTACCGCACATGGAGTTCGTTTGGTTTAGCAATGAAGATGGTGTATGGTATTATGGTAAGGTTATGTATTTTCAGGATTGGGTAGACGCTCACTTGTCGATGTTTATGGTTTATGGACTAGTATGATGTATAAGACTTTTCTCGTTATCACGGCGGTTAGTAATTTGTTTATATTGGAAGTTGGATGTAGTTTTGGCTTCGTTGCTCGCATGGGCGAGTAATGGCCGGTGACACCTGAGTGAGTTTTGTAATTGTTATTTATTTTCCGCTGCGAGGCGTTTTATTTATTGCTACGTGAGAGACTATTACGTGATTATGGAGAGGGGTGTTACACAATGCATCTAAGGTATACAGCTAATGGTCGCAATATTGTGCGTAGTATACATCTAGTTTGAATGTTTTGGATTTATCCAAAAATTAAACTAATTGAATTAGTTTTTTTTATTCTTAATTGAATTTTGTAATCAAATTTAGAATTTTAGGTATATGAATATCTAAATTATAATTTGATTGGAATTGTGGTTTTGACTCTGTTTGATTTGGTTAACTGAATTATCTAAAAAAATTATTTATTCTTTTTTCTTTAGTCTTTAGGAAAAGTGGGAAGTGATATGACAAACCCTATTCAATTCTAAAACTAAGAGTGAAATTCAATTCTCTTTGTTGCACCTCTCTTATGAATTTGCTTCGTTCTCTTCTGTGGCACCGACACACCGTCACCTTTCACCATCGTCATCCATTGACAATAGACTGAACTTATCTTCTTCCTCTTGTTGCTCCCGATATAATGAATTTATCTTCTTCCTCTAGCTCTAGTAATAAAATTTATAACTTGTCTTCTTCTCAGTCTCGAGTCTTCATTCTGCTATTAGGTTTTTGGTTTTTTTTTGTTAACTAAAAACCAAACAAAAAATATGGTTTTCGGTTTTTTTCTAATTTCGGTTAGTTGAAATCCAAGCAAACTAAATTTGGATTTCAGCTTGGTTTTCTGTTTTTTACTCAAATTTTTTTTAGATTTTGGATAATTTGGATAACAGTAAATTTGGTTTGGTCAAAATTTGGATAATTCGGTTTTTAACCGAAATTACCGAAATCCAATCTTTTTTTACAATTCGGATTTCGTTTAACTGGATTATCTAAATGCTCACTCTTACTTAGCACTAGCATATATTATTCATTACTAGCATATATGAGTACCCATGGATAGGTACGCCGCCAATGAACATTGCTAGCAATGGCAGATTTTTCTTTTTAAAACATAACATACCATATATTGATACAGAGACATCCATGAGAACATAGTTGGACAAAACGGGAACATCATCAGGCCCTAGTAGCTACAAGTGCAATTAAGCATGTCCTAGTGACAATAGCTTAAGGTAAGAGGGCTAAGAACATCTTAACAAGCCTAGAAGATCATTACACATAGACACTCACCTAGATAAATGAGATTATACTATCATCCTAGAATTAAGATCGAGTAACCAAACAAAAGATAAGCACCCAAAACCAGCACAAAAGGGCTACTAAGCCATCAAATTTACAGGAGAGACCACTAAGTAAAAGAAGATGATCACCTAGAACCTAAAACATTTTAAAGAGATCCTTATAAGATCAAGTTTAGGACGACATTAAAAACTAGAAGAAGGTTTCCTTAACTCAACATGGCCCCCACCATTCTTGAGAGCTTCTTCAATCTGTGTGAGATGATCAACGGGAGGGGGAGGGGGTGGAAGCTCTCTTTTTGTCCTTGTGTGTTATCTCTTACCACCGTAGATCCCAAATCTTCACCCTAGAGACGTAAGCAAGGAGATTGTTGAAGGGGCACTTCCGTAGCAGGGTTGGATGATCCAAGAGCATAGCATTGAGGTGATCTGCAATATTCTGCTAGTGTATGATTCTGATGGCCCCCAAGTCCACGCTCATCCAGAGTCGAGACTAAGGTCATTGGAAACAATAGGCTCCTCCTAAACACTTGGCTTCTTTGCATAACAATGGAGTTGTATCAATGGAAGAAAATTTATGTGGAGAGTCATTGTCCAAAGGTAAGTAGTCCCTTGAGCGACTCTCAGCGAAAGATAGGTCAATCGTGCGGTGAAGAAAAGAGCCACTAACACCACAAACTAACGACATATTGTCTTAAGATAACGAGAAGACTAAGAGTTTTTCATTGCATGAAAAGGGCATACAACGAAGAATTGGGAGTGACAAGTTGAGAAGAACCTTGAGTCAAACAAACCAATAATCCGACGGCAGGGTCATATACCATCCTTGTGTACTTACCTAGTAAAAAAGCTACATACTCGGAAAAGGTTCGGGTGCACAAATGCCTCAAAACATCGTAAATACGCACCTAGCAGGGTATTCATTTGAATTCATGATGTGCAAGGGCAATACCAAGCTCAAGCCTTTGGATTTCAAGCAAACACCCTTCAATAAGCCATAGACTCCTTATTTGCACCGCATGCATGACATGGATGCAATTGAACTCGTGATGAAGCAGCAGGGGGCCATCTTGCAGAGACGAAACCTCTGAAGTCACTCTAAAGGGCAGAGATGGTGACACAGAAGATGAGGGGAGAGATATCTTTGTGAGCAGAAATCTTCCTCATGGTGCACCTCCCTATAGTGGTAAAGAAAGTCGTGTCGTTATCCACCATTGCAAGAGATGAAAGTATTTCTGGGTTGGTGATATTAGCAGTGAAAGAAGGAGAAAACAGAGCATAAGAGAAATGCGGGGGGAAGAGGAAAAGAACTAAGTTGAGAAGGATGAAGCGCAGGATGGGAAGGGATGGAAGCTGGGGCAGATGTAAGGGAAGTAAAGGTTGCATGCTGGAAACACATGTAATGCCGCAGTGAGTCATGATGGCTTGTGGGAATCATGAGGGAGGGGAAAACGGCCGAGAAAGAAAGTGGAGCGGGTGACGCACGTAAAATATCCACTCTTCGTCAATTCTCCTTATTTTCGATGATGAAGCTCAACACGGAAAAGGTGGGCAAGCGAACGAGCACTCCTATAGGGGGAGAAATACATGTCGGCGGGCTGTAGGAGAGACGGGCTTGGAGAGAAAAACAGGCTGGGTTCTTGTTGTCAGCAATGACATATTTGTATATGAGCATTATGATTATGCAAATAGGGACAAGGGGCAGAATGGCGTCAACAAGTTGCGTGGTAATGAAGTTATTGTATTTGCTTGAATAGGACTGAGAAAATAGTTTTATTTTTGGTGATCAGAAATCTAATAAAGTTTTTATTTTTTGTTATAGCTTGATAATATTTCAATCCAATGAAATACATCTACAACACAACTACATTCAAATCAAACTAATCAATGCTAAGTATGTTCGTGGAAATGAATTCTGACCAATCCTCTAGCATCTCAGTTATGTGATTCTATTTATATTGTTCGTCATCCACTAGTTGCTCGAAAGCCTTGAACAAGCAAAAATGAACACTGATGAGAAACTACAAGTGCAACAAAGGATAAAATAGAAACTAAGACTTTCAAAGAATGTCTTATACCTTGTCCAATGAGTTCTCTGGCAAAAGCGTGGATGATGATACTAAATCATGCATAAACCTCATAATATAGTAACCACATTCTAATCCACCGGGTTGTACTGGACACTACATATTCACACATGTATGTTCTCAGTCATACTTGCAGGTCTAATATTAACGTGTTAACTATTTACATAAAGTAAGTAAAACTACCTTCGCTAGAGTCCATAGGATGTTCTTCACTTGTTTTTGCGTTGAAAAAAAATGCAGATTTCAAGGCACTATAAAAAATAAACTGTAACGCCCCAATTTAAAGTAAATACAACGGAATAAAAATCTCTAATGGCGATTACAGATCATCGGGTTCCAAACACCCAGTACAAAACCTCACTAATTACTTGAAATACCCCAAACCTTAGTATATTGTTTAAACACCTAAATATGGTATATTAAGACTAAAAAGAGTCTTAGAAACATTAGTAAACAAATTTAAACGATAGAAAACACAAAATGTGCTTTAAGGTCAATAAGAGCCAAAACGTGCTCTAAGCTTGGGATAAGCTTGGTTAAGACCTAATGAACTTACCAAGACCTCATTTATATACTAATGAACATATTAAACCAATTACCAAAGAAAACCAAGCTTGAAAACAAGTTAAAACACAAAATGTGCTTTAAGAAGTCTTAAAGCACATTTTTGAAAAATTGTCTTGTAAATGAGTTTTGAGTGGCTAAATGTACATCATTACTCTTAAATATATATGTGTACTATATAGTATCACATTTGGATGTCTATATCAATGGGAAATCAAAAATTTCACTTCTATGTGCCTTGTTTTCATGAATAGTGATTTTGATAAGCTATTTTGTAACATATGTTGTATTAAGTAATTAAATGATTCAACAAAGACTAAAATACCCTCATATTACTATTGGGGGCCGGTTTTTAAGGGTGGTGACTCACCACTCTTGTTAGCTCATTAGTTAAATAAAGATGACAAGTTAAGTACTATTTACTTTACTTTATTAACAAATATCTTCAAAAGCAACTTACCTTCTTCATTTCTTTCATGTTCCCACCGTCTCCAACTCCATCTCCTTCCTTCTTGCTCTCATTTTCGGACAAGCTACAGCACCACCATCATTTCACCACCTTTGACCATCAATAATTCATAGCTCACTTAACCAAATCAAATTCTAAGACCACCACCTTCTTCCTCTCATCAAGCTCTTCACTTCTATCTTCTCAAAACTTCAAGAGCCCCATTTCGGTGCCATGGAGTTCCACCATTGAAGGAGCTTGAGCTTGTATTTCTACATATTATTACTCTCATTTGCTTCTAGGTAAGGAATCTTAAATAAAAACTTCATTTCCTTCATGTTTTTGTTGTGACCGAAAACACCCATTGAAGGTGCTCTTTATATGGCTTTGTTTTAGCTTCATTCCAACCTTTCAAGGACTAGGTGGAGTCCTCTCTTCATAGATATTCAAACTCTCTTCAAAGACCAAGGTAAAACAACTACATTAATATTTTTGAAATAATGTAAAATTAGGGTTTACAATGAGATGAAGCTTAAAGCTTGAATACTCATTATGAGGTTTGTATATTGTTTAGAACTTGACAAGGAATCAAATACCTTACCGGTTTTATAAGGAAACAAGAAAGAAGTTGTTTGGAAAAGAGGTAAAAATACTAACCTAATGTAGTTTAATGCCTTAGGAGAAATGAGCTTATAATGCTTGTTAAAACTACCTAAAGAGCAAATGGTAAATGACCTAGTGAAATGTTCTCACGGAGACTAGTAAAAGAACATATGTCTTGTTGTATGTATTTGCAGGTCAAAGGCATATATATTGTGGAAATTCAGTGTTTATGATTTAAGCACTTTAAGGGCCTAAGAGCCATGCATTTTAAGGGCCTAAGTGCCATGCAATTTAAGTTATGCATTATATTTTAATGTAGTGAGATTTGAGTGAAGTTTTGTGTATGAGAGTGTTCTTGGTGTTCTTAGTGTTCTTGGGTGTTTAATGGTGAAAACAAAGTGCTTTGGTGTAACAAAATGCTAGGATAACCTATGTCGAAATTTAGGAAATGCATAAGGAGTTCAAGATGTTTTAAAGGAATTTTGATGAACTAGAAAGTGTTCTAGAGTGTAATAAGGACTTAGGCATGATCTTGAAGTTTTAGTATGTACCAAAGTCATTTTGGACTTAGGTAAAGACTTAGGCAAACTTTGGTAAATTGAGGAGAAAGTGTAAGCTTGGAAAAGGAATTGTAAGAATGACATAAGGAGTTTTGATTTGTAAGAAAGGATGTTTGGATGATGATGTTTGTGTGGGAGATATGTCTTGGTATAATAGTTAGAATAGGCATGAAACATCACTTAGGAACCTAGGGAGTAGATACTATAAGTGTTGGAGGCTTTGGAGAAATTTGGCTAAGTGTTTGAAGGCTTGGAAATTGAGCATTTTGCCTTGTCCGAACTTCCGTCCGGACATGGAAGTTCGGACAGGCTCTGTTGGGTAAGAATTTTGCACACTCAAACTATGTCCGAACTTGGGAAGTCCGGACACATGTTCGGACGCATGGATTTCCGCATTAAGAGATTCTCGACTCACGTCCGAAATCCGGACACAAGTTCGGACGTGTGTCTGTTTTCAGTTCAAAGTCACGGCTTGCGTCCGAACTTGGAGGTTCGGACACAAGTTCGGACAGGCCACTGTATGGACCAAAATTGTTGTTTTAAGTGGGGAAATGATGTCTAAAAATGGTAATTAACTAGTAAAGATGGTGTGAGGTTAATTAAGACATGTTAGGAGTGTTATAATGGTAATTAAAATGGTGAAGAGTTATAACAAGTGTGAAAATAAAATAAAATAGATATGTGAAGTAACAAGTTAACAATGGATTAGTGCGTTAATTAACCGACGTTACTAATGTGTTTAGGATTCTCTCAAGGTGGAAACGAATCGAGGCAAGGACCAAAGTATGGTTTTCTTGCAGTCTGTTGCCTACCGGTTTACACCGGCTTGTGTGTTGTTTGTTTTTCTGTGTGTTTATGACTTTGTAAGATTAAACCGTGTAAAGAGTTTACAGTTGTTAAATATTATTATGTTGATAAGTATGACTCTCTCTTCCCTTGTGTGTGTCTAACAAGACTTGACCTATTACTGTGATTTGTGTATTGAGTTTAATAATGAACTGCTGACAAGTGCTAACGGGGGAAGTGAGGAGTCCTGTAACACCCCAACCGCTAATCCTATGCTTACCGTCTAATCGTCCTATTAATCTTACGAGTTCGCAGCGGAATTATTACTTACTTACTACGGCGGGTGAAACAATGCCGCTAACCGCCCATACGGCTAGCTAGGCTACTAATACTTACAGTAACGGTCTGATGAACATAACGTACCGAGCTACTAAATTACTTGCCAAGATAACATATGCCAAATACTTACATCCTGGATCACCGAGTATTTAAAGTATATTCAATTACAACCTTTCAAGCTTACCAAAAGAATGAGTTTCTAAAGCTACTCATCTATACCCCAATCCAGTACTTCCATTATCCAAAAAGGTGTACCCCATGGTACACCGGCTATTCAAAACTACAGCCATGTACTACTCAGTACACCCATCATAAATTCATTGTTTACATTCCAAAAAGAAGATAAAAGAAATGAAACTCAATCTTCACATCTTCATCCCTCGCGGGTACCTGCGTGTAGTAAAAATGGTGCCCCAAGGGGCTCAGCAAACGCTGCATATGGACTCCGCATATACCGCGTGCTAGCTAGGGCACGCCGACTATTTGACGTCCACTAAACATGCAGTTCATTATTTCATACATACATGCTTGCATACAACATACCTTCATTCACAATACATTATTCATTCCAAGGCAACAATACAATTATGCTCACAATACTTACCTTCGCAAGGTTAGCCAAATTATGCACCCGGGTTAATCGGAGTGCTTATTACTCTTTTACTCATTACACAATACTTACACATTCTCTTTCATACTTTACTTGCTTACCTTTCCATACTCATTCACTTGCTCTTACTTACTCATACTTCTTACTCATACTCATATTAAGCCGGTGTGGCCTCTGGGCAGGGACTACACCGTCCCACCACCAGGCTTTACTTGACTCACCAATCCGGGATGCTACCCATTTAAGGGATTTGGGCCGCGGACCAGTTAAGAGTCAGGAATTGGGGCCAACCTCTCGTGACCCCGCATCCTCACGCGTGGCCGAAACTATATCGGACTTCTACTCATTCCAATTTAGTTACCAATTTAAGTTAGGATGGTTAGCTTGTTAGGAATAAGTTAGAAGTCCCTTCACACAATTAATCGGTCACGATACAATACATCATACGTACACACATTCATACTCATCCAAACATTTCATGAATTATACAAACTAAAATTTAAGAAAATGCTCACAACATACAACACTACATATTCACAAGTATGCATATTAACTCCGATTCGTGCATTTATCTTATTTGGTGATCAATTAGCACACAACACACAAATCAGAGTAACCAAGATAGCATACGGGGCATGAGGAATCCATACCGTTCACCGTTGTACGTGATTCCAAACGTCCTTCGGTGTCACAAATCAAGTCCTATTATATACATACAATTGAATGATTAATCTAGCTATCATTACTTAACTCATACTTACTATGTCTTTATACTCCTTACACTTACACTTTACTTACTTACTTTTCATTACTTAGGTTTTACTTTCTTACTTAACTTTGGCATGCTTTCATACATGTACATATATATATGTAGGTATATACATACATATATATATATGTATATTTTAATTTAAATAATTTTTTTTTTGACCGGACCGGACTTGCGACCGACCTTGCAAGTCCGGTCCATTCCAGTAGCTCAGATTACCGAAATCCTTCTGGCCGACCGAACTTGCAAGTCCGGTCGCAAGTTCGGTCGATTCCAGTAGCTATCCTCGGGAAATTTTTCTGGGCCGACCGAACTTGCATGTCCGGTCGCAAGTCCGGTCGATTCCAGTAGGTATCCTCGGAAATTTTCTGGCCGACCGAACTTGCATGTCCGGTCGCAAGTCGGTCGATTCCAGTAGGTTACAGGGGAAATTTTGGCCGACCGAACTTGCAAGTCCGGTCGCAAGTCGGTCGATTCCAGTAGGTTACAGACGGGAAATTTTCTGGTCCGACCGAACTTGCAAGTCCGGTCGCAAGTCGGTCGATTCCAGTAGGTTCAGACGGGAAAATTTCTGGTCCGACCGAACTTGCAAGTCCGGTCGCAAGTTCGGTCGATTCCAGTAGCTCACCCGTCTTTGTAAGTCTGGGCTCGACCGAACTTGCAAGTCCGGTCGCAAGTTCGGTCCGGCCCAGTATTTGCATTTTACTTTCTGTTTTCAGTCCTCTCTTTTACCCAATACTTCCCCATTGTTCCTACACTTAATCCCATGTTTTAACACTATTTAAACCTCCTAATACACCTAGTTCATTTCCTAACTCCTTACACAATTTTATACTCATTCACTCACCTAATTTTCTAAGTTTCAACTCACACTTTCACTAGTTGTTTCCTAGTTGTGTTTGCTACAGATTTTAACTAACACTCTCCATCTACAACTCCCTCTTCTAATGTCATTTCTAACACCTCTAATACATTACAACTACATTAACTATCTCTCCCCATCTTCCCTCTATCTATCTATTCAAAATCTGTTACACTTACATCATTCACCTAGTTTAAAATTCACTAAGTGTTCTAATTCTAGATAAATTTTGACATAACCTCCCCTATATTTTTACACTCTCACCACATTCTAGTTCACATTCACACTCTTTCACCTGTTTCAACAACCAAATATACAAGCTCTCATATACCAAACTCAATACTAAAACACTACAAAATTTCCTGCACTCAACAACTAATCCCAATCTGTTTGTAACAGTTTTAATGTTTTAAAGCTTCAAAATACTTAATTCTCTTACATTATACTACTAATGCATTACCATTTTACAATACTTTTACTTCTAAAAATCTGTTACATACTATACAAGGCTACACAATGAGCATTCTTACCTTGTTTCTTCTAGTTTTCTTTCTCTTCTTCCTTCCTTCTCTCTACCGGTTTTGTAATCTCAATCCTCTAACACTACAACCATTCACATACACCATTCAATACTAAACTAACCTAACCATTAATCAAGTTTAATCTAGGTTTTAGGGTTTAGAAAATTTATTACCTTCCAAGAGCAAAGAGCTGTTTGGGATAGCTCAAGAACAAGGTTTCTCACACCACCAAAATGCCAAAATCGGCTGAACACAAGGAAACAAGGTTTAGTCTAATTTTCGTTTTGCCTTTGAGGCTAGAAAAAGATGGAGTTTTCGAAATATTTTTACCTTAGAAGAACAAGGAGAAGGAGGGCCTTCTAATGGTGGTGTTGAAGCTCCAAATGGGGTATACCCATAAAATCGAAAGCTTGTTTTTGGATTTTGGAAAGATGAAAATGTAGCTCTTGATGAGAGGATTACAATGGTGGTATTTTTATAATTTTTGGAGAGTTTGGAGAGAGTTACAAAGGAGAGAAGATGGTTTGTGGGTGTTTCTTATTCACCATGGAAATCGCATGAGGTTGAAGAAGAAAAAGAGAGTGAGGAGGAGTGTGCACGTGAGAGAAGAGAATGGGATAGGAGAGAGTGGTAAAGTGAGTGAGTGTTACTTTTTGTTTTTAATTGTTTTTGTCTTTAGTATAAAGAGTAAGTGTGTGTGTGTATATATGTAAAATCGGACAGCACACAGCACTAGGGGTTTTAAAATTTTATTTACAATATTGGACACATAAGTTTGTGTAATTATACTTCTACCCCACAACTTCCCGTTTTTGACAGTTTTTACTAATTTCTCGTTTTGATTTTATTGGTCTAAAGCTTCACTAATATTTATTAATGATTATTTAGTTGACCAAAATTGTTACGAGTCTATTTGACCCGCTTAAAGACACGTTTTCCCGGTTACCTCGAAAAACGTGCTTTAAGGTTCGGTAATGTTTTTAAACCGTTTTAAATCCGTTTTCTTCGGGATTTGTTCCCTTATAATTTACTTAATTAAGCTCTAAATTACTTATTAGCCTAATTAATCACTATTTTTAATTACGGGGTATTTCAATCTACCCCCCTTAAGAAACTTTGCCCTCAAAGTTGCTCAAGGTTAATAGTTTTTAATTCTACTCATTATGCAAACCAATTGCCATAATGTATCTTCCTACACCTATGAGGTGTTTACTTCTTTCACACTGCAAGCATACACATTTCAACATCATACGCAATTCACATACACAATGCATCATTTCCATTCATACCATACCACAATACAATACACCATTACCATCCACAATACACATTACACCAATCACCATACATTGCACATACACATCATTCATTACACATTACACATACATACACATCCATACTAAATTCACTTGCACTACATGTGCCATACAAAATGCAATGCTTACCCCGAAGCAATGCTAAAGCAAAGGGTTCTACCCCCCTTAAAAGGGGTACGACCCGTACCCGTATACTAAATACTAGACTCTCTAGTCTATGAATAACTGCGGGTATTTAGCCTTCATGGCATCTTCCAACTCCCATGTCGCTTCTTCGACATCATGGTTAGACCATAGGACCTTCACCATTCGTATAGACTTATGGCGAGTGTCTCTGGTCTTCCTATCAAGGATTCTCACTGGGGTTTCGACATATCTCATGTTTGGCTCAATGGATAAGTGCTCGGGCTCCAACACATGAGAAGGATCAGCAATACTTCTTGAGTTGTGACACATGAAATACATCATGGACACGCCCCAAGTCCTCAGGTAGTGCTAACCTGTAGGCTACTGAACCAACTCTTTCGGTGATAGTGTACGGCCCTACAAACTTTGGGCTTAGCTTGCCCTTCTGACCAAATCGAAGACACCCTTCATAGGTGAAACTCGCAAGAACACTTGGTCGCCCACGGCGAACTCAAGGTCGCGTCGTCTCACATCCGCATAGGATTTCTGTCTATCTTGGGCTGCCTTCATGTTAGCTCGGATTTGTTGCACTTCGGCTTGCACTTGCTCAAGGTACTCCGGTCCTATTATGACCGCTTCACTTGACTCATCCCAACACAAGGGTGTACGGCAAGGTCTACCGTATAGAGCTTGGAAAGGCGACATCTTAATCGAGGCGTGATAACTATTATTATACGAGAACTCGATAAGATGAAGCTTATCTAACCAACTCCCCTGAAAGTCCAAGGCACATGCCCGAAGCATGTCCTCCAGTGTCTGGATGGTCCTTTCTGTCTGACCGTCGGTCTGAGGATGGAAGGCGGTACTCAACTTCAGTTCTGTACCCAACGCTTCCCTTGTAGCTCTCCAGTATCTCGAAAGAAATCTGGTGTCGCGGTCAGATACTATGGTCTTAGGGACTCCGTGGTGTCTGATAATCTCCTTATCAAAAAGCTCAGCTAGCTTTACTACCTTCCAGGTGTCCTTCATCGGTATGAATCTGGCAACCTTGGTAAGGCGATCTACTACAACCCAGATCATGTTGAGTCCTCCCCTAGCAGGTGGGAGTCCTACAACAAAATCCATGGAGATATCATGAAATTTCCACTCCGGAATTGGCATCGATTGTACCATTCCGCCCGGTCTACGGTGTTCAAATTTTACCTTCTGGCATGTCAAGCATCTCAATACAATTCTGTCACATCTGACTTCATTCCAGACCACCAGAAGTACCTCTTCATGTCTTTGTACATCTTGGAGGCTCCCGGATGGACTGATAATGTAGAACTATGTGACTCTCGCAGGATGCGATCCCTTAGCTCAGCATTGCTTCGGGGGACGCATAGCCTGCCATTCAACCGAATCAAACCATCTTCATGTAGCTTAAAATCATACTTTTTCTTCTCAAATGTACCATTCTCGATCTTGTGTCTGATTTCGGTTAGGTAAGGGTCGCTCAACTGAGCGTCTCGCACCTCGTCAACCAAGCTAGAAGAAGCGAGTAGCGAATGGAGCGAGTGTGCTCGACGGCTCAGGGCGTCGGCTACAATGTTTGCCTTCCCTTCCTTATACTGCAGGTTGATGTCGTAGTCTGAGAGAAACTCCATCCACCTTCTCTGTCTCAAGTTGAGTTCTTTCTGAGTGAATACATACTGTAAGCTCTTATGGTCGGAGTAGATGGTGATGCTTACCCCATAGAGATAGTGTCGCCATATCTTCAAGGCGAAGACAATGGCTCCTAACTCTAAGTCGTGAGTCGGGTAATTCTCCTCATGTTTCTTCAGCTGGCGGGAGGCATAAGCAACAACCTTGCCATGCTGCATGAGTACGCATCCCATTCCTTTGCCTGATGCATCACAGTATACCTCAAATCCCTCTGTGCCCTCTGGAAGAGTAAGGACGGGCGCTGAGGTCAATGAGTCTTTCAGTTTCTGAAATGATAACTCGCACTCGTCTGTCCATACAAACGGTGCATCTTTCTTCATCAATGTAGTCATGGGCTTGGCGACTTTCGAGAAGTCCCTTACAAATCTCCGGTAGTAACCGGCTAGACCAAGAAAGCTCCTAATGTCGGTAACAGTCTTGGGTCTAGGCCATGATCGTACAGCTTCTACCTTAGAAGGGTCAACCGAGATACCTGCGCTCGAGATGACATGTCCAAGGAATGATACCTGATCAAGCCAAAACTCGCATTTGGAGAACTTCGCATAAGCTGGTTCTCGCGCAGTGTCTCAAGCACTTTCCTCAAGTGGATTTCATGTTCCTCTGGTGATTTGGAATATACAAGGATGTCGTCGATGAAGACCACAACCGAAGTGTCCAACTGCTCACTGAATAGTCGATTCATGAGGTCCATGAATTTTGCCGGTGCGTTTGACAAACCGAATGGCATCACTGTGAATTCATAGTGGCCATATCTGGTACGGAATGCCGTTTTCTCGATGTCTTGCTCTTTGATTGCAATCTGATGATACCCTGAACGGAGGTCGATCTTGGAGAAGACTGAGGCTCCTCTCAACTGGTCGAATAGGTCATCGATACGTGGTAGTGGGTATTTATTTTTGACTGTGACCGCATTCAGCTCGCGGTAGTCAATGCATAGTCGGAGACTACCGTCCTTCTTCTTAACGAAGAGGACCGGTGCTCCCCAGGGTGATACGCTCGGGCGTATAAACCCTTTGTCTAGAAGATCTCTCAACTGTTCTTTCAATTCGGTCATCTCTGCTGGTGCCATGTGGTATGGTGCCCTGGCAATGGGACCGGTACCTAGCAATAGATCAATTTCGAATTCCACTGCTCTCGGTGGTGGCATGCCAGGTAGCTCCTTAGGGAATACATCGGGATACTCGGATACAATGGGTACTTCATCACTGAACTCTGGATCTCGCTCCAGGTCTTGTACATAACAAAGATACACCTCTTGGCCCTTTCTGAGCTCCCGGTACATGGCCATGGCAGATATGAGTGTGGTCGAAGGCTCTCTCGGTCTCTGGCGGTAAGATACGGTAACCCCAGAAGGACTCTTGAGCAGCAAACGATGCTCGGCGCAGAGGATTCTACCCTTGTGCCGCTCCAACCAATTCATCCCAATGATTACGTCGAATCCCAATCCATTGAATTCGATGAAGGAAAGGGGAAACGATTCGCCTTTGATTTGGATTGTGGCTGATTGATAGTATTTGGTGCACTTTACTCGCTCCTTCGATGGGAGAGTAACCATGAAGTTCGGTAGCTCATCCGCATCTAGCTTCAACCTCTTCACAAGGGATGATGATACGAAAGTGTGAGAGGCGCCGGAGTCGAATAACACATTGGCATCAATGCCATTTACTGGGAAGGTTCCCGTTAGAATGGTGCCGCTTCTGCCGGCTTGTGCTTCGGTGAGGATGCTCAGGTTACCTTCGGTACCGAGTCCACAACCTATTGGATTCACAATTGGATAAGTATTGATGGAGGACACAAGTGAAATTAAATCAACACTGCTCTTTATTGATAAACCAACCATCATACATACCGTGTCTCTAATACACGTTACTAATAGATTACATGATACTAGGAATTTAATACTTTCTAATGGTAAGGTTCAGGTGTCCTGGTTTCATGTGTGTGGCATTGATTATTGCCAGCGGTGCCGTATTCAACTTGATCTTATTGATCCCGTGATACAGCATCCTAGAGTTTCCACCCATGATTAGGACATCTCCTGATCTCAATACCAGTTTCTGTGCGAGGTCCACACGCTTCTGCTCGCTATACAGGAATACGGCGTCATCACCAATGGACCAAAACACTACGGGCACTCCTTGTTCAAGAGATTCCGCTGTCTCGTCCTTGTCTTGGTGTAACCCAAGTCGTCCTTCTTTCTCGTAGAAGTTGACGATACAGAGATCCGCTTCAAGTGCGGGGATCGGTTCAGGTTCGCATTGTTGTGCAAGTTCCACTGCTTGTGTGATGAGTGTCTGAAACTCTGGTGGTATTGTCGGTGGCGTCGCTCCGTCTTGTGTTCGTGTCTCCTGGTATGTCTTGGTATAAGGATTCCAGTCCTTTCCCAAGCACATCATCTTCAGCTTCATCTTCACTCCACCGGGGAATTCGGGTGTGTAAAATCCACCTTGACCCGTTCCTAGCTCGTTGCATCGTGGAATGATTGAGATTTGCGCTTCGGGTGTCAGGTATCCCCTTAATAAGATCATACCTGGTCGGATGACCTGACACTGATTGTTGGTGTAGTCATGGTTGGTGATGTCGATCTCTTCTTGATTCAAGGTTACCGGTATCGGGTAACAGATACTAAAGTTTCCTATGGTTACAAATTTCATCTACGGTGAGTACTAGTTTCAACTACTCCATTTCATGCTCAAAATACACTTCATTTATTTACTCATGCATTCACTCATACAGTTACTCTACTACTAGGCATGCTATTTCAAGGATTAAAGGTTGAGATTATTACCTGGGCCGGACTTAGAACCGGACCCATCACGGTCAATCACGTGAAGGACAGGCTGCCTCTGAGGTGCACCCCGCGGAGGTCCCCGGGATCCCTGTCCCTGTGGTGCCTGCTGGGTCGGTGCATCGCCAGATGCAACCTCTTTGCCTTCCCTCTGCCTGTAGCTTTGGTAGTTCCCTTTTTGCTTGGCATTTTCGGGGCAAAAGTTGGCTCGGTGCCCGGGCTTCTGACAATTGTAGCACCGGATTTCTCTCCCTTGGCAATCCTTGCCGGGATGGTCTAGATTGCACCTTCGGCACATGTCTGTGCTGTCCGGATAGCTCTTGGTGGGACCGGAGCCGGAACCTAAGGTTTAGAGGGTTAGCACATTTGTGCGTGGATATACTAGATGTATTACTTGCACGAATACGAATTAGGGATAGAAGTTTACCCTTAGGTGGGTATGATCTCAGTGGCTTTGCTGCCACCGGTGCGGATGAACCGAGTTGAAGAAGTTCAACCGGTTTGCCCTGCTCTGCATGGGCACTGCTCTCCCCCTGGGATTTCTTTAGGGATTGCTGAAAGAAATGCCCTTTCTTCTTTTTCCAGCTCTTCCCCTGGTTCTGCTCCTCAGTGCTGGTGTTTTTGTTGTTAGCTTTGCGCTTTAGCGCGGTCTCTTCATCCCTTAGCTGGCAAGTGATCTCAACGCGAGAAGCCGCGTGATAACACTCCTGACATCTCAGGTATTAGCCGGGATTCTCATTTAAGGAGGTATAAAGAAAGATTCAAAGGATTCAAGGAATTTAAAGAATCGAATTTGATACTAAGGGCTATCTGTCATTTACCTGAAGGGAGGTAAATCTGGTGTAGCCCATACCGTACCGAAGGCGATGGCTCAGACCGCCATAGAAGCGATCGACCAACACCTGGCCGGTGTATCCTAGATCAGGGAGGAGACGAAGGATGGAAGTGAAGGTGCGGTAGTACTCATCGACAGTCATCTTCTCTGTCATCTTCAAGGCGTCCAGCTCTAGCCTTTTCTTAGTTTTCACATGCTCCGGATAGTATTTGGAACGGAGGAGAGATGCAAAAGAATCCCAGTCGAATGCGGGGTCGCTGACGTGCTCGTGCTTGACCAGCTTCCACCAATCCATAGCAGCATCCTTGAGGTAGTAAGCAGCAACTCTGACTCGAACTCTAGCAGGAGCTTCAAGGGTTTCGAAAGCCGTCTCCATCTCGGAGATGTAGGCCTCGAGCTTAGCCGGATCACTCTCGCCCCTAAAGCAGGGAGGGCGGAGTTCCGCTACAGCTTTTACCCAGTTTGCTTCTCTGGGTGGCGGGGGAGGGATTGGTCCCGCTTGAGTTTGTTGGTTTTGTTGCATAGCGTTGATTACTTGTGGTAGCATCTGTGCTACCGTGGCAGCGACGATCTCAGCTATCGTCTGCGTGCCCGGTCCGTCATTGCCCCCTCCTCTGGGGCGACCTGGACCTCTGCCTGACATCTGAATATTTAACAGTTACGTTAGGCTTTGCAAGATATGACTCAAAGGTCTTGGAATTTAAGCAAGGTATCGTTCATAAGAACGTTAAGGGTATCAGTTGTTAACAACGGTAGTTCTTAGTTAGGTTTCTAAGTGTCCGTCTTAAGACGGTTGGAATCCTAACTCGGTAATCCCCTATGCTCGGTACTATGGACATCAGAGCGTTACTACGCTCTGATACCACTTTTTGTAACACCCCAACCGCTAATCCTATGCTTACCGTCTAATCGTCCTATTAATCTTACGAGTTCGCAGCGGAATTATTACTTACTTACTACGGCGGGTGAAACAATGCCGCTAACCGCCCATACGGCTAGCTAGGCTACTAATACTTACAGTAACGGTCTGATGAACATAACGTACCGAGCTACTAAATTACTTGCCAAGATAACATATGCCAAATACTTACATCCTGGATCACCGAGTATTTAAAGTATATTCAATTACAACCTTTCAAGCTTACCAAAAGAATGAGTTTCTAAAGCTACTCATCTATACCCCAATCCAGTACTTCCATTATCCAAAAAGGTGTACCCCATGGTACACCGGCTATTCAAAACTACAGCCATGTACTACTCAGTACACCCATCATAAATTCATTGTTTACATTCCAAAAAGAAGATAAAAGAAATGAAACTCAATCTTCACATCTTCATCCCTCGCGGGTACCTGCGTGTAGTAAAAATGGTGCCCCAAGGGGCTCAGCAAACGCTGCATATGGACTCCGCATATACCGCGTGCTAGCTAGGGCACGCCGACTATTTGACGTCCACTAAACATGCAGTTCATTATTTCATACATACATGCTTGCATACAACATACCTTCATTCACAATACATTATTCATTCCAAGGCAACAATACAATTATGCTCACAATACTTACCTTCGCAAGGTTAGCCAAATTATGCACCCGGGTTAATCGGAGTGCTTATTACTCTTTTACTCATTACACAATACTTACACATTCTCTTTCATACTTTACTTGCTTACCTTTCCATACTCATTCACTTGCTCTTACTTACTCATACTTCTTACTCATACTCATATTAAGCCGGTGTGGCCTCTGGGCAGGGACTACACCGTCCCACCACCAGGCTTTACTTGACTCACCAATCCGGGATGCTACCCATTTAAGGGATTTGGGCCGCGGACCAGTTAAGAGTCAGGAATTGGGGCCAACCTCTCGTGACCCCGCATCCTCACGCGTGGCCGAAACTATATCGGACTTCTACTCATTCCAATTTAGTTACCAATTTAAGTTAGGATGGTTAGCTTGTTAGGAATAAGTTAGAAGTCCCTTCACACAATTAATCGGTCACGATACAATACATCATACGTACACACATTCATACTCATCCAAACATTTCATGAATTATACAAACTAAAATTTAAGAAAATGCTCACAACATACAACACTACATATTCACAAGTATGCATATTAACTCCGATTCGTGCATTTATCTTATTTGGTGATCAATTAGCACACAACACACAAATCAGAGTAACCAAGATAGCATACGGGGCATGAGGAATCCATACCGTTCACCGTTGTACGTGATTCCAAACGTCCTTCGGTGCCACAAATCAAGTCCTATTATATACATACAATTGAATGATTAATCTAGCTATCATTACTTAACTCATACTTACTATGTCTTTATACTCCTTACACTTACACTTTACTTACTTACTTTTCATTACTTAGGTTTTACTTTCTTACTTAACTTTGGCGTGCTTTCATACATGTACATATATATATGTAGGTATATACATACATATATATATGTATATTATTTAATTTAAATAATATATTTTTTTTTGACCGGACCGGACTTGCGACCGACCTTGCAAGTCGGTCCATTCCAGTAGCTCTCAGATTACCGAATCTTCTGGCCCGACGAACTTGCAAGTCCGGTCCATTCCAGGTCGATTCCAGTAGCTATCCTCGAAGTTTTGGTCGACCGAACTTGCATGTCCGGTCGCAAGTCGGTCGATTCCAGTAGTATCCTCGGAAATTTTCTGGACCGACCGAACTTGCATGTCCGGTCGCAAGTCCGGTCGATTCCAGTAGGTTCAGGATGGAAATTCTTCAGGCCGACCGAACTTGCATCCGGTCGCAAGTTCGGTCGATTCCAGTAGGTTACAGACGGGGAAATTTCTGGTCCGACCGAACTTGCAAGTCCGGTCGCAAGTTCGGTCGATTCCAGTAGGTTACAGACGGGGAAAATTTCTGGTCCGACCGAACTTGCAAGTCCGGTCGCAAGTTCGGTCGATTCCAATAGCTCACCCGTCTTTGTAAGTCTGGGCTCGACCGAACTTGCAAGTCCGGTCGCAAGTTCGGTCCGGCCCAGTATTTGCATTTTACTTTCTGTTTTCAGTCCTCTCTTTTACCCAATACTTCCCCATTGTTCCTACACTTAATCCCCCATGTTTTAACACTATTTAAACCTCCTAACACACCTTAGTTCATTTCCTAACTCCTTACACCATTTTATAGTCATTCACTCACCTAATTTTCTAAGTTTCACTCACACTTTCACTAGTTGTTTCCTAGTTGTGTTTTGCTACAGATTTTAACACTAACACTCTCCATCTACAACTCCCTCTTCTAATGTCATTGCTAACACCTCTAATACATTACAACTACATTAACTATCTCTCCCCATCTTCCCTCTATCTATCTATTTCAAAATCTGTTACACTTACATCATTCACCTAGTTAAAATTCACTAAGTGTTCTAATTCTAGATAAATTTTGACATAACCTCCCCTATATTTTTACACTCTCACCACACATTCTAGTTCACAATTCGACACTCTTTTCACCTGTTTCAACAACCAAAACTATACAAGCTCTCATATACCAAACTCAATACTAAAACACTACAAAAATTTCCTGCACTCAACAACTAAATCCCAATCTGTTTGTAACAGTTTTTAAATTGTTTACAAAGGTTCAAAATGATTACATTCTCTTACTCATTATACTACTAATGCATTACCATTTTACAATGTACATTTTACTTCTAAAAATCTGTTACATATACAAATATATACAAGGCTACACAATGAGCATTCTTACCTTGTTTCTCTTCTAGATTTTCTTTCTCTTCTTCCTTCTTTCTCTACCGGTTTTGTAATCTCAATCCTCTAACACTACAACCATTCACATACGCCATTCAATACTAAGAGCTAACCCTAACCATTAATCAAGCTTTAATCTAGGTTTTAGGGTTTAGAAAATTTATTACCTTCCAAGAGCACAAGAGCTGTTTGGGATAGCTCAAGAACAAGGTTTCTCACACCACCAAAATGCCAAAATCGGCTGGACACACAAGGAGTAAACAAGGCTTTAGTCTAGATTTTCGTTTTGCCTTTGAGGCTAGAAAAAGATGGAGTTTTTTGAAATATTTTTACCTTAGAAGAACAAGGAGAAGGAGGGCCTTCTAATGGTGGTGTTGAAGCTCCAAATGGGGTATACCCATAAAATCGAAAATGCTTGTTTTCGGATTTTGGAAGGATGAAAATGTAGCTCTTGATGAGAGGATTACAATGGTGGTATTTTTATAATTTTTGGAGGAGTTTGGAGAGAGTTACGAAGGAGAGAAGATGGAGTTTGTGGGTGTTCTCTTATTCACCATGGAAATCGCATGAGGTTGAAGAAGAAGAAAAAGAGAGAGTGAGGAGGAGTGTGCCCACGTGAGAGAAGAGAATGGGATAGGAGAGAGAGTGGTAAAGTGAGGTGAGTGTTTACTTTTTGGTTTTTAATTGTTTTTGTCTTTAGTTAATAAGAGAGTAGAGTGTGTGTGTGTGTATATATGTAAAATCGGACAGCACACAGCAGCTAGGGAGTTTTAAAATTTTATTTACAATATTGGACACATAAGTTTGTGCTAATCATACTTCTACCCCACAACTTCCCGTTTTTGACAGTTTTACTAATTTCTCGTTTTCTTGATTTTTATTGGTTCTAAAGCTTCACTAATATTTATTAATGATTATTTAGTTGACCAAAATTGTTACGAGTCTATTTGACCCGCTTAAAGATACGTTTTCCCGGTTACCTCGAAAAACGTGCTTTAAGGTTCGGTAATGTTTTTAAACCGTTTTAAAAGTCCGTTTTCTTCGGGATTTGTTCCCTTATGATTATTTACACTTAATTAAGCTTCTAAATTACTTATTAGCCTAATTAATCACTATTTTTAATTACGGGGTATTTCAAGTCCGGTCTGTTCCGGCCACGCGTCTGAGTATGGGAGTCGATGTCATAACCGGTTCGATTCTCTTTGTATGTTATGGTTGTTTTCCAATTTGGTTTCCAACCTTCCCTTTAGCTTAACCAAGGCTATTTTACTGACTCACGTCGGGCCACATGGGCATACTATGTGTTATTTCGGTGGGCTTGGATCACTATATCCGAGGCACCTTGTGTTAAGTTATCCGTTCAATCTAACAGGACGGTAACGAGTTATGTAACAAGCTTAGCATGAGCATGGCAACATTCTCTAGGCTCTCAATGGGGACTAACTGTGTTGGTTCTCTTCCTAAAAGGAATTGTTCTTGTGTGATGTGTGTGATGTTGTGTACAATACCCATGTTATGATATATATGTATAAGTTGTGTGTTTTAAAATGAATGCCATGTCATCATGACAAATAGTTGCGCGCATCCCGGTAGCCGATGGGCTGCGCGTTAACCATACCAGCCAAGGGTTGCTGACCCCCTCGGGGGATCCATATTTCTTTTACTGCAGGATGAGGATCGAAGAAGCGGAGTGGCTTTAGATCCTAGGATGCAGGTTTACTTTTGAATACTTTTGGATGTTGGCCCGGGATGCGCCTGTGCTCCCGTGGCGTTATATATTTGGTTATGAACGGTTTACAGTGATGGTTAACAGTGAAGGATGTATGTAAACACTCGGTATTTTGTTAATGTATATATATGGTTATTAGTTCTATGCTCGGGAGTCTGATCATCAGACCGGTACACTTGTATTTATTCAGCCTTGTTAACCACGTGGGTGGTTGACGGCGTTGTAGCACCATTCGTTTAGTTACTGTTTAGTTGTTTAAATTCCGCTGCGATTTCAAGTAGTGTTATGTGCGTAGTAGGGGTGTTACATTACTACTTACAAGTGTTACAGTCTGAAGTCGAGAAAACAATGTAAACATAACTTAAAATAACAAGGCAACTCTCCATAATTCCTAATTCCCATCCCAATCACTCATACTCTTCGTGGCCACCTGTATGAACAATTTGTACCTGCAAGATGAAACCAAGCAGCCCACCCTGGGAGGGGTGAGTTAGTTCCCTGGAATGGAACTGGTACAATTCTCCAAAACAAAACATCAAAGCATAACTCTTAAAATAAACAATAACTTGAAGTCAAACTCTTAAAACAAAACAAAGGAACAAGGCACTTTAAAATCACCAAGTCAAAGATAACAAGTTAAGGACAGAGATAAATAACAGAAAGGTAAAGTTAGTCAATGAAAAAGTCACACCATGAGTTAGTGAACATCCATTTCTTATGTTAGATTCAATTCCAGTCAGGAGTAGAAAGACTCAAGTAGTCACAAGGACTAGGAATGAAAAGATAGATCCAAGAACCAACAACTCAAGAGTGGAATAACACCAACTGGGAGAGATGGCCCCCACCACCAGATATAAATGTCCATATGGACGAGGGATATACAACCCCCTGCTGTCTTACACGTCCTTTTGGACGAGGGATATACAGCCCCCTGCTGTCATACACGTCCTTTTGGACAAGGGATATACAGCCCTTTGCTGTTACCGGAGAAGACGCGCGCACGTCACAACAAAGACTCAACTCATGGATGAAACGATATCCAGAGTCAAAGGAAGAATTTACCAAGATTGACATTTTCCCATATTCCCACTAGATTACTAACTACACAAGTGCAATACCAAAACACTCAGTCCTACAGAGTGCAGAGGCGTACACCCTCGACAGTTAATATCTAACGAAACAATCAGATAGGATGAACCAATATTCATGTAAGTTGTACATTCAAGGCTTAGTTAGTCACATCAAGCTAAGTTTGTCACACAAACAGTTTCCTTTGAAATTCATTTAAGCTCAGTTAGCGTTTTTCAAAAACGTCTCTTAAGTCTGTTAGCAAAGGCATCTGAGTACGAGAAATCATACATGAGTAATTCTGTAGCAGTTCTAGTAAACTTGTGCAAACATTCAACAACACTCTGAGGAACAATAAAGGTATCCTATTATCACTAACTTATATCCTAAGTTAAACTTAAGTAAATCCCCCACTCTTATTTCTAAATCTCAATTATCTTGTAAGCCCTCCCATAAATGTTATGTATATCCTTTGACTTCTTTTAGAAGGTTGTATATCCCAAGGTTGTAAGATCAAGGAACGTATTTTATTAACACTTGTTAATGGTTCCACCCTTATCCACTTTACTAATACTTAACCATAATGCTCACATTCAAGACTTTTGAGACCTTTATATCATAAGTGCATTTTATGTTATTCAATCAATCTTAGAATTCCAATAACAATTCTTAAGCTCAATACTTTCATTCTTAATTTAGAATAAACATCGTATTATGATCTATGATATGCTTATCTTAGAATACTATACTATTATTTCACAATGTAATGATTATGTATTTTATCAATATTACTAGATAATCCATTATGATTAAGTTTTCCCTTAACTTAATTAAAATCTACATCTTGTATATTGGGATCATAGTGTTGTAGATACATTTTATTATAACTTAATTGAGCCACTAAACTCAATTATCATAACCTTAGTTTAGAACCATCTAATAATCTTGTCATAAGATGTTGAATTACTTCTCATCTTGAAATAACTACATTATAATTAACTTAGACTTATCAAACTCTTACATTTAGTATTCACAAGATATATTATTTGCTTTATTATTACCTATATAATGAGGTGTTTAAGATAACTTTTTATGTATCCTTACTCACATTTAATTCCCTAACTGTTTTATTTTTACACACATTCTCTCTATAAACTATATATACTCCTTTTGTACTAAATTTTAATAAACTTATGTCTTAAATACATTTTAGATTGTTTACAAAACCTAAGGTTTCAAAGGAATAACTTGATAAATTAATTCCTTTTATTATGTTTTAGGATAAGCATTATATCTTAACATAAGGTAAAATTTATCTAAGAATTAAATTTTCATTCATAAGTGAAATTGTCAATTATTTAATAAGATCATCCATTCTGAAAAATCCTCATACCTTATATTCAAATGACATATTAATATTTTCAGTGTGGTAAAGTAGATTAATATAATCTCCTATGTAACTTAGTTTCATTTAAATAAAGGTTCAAAGGTTTTAAGTATCTAATTTATATTTGCAAACCTTTTTATAAGTTATGGCTATTAATTACAACACTTATTTATAAACTCACATTCTGAATATTGGTAATTAATGTTATAAATGTATTTTATATGGCTTATCTAATTCTAAGAAACTTAAAGATTATTTTAGATTAATTTCCTAATCATAGTTTAATATAGTTTTATACCATAACCTTTTAATGATTGTATCGTAAAATATTAAGTTATTGTTCAATACTATAAATGTTATGAAATGATTAAATCTAGACTTATTAATCCACTTCACATTTAGATGTAAAAGTATTTCATTATATAATAAGATTTATCTGTGTCACAACTTATGTAATCAAATTATGAATATTCCTAAGTCTTAACTTATTAATTACCTAATCCAATTATCGATTTACATTCTAGTAAATGACAAATAATATTACTGGGTTGCTATTCGTAGTACAAAATTACTAATCACCACAGTACAAAATTTTTTTAGTTTATACTGACGTTGTACACATGTAATGATGTCGTGTTGTAACTCTTGTTTTTTTTAAAAATAATTTCTTGAGCGCAAACAGTAAAAAACACTCTGATTGTTACAAAACATTATAAACCCGTATAAAAGACGTTAAACCCTTTTTAATCGCATTTAAACGTTATAATTGTGATTCCACATAAGTTAATGACATTTTATGTTGTGTTTGACTAAATTACAAACATTGTTACACTTTCAGAACGTTGTATTGAAATCGCAGTTGAAAACGTCAATTTTGGGTAAAAAACGCTCGAACTATATATAGCCTAACCTTCCTTGGATTATTCATTTCTCACTTACTCACTTTCTCTCCTCTATCTCTCTTCCTTAAGAAGCTCTCTTCTGACTGCCGGAGCCGCCACCCGCCGCCGCCAACCACCGCCAAAAAAAATATTCTGTGAGTTTTTCGAATTTTTTTTTGCAACTTATAGATTTGGGTGTCCTGAGTATGAATTTGGTGTTAGTTTTTTGAAATTTAATATCATTTGAGCTAGATCTAGCATGAAACATTCAAAAATATTCAAAAAAAAAAACCCAGGCGAGGAGCAGGGCGGCTCTACTCGCGCTTGGTCGAGCACCACCGCTGCTCTACCCGGAGACAGGCGAGTACCGCCGCAGCTCGCCCCAGAAGAAATCGAGTACTGGCGCTGCTCGAGTTACCCGCCGGCGAGGAGCTATGCGACTCGACCTCTGTGCGCACGCCCGAAGATGGAGTCGAGGGCTGGTGCTGCTCGAGTCGGGTGGAACCGAGTACCTGCGCTGCTCGCCACCGACTTCGCCGAGGAGCGGCGCTACTCGATGCTGGAGACAGTGAGGAGCTGCGCTGCTCGCCCCAGAATCAGACGAGTAGCAGCGCTGCTCGAAGGCAGATGTTTTTTTTAATTCTAATATTTTGAAGGATTTTTAAATATTTTAATTTGTTTATTTTTTAATACTAATATTGTGAATGATTTTTAAATGTTTTAATTTGTTTTTTTTGAATTCTAATAAATATTGTGAATGATTTATACATGTTTGAATTTTTTTTTTGAATTCTAATATTGTGAATGATATGATTATAAATGTTTGAATTTTTATGTTATGAATAAGGAATATAACTGTGTGATATTCATATGCAATAATGGATCATCTGAAAAAAGTAGTGCAACATGTATACATGAAGAGGAAGAATAAAGACCGGGGTACGGATCAGCCTATGACGGCCTCGTACCGTCGTGGTGTACGTGCTCCTGGTGAAGGGCCGAGTAATCCTGCCCCCCCCACATGGAAGCAGCACGCCATTCATCGTTCCATCCGGGTCAATCTTTCAACGACCCGGCGTTTCAAGTACCTGCACCACCAATGGTAGCGGAGGATGACTCGGCGATGTACGATATACCGAGGAGATGCATGCCAGTGGTGTCATCATCCAGTAGTGCTTGGTCTGACAGATCACTACACAGCACTAGCTATAACATCTCGGGCGAAGCAAGCCACCAGATTGGTCCGTTAGAAGCTCAGACGTCAAGCGGTGGTAGTTCATCACCTCCACCACGCCCATCACCCACCCTTACTGATGAGGACCATGTGATGACTGAGTGTTCGCCACATGCTGATGACAATGGTCGTGGTGCTGATGATGAGGACTCACCCGACGTGGATGAGGAGCAGGATAATGAAGATGATGAAGTCATGGATAAGGAGGATGACACTGACGAGGAAGCAGCGCTAGCGATGGTTCCAGTCATTCCTACCTCTTGGAAGTTGACAGAGGTGCCAGTTCCTGGAGGTCCACTACTTACTAGTGTTATCACTAGCTTCGGGGGTCATGTAGCGCTTGACTTATGGACCTCGACTAAGGTATGTTCTCTATCGTCTCTTGTATTTGATGAAATACCCCTAAATTAATTTAAATTAATTTAGGGGATTTCTTTTATTAAACCTTTAATAATACTATTAAGTATTAAATTATTATATGGAATTATGAATATTAAATTATTATATGGAATTATGAATATTAAATTATTATATGGAATTGTGAAATTTATTTAGGGGTTTTCTCCTACTTAACCCTAATTATTATACATTATTATATAGTATTATGAATTTAATAATAAGATTTATAAGTCAATAAATCTTGGGAAAATTTCTAAACACTTCAAATATATTATAAAGATTTTAGGAAGTGTTGGAACATTGTTTTGAAACATAAAAGTCAATATAAAATTCTAGAAACCTTAAAGCTTATTAAGCCTTGCTAGAGTTGACTTTTTGAGAATGGTCAAACCAGGCCATGAAACCTATACCAATAAATATGTTATGGAAAACCATGAAGATCGATAAAAATAACGTCAAAAACGGATCATCCTAGCCAAAGTTATGCTAGATTGAAGTTTTGAATCAAAATTTTAAGAGATGCCACGTGTCACTCTGTAATGGGTTGCCCACACTTAGCCGATTCTTTCCCTGAATTTCGGTAACTGATTCCAGTGTTTTGACCTAACTTTAGACGGCTATAACTTCTTCATCTTTCCATATTTTTCCATGCCGTCTTCTTCATTCTCTTCTTCAAAACGTCCTCTTTCCAACCATTACTCACACATACCCTAATTCGTTATACATCAGCCACAAATCTGACCTAAAGTTGGCACCTTGCGAAACGTGTTTTCAGAATTCCAGTTTCTCATCGATTTCAGGTAACTTGCGTCAGCCATAACTTCTTCGTTACTCATCCAAATTCCATGTTATTTAGCTCATTTTGAAGAGCTCTAATTCCTCTAAAACTTTCATGTTTATGGTCTAAGCCAATTCTCAACCGATTGGAAGGGAAAGGTGTCTAAAGTTTCGGTCTCGCCAGCACATAAAATAATACCGAAACAGAGAGGTAAACCCGTGTTTTGCGACTTCAATATCTTTTTGTGTGGTTCGAGTTAGGTTTAGTTCTTTCTATCAATACGTAGATCTAAGTTTGTTCTTTCCAATGAGCCCTTACTCATAACCTAACTCGATTTGTACTGTTAGTTATAGATCCTCAAAGTTGGCACCACGAACTGCTCAAAGTTCGAGTTTTTTTCCAGTTTCCGAATTTGAATTCACACAATTCGCACAATCCGGTGAGTCTCCGATCAAATTGCTCCGATATTGTTGTTCGTAGTCATGTTTTCGGCCTAATCCATGTTCCAATTTAGTCAATTTCGTGTTAGGTTAGCAGAATTTGTTAGGATTGTGTTCGAATTCAATACTGTACCCGAAACAAACCCTAACTCTCGAATTGATTTCGAAACTGGATGAACTCTGTGCAGACGTTATAATCTGAGTGGTTAAACTGGTGTAAAATTAAAAGAAAAGAAATTAAAACTCAAATTAAACGTCGGGCTGCAAACAAATCCCGGTCGCAGTAGTATAGTGAAAATGTAAGCAACCGGATGTCGAACCGTGGGACTAATATACATATAATAGTACCTAAGCGTGTCACAGGAGGGGGGGGATTAATTGACTTGTTAAAATAAATAAAAAGGAAAGAATAAAATAAACTAAGTTGATAGATAAATAAAATGGAACTCTGGGTCAGGTTAATATAATCTGCATAATTAAGCTATCTCTACTGGTTTAATAATTTGGCAAGGTTCCTGTAATTATCTTAAGGACTAAGTCATAGCCTCATAAGAACTCGTTCACCTGTAATGCAAGGTTCTAATCAAGGTTCAAGCAAAAGCCTGCGAACAGCAGAGGAGTATTGAGGAATTACAATTGCAACTGAATACTAACTTATTAAATCATAACAAGTTTCCTCCAGTTTTACGTCTTAATTAACCTATCTATTTATCACCGGTCTGATCAAAATAGACTTAGGAAAGCAATTTAATAAACTCATGACATTTATTAAAAAGGTGCGAGATAACCTTTAAGCGTAACAAACTGTATATAATTAAAACCAGTAAAAATAATGCATAATTAATACAAACACATAATAACCATTCCTAGAGTAAACGTAAACTAGCCTAACATATTAAATAGAATAACAGAAACAAGAGTAATAGAAATCATCTGTAATCACTCCGGCTCACTCTGCTATTTTGTATATGTAGGCTAGAGGTGGATTTTGTGGAATGTAAAATAAATAAAATGGAGAAGGTGGGAGAAGAGAAATGAGATGGCGTGAGGTTTTTGGTGTAGTTGGGTCGTGGATGGATTGAATGATTTTTGTGGTGAAGTTGCGTGCGTTTATATAGGGAAAGGAAGATGGCAGGAGAAGGAAGAATGATGGCAGACAGAGGTGAATGACGCGTGAAGGGATTGAGCTCATTGATTGCTCACTGATTGAAGCATTGATTGCAGGGGACAGGAGTTGGAGACGGGGAGCGAAATAAGGTAGGCGCCGGCGACAGTGGACGAGTTGCAGCGCGAGTTGCAGACGAACAAGATAAGCTCGCGTCGGTTTACATGTTGTCCGCCTGTGGTGTCCGCCCATTAAGAGGCGGTTTCTGCTCTCACGTCCGCCACCAAGACCGCCCGGTAATAGGCGGTACTCTCTGTGGTGTCCGCTTGATAACAAGCGGTTGGAGCTTGGTGGTGTCCGCCAGTTATGGGGCGGTTGCCCCTTATGTGTTGTCCGCCAGTTATCTTGACGTCGCAGAGGCGGTTGCAACCTGTCGTCGTGACTTATTTCTTCCAACTTCGACCGGCTCTAGATTATTCGTTTGGGCTCCGTTTTCTGAGCCGTTTGCGTCTATGTGTTCGTCTCTTCGTCTACTTTACTTCCAGCTTGGTTTTCCTCATGTTAAACCAATAAATTTGTGAGATAAACAATAAAACATAAACTAGAGGAAAACTAACCGAAGTGGAGAAATGAGCAAGAAAAGTGCTAATATTATATATGAAATACACCTATAAAACATGCTCATTTAGACACTTATCACACCCCCACACTTATCTTTTTGCTTGTCCTCAAGCAAAACTACGTACCGAAGTAGGGAATGCTCAATACTAACAAATATTATTATGAAGGGTAGGATAAACATGATCTTTTTAACTCATTGAGGAGTGTGAAAAATTAACTGCTGGTGGCATAGGTGTGCTCAGGGTGAAAATAAAATATAGAGTTTCTGGGTATGATCTAAGGTACTTCAATGTTTCTTTTTAGGTGACTCTGAGAACTTTTACCATGGCCAACTTCTCTCAAGAATGGGCATTGAGGAGATAACAAAAGGAAAAATAGATTCATGCATTTGTTTCACTTTTGCATAAGGGATGAGAAAATGTAAGCATCACACCTTTGTATTTAATAACACTCAACTCTCTTTTGTTGGTTACCAATGGTGTCTCGCAAGTCCCTTATTATTTTTTCTTTTTTCTTTGTTTTTTTTAACAGAGAAGCACCCCTTAGCAATCCCTAAGAGAGAAAACAGAAAGAAACCCTGAGCAATAAAATCCAACCATTTGCAGATTATTTGGTCACACCGCATATACAATGCTCCTCAAAAGTAATCAAAATTTAAAATTTGTACCATTTATCCCACAATTCATAACAGTATTTTATTCTTAAAGAGAACAACCCACATATAAAGGGTCCATAATATTTGAATTGGACTAACGCATGATAAGGAGAGAGATTAAACATTTAAGCACAAAATGTCACCGAAAAGGGCATGCTCCCCCACACTTAAATTGAACAATGTCCTTATTGTTCACCAGAAAAAACAAGGGAAAGTTTCAGAAGACCTTTTCGGTAAGTAGATAAAATAGAGATAACACAAAGATCACAATAAACATTTAAGCATATAAACGCTCCTCTGCAGTTTTTATTTAAATAAAAGCATAAGTAAAGAAACTGGTACTCCCCTGATATTATTTTTGCTTGCGTTTATAGGAGTTCCCCCACACTTGAGCTTCAGCCTCAAGCAGCGTAGCTTGGTTGCGGTGTCCACATGGAGGTGCACCTGCATAAGACACTAGAAGCAACCATACTACAAACGGAGTTAAAAGTAAGCAAAAATAAATTTTAAAGAGAACCTGAAAATTAAAAGCGCATAAAAGCAAATAAAATAAAAGTACACCCGGGTTGCCTCCCGGGAAGCTGCCCTTCTTTAATGTCTTTGGCTAGACGCCTGCTTCGTTATCCTGGATCAAAACAAAACGTTACTTCGGCATATAAAATAGGAAAATTAATACTCCACAAAATCTGATGTTTGAGGAGGTATTGCCGGGAACGTAGTTCTAACAGAAGACCCGGCGGTGATGCTTTGTCTTCCTCAAATTGGAGGATGTAAACTTCCTCCTCTTGTAGGTGAGGCTCGTAGAAAGAACGCTCGTTATCATCTTCAAGGAAAGTTAATTCTTTGAAGGTGATAATGGCGTTTGTTGGATAGTTTTGCGGAGGTGATGGCAATTCCTTCTCTTCATTTCGAAGATGTAAATATCCTCATCTTCTGGATAGAGCACAGAGAAGGATGGAAACTGGCGGTAGGCGATTGTAGAGGGAAGAGAATAATTAACTCCGTAGTGGGGTGTTTTTCCTCATGAATTATTTCGCTCTTTGGTTGCTGTTCTGGTTGAGCGAGTCCCTCCAGGTAATCTGGTTGATCTTCTAACCAGAGTTGCTCTTGTAATATGAGACAATCTGCATAATCATGGGCTCCCCCACATACGGGCCAGCAGTAAAATACTGTGAATAGCAGAACTCTTGCTCGAACACCTGTTCCATTTCCATTTTTTTTTGTGTTTTTTTTTATATAAAACAAAACTACTGAACAGATTAGAAAATAAAATAATTAGAAACAAACATAATAATAATATAAACAAAATATAAAAGAAAATAAATATAAACAACAAACAAAAATAATATAAACAAAATATTCTATTATAACAAGTGAGTAATCCGGGGCTTAGGGACTAGAATAAACTAGTCCCCGGCAACGGCGCCATTTTGCAGACGTTATAATCTGAGTGGTTAAACTGGTGTAAATTAAAAGAAAAAAAATTAAAACTCAAATTAAACGGGGCGGCTGCAAACAATCCCGGTCGCAGTAGTATAGTGAAAATGTAAGCAACCGGATGTCGAACCGTGGGACTAATATACATATAATAGTACCTAAGCGTGTCACAGGAGGGGGGGATTAATTGACTTGTTAAAATAAATAAAAAGGAAAGAATAAAATAAACTAAGTTGATAGATAAATAAAATGGAACTCTGGGTCAGGTTAATATAATCTGCATAATTAAGCTATCTCTACTGGTTTAATAATTTGGCAAGGTTCCTGTAATTATCTTAAGGACTAAGTCATAGCCTCATAAAAACTCGTTCACCTGTAATGCAAGGTTCTAATCAAGGTTCAAGCAAAAGCCTGCGAACGGCAGAGGAGTATTGAGGAATTACAATTGCAACTGAATACTAACTTATTAAATCATAACAAGTTTCCTCCAGTTTTACGTCTTAATTAACCTATCTATTTATCACCGGTCTGATCAAAATAGACTTAGGAAAGCAATTTAATAAACTCATGACATTTATTAAAAAGGTGCGAGATAACCTTTAAGCGTAACAAACTGTATATAATTAAAACCAGTAAAAATAATGCATAATTAATACAAACACATAATAACCATTCCTAGAGTAAACGTAAACTAGCCTAACATATTAAATAGAATAACAGAAACAAGAGTAATAGAAATCATCTGTAATCACTCCGGCTCACTCTGCTATTTTGTATATGTAGGCTAGAGGTGGATTTGTGGAATGTAAAATAAATAATGGAGAAGGTGGGAGAAGAGAAATGAGATGGCGTGGGGTTTTTGGTGTAGTTGGGTCGTGGATGGATTGAATGATTTTTGTGGTGAAGTTGCGTGCGTTTATATAGGGAAAGGAAGATGGCAGGAGAAGGAAGAATGATGGCAGACAGAGGTGAATGACGCGTGAAGGGATTGAGCTCATTGATTGCTCACTGATTGAAGCATTGATTGCAGGGGACAGGAGTTGGAGACGGGGAGCGAAATAAGGTAGCGCCGGCGACAGTGGACGAGTTGCAGCGCGAGTTGCAGACGAACAAGATAAGCTCGCGTCGGTTTACATGTTGTCCGCCTGTGGTGTCCGCCCATTAAGAGGCGGTTGCTGCTCTCACGTCCGCCACCAAGACCGCCCGGTAATAGGCGGTACTCTCTGTGGTGTCCGCTTGATAACAAGCGGTTGGAGCTTGGTGGTGTCCGCCAGTTATGGGGCGGTTGCCCCTTATGTGTTGTCCGCCAGTTATCTTGATGTCGCAGAGGCGGTTGCAACCTGTCGTCGTGACTTATTTCTTCCAACTTCGACCGGCTCTAGATTATTCGTTTGGGCTCCGTTTTCTGAGCCGTTTGCGTCTATGTGTTCGTCTCTTCGTCTACTTTACTTCCAGCTTGGTTTTGCTCATGTTAAACCAATAAATTTGTGAGATAAACAATAAAACATAAACTAGAGGAAAACTAACCGAAGTGGAGAAATGAGCAAGAAAAGTGCTAATATTATATATGAAATACACCTATAAAACATGCTCATTTAGACACTTATCACTCTGCATTATAATTGGGGAAATTGGCATCAATAGAACCGGAATTCTATTTCGAATCCATAGAAACAAGAATCACTCGATTTCGTTCTGTAGATTAGGAGATATATGCGATTTAGTACTCGACTGGAATTCTGAAATCGGGGAAGAACTGGGGATTCAGGGGCCGTCCGATCTCGTTTTAAGAGATTGGACGGCCAAGATTAGATCGGGCGATTTAAAGTTGTTTTAAGTTTCTATAAAAATTCAGTAAATAGCTCTAACTTGTTGATTTTAGTTAATGGCCTTCCCGAAGGTATTTTGACTTGAAATTTTAACCATAGATTCCTTATTTAATCTAGTTTATTTTGATGTAAATTAATATTGTTTTGGAGTTTTTAAACGTAAGTTATGATTTTTGCAAGTTACGGTTTTCTGGAATTATTTGGATAAATTAAAAAGATATTTTTATGAAATAAAAATTTTATAATATGTCTAAAATGTTATAATTACTGTATATTAAATTTGGGAATTTTTGGGCAATGGTAAAAGGTTTTAAAAATTGTGTTTATGAGTTTTTCATAAGAATAACCTATAATATAAGGTTTTTAATGTAACCAAAAATTAAAGTAAGGTTTGTTAATTAACTTTTAAGCTGGGGAAAATAAGGGAAACTAAATTAACATTTTATAACAGTAAGTTTATAAATGTTTTGGTATTGGCTTTTAAGAGAAGTGAAATTATTTACATATATGTATAGATACTTACTTAGTAGAAACTTATATAAATTAAGGAATTTAATTATCCTACATTTTATTTACTATATTATGGGAGTTAATATTTTTAATTAAACTAAGGAATAAATATATATTTTTACGCGTTTATAAAAAGGGAATTAAGTAGTAACTTAGAGTAAAACAAGGAACTAATTAAATTAACACTTATAATAACTAAATGTTATAAGAGCTAGTATCCTATGATATGGTAAAAGAAATACTTAACGAAACATACTTGGAATACAGTTTAAGGTTGTATTAATAAGATAGTTTAAATATGATAAGTTACATAGGGAATGTCTTAGTTGATTTCTAGTACGGGTACACTTATATATATTAAAAAACAAAGGAAACACTTTATTTAAAAACCATAGGTCGGTTGTAGTTATGCCTAAAAGTTATTAAACATAATTAAATACAATAAACTACATAAATAATGTTTTGAACAAATCCTAGTATATATAAATATATACACATTTAACATAAATAAAATTAGATACCTTATAGGAAATATAATACGAAGGAATTAGTAAGTTAAACTAAACCTATACATAATACTATTAAAAGAATATTATATGAGCTAGTATTGAATTGTGGTTATGAAATTGAGCTTAAAGAGTTATCTTGGATTTCTAAGATTTATATAAACCATATTGGAATACATGTGTAATATTGTTTGTCAAAGACCATAATGTAAATCTATAATTTGGTTAGGTAATTAATAAGTTGGGACTTAGGAATATTTGTAATTAGATTTTACACAAATAGAACTTACTATATAATTAATGAATAAATGAAATACTTTTACATCTAAATGTTCTTAATATATAAACAATAATAAATAAATAAAATACTTTTACATCTAAATGTGAGGTGGATTAGTAAGTCTAGATTTAATCATTTCTTAACAATATTTATGGTATTGGAATATACCTTAATGTTTTAAGATAAAATCATTAAAAGGGTTATGATATAAAACTATATTAAACTATGATTTGGAAATTTATCTAAATAATAATCCTTAAGTTTCCTGGCGTTAGATAAGCCATATGAAATACATTTATAACATTTATTACCAATACTTAGGATATGAGTTTACAATTAAGTGAGGTATTTAGTAGTTAGAATTTATAGAAGGTTTATAAATAGGAATTTGATACTTAAAACCTTTGAACCTTTTATTAGATAAAACTAGGTTACATAAGATATTATATTGATATACTTTACGGTAATGGGAAATAATGATAGGTTATTTGAATATAAAATAGGAGAATTTTCATATAATTAACAATTTCGCTTACGAACCAGAATTTAATTCTTTGATAAATACTACTCTATGTAGATATATTGTCCATCCTAAATACAATAAAGGAAATTAATTTATTAAGTTATTCCTTTGAAACCTTAGGTTTTGTAAAATAATTTAAAACGTATCTAAGGCTTAAGTTTTTTGAAGGTTAGTACAAAAGGATTATACATAGTCTATAGAGTGTATGTGTGTAAAAATAAAACATTTAGGAGATTAAAGGTAAGTAAGGATACATAAAAGGTTATATTTAAACACCTTATTATATAGGTAATAATTAAGCAAATAATGTACCTTGTGAATACTAAATGTAAGAGTTCAATAAGTCTAAGTTAACTATAATATAGTTATTCAGGATGAGAAGCAATTTAACATCTTATGACAAGTTTGTTAGATGGTTGTAATTAAAAGTCATTCTGAACTAAAGATGAGATAATTGAGTTTAGCAGTTCAATTAAGTTATAATAAAACGCGTCTACGACACTACGATTTCAATATACAAGATGTAGATCTTAATTAAGTTAAGGGAAAGACTTAATCATAATGGGTTATCTAGTAGGTATTATTTGAATAACATAATTTACATTGTTGGATAGTAGTATAGTATTCTGAGTCCATCATAGGTCATAATACAATGTTTATTCTAAATTAAGAATAAAGGTATTGAGCTTAAGATTATTATCGAAATTCTTAGATTTAATTATATAACATAAACACATTTATGATATAGAGGTCTCAAAAGTCTTGAATGTGAGGATTGTGGTTAAGTATGAATAAAGTGGATAGGAGTGGACAATTAGCAAATGTTAATCGCATACATTCCTTGATCTTACCACCTTGGGCTATACAACGTTCTCAGATAACTCAAAGATTATACATAACATTTAAGTGAGGGCTTAAAAGATAATTGAGACTTTGAAATAAGAGTAAGGAGTTTATTTAAGCGTAACATAGGCTACAAGTGATTGATGATAGACTACCTTTAATATTCTTCAGAGTATTGTTGATTGTTTGCGCAAGTTGATTAGAACTGCTACAGCGTTACCCAGGTACGATTTCTCGTACTCAGCGTGTTGTGTTTTGGACTCTATGGAATGTTTTGTACTATTTCTCGTACTCCGATATTTTTGCTGATTGACTTGTGGTATGTTTTGGAAAACGCTAACTGACTTTAAGAGGAATTTCTAAAAAGGAAATGGTTGTGTGGCTAACTCCGCTTGTGTGACTAATTGAGCCTTGGATGTGAAACTCACTTGGGTATTGGTTCCTTCTATTTGGTGCCCCGTTAGACATTGACTGCTTAGGGTTTACGCTTCTGCACTCTGTAGGACTAAGTGTTTTGGTATTGCTCTGGGTAGTTGGTGATCTAGTGGGAATTTGGAAAAAGGGTCAATCTTGGAAATCTTTCTTTCGACGTGCGCGCGTCTTCAATGGTAACAGTGAGGGGCTGTATATCCCCTGTCCCAGAAAGGGACGTGATAGACAGTGAGGGGCTGTATATCCCCTGTCCTTAGTGGACGTGGTAGACAGTGAGGGGCTGTATATCCCCTGTCCCAGAAAGGGACGTGATAGACAGTGAGAGGCTGTATATCCCATGTCCTTAGTGGACGTGGTAGACAGTGATGGGTTGTATATCCCCTCTCCTTAGTGGACGTGATAGACAGTGAGGGGCTGTATATCCCCTGTCCTTAGTGGACGTGGTAGATAGTGAGGGGCTGTATATCCCCTGTCCTTAGTGGACATGATAAACAGTGAGGTGCTGTATATCCCCTGTCCTAAAAGGGCGTGATTGGCGGTGGGGGCCATCTCTCCCAGTTGAAACTATTCCACTCTTGAGTTCTTGGTTCTTGGATCTGTTTTATCATTCCTAGTCCTTTGTGACTATCTGAGTTTTTCTACTCCTAATGGGAATTGGGTTTAACTAAGGAAATGGATGTTCACTAACACATGATGTGATTTTGTTTCACTAACTTTACCTTTTCTATCATTTATCTTTATTCTTAACTTGTTATCTTTGGCTTGGTGATTTTAAAGTGCCTTGTTTCCCTGCTTTACTTTCCAGAGTTTAATTACAAGTTACTGTTTATTTTGAAGAGTTATGTTTTATAAGTTTGTTTTTGGAGAATTGCACCAGTTCCATTCCAGGGAACTGACCCGCCCCTTTCGGGGTGGGCTGCTTGGTTTCATCTTGCAGGTACGAATTGGTTTACAGGTGGCCACGAAGAGAATGAGCGTTTGGGATGGGACTAGGTTTTGTGGAGAGTTAATGTGTTTAATTTCTATTATGTTTGTGTTAAGTTTTTCTCGAGTTTAGACCGTAGCTTTTGTAGATTGTAAGTTGTAATTGGTGAGGTTTGGTGCCGGGTGTTTGGAACCCGATGGTCTGTAATCGCCTTAGAGTTTATTTCCGCAGTATTTTTGGTTAATAGGGGCGTTACAGAAAGTGGTATCAGAGCGTAGTTACGCTCTGAACCCAAGAAAACAAGCCGAGTGAAATACTTAGATTATAGGTGCACTTAAAACTGGGGAACTGGGGTAGAATTGGGAAGTGAGGACTCCAGTAAGGCACGACTCCTAACCCTTTTTGGAATTGTGAATGATTCCTTTACACACCTTTCTTTTGTGAATGTCTGTTGAGTGTGATGTGTTGTTATACCGTTCCAACAACAAACTACAAAAATATATATATATAAGTTTGGAACATCCTATATTAAGTACGATAAGATTTTGGTTGAGATAAACCAAATATTAAGCTATTTTTCAAAAGCATACTCATGGAGAATACATTGCTAAAAATGCAATCCTTTAAAAGCTAGTACACAAATTCCTAGAATTTTAAAGAATACTTTTGGTTGAAAACAGTATACAAATAGAACTTTACATAACTAAATTAGTATTGATATTATGTGAAGTACTTCAACTCCTTTAAAGTTTGAAAATAAATCTCATGAACTACTTGGTATCAATTTATTACCTAAAGATAATGTTCAAGAACTAGTAGCGTATTAGAAAAGATCAACATCTGAACTTGTAAAACACATTAAAACTCTATGTTAACTTTAGAAAGAAAACACATAAACCTAACACTCTACAGGAAGTGCCTGGTGCGACGAACTCCTAGGCCAAAAGTAGTGGGGGTGCACACCCACTGCTAGAAGTTTAGGGGCTAGACAAGCCTTGTCATCTAACTGTAAATAATCTTCTACGCAGGTGATGGATTGTGTTGAACTTGAGGGGAAGTGGTGGTAAGACGTTACCATCGTGGAATCTTGAGCTAGGCATATTTCATTACTAGCCACAATGAACAGTTCAAAACTCGTATATTAGGATCCAGTACTAAATTCATGCATGTAAAGAGTTTACCGAGTTAAATCCTTGGTGAAAAATACTTACCTATGGAGTGAAAACACATGAGTAATAATAAACTAAATATTATTGAGCCTTAAATACTTGGAGTATTGTGTGTCTAGTGAAAAATTGAGAGTTACTTAAAGATTTGGAAATCCTCATGTTTATTTAGAAGTTTAACCTTATACATAGATAAAATCTTAGAAGTCACACTAAGAGTGATATTTACAAAAGCCACCATTGTCTAAGGGAGTACTAACATTTTAATAATCAGGAGAATACTTACATAGAACAAACCTTAAGAAAAATAATTACCAAGAGTGAGTGAGTTTTCATTAGACTAGCTCATTTGACTTAAAATTTTATATAGTCCCTACCTTAAAAATATATATATATAATATAAATTTTAAGGTAAAGGAATCAGATTTTGGAAGAACTTCCTAAAATTCTGCCTTGGGTGAAGTTATATAATAAGTAAATTTTATAAAGTAAACACTGAATGAATCATCTGAAATACGATAGTTAATTATAAAAAACAATTGAAACTTGAAAAGTCACAGAAAATATTTATCTTATAAAGTTTTAACATATGGTTGACTAATAAACCTTTGAAGATAATTTTGGAAGATTATTGAGGATTATTAAATGATCAGGAATATTATGTTAAACTACTCAAGTACGTTACACCTGGTTTATAGCTTGGTAATATAATTGATATGATAAATGATCGTATATGGACATATAATTCGTATCAGTCATTAAATGAATGGATAATAATCATAAGATAAAATTTTATAACCACCAAGGAAATACAATTACATAACAATCAAGAGATACAGATATATGTAACGATCATAGATAAAATCAAAGGTGCAGTAAATTCACAACAAAGCTGGTTAATAAGGTGTTGAATTCTTTGAATGTGTCGTTAGTAGCGGTACGAGGGCGTACCTTAGCTCTTTTAAGGGGGATATGCTGGCATACTCCTCCTTCGTTATCTCATCCGGATTATGCCTCGTTGCATTGTTAGTAAAGGGAGAACAGTATTAGTAGTATGAGAGGTGTATGTATGTACGTAGTTTTACGTTGTGGCACAATACTTTGTCACATTTGTGTTGTGTTTTGTTTCAGCTTATATTTTGATTCACTTGGATTTGATTTCGGTACTCTCGAGTGGAATGTTGAAATGGTAATGGAAATAAAGGATTGGATTGGTATGGAATTTAATTGGAATTATCATTGTCTTAGCACACCCGAAGCGGTGTGAGTGCCTACTAGTTGATTTCCTTAAACTTCGAGGCGAAGTTTCTTTTAAGGGGGATATACTGAAATACCCCTAAATTAATTTAAATTAATTTAGGGGATTTCTTTTATTAAACCTTTAATAATACTATTAAGTATTAAATTATTATATGGAATTATGAATATTAAATTATTATATGGAATTATGAATATTAAATTATTATATGGAATTATGAAATTTATTTAGGGGTTTTCTCCTATTTAACCCTAATTATTATACATTATTATATAGTATTATGAATTTAATAATAAGATCTATAAGTCAATAAATCTTGGGAAAATTTCTAAACACTTCAAATATATTATAAAGATTTTAGGAAGTGTTAGAACATTGTTTTGAAACATAAAAGTCAATATAAAATTCTAGAAACCTTAAAGCTTATTAAGCCTTGCTAGAGTTGACTTTTTGAGAATGGTCAAACCAGGCCATGAAACCTATACCAATAAATAGGTTATGGAAAACCATGAAGATCGATAAAAAGAACGTCAAAAACGGATCATCGTAGCCAAAGTTATGCTAGATTGAAGTTTTGAATCAAAATTTTAAGAGATGCCACGTGTCACTCTGTAATGGGTCGCCCACACTTAGCCGATTCTTTCCCTGAATTTCGGTAACTGATTCCAGTGTTTTAACCTAACTTTAGACGGCTATAACTTCTTCATATTTCCATATTTTTCCATGCCGTCTTCTTCATTCTCTTCTTCAAAACGTCCTCTTTCCAACCATTACTCACACATACCCTAATTCATTATACATCAGCCACAAATCTGACCTAAAGTTGGCACCTTGCGAAACGTGTTTTCAGAATTCCAGTTTCTCATCGATTTCAGGTAACTTGCGTCAGCCATAACTTCTTCGTTACTCATCCAAATTCCATGTTCTTTAGCTCGTTTTGAAGCTCTAATTCCTCTAAAACTTTCATGTTTATGGTCTAAGCCAATTCTCAACCGATTGGAAGGGAAAGGTGTCTAAAGTTTCGGTCTCGCCAGCACATAAAATAATACCGAAACAGAGAGGTAAACTCGTGTTTTGCGACTTCAATATCTTTTTGTGTGGTTCGAGTTAGGTTTAGTTCTTGCTATCAATACGTAGATCTAAGTTTGTTCTTTCCAATGAGCCCTTACTCATAACCTAACTCGATTTGTACTGCTAGTTATAGATCCTCAAAGTTGGCACCACGAACTGCTCAAAGTTCAAGTTTTTTTCCAGTTTCCGAATTTGAATTCACACAATTCGCACAATCCGGTGAGTCTCCGATCAAATTGCTCCGATATTGTTGTTCGTAGTCATGTTTTCGACCTAATCCATGTTCCAATTTAGTCAATTTCGTGTTAGGTTAGCAGAATTTGTTAGGATTGTGTTCGAATTCAATACTGTACCCGAAACAAACCCTAACTCTCGAATTGATTTTGAAACTGGATGAACTCTGCATTATAATTGGGGAAATTGGCATCAGTAGAACCGGAATTCTATTTCGAATCCATAGAAACAAGAATCACTTGATTTCGTTCTGTAGATTAGGAGATATATGCGATTTAGTACTCGACTGGAATTCTGAAATTGGGGAAGAACTGGGGATTCAGGGGCCGTCCGATCTCGTTTTAAGAGATTGGACGGCCAAGATTAGATCGGGCGATTTAAAGTTGTTTTAAGTTTCTATAAAAATTCAGTAAATAGCTCTAACTTGTTGATTTTAGTTAATGGCCTTCCCGAAGGTATTTTGACTTGCAATTTTAACCATAGATTCCTTATTTAATCTAGTTTATTTTGATGTAAATTAATATGGTTTTGGAGTTTTTAAACGTAAGTTATGATTTTTGCAAGTTACGGGTTTTCTGGAATTATTTGGATAAATTAAAAAGATATTTTTATGAAATAAAAATTTTATAATATGTCTAAAATGTTATAGTTACTGTATATTAAATTTGGGAATTTTTGGGCAATGGTAAAAGGTTTTAAAAATTGTGTTTATGAGTTTTTCACAAGAATAACCTATAATATAAGGTTTTTAATGTAACCAAAAATTAAAGTAAGGTTTGTTAATTAACTTTTAAGCTGGGGAAAATAGGGGAAACTAAATTAACATTTTATAACAGTAAGTTTATAAATGTTTTGGTATTGGCTTTTAAGAGAAGTGAAATTATTTACATATATGTATAGATACTTAGTAGAAACTTATATAAATTAAGGAATTTAATTATCCTACATTTTATTTACTATATTATGGGAGTTAATATTTTTAATTAAACTAAGGAATAAATATATATATTTTTACGCGTTTATAAAAAGGGAATTAAGTAGTAACTTAGAGTAAAACAAGGAACTAATTAAATTAACACTTATAATAACTAAATGTTATAAGAGCTAGTATCCTATGATATGGTAAAAGAAATACTTAACGAAACATACTTGGAATACTGTTTAAGGTTGTATTAATAAGATAGTTTAAATATGATAAGTTACATAGGGAATGTCTTAGTTGATTTCTAGTACGGGTACACTTATATATATATTAAAAAAAACAAAGGAAACACTTTATTTAATAAACCATAGGTTGGTTGTAGTTATGCCTAAAAGTTATTAAACATAATTAAATACAATAAACTACATAAATAATGTTTTGAACAAATCCTAGTATATATAAATATATACACATTTAACATAAATAAAATTAGATACCTTATAGGAAATATAATACGAAGGAATTAGTAAGTTAAACTAAACCTATACATAATACTATTAAAAGAATATTATATGAGCTAGTATTGAATTGTGGTTATGAAATTGAGCTTAAAGAGTTATCTTGGATTTCTAAGATTTATATAAACCATATTGGAATACATGTGTAATATTGTTTGTCAAAGACCATAATGTAAATCTATAATTTGGTTAGGTAATTAATAAGTTAGGACTTAGGAATATTTGTAATTAGATTTTACACAAATAGAACTTAGTATATAATTAATGAATAAATGTAATACTTTTACATCTAAATGTTCTTAATATATAAACAATAATAAATAAATAAAATACTTTTACATCTAAATGTGAGGTGGATTAGTAAGTCTAGATTTAATCATTTCTTAACATTTATGGTATTGGAATATACCTTAATGTTTTAAGATAAAATCATTAAAAGGGTTATGATATAAAACTATATTAAACTATGATTTGGAAATTTATCTAAATAATAATCCTTAAGTTTCCTGGCGTTAGATAAGCCATATGAAATACATTTATAACATTTATTACCAATACTTAGGATATGAGTTTACACTTAAGTGAGGTATTTAGTAGTTAGAATTTATAGAAGGTTTATAAATAGGAATTTGATACTTAAAACCTTTGAACCTTTTATTAGATAAAACTAGGTTACATAAGATATTATATTGATATACTTTACGGTAATGGGAAATAATGATAGGTTATTTGAATATAAAATAGGAGAATTTTCATATAATTAACAATTTCGCTTACGAACCAGAATTTAATTCTTTGATAAATACTACTCTATGTAGATATATTGTCCATCCTAAATACAATAAAGGAAATTAATTTATTAAGTTATTCCTTTGAAACCTTAGGTTTTGTAAAATAATTTAAAACGTATTTAAGGCTTAAGTTTATTGAAGGTTAGTATAAAAGGATTATACATAGTCTATAGAGTGTATGTGTGTAAAAATAAAACATTTAGGAGATTAAAGGTAAGTAAGGATACATAAAAGGCTATATTTAAACACCTTATTATATAGGTAATAATTAAGCAAATAATGTACCTTGTGAATACTAAATGTAAGAGTTCAATAAGTCTAAGTTAACTATAGTATAGTTATTCAGGATGAGAAGCAATTTAACATCTTATGACAAGTTTGTTAGATGGTTGTAATTAAAAGTCATTCTGAACTAAAGATGAGATAATTGAGTTTAGCAGTTCAATTAAGTTATAATAAAACGCGTCTACGACACTACGATTTCAATATACAAGATGTAGATCTTAATTAAGTTAAGGGAAAGACTTAATCATAATGGGTTATCTAGTAGGTATTATTTGAATACATAATCTTTACATTGTTGGATAGTAGTATAGTATTCTGAGTCCATCATAGGTCATAATACAATGTTTATTCTAAATTAAGAATAAAGGTATTGAGCTTAAGATTATTATCGAAATTCTTAGATTTAATTATATAACATAAACACATTTATGATATAGAGGTCTCAAAAGTCTTGAATGTGAGGATTGTGGTTAAGTATGAATAAAGTGGATAGGAGTGGACAATTAGCAAATGTTAATCGCATACATTCCTTGATCTTACCACCTTGGGCTATACAACGTTCTCAGATAACTCAAAGATTATACATAACATTTAAGTGAGGGCTTAAAAGATAATTGAGACTTTGAAATAAGAGTAAGGAGTTTATTTAAGCGTAACATAGGCTACAAGTGATTGATGATAGACTACCTTTAATATTCTTCAGAGTATTGTTGATTGTTTGCGCAAGTTGATTAGAACTGCTACAGCGTTACCCAGGTACGATTTCTCGTACTCAGCGTGTTGTGTTTTGGACTCTATGGAATGTTTTGTACTATTTCTCGTACTCCGATATTTTTGCTGATTGACTTGTGGTATGTTTTGGAAAACGCTAACTGACTTTAAGAGGAATTTCTAAAAAGGAAATGGTTGTGTGGCTAACTCCGCTTGTGTGACTAACTGAGCCTTGGATGTGAAACTCACTTGGGTATTGGTTCCTTCTATTTGGTGCCCCGTTAGACATTGACTGCTTAGGGTTTACGCTTCTGCACTCTGTAGGACTGAGTGTTTTGGTATTGCTCTGGGTAGTTGGTGATCTAGTGGGAATTTGGAAAAAGGGTCAATCTTGGAAATCTTTCTTTCGACGTGCGCGCGTCTTCAATGGTAACAGTGAGGGGCTGTATATCCCCTGTCCCAGAAAGGGACGTGATAGACAGTGAGGGGCTGTATATCCCCTGTCCTTAGTGGACGTGGTAGACAGTGAGGGGCTGTATATCCCCTGTCCCAGAAAGGGACGTGATAGACAGTGAGGGGCTGTATATCCCCTGTCCTTAGTGGACGTGGTAGACAGTGATGGGCTGTATATCCCCTGTCCTTAGTGGACGTGATAGACAGTGATGGGCTGTATATCCCCTGTCCTTAGTGGACGTGGTAGATAGTGAGGGGCTGTATATCCCCTGTCCTTAGTGGACGTGATAAACAGCGAGGGGCTGTATATCCCGTGTCCTAAAAGGACATGATTGGCGGTGGGGGCCATCTCTCCCAGTTGAAACTATTCCACTCTTGAGTTCTTGGTTCTTGGATCTGTTTTATCATTCCTAGTCCTTTGTGACTATCTGAGTTTTTCTACTCCTAATGGGAATTGGGTTTAACTAAGGAAATGGATGTTCACTAACACATGATGTGATTTTGTTTCACTAACTTTACCTTTTCTATCATTTATCTTTATTCTTAACTTGTTATCTTTGGCTTGGTGATTTTAAAGTGCCTTGTTTCCCTGCTTTACTTTCCAGAGTTTAATTACAAGTTACTGTTTATTTTGAAGAGTTATGTTTTATAAGTTTGTTTTTGGAGAATTGTACCAGTTCCATTCCAGGGAACTGACCCGCCCCTTTCGGGGTGGGCTGCTTAGTTTCATCTTGCAGGTACGAATTGGTTTACAGGTGGCCACGAAGAGAATGAGCGTTTGGGATGGGACTAGGTTTTGTGGAGAGTTAATGTGTTTAATTTCTATTATGTTTGTGTTAAGTTTTTCTCGAGTTCAGACCGTAGCTTTTGTAGATTGTAAGTTGTAATTGGTGAGGTTTGGTGCCGGGTGTTTGGAACCCGATGGTCTGTAATCGCCTTAGAGTTTATTTCCGCAGTATTTATGGTTAATAGGGGCGTTACATTTGATCATTTAATATCATACTACGTTTTGTAAGTGTTAAATATTGGTCATTATGTAGGATCGTGGGGTTTTGAGTTTCAAATCCCGTAAGGTGATGCTTACATGCTGGCCAAAGGATCAAATTTCCAGCAAAAGATCAAGGAACATGCTTAAGTATTCTGGTATAGAGCACCTACAGGATATTACGATGCCATACAACAACATGTCCCTCATCAGTGCGTTTGTGGAGAGGTGGCAGCCTGATACAAACTCATTCCATATGCCATTCTGTGAGATGACGATCACCCTACATGATGTGTGGATGATACTGCAAATCCCCATCATCGGTCGTCCATTGATAGGGGATTCATCCACCTCTGGGTTGAAGGAGGTAATGGCTGATTGTCTTAATTTTAGGGGAGATGTACAGACTATGACAGAGACACTGTGGAATACCGGTGTTGTATCGATTGCGAGCTTGTTGCAGCAATGTAGGGATGTAAATGAAGAGCCAATGAAGCAGGCATGTGGTTGGTTGTATCATCTGATTGGTACGACCATATTAGCTGGAAAAACAAATGGTCGTCTGAGTCCACAACTATTCTCGTTAGTAGCTCCCATGAAGAAAGCTACGAAGCTTCGAAAATATGTGTGGGGAGCTGGTACTCTTGCATGGTTATATCGCTAGCTAGGGATAGCCTCTCGTGCCGGCTCTAGTGGGATAGCTGGTTTTATGACGTTACTTGAGGTATGTGTCTTAATGTGCATCTAGTATATGATAACCCAATGAGTATTAATATTTGGTACTGCTTAATCATTCTAGTGTTTTATATGCACAGTGCTGGATTTATGTGTACTTCCCTACATTAAGACCAGCGATTAGCCCAGACTGGCGCGCTAATGATGACAGACCTTGGGCTCTAAGATGGGTGAGATCTACCTCTTAAGTGCATGATCATCGTTCACTGCAAGGCTATCGTGAGCATCTAGATGCTTTGACTGCTCTAAATGTAAGTGTTTGTAGTTGCTAACACATTGAACCATTATTGTTTTTGTCTTTCGTTGTTGGTTACATCTTACTATTAATGATCATTGTAGATTGATTGGTTGCCCTACGGTCGGGATAATGTTAATGTTAATGGAGGGCGCACATGATATAGAGGTAACATACAGGTTATGGGGTTGAATGAGCCGTACTTGCCCGGGCGTTGTCTACGCCAGTTTGGTTACATTCAGGGTATCCCTGAACCTCCTATTAGACCCAACCCAAGGTCTGAAAAAAGAGGAAAAACCCCACCCTACACCTATGTATACCCCCCATGTATAGTTTGTGGGAAAACACTCCAAAATTGCTGGTTCCAGGGTATACGCCCACAAATGCGCGGTTGTATGCTTGCGACCCACTCTACCTAGATTGGTACACCAAGCATACACACCCGAAGATCCTAAACCCTGAGAGTTATCAGACCACTCTGGTTCATCGTCCAGATCCCTGTCTAGTAAGTCATATTTTCATAGTACTTCATGACATATCACTTTTATTTTTTGTGTACTTACCTGACCAAGTGTGTTACAACTACTGTTTGAGGCAAGTGAGCTTGCACGCCCGTACTACCAAGAGAACAATGCATGGGACTGGTCATACTATCGCCAGGGAATGCCAGAAGAAGAACAAAGGGCTGCAACTCATGGTCTTGAGGATGTGTTCAGCTCTTTATACATATGGGATAGTTACCAGCGCCAGCATGGTGCACTCTAGTGGTTGTCATCTTGGATTTGGATGTAATAACCTTTAGTATCATCTTGGAACTATTTGTTGTCTTTCATTTTTACTTGGTGTATTAGACGCTAGTACAATTTGTGTGGTTGTAGTTTTTTCTGGTGGACTTGGTGATGGTGGAATTATTGCTGACAATCCTGGTGACCTTGTTGATGATCTTTTGGTTGATTTTGTGGAGGTTCTTAGAACCGGTGGAGATAAGAAAAACAGGGGAGACTATGCCAAAATATTTCTAGAAATGCATCATTTCTGAAGTATTTTTAAATCAGCAAGATTGTAGCTTGATGATTGGAGAGCAAGCACGTATATGTCACGAGAAATGAAATATCTAACATGTACCAAAGATTGTATATGTCACGAGAAATGAAATATATCAAAATGTAGAAATTCCTAAGAAAGAAAAGTCCCTGAATTCAAATCCTATGAATCACATGATTGAAAGTGAATAACTATCTAACATGTACCAAAGATTGTATATGTCACGAGAAATGAAATATATCAAAATGTAGAAATTCCTAATAAAGAAAAGTCCCTGAATTCAAATCCTATGAATCACATGATTGAAAGTGAATAACTATCTAACATGTACCAAAGATTGTATATGTCACGAGAAATGAAATATATCAAAATGTAGAAATTCCTAAGAAAGAAAAGTCCCTGAATTCAAATCCTATGAATCACATGATTAAAAGTGAATAACTATCTAACATGTACCAAAGATTGTATATGTCACAAGAAATGAAATATATCAAAATGTAAAAATTCCTAAGAAAGAAAAGATGTGTGACCAGCTTCAATCTAAACTTCCCGGAATGCCTTTGTTTCTGTTGTGCTTGCTGCCTGAGAGAAAGAATTGTGATATCTATGGGCCTTGGCAGAAGAAGACTTTGGTAGAATTTGGTGTCATCACACAATGCATGGCTCCTTTCAAAGTTGACGATCAGTATTTGACAAATGTGCTTCTTAAGATCAATGCCAATCTGGGTGGTCTAAATTCTTTGTTGGCCGTTGAGTGTTCTCCAGCAATGATAATCGCGAAATGAAATATCTAACATGTACCAGAGATTGTATATGTCACGAGAAATGAAATATATCAAAATGTAGAAATTCCTAAGAAAGAAAAGTCTCCGAATTCAAATCCTATGAAACACATAATTGAGAAAAGGAAGCCTGAGCAGATTATTATATTTAGGGATGGTCTGAGTGAGTCTCAGTTCAACCATGTTCTAAACATCAAGCGTGACCAAATTATTGAGGCTTGCAAATTTTTGGATGAAAGCTGGAACCCCAAGTTTGTGGTGGATGCCCTGATAATGTCCCTCCCTCCCAGTACTGTTATTGATAATACGGTGTGTCACGAGAAATGAAATATATCAAAATGTAGAAATTCCTAAGAAAGAGAAGTCCCCAAATTCAAATATGATGAATACATAATTAAAAGTGAATAACTATAACAACACGTTTATTCCACGTCCAAACATCTACCAAAGATTATAAATCCTAAAAAGTATAACAACACGAGAACTAACAAGATCAATTACGCAATAACCAATAACCTAATTATTTCTTAACCTTTGTCTCTCTATTACCTGTGCTATTACATTACGTCGCATCTCATAAATTGGTTCTTGGTGTTGAAAATCATCATCATCGGGCTCAATAGGATCATAAATAACAAGTAATGGAATATGAGTGATGAAATCATTATACTCCATGTAATTCTCCATCATCCGGCGAACTGATGTATCATTTCGTACATGAATAAAAGTCCACTCGTAGTCGCCCTCCAGCCCCAAATACACCATTGTTGTTATGTTTATTCTGCCGAGGAGGGACTATAGTGCTTGGATTACTCGTCGTTGTAGATCACAGAGATTACCAGGATATGGCATAGTAACTTCTACGCGTCTGTGCCCCATTCTTCTATCAAATTGGGCTCCATGACGACCAAAAGTAGCTACATAATTAACGTGCAAACAGAAAGGAAACTCTATTTGATTTTGATAGCGAAATGGGAATTAATGTATGAAGAGTTCAAGCAAGATGTAATTAGACAGATTCTGAGAGCACAGGGTAAGGAATGAGTATGTTGGGACACTAATACCCTCTTTTATAATATTTGAGTAACGGTCACTGACATGTCCAACGGCTACTGAAAGAAAACAGGGTTATATCGTGAATTTTCCCTAAAAAGAATTCACACCAACTATTCAAATTAGATTCTAGCCGAAGGAAGCGTACCAAACACACCATGGAGAAGTTGATGATCCGGTACAAAGTGAATTCAAAGTTACCATTGTTAATTACCTTTGTCAGAGAAAGGTACACGTACCAGGTCACTGTGCACGTACCGGGTTACCGTTTCCAGTACAAAGTGAATTCAAAGTTACCATAGGTAATTTCTTTTGTCAGGAAAGGTACACGTACCAGGTCACTGTGCACGTACCAGGTTACCGTTTCCAGTACAAAGTGAATTCAAAGTTACCATAGGTAATTACTTTTGTTAGGGAAAGGTACACGTACCAGGTCACTGTGCACGTACCAGGTTACCGTTTCCAGTACAAAGTGAATTCAAAGTTACCATAGGTAATTACTTTTGTCAGGGAAAGGTACACGTACCAGGTCACTGTGCACGTACCAGGTTACCGTTTCCAGTACAAAGTGAATTCAAAGTTACCATAGGTAATTACTTTTGTCTGGGAAAGGTACACGTACCAAGTCACTGTGCACGTACCAGGTTACCGTTTTCAGCACAAAGTGAAATCAAAGTTACCATAGGCAATTACTTTTGTCAGGGAAAGGTACACGTACCAGGTCACTGTGCACGTACCAGGTTACCGTTTCCAGTACAAAGTGATTCAAAGTTACCATAGGTAATTACTTTTGTCAGAGAAAGGTACACGTACCAGGACACTGTGCACGTACCAGGTTACCGTTTCCAGTACAAAGTGAATTCAAAGTTACCATAGGTAATGTAACACCCCATCCAACAACAACCACATAACAACAAACTGCAGCGGAAATTCAACTCATCACATTACTTATTCCAATGGTGTTACACGCCGTTAACCACCCACGTGGCTAACAAGGCTAATACAATACATACACAATTATATCGGTCTGATGGACTAGATTCCCGAGCAACTACACAATACATTCCTCATTCCAATTCAACATTTATTATATACATACATTCCCACTGTACCGAGTATTTACAAACTGCTGCCGATACAATTTCGGTCTTACTACACCTACTGTATACATACACTTAAAAGTTTACCCATGTACAACGACTACCCGTCCTACTCTCGAACGGCTTCCAGCACTTCTGTACCTGAAATAGGAAAAAGAAGAGAAAGGGGTGGCCCCAAGGGGCTCAGCACCTTTGCTGGTATGGTAATCCCGCAGCCCGCATGCTACCGGGCCACGCACGACTAATTGTCGTCTTAGCATGCAGTTGATTATATTTAAATCATGCATACAAACCATAAACATACCACACATAATAATATTTCGCCTCAATGGGCTCAACCTATAACCAAAACATCCACACTTAACCAACCATCCAATGATTCCTTAAACCCTAGAGTGGCTCTCCTCTAAACGGAGCTACTTCCTTAACGAACGACGTGTACCATCAATCGGGTTATCCTTAAACGCCTCTTGTCACAACTGGGGTTCATTTCCATGATCCACATTCCTATCATACATCATAACTCTTTTCTCACATAACAAAACATAGCAAACCTTTCTTGCTTCCATGTACACATGACCACATTGCATTCATTTAAAACATCCAATATAATATATTTATACCAAAGCATAGCAAGGGAATTTGCATAGCACCATAACATTACATAACACCATATACATCGGTTCTCACAAGGAACCTTCCACCATAGTTAGTATACCATGTGAGCCTAGGGATTTTTACCAATCCCATGTTAAGCTCGTTACCATCCTCGTTACCGTCCGGTTATATAGAACGGTTAACTTATACCCAAGGTGTGTCGGATATAGTAATCCCAAGCACACCATAATAACATAACCATTAGTATGCCCCCGTGGCCCGACGTGAGTCAGTAATATAGCTTTGGTTAAGCTAAAGGGGAAAGTTGGAAACCCAATGGGAAGACAACCTTAACATACACAGAGGGTCGAACCTATAATGGCAGGAACCCCCATCCTCACACGCGTGGCCGGAACAGACCGGACTCCTCACCCCCCATTAGTATACATACATCAAATATTAAGTGGTTAGAGATCCATTATGGAGCCTACCACATCCACAACCATACGGTATCATGACCGAGTTAAGCACACAAGGGAGGTTCACACACTTGCATACAACAACAATATCCAACTAACTCACACACGGCCGTGGTTAGCACGTTCCCAAAGTTTGGGCCGTCAACTCCGAATACCGATCACTCATGTGTTCCTAGATTTGGTTAGCTAAGGTTTAACACATATTTGAGGTTAAATGGTATCGGAGGCCAAATTCGCCACATAAATGAATTACTATAAACTCATTACATGTTTAATCTTACAAGGTGGCAAACATTCAATAAAACATATTGGCATACAAGCCGGTTGTAATCCGTTAGGACACAGGTTGCAAGAAAACCATACCTGTCACCGGAGTCCACTTTACCACGTCCACTTATGTTCCTCGAGCAATTCTCGAACAACTGTTGACATCACATGTTCTTTATTAACATTGGGGTAACATGTTGTTTTAAGTCTAATGCTTATAATTTCCCCGTCCACTTGGTTAAATAACTTAACATTTTTAACTTGTTTTACTCTCACATCTTAATACAACCTTTAGCCCACTTTATTGTCATTAAAACTCACCTAACATGTCCTTAACATCCTTATAACATCATTACCTACCAATCCCCATCATCTCATATCATTTCATAACCTTAAACCATGTTTTTGGTCCGACCGACCCACGTCCGACCCACATCTGGGTCGGTCCATTACAGACCCCTTTTACTTCCTTACAAACATGCCCGTCCGACCCACGTCCGACCCACCATTCTGGGTCGGTCCATGTGCGAACATTTTCCCTCCTTTGAAACTTGACCGACCGACCCATGTCCGACCCAACCTTCTGGGTCGGTCCATTACCGAACACTTCCCTAACATTTTACAGAGGCTCGACCGACCCAACAACCTGGGTCGGCCCCTGGGTCGGTCGCCTCCTAAACTTACCCAAACTTTGTCAAATCTTCACCAAACTTCTCCTAAGGCCTCTTAATGTGTTCTAACATCATTTGGCACTTCAAACACACCCTTAAGATATTCTTTAAACACTCACAAAACTATTTTCCTAATTCCTTAAACCTTTACTTATATCTCTACAAAATTCCTAACACTTACAATGTTTTCTCCTTATGATTTCTAGGTGGCATTTCACCTATAATGACACAATACCAAGGTGTTTCCTCTACACCTTATCATCATCTCTCAACTTCTTTTCTTACTAACTAAATCTCCTTTTCACATCATACCTAAACATCACTTATTCCTTGAACACCCCCTTACCTAAACCTTAAACAACTTCTCCAAGACTTTAATACATTCACAAAACACCCATTGAATTCCTAGAACTTCCAAGAAACACCTAAATCCTTGCATCACTCTAAATCACCTTAATACATGTTCCCTCTCAAGTGAACATTCATTCACCTTTAATCCTTCCTAGTTCACCAAAACTCACTTACAACTCTTAGAACTTCTTACACATTTCCCAAATTTGGCCATAGCTTCTCTAGCATATACCCACATCCAAACACTTAGGTTTTCACCTTAATTCATCCAAGAACACCTAAAATCCATCAAACACATTTATACAAACTTCACACATTAAGCACTACATCACAATATAGTGCATAACTTAAATTGCTTGGCACTTAGGCCCTTAAATGCATGGCTCTTAGGCCCTTAAATTGCATAAACCTTAAACACTGAATTTCCCACATAATAATGCCTTTGACCTGCAAATACACCAACAATTCATATGCCCTTAATAAACTCCTTGAGAGCATTTTTACTAGCTCATTCACCATTGGCTCCTTAGGTATTTTAACAAGCATTATAAGCTTATTCCTCCTAAGGCATTAAACCAAACTAAGATAGCTTGTTTACCTCTTTTCCTCACAAATTTCTTTCTTGTTTCCTTGTAGAACCGGTAGGGCATTTGGTTCCTTGCCAACAACTAAACAATATACCAACATTAAAATGAGTATATAAGCTTTAAGCTTTATCTCATTGTAAACCCTAGTTACATATATTATCTTAAGGTATTAACATGATTGTTTTACCTTGGAATGGAAAGAGAGCTTGAATGAGTATCAAGAGAGGACCCCACCTAGTCCATGGAAGCTTGGAATGAAGCTAGAACAAGGCAATATAATGACTCCATTAAGAGTGATTTTCGGACATGACAAAACATGAAGGAAATGTCATTTTTCTTTGAGTTTCCTTACCTTGAAGCAAAGGAGAACAAGAATATGTGAAAAGGTGAGCTCTAGCTCCTCCCATGGTGATTCCTCTTGGCACCGAAATGGAGCTCTTGGGATTTTGAAAGGATAGAATTGAAGAGCTTGATGAGAGGAAGAGAATGGTGGTGTTTGTTTTTGATTTGGTTAAGTGAGCTAGGTTTTACAAGTGGTCAAAGATGGAAAACAATGGTGATGTTGGTGTTGCTGTAGCAGCTCGTAAAAGAGAGCAAGAAGGGAGGTTGGAGAAGCCTTGCAACCGTGGGAAATGAAGAAGGAAGGGAGAAGGAGAATGGGATCGTGTGAAATGAGAAGGCAAATGAGAGAATGAGGTTTGCTTTTGCTTTTAGAAGATATTTGTACTAAAGTGAAAAGTAACTCTTGCTTTATCATTTAGTTAACTCATTTATTTGTGTAGGTGTGGTGAGTCACTAAGGAAAACCGGCCCCAAATAGTTAAAAGGGTGTTTTGGTCTTTGTTGACCAACTTAATCACTTATAACATTATATGTTACAAACTAGTTATAAAAATCACTATTCACCAAGAACAAGGCACATAGAAGTGAAATTTTTGATTTCCCACTAATATGGCCACCCAAATGTGATACTATATAGTACACATGTTAATTAAAGAGTAATGATGGACATTTAGCCATTCACAACTCATTTACAAGACAATTTTTCAAAAACGTGCTTTAAGACTTCTTAAAGCACATTTTGTGTTTTAACTTGTTTTCAAGCTTGGTTTTCTTTGGTAATTGATTTAATATGTTCATTAACATATAAATGAGGCATAGGTATGACCATTAGGTCTTATACACATTTATCCCAAGCTCAGAGCACATTTTTGCTCTTATTGACCTTAAGGTATTTATTTGTGTTTTGTTTGGTTTCATTGTCTACCAAAGTTTCCTAAGGACTTAATTAGCCTTATAAAGTCATAATTAAACATTATCAAGTCTTGGTAGACTCTTTGGGTCCTAACCAAGTTCACTCCAACCTTAGAGCATGTTTTTGCTCAAACTGTGTCTTAGTGCTTTATTGCACTTTACTATGGTTTAAATGGTTCATTCATGTTCCTGAGGCACTTTTTAGCCTTTAAATACCATAGTTAAACGTTTACACAACATACCAAGGTTTGGGGTATTTCAATCTACCCCCCTTAAAAGAACTTCGTCCTCGAAGTTCACCTTTCCCTGCATCATTTGACTAGAATACGGGAATTACTTATAGCCACAAAACTTCCATTACCAACCATCTTTCACATCCAACCTCGGACTTAATGGTCCGGGCAACATATCCACCTTATACATAAAATATCATATTCACATGGTAACCTCGGACTCAATGGTCCGGGTACCTTCATCACACTTGCACCCATACAATATCCCTCAGACTCTTAGGTCTGGGTGACATAACCACGTTTAGACTCATAGGTCTTGATAGCACACACTTTAGGAGATCAAGTCAAATAACCCTTATCACCCATACCAAACAACATGTCATAGCATGTATATCAAACAGAAATACCTTTTCCATCTCTCCATGGGTTCGAATCCCACTTTGAGTACATATACATTGTGATCCCGCAGAACCCGGTCGCGATGGACACTTTCTGGTCCCCGTTCCTTTGGGAGATCAAAACATTCACTTAATTTTTAACATATGTACTTCTCATGTCACCGGTCCGAAGACAAAGGCTCATACGTCCTCAGCTCGTGAGCAAGTACTACAAAAATATTCTTTACGAGGTTAAGTATGAGAAGATCTTTTACTCAAAATATTAATCGATTGTTTGAAAACACCAATTGAAAATCCTTTTGAAAACACCACACAACTCCAAGTCCAATTTATGCTCTTTGTATCTTTCTTAACATGGTTATTTGTAATTACTTATAGGGAGCTTCAAGGATCATCCAACCCTGATGTGATCAGCACCAGTGTTGAACTATCTTTCCACTCCAATTTGTGTTCGGCTTCCCTTGATCCCATGGTAATCAAGTTTCACCTCCCACCTCATTTTCAACCAACAATTAATTCAAGCATATCCCATTTTCTATCTTTGAATCCTTCTAGTCATAATCAACATCTCCAAGGGATAGAACTCTGTCTATCAATCATCATCCCAATCCAACTTAATTCAAGTTACCTAGAGAATTTAAATCTCACTAGGTTCTATGTCGGTCTCGTAACCCTTCATAAATCACAACATTGTATATATATACATATATTTTTATCAAAATACAATACATGGTTTATATTTATGCACCATCGGGGTTGTAGATCCCCGGGAGTTTCTTTACTCCCTTCCACTTGTACTCTCACACACCACTGTTAACAAAATGACACACTTCCCACAATGGTATTCGCATCTTTTGTGCGCAATTACCACAATTTAACCACAAATAAATGCGTATGTTTATATAACACACGCGCCAACCATCATAACAATCATTCTGTGCTATGCACACCTAGTTCGCGTACGCTTGTACGGTAAAACACACTAAGTGGTTTTTGCGCTCTACCCCCCTTAAAAGGGATTACGCCCACGTAATCAATCACTAAACCTTGGCTTAAAATGTTCTGCCGTCGTGAAGTGTTTTAACTTCCACGCGGTCCATTACACAATGGATTCTGATTAGAGGATCTTAACCATATTGGCGGTTTAGTCCCTAAACCAAGAATTCGCATTGGAGTTCTAATTCATAACCGGTTTCGGTCCTGGCCTGTGAGGCTTTTAGGTATTGATAACTAGTCATTTATTCATATTCACCATATATGTCCGGTACCTGACGCATGGGCTCACTGGCCTCTGTTGCGCAACCCTGATAATTATAGAGCTAGTTTGCTCCATTCGTTACTGTTACTGTATTGTACATCTCCAATGTATTGCCCTTATCTCGGGAGCAATGGGTTCTCAACCGACGCACGGTATCTCTTACCCTGAGCGAATTCGGTGAGTTTCACAATTTTCCATCCACTTCTCCAATAGCTTACTGCGTAAACTACTATATAATTCACAATGATTGACTTACTTCTACCGACTTACTGTCGGTTGAGATTAAGCTACTACCTAGTGTGTAGTGCTCTCTCAGTTAATTAGAACATTTAGGGTATATTCCATACCGCTATTTGGCAGTTAGTGCTACTGTAGTCACTTACTGTTAATCATGTCTCCACATTTGGTTTTGTACAAGTACTCTTTATTGGTGCGGCCTTGCATTTCCTATGCATCGGCCTTATAACATTATTTGTCCACAATCAACCTGTTTCCAATTCCTAGCTATCTCATTCGATCATTACTGCGCAAGAGCAATACCAAAACACTCAGTCATACAGAGTGCAGAGGCGTGAACCCTTGACAGCAACTCTCTTATGCGATTGCGATAGGAATTTTCACTGAAATCCGTATCATTTAACACTTGCCACCGGCTTACTGCTCGGTTCGTTTGCTATCGCTTAATGTTGTACCTCCACTGGGTTTAACTCATTTTATCATTTAACAATACTCACACAGCGGTCGCTTGTTGCGCACCGTATCCTTACTCATTATATAGCATCAACTTATACTGTATCCGCTACTGTATTAGCTTCTGCTATTAAGCTAGGTTTATCTGGCCACTTATTTGGCTGATTTTTGAATATATTATTATCTTTCCCTTGAGCGTTGTTCGCTACACATTTAGCTTCACACACCTATGGTGATTGCCATCAATTTATCACACTTCCTGCGTACACAACTGGTACGAGCACTTCCTTTCGTGTTATTTTATTTAAATCACCCTGGGGTAATAAGAACGTGGTCCATCCTCCACATATCTCTTGAACTTGATTCACATATCTACCGCTCCTGCGGTCTCACAATATCGAGAGGTATTCCCACTCTTAATGCAGTGGTTCGCTTACCACTCTATTCAGTTATACTACATAAACTTCTACAATTAACTCAGATTACGTAACATATCTTGTTTGTGGCTTATAAGCCTTATTTGCCTTGAGCTGGGCTCATTGTAGGCTGTCAATACACATGTACTCCTCTGTATCATATTACATGTTTAGAGGTTGTAGTGGGCTCCATGACAAGGTTGTTGCATTCCGTTTCCTTTCATGGGATGCCCCTTAGGTTTGTCAGTCCGTCTCCTGACCACTTATGTCTAAACTGGGTGTTAATTTCAACCCTTGTGTTTCTGTCATGTATTTCGTTCAACAATTGTTGATGCGCACACCCTTCGAGGATTTCTCCTGGGTGTCGTTACGTTATGCCTTACATATGTTTCACACTTTTTGGTACATTCAGTTACTATCTTCTTCTGTAAAGATCAACATTTCCAGACAGTGTAGGTACTGATTCTGGGAGTTTCATCCCGTTCTTTGCACATTAATGTGTCCACATTAGGCATCTGCCTTGCCCTGCTTTTCAGCTATCATGTTTATCCCTGGGGATCCTTAAGACATATAAGATGTCTTTATATTACAGTTAGTGCTTCGCACCTCCTGACTCTTAAACATTTCCTTGAAAGGAATTACTAATTCCTTTAGTCTCGTTAACTTAACTGAGTTCCTTTACTTCAAGCATTCCTTTTTTCTAGCTCCTGTTTAATTTATACTGCTTACCGTAGACGGAGTCGACTACTTCCCGTGTTCTGGACTCTACTCGTATACATATATGGGGTATCATACTGATACATTACTACTTACCCAACTAACCTATAAGTAGGTCTGTCGGGTCCACATGCTCCTATCGGAGTGCGGTCGTCCCACAACACAGTTGGTACACTTGTAGTGTCCGTCACACGCCTAGGTGAAGTATTCTGTGTCAACTCCCTTATATTGTCCGTGACAATATTCATTCCTTGCTTCCCGAACTTAATCGAGGGAAGTTTATCCACTGTTGTATCCTTGTCAGTTGCTCTTGGTTTCACTGGTTTGGTTTAAAGAGGGTTGGAAAGAAGTGTTGGTTTGAAAGAAAATCTGGTTTAAAAAGAAAAGAGTTTGTGAAAGATTAGGTTTGAAAGAAAAATTTCCATGGTTTCACAACATCTTCTTCTTAGCCAAGTCTAGCTTCTTGCTGACTGGTGTACTTCCAATTACAGAGGTTAGGCTAACAGGCCCTTCCACTGTTATGACGATCACATTTAACTATGTACTTTTCCAAGTTGTAGTGGTTATAAGTTTTCCGAATAGCCCTATTATAGCAGCACTTGCTATGGCAAGTGCGCCATGCTAACTGTCTATCGGTTTAACACATACCGGTTGTGGTATTGTTTTCCCATTGTCATCAGTGGCCTTGTTGGCCCTCACTGATGTTACTGCCTTGATAATAACTTCTCTAGGCAACTTCTCACTGTTTTCACATGATAATCAGTAGCTAGGGTGTTTCCCTTTCTGGGAGACCCCGTTCTCATAGTATTGTATTCACTTTGTAGTCCGTTCCACGTATTTGGGCACTACGTTGTAGTTCCCTGACGGTTGGTACACCGTTGGTGTTCATTTATCAACTGTGGTTCCATAGACACTCGTCTCGGTTTTATCAATCCACTTCTTGCTTGTTGCACGTAGGTGCGTTGCAAGCTGGTTATGCTCGACTGCTTGGCATGTCGACCCAGGTTGCCGGAAATTCTATCCTCTATACACAAAATCCTTCATTTGTCGCTATGGAATGCGGTTAACATTGTTTAGATGGAAACCGTCTCCGGGATTCCCAGTTTTCGGGATCTACCGTATGACAGATCCTCCGTACCCTAAAGGTATTTAATAACAGCCAGATCGGGTATTCCCGAGTATGAGAGTGGACTCCCATCTCTCTGGCGTTGTTTTCCCAAGTTATACAACAGGGATTGTGGAGGGTGGGATGGATATTGTAGGTTTCCAGTAGTCACTGGTAGTTCCTAACTAGCGTATCTCTCACGCTATCACTCAACCCTTAACCCAAAGTACTTAAATCCTAACTCGGTATTCCCTAAGCTCGGTAATTCAGTCATCAGAGCGATACTTCGCTCTGATACCACTTTTTGTAACACCCCATCCAACAACGACCACATAACAACAAACTGCAGCGGAAATTCAACTCATCACATTACTTATTCCAATGGTGTTACACGCCGTTAACCACCCACGTGGCTAACAAGGCTAATACAATACATACACAATTATATCGGTCTGATGGACTAGATTCCCGAGCAACTACACAATACATTCCTCATTCCAATTCAACATTTATTATATACATACATTCCCACTGTACCGAGTATTTACAAACTGCTGCCGATACAATTTCGGTCTTACTACACCTACTGTATACATACACTTAAAAGTTTACCCATGTACAACGACTACCGTCCTACTCTCGAACGGCTTCCAGCACTTCTGTACCTGAAATAGGAAAAAGAAGAGAAAGGGGTGGCCCCAAGGGCTCAGCACCTTTGCTGGTATGGTAATCCCGCAGCCCCATGCTACCGGGCCACGCACGACTAATTGTCGTCTTAGCATGCAGTTTATTTTTTAAATCATGCATACAAACCATAAACATACCACACATAATAATATTTCGCCTCAATGGGCTCAACCTATAACCAAAACATCCACACTTAACCACCATCCAATGATTCCTTAAACCCTAGAGTGGCTCTCTCTAAACGGAGCTACTTCCTTAGAACGACGTGTACCCATCAATCGGGTTATCCTTAAACGCCTCTTGTCACAACTGGGGTTCATTTCCATGATCCACACATTCCATATCATACATCATAACTCTTTTCTCACATACACAAAACATAGCAAACCTTTCTTGCTTCCATGTACACATGACCACATTGCATTCATTTAAAACATCCAATATAATATATTTATACCAAAGCATAGCAAGGGAATTTGCATAGCACCATAACATTACATAACACCATATACATCGGTTCTCACAAGGAACCTTCCACCATAGTTAGTATACCATGTGAGCCTAGGGATTTTTACCAATCCCATGTTAAGCTCGTTACCATCCTCGTTACCGTCCGGTTATATAGAACGGTTAACTTATACCCAAGGTGTGTCGGATATAGTAATCCCAAGCACACCATAATAACATAACCATTAGTATGCCCCCGTGGCCCGACGTGAGTCAGTAATATAGCTTTGGTTAAGCTAAAGGGGAAAGTTGGAAACCCAATGGGAAGACAACCTTAACATACAGAGGGTCGAACCTATAATGGCACGAACCCCCATCCTCACACGCGTGGCCGGAACAGACCGGACTCCTCACCCCCCATTAGTATACATACATCAAATATTAAGTGGTTAGAGATCCATTATGGAGCCTACCACATCCACAACCATACGGTATCATGACCGAGTTAGCACACAAGGGAGGTTCACACACTTGCATACAACAACAATATCCAACTAACTCACACACGGCCGTGGTTAGCACGTTCCCAAAGTTTGGGCCGTCAACTCCGAATACCGATCACTCATGTGTTCCTAGATTTGGTTAGCTAAGGTTAACACATATTTGAGGTTAAATGGTATCGGAGGCCAAATTCGCCCATAAATGAATTACTATAAACTCATTACATGTTTTAATCTTACAAGGTGGCAAACATTCAATAAAACATATTGGCATACAAGCCGGTGTAATCCGTTAGGACACAGGTTGCAAGAAAACCATACCTGTCACCGGAGTCCACTTTACCACGTCCACTTATGTTCCTCGAGCAATTCTCGAACAACTGTTGACATCACATGTTCTTTTTTAACATTGGGGTAACATGTTTGTTTTAAGTCTAATGCTTATAACTTTCCCCGTCCACTTGGTTAAATAACTTAACATTTTTAACTTGTTTTACTCTCACATCTTAATACAACCTTTAGCCCACTTTATTGTCATTAAAACTCACCTAACATGTCCTTAACATCCTTATAACATCATTACCTACCAATCCCATCATCTCATATCATTTCATAACCTTAAACCATGTTTTTGGTCCGACCGACCCACCGTCCGACCCACATCTGGGTCGGTCCATTACAGACCCCTTTTACTTCCTTACAAACATGCCCGTCCGACCCACGTCCGACCCACCATTCTGGGTCGGTCCATGTGCGAACATTTTCCCTCCTTTGAAACTTGACCGACCGACCCATGTCCGACCCAACCTTCTGGGTCGGTCCATTACCGAACACTTCCCTAACATTTTACAGAGGCTCGACCGACCCACAACCTGGGTCGGCCCCTGGGTCGGTCGCCTCCTAAACTTACCCAAACTTTGTCAAATCTTCACCAAACTTCTCCTAAGGCCTCTTAATGTGTTCTAACATCATTTGGCACTTCAAACACACCCTTAAGATATTCTTTAAACACTCACAAAACTATTTTCCTAATTCCTTAAACCTTTACTTATATCTCTACAAAATTCCTAACACTTACAATGTTTTCTCCTTATGATTTCTAGGTGGCATTTCACCTATAATGACCACAATACCAAGGTGTTTCCTCTACACCTTATCATCATCTCTCAACTTCTTTTCTTACTAACTAAATCTCCTTTTTCACATCATACCTAAACATCACTTATTCCTTGAACACCAACCTTACCTAAACCTTAAACAACTTCTCCAAGACTTTAATACATTCACAAAACACCCATTGAATTCCTAGAACTTCCAAGACAACACCTAAATCCTTGCATCACTCTAAATCACCTTAATACATGTTTCCCTCTCAAGTGAACATTCATTCACCTTTAATCCTTCCTAGTTCACCAAAACTCACTTACAACTCTTAGAACTTCTTACACATTTCCCAAATTTGGCCATAGCTTCTCTAGCATATACCCACATCCAAACACTTAGGTTTTCACCTTAATTCATCCAAGAACACCTAAAATCCATCAAACACATTTTATAACAAACTTCACACATTAAGCACTACATCACAATATAGTGCATAACTTAAATTGCTTGGCACTTAGGCCCTTAAATGCATGGCTCTTAGGCCCTTAAATTGCATAAACCTTAAACACTGAATTTCCCACATAATAATGCCTTTGACCTGCAAATACACCCAACAATTCATATGCCCTTAATAAACTCCTTGAGAGCATTTTTACTAGCTCATTCACCATTGGCTCCTTAGGTATTTTAACAAGCATTATAAGCTTATTCCTCCTAAGGCATTAAACCAAACTAAGATAGCTTGTTTACCTCTTTTCCTCACAAATTTCTTTCTTGTTTCCTTGTAGAACCGGTAGGGCATTTGGTTCCGCCAACAACAACAAGACCCAACATTAAAAGAGTATATAAGCTTTAAGCTGATCTCTGTAAACCCTGTTACATATAATTTAAGGTATTAACATGAGTGTTTAACCTTGGAATGGAAAGAGAAGCTTGAATGAGTATCAGAGAGGACCCCCCTAGTCCATGGAAGCTTGGAATGAAGCTAGAACAAGGCAATATAATGACTCCATTAAGAGTGATTTTCGGACATGACAAAACATGAAGGAAATGTCATTTTTCTTTGAGTTTCCTTACCTTGAAGCAAAGGAGAACAAGAATATGTGAAAAGGTGAGCTCTAGCTCCTCCCATGGTGATTCCTCTTGGCACCGAAATGGAGCTCTTGGGATTTTGAAAGGATAGAATTGAAGAGCTTGATGAGAGGAAGAGAATGGTGGTGTTTGTTTTTGATTTGGTTAAGTGAGCTAGGTTTTACAAGTGGTCAAAGATGGAAAACAATGGTGATGTTGGTGTTGCTGTAGCAGCTCGTAAAAGAGAGCAAGAAGGGAGGTTGGAGAAGCCTTGCAACCGTGGGAAATGAAGAAGGAAGGGAGAAGGAGAATGGGATCGTGTGAAATGAGAAGGCAAATGAGAGAATGAGGTTTGCTTTTGCTTTTAGAAGATATTTGTACTAAAGTGAAAAGTAACTCTTGCTTATCATTTAGTTAACTCATTTATTTGTGTAGGTGTGGTGAGTCACTAAGGAAAACCGGCCCCAAATAGTTAAAAGGGTGTTTTGGTCTTTGTTGACCAACTTAATCACTTATAACATTATATGTTACAAACTAGTTATAAAAATCACTATTCACCAAGAACAAGGCACATAGAAGTGAAATTTTGATTTCCCACTAATATGGCCACCCAAATGTGATACTATATAGTACACATGTTAATTAAAGAGTAATGATGGACATTTAGCCATTCACAACTCATTTACAAGACAATTTTTCAAAAACGTGCTTTAAGACTTCTTAAAGTACATTTTGTGTTTTAACTTGTTTTCAAGCTTGGTTTTCTTTGGTAATTGATTTAATATGTTCATTAACATATAAATGAGGCATAGGTATGACCATTAGGTCTTATACACATTTATCCCAAGCTCAGAGCACATTTTTGCTCTTATTGACCTTAAGGTATTTATTTGTGTTTGTTTGGTTTCATTGTCTACCAAAGTTTCCTAAGGACTTAATTAGCCTTATAAAGTCATAATTAAACATTATCAAGTCTTGGTAGACTCTTTGGGTCCTAACCAAGTTCACTCCAACCTTAGAGCATGTTTTTGCTCAAACTGTGTCTTAGTGCTTTATTGCACTTTACTATGGTTTAAATGGTTCATTCATGTTCCTGAGGCACTTTTTAGCCTTTAAATACCATAGTTAAACGTTTACACAACATACCAAGGTTTGGGGTATTTCAGGTAATTACTTTTGACAGGGAAAGGTACACGTACAAGGTCACTGTGCACGTACCAGGTTACCATTTCCAGTACAAAGTGAATTCAAAGTTACCATAGGTAACTACTTTTGTCAGGGAAAGGTACACGTACCAAGTCATTGTGCACGTACCAGGTTACCGTTTTGAGTAAAAGTGAATTCAAAGTTACCATAGGTAATTACTTTTGTCAGGGAAAGGTACACGTACCAGGTCACTGTGCACGTACCAGGTTACCGTTTCCAGTACAAAGTGAATTCAAAGTTACCATAGGTAATTACTTTTGTCAGGGAAAGGTACATGTACCAGGTCACTGTGCACGTACCAGGTTACCGTTTCCAGTACAAAGTGAATTCAGAGTTACCATAGGTAATTACTTTTGTCAGGGAAAGGTACACGTACCAAGTCACTGTGCACGTACCAGGTTACCGTTTCCAGTACAAAGTGAATTCAAAGTTACCATAGGTAATTACCTTTGTCAGGGAAAGGTACACGTACCAGGTCACTGTGCACGTACCAGGTCACTGTGCACGTACCAGGTTACCGTTTCTAGTACAAAGTGAATTCAAAGTTACCATAGGTAATTACTTTTGTCAGGGAAAGGTACACGTACCAGGTCACTGTGCACGTACCAGGTTACCGTTTCCAGTACAAAGTGAATTCAAAGTTCCCATAGGTAATTACTTTTGTCAGGGAAAGGTACACGTACCAGGTCACTGTGCACGTACCAGGTTACCGTTTCCAGTACAAAGTGAATTCAAAGTTACCATAGGTAATTACTATTGTCAGGGAAAGGTACACGTACCAGGTCACTGTGCACGTACCAGGTTACCGTTTCCAGTACAAAGTGAATTCAAAGTTACCATAGGTAATTACCTTTGTCAGGGAAAGGTACACGTACCAGGTCACTGTGCACGTACCAGGTGTAACACCCCTATTCCTAAACCTGTAATAAACGTCGCAAGTCGTAGCAAAATAAATAACGTCGCAGCGGAAAATAAAACTATCTAACCTTGGTGTTACACGCCGTTACTCACCCTTGTGAGTAACAAGGCATCCTTACTTCTTCCAACTATTATACTCCTCTCGCTGTGATGAATCGATACTGATCACTCTAATTATTTCAGACCAAATCCAAAACTAAACGAGCAACTAATTAAATACAACATACCCAAAATACAGTACATATTAAATCTAGAAAATGTTATTAAAACAAAGCAGCTACCCTGTTCCCCGCACTCCGGCTTGTGTCTTCTTCAGTAACCTGAAATGTTTTGCCCATCGAAGGGCTCAGCAATCGAAATGCTGGTATGCTAAATGTAATCCTAAGTCATCTAGATTCCTTAAGTCGTTTAGTCATCTTGATATTAGGTCCATTACATAAAATACCGGTTTACAATAGCAACAGTAATAACTGTAAACATTAAACAATCACATAACAGTCCACCTGCAACATCAGTGCATAATAAACAACAACCAGATAATCAACACCAATAATTCCAAACCATAACCACAAGTCACAAGTATTAATTAGCTGAACTTGTTAGTAGGTCACATGACCCTTAACCCTTTTAAACTAATCACTTAACTTTAACAATTAATTCCACCTCAGGCGTCATGTCAAGACAACCTTTTAATAACTCAGTAATGGACAGTGTGTCCCCTGGGTTCCAAAGGAACCGTTACCAGCTGACCTTATGGCCCTGGTTAAAATTTGACCGATCCGGTCGAACCTGTGCACCAACAGCAGTGCCCTCCGCCATCCCAGAATGTGGCTGATGGATTTCCTTGAGTGACTCCCCATTGAAGTCTCTTGTAGTGATCACGATGCGCAACCAGAAAGTCGAAACAGTCTGGATTCCTCTCTTTATAAGTTAGCCCTTTTTGACAGTGACATAATAATCAATCTCTGATTTAAGACTATAACAGTTGACCATCAGTTAGGTTCAATAATACCCAAAGGTCAGCTAGTCTTGTTCCAGTTTAGATGTATAAACCCCCAGTCATAAGACGTTCACGTATAAATAAAACGCAGTGGTGTCGAGCAAAAGTATACAATATCATATACATAAAATCACAGATATCGCTCTTAACAATTAAACACACAACGTCTGGACCTCAAGAAAATCCTTAGGACATTCAGACCACACAATTAACATACCGTTCACCGGGATAACAGCTAGCTTGACAATTCTTGCTCTAGTAATTCTTTCCCGTACACTGTTGTTAATACATGCAATAACGTGTATTATTAATATGACTGTTCACTAAATATTACAGTAGTCATTGTGGAGTTTATATTCGTTGTATACTAACTCTGTATGTACTTTATTTCCCCCCGTTAATTAACAGTGGTTCTAGATAGTCTAACAGTTCATTATTTTATGTGGAGATCACATGTGATAATGAATTTCCATTATATGGTATGTCCTTAACTCATTAATTATATATTCATAATTGTTTCCATTTACTCTTTATATTATAACATTTGATTACTTTTATTATGACCACAATTATTTTACAAACTTTATATTATATCCCATATTATACCATAATACATTATATTTCTTAATCTTAATTCCTTTCTTCATTAAATTACAAAACCAACCACAATAATTCGGTATTTATATTTTGTACCAAACAACTTTTATAAATTACCAAGTAATCATATAACTTTTATAATTTATTAATTAGCCACTCAATCATTTCGGTAATTACCAAATAAATATTCTAATCTTTATAAATTACAATTCAACCACATTTACTTTCGGTATTTATATAATAAATTCCTTATATTTACATTTTGACCCTTAACACTTTACATATGTTACATATTAACTTATAAACTATAGTTTTAACATTTAATCCTTCTTAATTACCAAAAAGACCCTTATATTTTGCAAAAATACATTTCCGCCCCTATTCAATTCATTTTTTTACATATATACTTTTATAAATTACATATTCATCCCAAAACTTTTATAAACTTAATATTTTATGTCATAAATAATTTTGAGCCAAAGTTTTTGGTCAACATTTTGACCAAGACTTAATTCCATAGTTAATACTTTAATATACCCATAAAATCATATATATTCTCGGTTGAACTCTAAACTTCCCAATAATTACAAAATAGCCCCAAAACTTTATAAAATGTTATTTGAACACTTAAACACTTATTTAAATTCACCAAAATTCTTAATATTAATTCCTACCTTATATATCATAATTATGCCAAATAACCCCTTATGTTCTTGACAATTATTATTTATACACTAAACTTTTCAAAATTTATATTTTAGCCACATAACTTATTAAAATAGCCATTTAAATACTTGTAGCTATTTTTAATATTCCCAAAATTTAAAATATAAGTTAATATACTTATATATATTTCAAAATTCACCAAATCTCACATATTGCTCTCGGCTTCAATTTTGTTTTACCATATTGTTTTAAAACTTGATTTAAACTTTATAATATGTATATATAAATGTATATAAGCCATATAACACTTCTAAAAATTATGTTAATGACTTATAATGATTATAAACTTAAAATAGAACATTAAATCCCTAGACCATTCGGTTTAGTTATTTGTGTGACATAATTAATTTTTGTGACACAAATATATACCTTAAGGTAATAATCTTACCTTATATGTTATAAATTATTTTCTTGACAATATAACCCATAGTTTTCGGTCTTAATTTATTTAGAGGTTATACAAAATTTTTATACCAAAGTTTGAAGCTTAAATCAAACTTAAACTTAATAAACCTTACTTATATAAACTTACCCCTTAAATCAAGACAATTCTTGTACTTGATTTTTCCTTGAATTCCAAGCTCTCCAAATGCTATTTTGATGAAAGTATTTCGGCCTCCTTGTACATATGTAGGGGATCCATTTGTTAGACTTCTAACAAGAGTTTATAATTAATATTTGAAGTAATTTTACAAGAGTTTACCTTAGGAATTTAACAAGGTATTTTTGCTACACCTTGGGATGATTGTAGATCCAAGTTTCCTTCATGAAATAATGAAGAGAATATGGATTTAGAAGGTCTTACATTTCAGAGATTGCTTAAGGTAATTTACTAGGATTTTCAACACAAAAATATACCTTAACTTGATCTTGTTGTTCCTAGTGTTGTTGTTGAATCTAGGAACCCCCTTGGAACATTTATGCTTGGCAAAAATTGTAGAAGTTGCTAGGATGATTTCTTGCTTCAAGACTTAGGAGATTTAACTAGGAAATTACATTAAAATGGTGTTAGAACTTAGAACACCATTAATGGAGCTTTAAGCTCTAAGGAATTAACATGACAAAGGAAGAAGAAAGAGAGCTAGGAAGGAACTTACCAATTCGGTGATGAGGGCAAGGAAATGAATGTGGCTACGTGAGGTCTTAAGGAAAACAAGGCTGAATCAAGATGAGAATTATTGGTTGGTCACATGTCATTATTTTATGATATGTTTTGTTTATTTTGACTTCAAAAATATGACCACAATTGTCTCCTAAAACCACTTGTTTTACGGTAATGGAGAGGACATTAATGGGATGATTACTAAGCCTAGTGTATAGGAGATTAAACAAGACAATTATTTAGCATTTAATGAGCTTAATTATTGAGTCTAACCTTGTCTTTCCATGCAGGTGATCGGCTGTAATGGAGCACATAGGCAGCTCCTAACTCATGTAGTCTTGCGGCTAATGGAGTCCTAGAAGACTACTTTGATTTGTTAATTGTAAACAAGATAATTATGGAAGTTAGGTACTTGTCTCATTAGTTTAATTATTTAGAAATCAAGGCTCCATTTCTATAGTCCTCATCGGCTGCACATGGATAGGTGTGGGTAGTTTATTTGTTAATTGTCTTAGTATAAAGTCTAGATCTAGCTTAGTGTTTTTAATGTCATTATTACCAATTACTAATCTTCTTGTTTTCTTGCTGCTCCCTTGCAGGTCATACGGTGGTGAGTGGCTCCAATTGACTGCTATGTTGCTAGATTAACAAATAATATAGGTAGGGATGAATCATCATATCATATGTCATATTTTTTGTTAAAACTAGTCAAAAATGACTATAAATGGCGCCCAAGATGGTGGTCAAATGGGACTGATTCTCCATTTGATTTTTGTTACACTATATTGTACTAAGATCATACTAATATGTGTAATAGGTTCCAGCATTTAATTGGTACATTTATATCATGGTAAAAGATGAAAGTTTTAAGGTAAAAATGTTGATTTTAGGTACCTTTTTGACCCAAAAATCGCCCCCCTTGTACTATGAATTTAGCACTGTAATTAATTGATTTAGATGGTCAATTCATCCCCTTTTAAGGTTATCAACTCGTGTCTCCTCAAAAACTTCAAGGCAATTGCGTAAAACGCGTTTTTGTGACACCCGAAGGTGCATTTTTGTGCTTTAAGACTTTTCTGGAAAATAATTAGTCGCTATGAGTTCCAAGTGTTTATTGACATTGTTTATGGTCAATGATAATATGTTAAGGTGTTACATTGAGTTATATGGGGTTATATAAGCTTGCAACTCAATTTCCGGGCTAACGGGACACTCCCGGGGCAAAAAGGAGCGTTAAGAAATTCGTCCGAGCACTTTGTTAATTTTTGTGAAAGTAGCTCGAGAACCCTCTTTGGAATAATGAATATTGATGATAGGAACTCTTAGAATGGTTTATATTGGAGTTTAAGCCACTTCGGTACCCCTCCGGGGCACTCCCGGGGGTTTATGGGGCCCTCATCGGAAACCTCCGAGAACTTTGTCTTTAACTGAGAATCTATCTTGAGAACTTCATCTTAAATGTTAATTAAAGTTTAATTGTGTATTTATAATGAAGTGTAATGCTTTACTTTATTTAATAAAGTATTTCCGGGACTTTCGGACCTTAAGGGGCCCTTAAGGGAACTCCCGGGCATTTTGTATTTTTACTCAGTTATAACTGAGGACTTGTGTTTTAAAGGTCATAAAATGATCCTTTATTATCCTCATATGAGTTTTATATCTTATATAACTTGATTAGCTTAAGGTCGGGCTTTAACGCTCGTTTTTGACCTTAAGGAGTTTAGGTGTGTTTTTAACGCCTGAGTGTTTATATATTCTCTTAGGGTTTTAATAATCCCCTAAATAATATATATTCACAATTATTTAATTATTTAAATGTTAGGGGTATTTCAGTCTACCCCCCTTAAAAGGACTTCATCCCGAAGTCATAACTTATACTTATTCAACCTATGGAATCAAGTTCCTTATATTTGTTCCATGTATACTTATCATTCCAGGGTGCTAATACTATATTGGTACTTCTAAATTTCATCAACAATCCGGGTGTATGTAACTTGAATAACCACAACATAAATAACTTAATAAATCCTGTAAAGCAAACAAGTGTCCCAACTTCCTAGCTATCCCACCAGGTCATAACTACACAAGTGCAATGCCAAATCCTCAGTCCTACAGAGTGCAGAGGCGTAAACCCTTGGCAGTAATTCCCTTGTGTGATTGCAATAGAAATTAACATATTGTAAAGTAAATAAGTACTTCATAAACATCCAAGTGTTACATAGAACACATCAGTACCATTCAACCAAGTGTCACATAGGACACACCAATACCAATTGTTACATATAATGCAACCAATATCCATACAAGTGTACATAACCATAACCATCCAAACAATTGCACACATGCGCAACAAACAACCAAGTACAAAACCAGTTTAGACTGCAGATATGCAAGTCGCATGTGGTGCTCTACCCCCCTTAAAAAGGGTTACGCCCACGTACCCCCACAAGTATACACAAAACTAAGAGAAAAGTGCTGGATACTTGTCTCGCATGGAGTCCTCTAACTCCCATGTCGCCTCCTCAACGTCATGGTTTGACCACTGAACCTTGACCATTCTAATAGTCTTGTTCCTGGTCTCCCTAGTCTTGGAGTCTAAGATGCGAACCGGGGTCTCCTCGTATCTAAGTGTAGGATCTAGCTCGAGTGTCTCGGGCTCTAAAATATGCGATGGATGAGGCACATACTGCTTAAGCTATGAAATGTGAAATACATTGTGCACTCTCCCAAGCTCAACAGGTAAGTCTAATTTGTAAGCTAATGGGCCCACTCGCTCCGTAATGAGGTACGGTCCTACATATTTCGGGCTCAGCTTGCCCTTCTACCCAAACTTAAAAACTCCCTTCATGGGTGAAACTCTAAGGAAGACTCGATCGCCTGCTGCGAACTCAAGGTCTCTCCTACGGATATCAGCGTATGACTTCTGTCTGTCCTGGGCTATCTTCATGTTTTTGCGTATCTGTACAATGTCCTCTTTCATCTGGTCTAGGTACTCTGGCCCTAAGACGATGTTCTCACTGGGCTCGTCCCAACATAGTGGTGTCCTGCATGGTATGCCGTACAATGCCTGAAATGGTGGCATCTGAATGGATGCATGATAGCTGTTGTTGTAGGCAAACTCGATCAGATGTAGTCGGTCTATCCAGCTTTCTTGGAAGTCTAAGGCACAAGCTCTGAGCATGTCCTCCAATGTTTGAATCGTTCTTTCACTCTGGCCATCTGTCTGTGGATGAAAGGCTGTACTTAGCTTCAGCTTCGGACCCAAGGCCTCCTGAACCTGCTGCCAAAATCTGGAAACAAACCTGGAATCTCTATCTGACACAATAGACTTCGGTACGCCGTGGTGTCTAATAATCTCTCTCTGGAAGAGGTCCGCCAGCTTGGGGACTTTCCAAGTGTCCTTGATAGGAATGAACTTAACTACCTTTGTCAGTCTGTCGACGATGACCTATATCATGTTAGCACATCCTCTAGTCGGTGGAAGACCTACTACAAAGTCCATGGATATATCCTCGAACTTCCAATATGGAATGGGCAGCAGCTGTACTAATCCGCCCGGTCTCCGGTGCTCAAATTTCACCTTCTGACATGTCATACATCTTGCCACAAATTCTGCAACATCCTTCTTCAAACCACTCCACCAGAAATGTAATTTCAAATCCTTGTACATCTTCGATGACCCTGGGTGTACTGATAACGATGATTAATGAGCTTCCTGTAGTATCTTCTCCTTCAAATCTGGGCTGAACTCTAGAATGCACAAACGGCCATTCAGTCTGATTAACCCGTCTTCACTAAGTACAAAGTCATATTTCTGCCTCTCAAAGATACCGCAGTCAACTGCTGTCTGATAGTCTTCATGTACTGGTCATTAGCCTGAGCACAATGTACCTCCTCGATGAGGCCGTTGTCTCCCGTCATGGCAAATAAAGAATGAACTCTACGGCTCAGGGCATCAGCAACAACATTTGCCTTGCCCTCCTTGTACCTGAGGTCGATGTCGTAGTCCTTCAGAAACTCGACCCATCGCCTCTGTCTCATGTTCAGCTCCTTCTGTGTGAATAGATGTTGAAGGCTCTTGTGATCTGAGTAAACTATTACTGTAACTCCATATAAGTAGTGTCGCCAGATCTTCAGTGCAAAAACAACTGCTCCCAATTCCAAATCATGAGTCGGGTAGTTTTCTTCATGCTTCTTCAACTGTCGTGACGCATAAGCAACAACCTTTCCATTCTGCATAAGTACACACCCTATCCCTGTGCCTGAGGCATCACAATATACTTCAAATCCGTCGGTCCCTTCTGGAATGGTGAGTATTGGTGCCGACGTTAGTAGGTCCTTCAGTGTCTGAAAGGAACGCTCACAATCTGCTGTCCATACAAATGGAGAATCTTTCTTCATCAGGTTGGTCATAGGTTTCGCCAGTTTGGAGAAGTCCTGTACAAATCTTCTGTAGTAACCAGCTAATCCCAAGAAACTCCGGATATCTGTCACTGTCTTCGGCTTTGGCCAAGTTTTAACTACCTCAATCTTCGCAGGGTCTACAGATATACCGCTGACTGATATTACATGCCCTAGAAAAGATACAATGTCTAACCAAAAATCACACTTTGAAAGCTTGGCATACAATTGATTTTCCCTTATGGTCTGCAAAACTTGCCTCAGATGCACCTCGTGCTCGGTCTTAGTCTTAGAGTAAACCAGAATGTCGTTGATGAACACAACCACTGATGAGTCTAACTGCTCCCTGAACAACCGGTTCATAAGATCCATGAATATAGCTGGGGCGTTCGACAATCCAAATGGCATAACTGTGAACTCGTAGTGTCCGTAGCGCGTTCGAAAGGCTGTCTTCTCAATGTCCTCGTCAGCTATCCGTATCTGGTGGTATCCTGATCTCAGATCAATCTTCGAGAAAACTGTAGCGCCTCTTAACTGGTCAAACAAATCATCAATCCGTGGTAACGGGTACTTATTCTTCACCGTGACTGCATTAAGCTCCCTATAGTCGATGCATAGTCGCATGCTACCATCCTTCTTTTTCATGAACAATGCTGGTGCTCCCCATGGTGATGCACTCGGTCTGATATAACCTTTATCAAGTAGATCTTCTAACTGAATCTTCAGCTCTTTCATTTCTGCTGGTGCCATCCTGTAAGGTGCTTTAGCAATAGGTCCTGTGCCTGGTAATAAGTCGATGGAGAACTCCACATCTCTCTTGGGTGGCATCCCTGGTAATTCTTCTGGGAATAAGTCTGGAAAATCTGAAACGACTGGTATACTTGACTGTGTCTTCTCCTCCTGCCTCGAGTCCTGAACTTAACACAAATAGATTGGCTGTCCCTTCTTCATCTTCTTCATCAATGTAATGGCAAATACTAGCTTGAATGTCGGCTCTCTAGGAGTACTGCGATATGAAACTGTCTTGCCCTTTGGGCTCTTCAGTAATAATCTATGCTCTGCGCAATGTAGTCGTCCCTTGTACTTCTGCAGCCAATCCATGCCCATGATGATGTCAAATCCCAAATTATCTAACTCAATCAAATCCGCTTGAAACTCTTCATTCATGATGTTAATATGAACTCCCTTGTGTAGTTTCGTGCACCTCACTCTCTCCTTCGTCGGTAATGTGACCAGGAAATCTGAGAGAGGTTTAGGGGTTGTCTCTAACTTCCTTGCTGATGTAGAGGATATGAAGGAGTGAGACGCTCCTGAATCGAACAGTATCGATGCACTCACACCATTTACTGTAAAGGTTCCCATGATAACGTTCCCCTTATCCTTTGCCTCGGTCTTGTCCAACACATTCAGCACCACTCCTTCATTAGACTCGAGGCCTGGGGTTAACAATTCATAAGATAGTGCATGTCTCAAAAGTATTAAAATGTCATTCATTAATCCAATGATTCTCACATACAAGCTCCATAATTACATCAATATTGCCTAAATGTTAAATTCAACCGTCCGGGTTTCAAATGGGTAATGTTTACTAAGGTTGATGGGGCTGTGTTCAACTTAACGCTCTTAATTCCATGGTAAACTAATCTGGATTCTCCACCCAATACCAACACGTCTCCTGACTTTAAAATAATCTTTCTCGCCTTGTTCATCCTTTTCTGGTCACCGTATAAAAACTCAGCATCGTCTCCAATAGAAAATGATATAACTGGTATCCCATTGGTAATTGACTCTGATGCCTCATCTCGGTCCTGGTGTAATCCAAGTTTTCCCCCTTTCTCATAGAAGTTTGCTATACAGATGTTGGCTTTCATATCCGGTATAGGGCTGGCTTCTAGTTGTTGTGCAATCTTGACCGTTTCTGTCACCAAAGTTTGGAAACTATCGGGTATCCTAGGAACTAGTGTTCCATCTACCTTTCTTACTTCACTATACAACCTAGTTTGTGGATCCCAATTCTTACCCATACACATCATATACAATTTAAGTTTTGATCCACTACCGTATCCTGGATTATAAAATCCCCCAAGGCCTACTCCCAAGGTTCTACATTCATTTACAATGGCTATTTGTTCGTCTAAATTTAAATATTGCTTGAGTAGGATCATGCCGGGTCGAAGTACTTGGCATTCTTTCTCTGGATATTCCCGACCTTCGCTCATAGGCTCAGGTGATCTCGGTCTCATAGGTACGGGATAAAAAATGTCGAAACATCCTATTAGGTGAGAGATTTCCTAAATTAGGTCCCTCTAAATTTTATTTCACACAAAAACACATATAAGTCTTAACGACTGAATAACTGTAACACACATACATAGCATCATGCTCTTGATCTAAGTTCTAGGCTTACCGGTTTCACGCTGAGCACTAGCCTCAGCGCCTGGAGTTCCCACTGTGTACAGGGTGTTCCTAATCGGAACTATCTCTTTCCCCTTCCGACTCCCGGATGAGGATGGCTGTCCTCCCGGTCCCCTAGTATAGGTGTTAGTCTGTGGTGCCTGACCTCCTCTGGGTCCTCTAGTCTCCGTAGCTGGTGTCCTCTGCGAACCTCTCGACCCCTTGTATGTTCTGCTTGTTGGGTTGGAAAAACACTCGTACTCCCTATGGCCTTCTTTCTTGCAATACCGACACTCCACCTTCCTTCCTGCGCAGTCTACTCCTGGATGATCACCTCCACAGCGCTTACAGTAGTAGTGGCGCTGGGTAGGCTTATTGCCTATTGTTTATACAACATGGTTTAGTAAAGGTATAACTAATAAATGTTTGGTTAAATGAGAGGTGGGTATCCTTACCCCTAGGCGGTGCCGATCTAAGCGGCTGTGCATCAATGGCTGGGCCGGTCAGACGAGGGACCTGATCCTTCGTTTTCTGACCATGGAAGTCCTTCCGCCCCTTTTTCTTGTCAAAGAATCTCCTGTTGCAGGTTTAGGTTAGTGACCAAACTAAGTGTAGGCAATATATAGATACTTCTCCTCAAGTAATGGTTTCTTACTTCCCCTTCTTGTAGAATCCGCCAGATGTGGTTCCCCCATCTTCTCCCTTAGTGTTCTTCCTCTTCTTTCCTTGGGCTTCCTCCCTGGACTGTAGCATTAATTCCGTTGCTGATGCTGCGTCATAGCACTCTTGAATGGTAGTGAAACGAATTGCTCCCATGGCACTCTGGATACGAAATTGCAAACCTCCCATAAATTTCTGAATCTTTACAACGTCGGAGTAGTCGACCCCTGGAATGTAGTCAAGCAGGCTGATAAATCGTGCGAAGTACTGGTCGACTATTTGGCTCCCCTGGATCAATGTCTCGAACTCTTGCCTTTTTCTTTGCTTCAAGTGTTCGGGGTAGTATTTCTCCCGCAACACTTCTACGAACGCTGTCCATCCAAAATCCGGTGTAGCCCTATGGTGACCCTCTACAGACCGCCACCAAGTATCAGCTGCATCCTTCAAGTTGTATGCGGCGATGTCGACCTTCTGGTCCTTTGGAACTCTGACGGCCCTGAAAGCTTTCTGGTGTTCTACGATGAACTTCTCCAGTGCGGCGGGGTCTGGTTCCCCTGAGTAAGTCGGTACCCTTGCGTCTGCAACGTTCTTCAACCAATTGGTCTCCCTGGGCTGTGGCGGGGGGGGGGGGGGTATGGCTCCCGCAACTTGAGCTCCTAGTTGTGTGGCGAAGGCTGCCATGGCCTCTGCTAGGCCTGGTATTTCCGGGACATCAGTTGGTGCTGCTCCACCTCGTCCTCCTCTACCGCCTCTGCGTGGTCTTCCAACTCCAGACATCTATAGTATAGTACACTATTATTTCTACTCGGTGCTACACCGTAATACACCCACAATCATAAACATATAATAAAACTAACTACTAGCAAATAAAATGTCCCTAAGGTTTTTCTTTCTAAGTCACGAGTTCTCGCAGACGTTTCCCGTTATCCCAATATTCCTATGCTCATTGTTTTTGACTCAGTATCCTTCATCAGAGCGGTACTCCGCTCTGATACCACTTTTTGTAACACCCCTATTCCTAAACCTGTAATAAACGTCGCAAGTCGTCGCAAAATAAATAACGTCGCGGCGGAAAATAAAACTATCTAACCTTGGTGTTACACGCCGTTACTCACCCTTGTGAGTAACAACGCATCCTTACTTCTTCCAACTATTATACTCCTCTCGCTGTGATGAACCGATACTGAGCACTCTAATTATTACAGACCAAATCCAAAACTAAACGAGTAACTAATTAAATACAACAAACCCAAAATACAGTACATATTAAATCTAGAAAATGTTATTAAAACAAAGCAGCTACCCTGTTCCCCGCACTCCGGCTTGTGTCTTCTTCAGTAACCTGAAATGTTTTGCCCATCGAAGGGCTCAGCAATCGAAATGCTGGTATGCTAAATGTAGTCCTAAGTCATCTAGATTCCTTAAGTTGTTTAGTCATCTTGATATTAGGTTCATTACATAAAATACCAGTTTACAATAGCAACAGTAATAACTGTAAACATTAAACAATCACATAACAGTCCACCTGCAACATCAGTGCATAATAAACAACAACCAGATAATCAACACCAATAATTCCAAACCATAACCACAAGTCACAAGTATTAATTAGCTGAACTTGTTAGTAGGTCACATGACCCTTAACCCTTTTAAACCAATCACTTAACTTTTCCAATTAATTCCACCTCAGGCGTCATGTCAAGACAACCTTTTAATAAATCAGTAATGGACAGTGTGTCCCCTGGGTTCCAAAGGAACCGTTACCAGCTGACCTTATGGCCCTGGATAAAATTTGACCGATCCGGTCGAACCTGTGCACCAACAGCAGTGCCCTCCGCCATCCCCGAATGTGGCTGATGGATTTCCTTGAGTGACTCCCCATTGAAGTCTCTCGTAGTGATCACGATGCGCAACTAGAAAGTCAAAACAGTCTGCATTCCTCTCTTTATAAGTTAGCCCTTTTTGTCAGTGACATAATAATCAATCTCTGAGTTAAGACTAAAACAGTTGACCATCAGTTAGGTTCAATAATACCCAAAGGTCAGTTAGTCTTGTTCCAGTTTAGATGTATAAACCCCCAGTCATAAGACGCTCACGTATAAATAAAACGCAGTGGTGTCGAGCAAAAGTATACAATATCATATACATAAAATCACAGATATCGCTCTTAACAATTAAACACACAACGTCTGGACCTCAAGAAAATCCTTAGGACATTCAGATCACACAATTAACATACCGTTCACCGGGATAACAGCTAGCTTGACAATTCTTGCTTTAGTAATTCTTTCCCGTACGCTGTTGTTAATACATGCAATAACATGTATTATTAATATGACTGTTCACTAAATATTACAGTACAGTCATTGTGGAGTTTATATTCGTTGTATACTAACTCTATATGTACTTTATTTCCCCCCGTTATTGAACAGTGGTTCTAGATAGTCCAACAGTTCATTATTTTATGTGGAGATCACATGTGATAATGAATTTCCATTATATGGTATGTCCTTACCTCATTAATTATATATTCATAATTGTTTCCATTTACTCTTTATATTATAACATTTGATTACTTTTATTAGGACCACAATTATTTTATAAACTTTATATTATATCCCATATTATACCATAATACATTATATTTCTTAATCTTAATTCCTTTCTTCATTAAATTACAAAACCAACCACAATAATTCGGTATTTATATTTTGTACCAAACAACTTTTATAAATTACCAAGTCATCATATAACTTTTATAATTTATTAATTAGCCACTCAATCATTTCGGTAATTACCAAATAAATATTCTAATCTTCATAAATTACAATTCAACCACATTTACTTTCGGTATTTATATAATAAATTCCTTATATTTACATTTTGACCCTTAACACTTTACATATGTTACATATTAACTTATAAACTATAGTTTTAACATTTAATCCTTCTTAATTACCAAAAAGACCCTTATATTTTGCAAAAATACATTTCCACCCCTATTCAATTCATTTTTTTACATATATACTTTTATAAATTACATATTCAACCCAAAACTTTTATAAACTTAATATTTTATGTCATAAATCATTTTGAGCCAAAGTTTTTGGTCAACATTTTGACCAAGACTTAATTCCATAGTTAATACTTTAATATACCCATAAAATCATATATATTCTCGGTTGAACTCTAAACTTCCCAATAATTACAAAATAGCCCCAAAACTTTATAAAATGTTATTTGAACACTTAAACACTTATTTAAATTCACCAAAATTCTTAATATTAATTCCTACCTTATATTATATCATAATTATGCCAAATAACCCCTTATGTTCTCGGCAATTATTATTTATACACTAAACTTTTCAAAATTTACATTTTAGCCACATAACTTATTAAAATAGCCATTTAAATACTTGTAGCTATTTTTAATATTCCCAAAATTTAAAATATAAGTTAATATACTTATATATATTTCAAAATTCACCAAATCTCACATATTGCTCTCGGCTTCAATTTTGTTTTACCATATGGTTTTAAAACTTGATTTAAACTTTATAATATGTATATATAAATGTATATAAGCCATATAACACTTCTAAAAATTATGTTAATGACTTATAATGATTATAAACTTAAAATAGAACATTAAATCCCTAGACCATTCGGTTTAGTTATTTGTGTAACATAATTAATTTTTGTGACACAAATTTATACCTTAAGGTAATAATCTTACCTTATATGTTATAAATTATTTTCTTGACAATATAACCCATAGTTTTCAGTCTTAATTTATTTAGAGGTTATACAAAAATTTTATACCAAAGTTTGAAGCTTAAATCAAACTTAAACTTAATAAACCTTACTTATATAAACTTACCACTTAAATCAAGACAATTCTTGTACTTGATTTTTCCTTGAATTCCAAGCTCTCCAAATGCTATTTTGATGAAAGTATTTTGGCCTCCTTGTACATATGTAGGGGATCCATTTGTTAGACTTCTAACAAGAGTTTATAATTAATATTTGAAGTAATTTTACAAGAGTTTACCTTAGGAATTTAACAAGGTATTTTTGCTACACCTTGGGATGATTGTAGATCCAAGTTTCCTTCATGAAATAATGAAGAGAATATGGATTTAGAAGGTCTTACATTTCGAAGATTGCTTAAGGTAATTTACTAGGATTTTCAACACAAAAATATACCTTAACTTGATCTTGTTGTTCCTTGTGTTGTTGTTGAATCTAGGAACCCCCTTGGAACATTTATGCTTGGCGAAAATTGTAGAAGTTGCAAGGATGATTTCTTGCTTCAAGACTTAGGAGATTTAACTAGGAAATTACATTAAAATGGTGTTAGAACTTAGAACACCATTAATGGAGCTTTAAAGCTCTAAGGAATTAACATGACAAAGGAAGAAGAAAGAGAGCTAGCAAGGAACTTACCAATTCGGTGATGAGGGCAAGGAAATGAATGTGGCTACGCGAGGTCTTAAGGAAAACAAGGCTGAATCAAGATGAGAATTATTGGTTGGTCACATGTCATTATTTTATGATATGTTTTGTTTATTTTGACTTCAAAAATCTGACCACAATTGTCTCCTAAAACCACTTGTTTTACGGTAATGGAGATGACATTAATGGGATGATTACTAAGCCTAGTGTATATGAGATTAAACAAGACAATTATTTAGCATTTAATGAGCTTAATTATTGAGTCTAACCTTGTCTTTCCATGCAGGTGATCGGCTGTAATGGAGCACATAGGCAGCTCCTAACTCATGTAGTCTTGCGGCTAATGGAGTCCTAGAAGACTACTTTGATTTGTTAATTGTAAACAAGATAATTATGGAAGTTAGGTACTTGTCTCATTAGGTTAATTATTTAGCAATCAAGGCTCCATTTCTATAGTCTTCATCGGCTGCACATGGATAGGTGTGGGTAGTTTATTTGTTAATTGTCTTAGTATAAAGGCTAGATCTAGCTTAGTGTTTTTTAATGTCATTATTACCAATTACTAATCTTCTTGTTTTCTTGCTGCTCCCTTGCAGGTCATAAAGTGGTGAGTGGCTCCAATTTACTGCTATGTTGCTACATTAACAAATAATATAGGTAGGGATGAGTCATCATATCATATGTCATATTTTTTGTTAAAACTAGTCAAAAATGACTATAAATGGCGCCCAAGATGGTGGTCAAATAGACTGATTTTCCATTTAATTTTTGTTACACTATATTTTACTAAGATCATACTAATATGTGTAAAAGGTTCCAGCATTTAATTGGTACATTTATATCATGGTAAAAGATGAAAGTTTTAAAGTAAAAATGCTGATTTTAGGTACCTTTTTGACCCAAAAATCGCCCCCCTTGTACTATGAATTTAGAACTGTCATTAATTGATTTAGATGGTCAATTTATCCCCTTTTAAGTTTATCAACTCGTGGCTCCTCAAAAACTTCAAGGCAATTGCGTAAAACGCGTTTTTGTGACACCCGAAGGTGCATTTTTGTGCTTTAAGACTTTTCTGGAAAATAATTAGTCGCTATGAGTTCCAAGTGTTTATTGACATTTTTATGGTCAATAATAATATGTTAAGGTGTTACATGAGTTATATGGGGTTATATAAGCTTGCAACTCAATTTCCGGGCTAACGGGACACTCCTAGGGCAAAAAGGAGCGTTAAGAAATTCATCCGAGCACTTTGTTAATTTTTGAGAAAGTAGCTCGATAACCCTCTTTGGAATAATGAATATTGATGATAGGAACTCTTAGAATGGTTTATATTGGAGTTTGAGCCACTTCGGTACTCCTCCGGGGCACTCCCGGGGGTTTATGGGGCCCTCATCGGAAACCTCCGAGAACTTTGCCTTTAACTGAGAATATATCTTGAGAACTTCATATTAAATGTTAATTAAAGTGTTATTGTGTATTTAGAATGAAGTGTAATGCTTTACTTTATTTAATAAAGTATTTCCGGGACTTTCGGATCTTAAGGGGCCCTTAAGGAAACTCATGGGCATTTTGTATTTTTACTCAGTTATAACTGAGGACTTGTGTTTTAAAGGTCATAAAATGATCCTTGATTATCCTCATATGAGTTTTATATCTTATATAACTTGATTAGCTTAAGGTCGGGCTTTAACGCTCGTTTTTGACCTTAAGGAGTTTAGGTGCGTTTTTAACGCCTAAGTGTTTATATATTCTCTTAGGGTTTTAATAATCCCCTAAATAATATATATTTACCATTATTTAATTATTTAAATGTTAGGGGTATTTCACCAGGTTACCGTTTCCAGTACAAAGTGAATTCAAAGTTACCATAGGTAATTACTTTTTTCAGGAAAGGTACACGTACCAGGTCACTGTGCACGTACCAGGTTACCGTTTTTGAACTTGTAATCTTGTGGCTAGTTCATGACCAACCTCTATATAAGGGATGCCTTCTCCATTTCATCTTCACACACTCACTCTCCATATTCTCGAAGCTCTCTATCTCCTCACTCTCTTCCAAAAATAATTTCGTAAAACTGTGCAAGCTCTCTAAACATGAGTCAATCTTCAGATTCCGATCATGAGTATGTTCTAGTATCAAGCCCAGTAAGTATTTAGTTTATTGTCTTTGTAAATCATATTCACACTAATATTTCATATTTCAATGTTCATCTAACATTCTCTAGACCCTTATTGTAGGAAAGTGACTCAACCACTGATTCAGACTGGGATGAATTTGATGAAGGCATTCCAGATCATAATGCAGAGATGGATGACTACATGCAACAGATGTATAATCGACCTCCGGTGGTGGATACAAGTTACTTATTTCAAACAAACCAGGCCTTTAGGAGTAAAGTAGCAGCAAAAGCTTGGGTAGATAGTGCTGGCCATCCCAACCATATCTACACCATAATTCAAAGTTCTCGGTCGGGCCAAGATTTCCACATAACATGCGAGAGGCATTGGAAACCACGAAGGACATCACGACCTGGTGTCATCAACATGCGTAGATCATCTGGTTCAAAGAAATGTGGTTGTCCTTTTCGAATTAAGGGGTATTACACAAGCTACGGGTGTTTCTTGAAAGTGGGTAACGGATGGCATAACCATGATCTCGCTGAGTGGGCAGAGGGTCATTTTGTGGGAAAACGCCTAACTGAGGAGAAGGAGATTATGATCGATCAGAGAAGCAGAGTCGGTGTGCCACCTTGTGTAATTTATTCAGAGCTCACAACAATCAACCCAGAAACGTCAGCAACAAGGAAAGACATATACAACTGGATACAAAAACAAAACTTGAAAAGAGAGATGGTCGATCTATGGTGCAGACTTTGCTGAGTGAGCTAGACAAAAACAACTACTACTACGATTACACTACAGAACCAAGTAAGTCAACTCAGTATGTCTCAAATAACTGCAATCCTTTAGGTTTCATATTAATTTGATAGATAACATGATTATATTTCACAATTTAGGGGATCGAACACGACTTGGGTCCATCTTCTTTGCACACCCTACCTCTAGATTACTGCTCCATACTTTCCCGTATGTCATAGGCATTGATACTACCTATAAAACGAACATAGCAAAAATGCCTTTGGTTCAGTTCATCGGGATGACGATTATAGGCAAAAACTTCATCATTGCCTTCGCCTTTCTTGTATCAGAATCAACGGACATGTATGTGTGGGCACTTCAACAATTAAGGGAACTCCTCGATCGGACTACAACCTCAAATTTTATCACCGACTGATGTCTGGCCCTAATGAATGCCTTAGAACAGGTATTTCCTGAATCTCATCATCTTCTATGTCGGTGGCACATAAGTAGGAACATTCAGGGGAAAGCCGAGACTTATATGGGTGATAGAGGAAGGGCGGCGGCTGCAGTCCGAATGTGGACTTCGGTTGTCTACTCGAGCACAGAGCAGGACTACAACGAGAGTTACGAACATTTCAAGTATACATACCGAAGCTATCCACGTTTCACTACGTATGTTGCATTAGTCTAGGAGAAACACAAGGAAAAATTTATGGAGGCTTGGGTCAAGAATGTGTTGCACTTTGGCAACACAATGACAAATAGGTAAAATTGTTAATCTTGTAATTTTTAAGATAATACAATCATTGTTATAGATCTATAAAACTTACTTAAACATTTGATAGGGTGGAGAGCGCATATTCTTCTCTAAAGGGGAGATTAAGGAGTGCTAGACACACTTTGGATGTAATCTTTCCAAAGGTTAACGATCATGTGAATACAAGCATCCGGGAGCTAAAAAAGGAGTTCGAGGCAGCCAGGACAAAACACAGATGAGAGCACATGAGGGTTCCAATTGGTGACCTAATCGGGAAGGTTAGTATTCTTTGCTTAGATGAGCTAGTAAAGGAGCTTGGAAGGGCGAATTATGTGCAAATGGACAGCTCACTCTGTGGATGTGACAACGTAACCTCTCATGGATTACCTTGCACTTGTAAATTAAACTACATGCTGGATAGTGGTATACTATGCTCGAAGAGGGATATACATCGTTTCTGGTATACCCTAAGCTGGGAGAAACATGAATCGACAATTGATATGCTATCCCACAAGGAGGTAGAATAGAATAGATGGCAAGATATAGCTTCTGAGGTAGCACAATTAGATGATCCTACTCTGATGGCGAAATGTTACAGTCAAATCCAAAACTTCCTTCACCCATATATGGTGTGCCAATTAGGAGAGCCATTGGAACAGTTTGGGATTGGCAGACCTACCGGGACCTCAAGACCAAACCGACGGGAACCTTCGTCTTAGGAGTGTAACCGACCAAGGGCAGGCCAGTCAGAAGGAGTGCCATCAAATAGAAGATCACGTAATAGAGGATCATCAACTCCGAGTCGATTCCTGGCCCTAAACAACTTCCCATACTACCAGAATTTCCCACCCAACCTATATCAATATATGACTGGGTATATTGATGTTCGTGGAGATGGGAATTGTGGTTTCAGGGTCATTGCTGATTACCTATATTCAAACGAAGAGAGGTGGAAAGATGTCCGTAGAGCATTACACTATCACATGAAGAATATAGAACCGGCGAATCAACTATACAAGGCCATTTTTAACGAAGGACCGTACAACGACATGTTAAGAGTGCTTCATTGGAATTTAGGAGAGCCAGCACCTCCAGAGAAATGGATGACCACGGATTTGGGGTTGGCGATCGTGACAAAGTACACTTCGATAGTAGTTTTCTACTCTACTGTCTGGGGGAGTATGGCAAGTGCCACATACCTTCCGCTCGATAATTATACCGGTCGTGATAGCCCAGGAGGAGAGATCCACATAGGAATTTACCCCCAGGGTCATTTCGTAAGGTTCTGCATGGTTGATGACTCCCCACTCCCCCTGTCTATCCGCAGTGGTTCTTTTATAGAGATCCAAACACTGTCGGACCTTGGATTCATCAAATACAATCTAGGTTAGATTGTTGGATCAACGTTGTAACTTAGTTTTTCTTTAACTTAGTTGTTGTAACTTAGTCTTTCTTTAACTTAGTTGTTGTAACTTAGTTTTTCTTTAACTTAGTTGTTGTAACTTAGTTTTTCTATAAATTAGTTGTTGTAACTTAGTTTTTCTTTAACTTAGTTGTTGTTTTAATCATATTGACTTAAATTTGGTCATTCAATTGTCTATTATTTAAAAAAAAGTCTCCCCGTAACATTCAAACTTATTCAACTAAGTTTGGTGAAAAAAAATATGTACTGTAAATAGTAAAGTATTTTGCTATTCGCAGTACAAATTAATTTTAAGTCAAATTAATAATATAAACACATAAAAATGTAATCCAACACTTTTTTTTACAAAAAAAAGGTTCCGGTATTGATTCGAACAAAAAAGTAACTAGTAAAATTCGCTACTAATCAACTACAAACTACTTCGGTAAATTTACTTTCAGATATCATTTTTGGAAGAAAAAAAAAACACAACGACACATCATTACATGTGTACAACGTCAATATGAATTAAAAAAATTTGTACTGCGGTGATTAGTACTTTTGTACTGCGAATAGCAACTCCCATAATATTATATATGTATTTTAATATGGTTTATATAAATCTTAGAAATTCAAAGGTAACTCTTTAAGCTAAATTTCATAACCATAATTTAATACCACCTTATATAATATTCTTTTATTAGTATTATGTATAGGTTTAGTTTAACTTATTAATTCCTTCATATTCTATTTTCTATAAGGTATTTTATTTCTTTTATTTATTATTTTTTATCTATAACAATTAGGATTTATTTAAAACATTAATTATGTAGTTTTAGTGTATTTAATTACCTTATATCCACATCTAATATATGGTTTATAAAATAAAGTATTTTCCTTAGTTTCAATTAAGTATATTAACTTCCATATTACATCATTAATATAAATGTAGATTAATATAATTCCTTGATTTAACCTAAGTTACTATTTTATTTCTTATATATATATATATATTTACTTCACTTAAAAGTTTATACCTAAAAATATTTATTAACATTCTGTATTAAATGTTAGTTTAGTCTTATTATATTATATTCAACCTATAAAGTTTATTAACAAGTTATGCTTTAATTTTTTGTTACATTAAAAATCATATATTAAAAGATAACTTATGAAAAATTCATAAACACAATTTTTAGACCCATTTACTCTTGTCTAAAAATTCCCAAATTTAATTTATAGTAACTATGATATTTTATACATATTATAAAATTTTATTTTCATACAAATATATTTTTAGATTATCTAAATAATTCCATAATACTCAGAAATTACAAAAATTATAACTTATGTTTAAAAACTCAAAAACCATATTAATTTACATGAAAATAAGCTAGACTTTACAGGGAATCTATGTTTAAAATTTCATGTCAAAGTACATTAGGGAAGGCCATTAAATAAATTCAACAAGTTAGGGTTTTATTATGGAATTTATAATACTTAATATACTACTAATTACCTACGTTATAATCTCGGCCGTCCGTTTCTCCTAACTACGATCGGACGGCCCAGTTTGATCGAGTTCATCAGCATACCCAAACCGAATGCCGAGTGAGAATTTGTCAATATCTCTCAATCCACAGAACCAAATTCGTTAATTCTTGTTTCATTGGATTCGAAATTTAATTGCGGTTACAACGGTACCAATTTCGTGAATTATCATGCAACGATCAGGGATTTCGAATCTGGGTAATTCGAGTTAGGGTTTATACCGGTTTCAAATTGATTTCGACAAATTCTCTCGTTATAGAGTATAATTGGTCAAATTGATAGTTGGGTATGACCGATAATGCAATAACGAAAGTCAATATCGGAGTAATTTGGTCGGAAACATACCAGAGAAGCGCCGGTGAGGGAAATTGAAATCGAATTTCTGGAAAGGTTCGAAAGTTCAGGTTGTTCGAGTAGCTAACTTTGAGGATCTATAAAATAAGTTTTAGATCGAATTAGGCCATGTTTTTGTGCTTAATCGAAAGAGGAGATGTAGCTCTACAAATTGATAGCAACATCGTAATCTAATATGTAATACACAGAAAGAAATATAAGTCAAAAGTCTCGGGTTTATACCTTACGTTTTTCTTGAAAATCTATGATTTTATGTGCATGACGTATCAGGAACTTTAGACGCTTTGATCTTGCACACAATTGGGAATTAGCCTTGGGTGTAAACATAAAAGTTGTAGAGGGATTAGAGAATTACAAAAAAGCTATAGAACGTGAATTTTCATTGACAGATGAAGGAGATACAATAAGACGAAGTTTACCAGATCAAACCAGTTTCTGAGAATTCTGGGTTGTAGATTCTCGGGGAGGCAACTTCAGATCGGATTTGCAGTCGATGTAGAAGGAATTAGGTTGAGTATAAGTAATGGTTATAAAGAGGGTTTTTAGTAAAAGAGAATGAAGAAAACGTTATTCGAAAATTCTAAAAGACGGCTGAGATATCGATGTCACAAGTTAGGATAATATTCAGAAGGTTGCTAGAGGACTTAGCCGGATTTTTAGGGAAAATCTAGCGAGGCTGACGTGGCGCTACTCCAGAGGCGCGCGTGGCTGAGTCAGCAACCCTAGCCACGTCATAAATCTTTAAAATTTTGGCTCTAAACTTCATTGTATCATAACTTTTGCTACGATGATCCGTTTTTAACGTTCTTAATATCAATCTTCTTGGTTTTCCATAACCTTTTTATTGGTATAGGTTTCATGGGCTGGTTTGATCATTCTAAAAAAGTCAGCCCTAGCAAGGCTTAAGAAGCTTTTAGGTTTCTATGATTTTATATTGACTTTTATGATTCAAATCAATGTTCCAAATATTTCTAAAATCTTTATAATATAGTTGGAGTGTCTAGCAATTTTCTCAAGATTTATTGACCTATAAATCTTATTATTAAATTCATAATACTATATAATAATTTATTATTTAATAGTATTATTTAGGGTTTTAATAGAAGAAATTAATTTAAATTAATTTATGGGGTATTTCAGCATACCCCCCTTAAAAGAAACTTCGTCTCGAAGTTTAAAATCAACTAATAGTTACTCACACCAATAAGCCGGCACCTCACAACAATAAGACCATCCGTTGAACGCTCGGGTGTGCTGGCAAGAATTCCAAGATATTTCATAGATAGAAGTCGAAAGTCACACAATGTGTAAACCAAGTACATAAACCTCTTCATCACCCTACTAACAAAACAACAGGGCATAATCTGGATGAGGTGACGAAGAAAGATTATGCACTACCCCCCTTAAAAGAAAACTTCGTCCCGAAGTTTAAGATTATATACCAACTACTCACACCCCTTCAGGTGTGCGGGTAAACTAAACATCAAGTTGTATTACAAGCTCTAAAATGCATATCAAACAATCAAACCACTCAAGGGTATTCATCCAATAACAATTTCAAACCACAATTTCCATTTCGTCATTCCCCCATCCTTAAATAAGGATTCATTCCACTCAAGGTCAACCATAGACCAAACCAAAATATCTCATAATTAGCATCCAGTTGATGGAAGAGGTAAATGACATGAACTATCACTCAGATAACATTATCCAACAAGATTGTTTCAAAAACCAATCACAACAATATACATGGACCATACTAGACTTCCAAACATTTAGTTCCTGTTTTCTTTAATTACTTGATGTTTATTTCAAACACCACATTCAAAGAATTCAACACCTTATTATCATGCTTTGTTGTAAATTTTTATTGCACTATTGATTTTATCTATGACCGTTATATATCTGTATCTCTTTATTGTTATGTGTTAGTATTTTCTTGGTTGTTATAAAATTTTATGTTATGATTCTTATCTATTCATTTTATGATTGGTACGAATGATATGTCCATTATATGTTCATTTTGTGTTATATGATTATTTTATGGGGGTGTTGTTGTACCCCCCTTAAAAATAGGGTACGACCCATACCCGTCCCATAATAATGAAGTGGAATTTAAACTCATTTTTTAAGGGGAAAAACATTTCACATCTCCTATGGAGATTCTTCCTTCAAGGATGCAATTCATTGTTTGCACATGGTCTAACCATCATCCAAAATTTAGTGGGTCACTCTTTTTAATATACTTTACGGGTTAATTAACTAGATAGTTAACATAACATTTATTTCAATCTTTGTAGTTTTGTTGGACAAAACCTTTTAGGTTTAGCACTCATCATTTAAGGTTTACTGTTTGTTACTCCTAATTCTTTTGATTGAAGGCATTAAGTGAAGTTTGAATTGTTACTTTTGGTTCATTATCTGATGCACAATATCACTCGTTGTTATTATGGCTTGATTTTAATTAAATCTTGTAGTGTTCCCAACACATATTCCTAACTCACTTTGCCTCTCTTACGATCATTGGCAAAAACAAAGTTTAGAGAAGTGCTCTCCCTGGAACTGAAGCTTTGCGATCGATTGCACTTGACCGGAAAGAGGTCAAAGGGTATCTCAAAAAATGCGGGAAGAATCACCTCCATCTCTCTTCTTCATCTCTCCGACGGCCTAGCTGAACGGGGAGCTTGAACTTTTTAGCAGCGACGCCGTGCGCGTTGCCCTCCTCCACCAAAATATACAAAAAGTGAAAGACGTACAAGATATCCTTCTTCCTCCCGTCTAGGTTTTTTTTTTTGTTTCTTCTTCTTCTCGAAGAATAAACCAGCGATAGTCTTTTCCTGTCTCCAGCCCTCCCCATTCTCATTTCATACTTTCCGACTACTGCTTAGTTTCTTCCACAGCAGACGATGATTTCGGTTTGTAGTAATTCTATCGGAGTCCGTTTCTTCCTATTTCCGTTGTCTCGTTGCAACCTGGACTCCGATGTCCAGGGAATTTGAATTCCAGGTGGCTCAATCGCAAGATGGAAGTCGGTCCAGAAAGAAAAAGCGTCCTCTTCCAGATAACCAAGATTTGATTCCAGATGGAGCTTCTGTTGCTGAGTGGATGAAGGGGTCCTTCTGTGATGTGGTTGCGGAGCGTAAGAAGCTTGATTTGGCGGAGCAATCAGATGAAGATCTCTCGGAGGATGAAGAGCCGATTTAGGATGATGTGATGGTAAATGACGATGAGCTTAGCCCTACTATCATTCTTCCTAAAGAAATTGACAGAAGTATTCGAAAGGAGTGGAGCAAGGCTGTGATTATCAAGCTTATCGGTAAATCCTTTCCTGCTCAAATATTGTATGATCGATTTGTCCAACAGTGGAAATTGGGTGGTATATTCGATTTTGCTCCGCTAGGTAATGGGTATTACACAGTTAAATTTGAAGAAAAAAAGGATAGGGATTATATACTAACTGAAGGTCCATGGGTTATCTCTGACCACTATCTTTCGGTGAGGAAATGGAATATAGGTTTTGATGTTAATACGGAGGCTCTGTCTAGTATGGATGTTTGGATTAAATTTTCTGATCTAGGTCAAGAATATCAATCTGAAGCGGTCCTTTCTATTATTGGAGCGAGGGTTGGAGTTGTCAGAAAAGTGTCGATTACGAAGTCTAAGATGGGGGTGCTTTATGGTAGAATCTGTGTCTTAGTATATTTGACTAAGCCGCTGATCGAAAAGTTCAGATTTAAGAACCGTACTCACTGCATAATGTATGAGGGAGTTCACCTGGTTTGTTTTAGGTGCGGTTGCTTTGGGCATCATTTCTTGAAGTGTCGAAGAATAGAAGATGATAAGGCCCCTGTAAATGAGGGTGGTTTCAAAGTCGTGCAAGAGGCCCTGGTGGAAACGCCCCCTCAAGATCAGGCTGACTTTGGTCTATGGATGGCAGTTAACAGAAGATGGAGAGCAGCTGGTAAAAGAAATACCACTAAGACCAAGGAAGCTCCAGTTAAAGGGGTTTTTACTTCAGCTCGTAGACCTGAAAATCCTTTTTCTATTTTAGAGAATAAGGAACAGGGAGAGTATGAGTCTATAGTGAAGGATTCTCTTGAAGCTAGTAGTAAATCTGAGGAGATGCTTTCAGATGCTATGGGGGTAGCAAACAGTCGGATTCCTGTTTCACATGCACCTGATAAAGCCATAGTTCTGGATGTTCCAAGAAACCAGAAGCAGGACTTGGTGATAGTGGGTTCTAAACCTATCAATCGGGCAGAAGGATCGCACAACATGGAGAACCTTGGGGCTCTTCAATCCTGGCCTTAAACCAGGTTTTCTCTTTCCACTCTATCTCTTTTTAGGTCTTATGGTCTCTGTAATTAATATGTTATCATGGAATATTAGAGGAGCTGCTAAATCATCGTTTCTTCCGTGTATTAAGAATTTGATTTCTGAGCATAAACCTAGTGTTATTTTTCTCTGTGAGCCTAGGATTAGTGGGGCTCAAGCTGATGGTATTATTAGGAAAATTGGATATCCTAATAGTTTATGTGTGGATGCTGTTGGTTTTAGTGGTGGGCTTTGGTTAATTTGGAATTCTTCTGTGATCATTGATGTGTTACAATCTGATAGTCAATATATTCATGCACGCCTGAAATTTGATAAGTTTTCTATTTTTTCCACTTTTGTCTATGCTAAACCTGTTGATTCTGTGAGAGTCTCTCTCTAGAATTTTTTGTCTTCTATTCCGAAAGATGACCACCCTTGGATTAGTATGGGTGATTTTAACTCCATATTATCGTTATCTGATAAAAAAGGGGGGGTTAAATCCTTAAATAGAGGTAGTAAAGCTTTTTTAGACTGGTTCCATTCAAATGGTTTAATTGAGATTCCTTCTGAAGACTGCAAATTTTCCTGGACCAACGGTTCTATTTTTGTCAAACTGGATAGAGTTTTGGCTTCCTGTAATTGGTTCGAGCATTTTCCTTCCACGAAGTGCATCATTCTGCCTAGATTTGGTTCTGACCACTCCCTCATTCTAACGGGTATCCAACATAAAGAGCCTCCTGCTAGGATTCCTAAACTCTTTCTTTTTCAGGTTGATTGGGCTGCTCATGATGATTTTAATCAACTTGTCAGAGATTTCTGGATTCCGGGACAGAATGTTTCTAATAATCTGTCTCGTTTAGCTAATTCTCTAAATACTTGGAATATAGGGACTTTTGGGAACATTTTCTGGAAAAAGAAGAGACTCCTAGCTAGGTTGGCTGGTACTCAAAAAGCTCTTGAGAAGAGTCAAAACCCTTTCTTAAGAAACCTGGAGAAGAAGCTTAGTATTGAATTAGAGGATATCCTTCTAGCTGAGGAATCTCTTTGGTTCCAAAAATCTAGGGAGAAATGGCTTTGCTATGGTGATAATAATACAAGTTATTTTCAAAGGAAATCCCTTATTAGAAGGGCTAGAGCTAGAATTCTCTCCTTAGAAGACAACTCTGGGAATAAGGTAGAGGGAGATGAGAATTTATTAAATCTGAATGTCTCATTTTTTAGGGATCTTTATACAAAGGAGCCTACTGGTAATCTTCACACCCTAGGCCATGATTTCCCTGTGAAATACCCCAAACCTTAGTATGTTGTTTAAACATTTAAAATACGGTATATTAAGACTAAAAAGAGTCTTAGAAGCACTAGTAAACAATTTAAACCATAGAAAACACAAATAAATACCTTAAGGTCAATAAAGGCTAAAATGAGCTCTAAGCTTGGGATAAGCTTGGTTAAGACCTAGTGAGCTTACCAAGACCTTATTTATATACTAATGGACATATTAAACCAATTACCAAAGAAAACCAAGCTTGAAAACAAGTTAAAACACAAAATGTGCTTTAAGGAGTCTTAAAGCACATTTTTGAAAAATTGTCTTGTAAATGAGTTTTGAATGGCTAAATGTCCATCATTACTCTTTAATTAACATGTGTACGACTTAGTATCACATTAGGGACTCTAAATCAATGGGAAATCAAAAATTTCACAACTATGTGCCTTGTTTTAGTGAATAGTAACTAAAATAAGCTAGATTATAACATATGTCAATATAAGTGTGACAATTGGTCAAAAAGACTAAAATACCCCTTAGTATGTTGTGGGGGCCGGTTTTCATGGTGGTGAGTCACCACTTATGCTAGCTTATTAAGTAAAGAAAAGATGACTACTTAAGTTACTATTTGCTTTAACATATAAATATCTTTTAAAAGCAAACTTCAAACTCATTCTCTCATTCCCTTGCATTCCCACCGTCTTCTACCTTCCTTCTTTCTTTCATTTCCGATTTTGCAACAGCACCACCACCATCATTCTTCATCTTCAATCACTTGTAATTCCTAGCTCACTTTGCCAAATCAAAAACTAAGACCACCATTCTCTTTGTCTTGCCAAGCTCTTCAACTTCATCCTTTCAAAATTCCAAGAGCTCCATTTCGGTGCCAAGAGGAATCTCCATGGGAGGAGCTTGAGCTCATCTTTTCACATATTATTGTTCTCCTTTGCTTCTAGGTAAGGAAACTCAAAGAAAAACTCCACTTCCTTCATGTTTTTATGTTGTCCGAAAAACACCAATGATGGTGTCCTTACCTTGCTTGTTCTAGCTTCATTTGGATCTTCTAAGGGCTTGGTGGAGTCCTCTCTTGCTACATATCCAAACTCTCCTTCATTTCCAAGGTAAAACAATCATCTTAATGTTCTAAGACAATATATGTATCTAGGGTTTACAATGAGATGAAGCATAAAGCTTGTATACTCATTTCATTATTTGTATATTGTTTAGAAGTTGACAAGAAATAAAACATCCTTGCTGATTTTAATCAAGGAAACAAGAAAGAAGTTTGTGAGGAAAAGAGGTAAATATGCTAACCTAATGTAGTTTAATGTCTTAGGAAAAATGAGTTTATATTGCTTATGAAAACTACCTAACGAGCCAATGATAAATGAGTTAGTAAAATGCTCTCAAGGAGTTTATTAAGGGCATATGCATTGTTGTATGTATTTGCAGGTCAAAGGCAAATATAATGTGGGAAATTCAGTGTTTATGGTTTATGCATCTTAAGGGCCTAAGAGCCATGCTATTTAAGGGCCTAAGTGCCATGCAATTTAAATAATGCACTATATTGTGATGTAGTGTAAGTTTGGTGAAGTTTGTGTATAAGAATGCTCTTGATGGGTTTAAGTGTTCTTGAATGTTTAATGATGGAAACTTGTGTGTTTTGTAACAAGATGCTAGGAGAACCCATGTCGAAATTTAGATAATGTATAAGAATTTTAGGTGTTTAAAATGAGTTTTGGTGAGTTAGGAAGTGTTTAGAATGATTAAGTGTTCTACTAGTGAAAGGAACATGCATTAAGGTATTCTAAGGTGTAAAAAGGACTTAAGCAATATTCTAGAGGATTTAGAATGCAAATGAGTGTTTTGGGATACTTCAAGTTCATGTAGGGATTGTGTTTAGGACTTGTGCAATCTTAGTGAATAAGGAAGAAAAGATGTCTGGGAGAGGATGTTGTAGTGGTGAGGGAAAATTTGGGACTAGTGGTAGTTATAGGTATAAAACACCACATGAAAACCTAGTGAAAAGTATTGCATGTGCCAACCTTTGTATAAGAATTTGTGTAAGGTTGAGGAGGTTTTTGATGAATGCTTTAAGGAGTTAATGGAGGTCCTAAGGTGTGTTTGAAGTGCCCAAATAAGGTTAGAACATACTAGGATATATGAGGTGAAGTTTGGAGTTAAATGGGCAATTAAAAACAAGGGTCTGGAGCAGACCGACCTTGGGGACCGGACCTGCAAGGTCGGTCGAGCCCAGTTTACCTTGCGAGAAATGGTCTCTGGAATAGACCAACCTTGGGGACCGGACTTGCTAGGTCGGTCGGGCATGGATTTTTAGTACGGATTGAGTCTCTGGAATAGACCGACCTTGGGACCGAACTTACAAGGTCGGTCATGCCTAAATCTTTGTACGTAAGTTAGTCTCGGGAATCGACTGATCTTGTGACCGAACTTACCAAGATCGGTCGGGCCTGAGTTTCAAAGGGGAAAAAAACTCTCGGGAATAGACCGACCTTGTGGACCGAACTTGCAAGGTTGGTCGGAGTAGACTTTTTGACGGTAATGTGTTCTGGAATGGACCGACCTTGTGTAAGGTCGGTCGGTAAGGTCGGTCGTACCAAAACTTGTAAAAAAAACAAACAAAGAGTGGCTTATGTAGTTAACCCTAGGGGTATGATGAAGGTAATCAAGGATAAGTTTGGGCATTAAAACGTGTCGTATAACCATGTAAAATGTTTAGTAAAATTTGAAGTTAAGTAAGTAAATTGACCGACGTTATTAATCATGTATAGGAGTGACCTACGGTGGAAACTAGTCGAAGCAAGGACCAAGGTATGGTTTTCTTGCAGTCTGTTGCCTACCGGTTTACACCGGCTTGGGTGTTGTTTGTTTTTCTGTATGTTTATGACCTTGTAAGACCTAAGTCATGTAACGAGTTTACAGTTGTTTATATTGTTGTATTGTTGAAGTGTGACTCATACCCCTTGTGTGTGACTAACAAGACTTAACCACATGCTGTGATTTGTTATTGAGTTCCAACCGTGAACTTCTAACGAGTGTTAACTGGGGGTGAGGAATCCGGTTGTCCGGTCACGCGTGTAAGTATAAGAGTAGATATCTGTATCAGATTCGACTCTTATGTTATTAAAATTGTTCTCCTTTAATTGGCGTTTGATCTCCCGCTAGCTTCCTCCAAAGCTTACCTATTCTGACTTATGATCAGTTTAGTGAGAACATGTGTTTGTGTGGTGTGTTCGGGTCACAATATCCGAACCATCTATGACTTAAGTTACTCGTTCGGCTAACAGAACGGTAATGAGTGTGTGTAACAAGCTTAACATGAGGGTGAATCATTCTCTAGGCTTCTTATGTTGATTAACCTTCTTGGTTTTGTTGTGGGAAGTGTACTCACTATGTATGTGATGTTGTGCTATGCAATATTGTTGCTATGCCATATGTATATGTTATATGTTAAAATGAATGTCATGTTATCATGACAATTAGTTGAGCGTATCCCGGTAGCCGATGGGCTGCGCGTTAACCATACCAGCCAAGGGTTGCTGACCCCCTCGGGGGCTCCATATTTTTACTACAGGATGAGGATCGAGGAAGCGGAATGGCTATAGACTCTAGGTTGCAGGAATACTTTGGTTATTTTGGGATGTTGAGCCCGGGATGCGTCTGTGCTCCCGTGGCGATATCTTTTAGTACCGTTTGTACTACAATGACGGTTTGTATTAAACACTCGGTATGTTGGTTATGTATATATGGTTGTTAGTACCTAATGCTTGGGAGTCTGATCATCAGACCGGTACACTCGTATTTATTCTGCCTTGTTAACCACGTGGGTGGTTGACGGCGTTGTAGCACCGAATCGTTTAGTTATTGTTTAGTTGTTTTCCGCTGCGATTTCATTTAATGTTAAGTGTGTAGTAGGGGTGTTACAAAAAGTGGTATCAGAGCGAAGTATCGCTCTGATGACTAGAATACCGAGCTTAGGAATATACCGAGTTAGGAATGCTAACCACAGTTACCTAAGTGAGCAGTTGTGTAAAGGTTAACCACTAACTAAGTGTGGAGATACCTTGTTGTCGGGGAAACGTTACAACCGTTGGAACCGATAAGTGTGCAAGCACGATGCTAATAAATGTTCGTGTGAATTCAGATGTCAGGTAGACCACGAGGTCGAGGCCGCGGGCGCGGCATTGGTGATACTGGGAACCAGGGAGAGAACCCTACGACACAAGTCATGGCCGATGCTGTAGCGGCCGCCGTAGCCCAGATGGTCCCACAGTTAGTGGCTGTGATTCAGCAGGGGCAACAGCCCGAAGTTCACCCACCACCGCCACCGCCACGAGAGACCAACTGGGTCAAGGTGTTGGCAGATTTGAGACCCCCGTCATTTCATGGGGAGACCGACCCTCGTAAGCTGGAGGCGTACATCTCCGAGTTGGAGACCACCTATGAGACCTTGGATGTGCCTGCTGGGGCCAAGGTCCGTCTTGCCGCTTACTACCTGAAGGGTTCGGCACAAAGTTGGTGGAAGCTTGTGAGAGAGGACCGGATGACGGATCCTCAGTTTGGTTGGAGAGAGTATACGGCTCTGCTGCGAGCCAAGTATTATCCTGTGCATGTACAAGAGGCCAAGCGCCTGGAGCTAGATAGCCTGAGGCAGGGGGATAAGATGTCGGTTGATGACTACTACACCGCTTTCACCGGCCTTATCCACCTGTTACTGGACCTGGGATACTCGAACCGGGTGCTGGTGAACCGTTTCTACAACGGTCTCAGCCACCGTCTTCGATACGGGATGGGGCCAGCTGAGTATACTACCTTGCAGGTAATTTGAATGAAGTGTGATGTGATAAGTGTAATCCATAAGTGAATAATAATGTGAGTTGTGAGTTATTTGCGGGGCATGACCGACGTCCTAAATTCAGGAGTGCTATCATACCGCTGCCAAGGTTGAGATCACCGTCCGTCTGAGGGACGAGGAGAATGCGCACAAGCGCAAGGCCACGAGCGAGGGCCAGAGTTCACAGGGGTATGGGGGAGGAAAGAAAAAGAAGCCCTACCCTCAGCCCCAGAAGAGTCAGCACTAGGGTGACAAGGGCCAAGCCCAAACCACCACAGCTGAGGAGCCACTGAAGCTCACATATGCATACGCGGCGAAACCCCTACGCTCTTACCCGCCTAAGGGTAATTACTTAATCATGTGTGCCAAGTTGAAGTGTATGTTGTTAAGTTATGAAGTAAGTATTGATTGTGTACTGTGATAGCAGCTAGCACAGGTTCTGGACCGGAGCGCCACTACTACTGTAAGTGGTGTAACGGAGACCACCCCGGCAAAGACTGCAAAGGAAATGACGTGCAGTGTCGCTACTGCGAGAAGTGGGGTCACCGTGACTATGAGTGTTACCGGAACCCCAACAGCAGAGTCAATAAGCCCAAGGGGCAGTGGAAGGGTAAGGCCACAGCGACCATCGATGGCCCAAAGTCGGCTAACCAGCCACCCACAGATCAGAGGAACACTGATTCCCAAAAGGGGAAAGGGTCGGGACCTAGCAAGGCCGCCCTGAATGTGGTGGACCGGTCTGAGGCGCCAGGGCCCTCTACTAGACCAAGTACTGCCTAAACTGTTGAGTGAAATAAGTGATTGCATACTGCATTTCATGCATGTGTGTTAGTGAGTCCAAGTGTACTACCATGTGAGTAAATAATTAAAGTATAATGTGAAAGTCACCTAATTAGATAATTCTAAACTTAAAGGAGCCTTCAATATTTGTTATCCAATCCCACCCACACCAAACCCTGAAGAAACCACCATCAACATCACCGACTTTCCAATGGAGCAATGTCAGGTCATCCAACCAGGTATGATACTCTTAAATGGATACCTGACACCGGAAGCACAAATCCACATCATCAGACGATGCAATGAACTGGGAGCAGCACCAGATGGTTTCTACACACCCGAATACCCGAGTGGATCGAGAATGAAATTGAAGATGATGTGCATGGGTAAGGACTGGAATCCTTACACCAAGACATATCAAGAAGTGCGAGCTGAAGATGGAGCAACTGTACCGATGATACCTGAGGAGTTCCTTGCGGCCGTTAACCACGCCGTGGGAATTGCTCAGCAAGTTGAATCAGATTCAATACCGAGTGTTAAAGCGGATTTATGTATTGTGAACTTCTACCAGAAAGGTGGGCGGTTAGGTTTACACCAAGATAAGGACGAGTCACCCGAGTCTCTAAGTGAGGGAGTACCCGTAGTGTCTTGGTCCATTGGTGATACCGCAGTGTTTATATATGGCGAGCAGAAGCGTGCTGATCTCGCAAAGAAGCTAGTGTTGAAATCAGGAGATGTGTTAATCATGGGTGGGCAGTCAAGGATGCTATATCACAGCATCAGGAAGATCAAACTGAATACCGCACCATCGGCAGTGATCAATGCCACACACATGAAACCCGGACGTTTGAATTTGACCTTCAGGCAATTTTAAAGCCTTGTATGATTATGTAATGTGTTAAGCCAGTTGTATATTAAGAATGCTATATCTAGCTAAGTTTACAATGTAATCGACTTATGATGTGAAGGGAGTGTTAATCAATAAAGTGGAGTTTTTCGAAGTATATCAACCGTGTTGTTACCAAATACTTATAAGTTGCCAATGAATTAGGCTGTGCACTCGGAACGGGAGGTATAATGGGCGTTTGCAATGAGGCAGAAGCCGGCAAGAGCGGCGCAATCCTCACCGGTACCTTTCCAGTCAATGGCGTGGACACTTCGATCTTGTTCGACTCCGGAGCCTCACATACATTTATTTCGCTGTCTTTTGCGAAGAGGTTGGGGTTAGACAGTGAAGAGATGCCAGACTTCCTAGTCACTCTCCCGTCGAAAGAGCGGATCAGGTGTACCCGCTACCACCGAGACGTTGTTGTACAAATTAGAGATGAAGAGTTTCCGATCGACTTGATAGAGTTCGAGGGACTTGGTTTTGATGTGATCGTTGGGATGAACTGGTTGGAACGGTACAAGGGCAGAATCCTGTGTGCCGAGCATCGTCTGCTTCTTCGGAGTCCGTCTGGGGTTACAATATCTTACTGCTAGAGGCCCAGGGAGCCTTCGACTCAGATCATCACCGCCATGGCTATGTATCGTGAACTACGACGAGGGAATGATGTATGCCTCTGCTATGTCCAGGACATAGAGAGAGACCCAGAGTTTAGCCCAGATGTGCCGGTAGTGTCGGAGTATCCTGATGTATTTCCTAAGGAACTGCCGGGCATGCCGCCAACACGGGAAGTTGAGTTTGAGATTGATTTGGTTCCGGGCACCGGACCAATTGCGAAGGCGCCCTATCGTATGGCTCCAGCAGAGATGACAGAGCTCAAGGAGCAGCTGAGAGACCTACTCGACAAGGGATTTATCCGCCCTAGCGTTTCACCATGGGGAGCGCCGGTCCTCTTCGTGAAGAAGAAGGACGGTAGTCTCCACCTGTGTATTGACTATCGAGAACTTAATGCAGTTACGGTGAAGAACCGTTATCCTTTACCACGCATCGACGACTTATTTGATCAGTTGAGAGGAGCATCAGTATTCTCCAAGATAGATCTACGATCCAGATACCATCAGATTGCCATCCGTGAGAGTGACATTAAGAAGACCGCATTCAGAACCAGATATGGACATTATGAGTTTACGGTTATGCCGTTTGGTTTATCCAATGCACCAGCCAAGCTCTTGGACTTAATGAACCGCTTGTTCCAAGATCAGTTGGACAAGTCAGTGGTAGTCTTCATCGACGATATTCTTGTGTACTCGAAATCGAGGGGTGAGCACGAAAGCCACCTGAGAAGTGTGTTGCAAACATTGAGAAAGAATCAGTTGTATGCTAAATTTTCAAAGTATGAGTTTTGGTTGAACCAAGTATATCTTTTCTTGGCCATGTGATTTCTGAAGCCGGGATCGCAGTTGATCCGGCAAAGATTGATGCAGTGCGCACCTGGCCTAGGCCGAAGACAGTTACCGATATCAGGAGCTTCCTCGGTCTGGCAGGATATTATAGGAGATCTGTGAAGGACTTCTCCAGTGTCTCGAAGCCGATGACTTCCTTGATGAAGAAGGATGCTCCATTTGAGTGGACAGATGACTGCGAGAGTTCTTTTCAGAGTCTTAAGGATGCTCTGACATCTGCACCAGTCCTGACTTTACCAGACGGTCCAGATGGTTTTGAGGTCTATTGCGACGCATCAAGCAGAGGTATGGGTAGTGTGTTGATGCAACACGGGAAGGTCGTAGCGTACGCCTCCCGACAGCTGAAGAAGCATGAAGAAAACTACCCTACCCATGACTTAGAATTGGGTGCCATTGTCTTCGCATTGAAGATATGGCGACATCATTTGTATGGGGTAAACGTGACAATCTATTCCGACCACAAAAGTTTAAAATACTTGTTCACTCAGAAGGAGTTGAACATGAGACAAAGAAGGTGGGTCGAGTTCTTAAACGACTACGACATCAATTTACAGTACAAAGAGGGTAAGGCAAATGTGGTAGCTGACGCATTGAGTCACCGAGCACACTCTCTCCATTCGCTAGTCTCTCATACTAGCTTGGTTGAAGAGGTGCGGAGTGCTCAGATGACGAATCAGTATATGTTGGAGATCAGAAAGAAGCTTATTGATGGCACATTCGAGGGTCAGAAGTACGACTTCTGACTCCACGATGATGACCTGATTAGGCTCAATGGCCGACTGTGTATTCCGAGGAGTAGCGCTGAACTGAAGGAGCGCATACTGAGTGAATCCCACTGTTCTACGACTTCGATTCACCCCGAAGCTTCAAAGATGTACAAGGGTATGAAACGTTATTTTTGGTGGACTGGAATGAAAAAGGATGTGAATGATTATGTATTGAGGTGTCTCACTTGCTAGAAGGTCAAGTTTGAGCACCGACGGCCTGGTGGTATGGTACAGCCAATGCCAGTGCCTGAGTGGAAGTTCCATGACATTTCTATGGACTTCGTAGTAGGGCTTCCGCCTACAAGGGGAGGTATGAATATGATTTGGGTTGTTGTTGACCGACTGACCAAGGTGGCCCGATTCATATCGATGAAGGTCACCTGGAAAGTGGCAAAACTTGCAGAGCTTTTCGATAGAGAGATAGTTCGGCACCATGGGGTACCGAAGACTATCGTGTCTGATAGGGATACCAGATTCCTCTCCAGGTACTGGAAATCCACAGGGGAAGCGCTTGGTACCGAGCTGAAGCTGAGTACAGCGTTCCACCCACAGACAGATGGACAGAGTGAGCGCACCATCCAGACACTCGAGGATATGTTACGTGCATGTGCACTTGACTTTCAGACCAGCTGGATTGACAAGTTACATCTGATCGAGTTTAGTTACAACAACAGTTACCATGCTTCGATCAAGATGTCTCCCTTCCAGGCTTTGTACGGTAGACCATGCCGCACGCCAATATGCTGGGATGAGTCGAGTGAGACGGTCATTATAGGACCAAAGTATCTGGAACAAGTTCAAGCAGAGGTACGACAGATCCGGGCTAACATGAAGTCAGCTCAGGATAGACAGAAATCATACGCCGATGTGCACAGACGTGACCTGGAGTTCGCCGTGGGCGATCAGGTATTTCTTAGAGTATCCCTCATGAAGGGAGTGTTTCGTTTTGGCCAGAAAGGCAAGTTGAGCCCGAAATATGTGGGGCCTTATGTTGTGACGGAGCGGATCGGCCCGGTAGCTTACATACTTGATTTACCCGCCGAGCTAGGCAAGGTACATGATGTATTTCATGTGTCCCAGTTGAAGAAATATATGTCTCATCCGTCTCATGTGCTTCAGCCTGAAAGGCTAACCTTAGAGCCGACCATGCGATCAGTGGAGACTCCGGTACGGATTCTGGATACTAAGACTCGAGACACTCGCCATAAGTCAGTGAGATTGGTGAAGGTTCTCTGGTCTAACCAGGACGTTGAGGAGGCCACTTGGGAGCTGGAAGATAAGATGAAGGCGAAGTACCCGTCGTTGTTTATTTCTTAGTGTTTATGTGTATAGGGTACGGGGCGTACCCCTTTTAATGGGGGTAGAGCCGTTTCGGTTATGTGTGTACGACATGTATTTAAATACATCGTCTATGTTATGTTGTTATGTTACAGACCGTTGTGTCTGAATGATGTTGTTGTATGGACCTTGTGTCCGATGTTATGTAAGTATGTTGTTAATGTTGTTATGGAGATATTGTTTTATGAGAATTCCCGTGTGCTTTTCTAATATTGAAGACATGTGGAAAGTGTGAACTTTGGGGACAAAGTTCTTTTAAGGGGGGTAGATTGAAATACCCCAAACCTTAGTATGTTGTTTAAACATTTAAAATACGGTATATTAAGACTAAAAAGAGTCTTAGAAGCGCTAGTAAACAATTTAAACCATAGAAAACACAAATAAATACCTTAAGGTCAATAAAGGCTAAAATGTGCTCTAAGCCTGGGATAAGCTTGGTTAAGACCTAGTGAACTTACCAAGACCTTATTTATATACTAATGGACATATTAAACCAATTACCAAAGAAAACCAAGCTTGAAGACAAGTTAAAACACAAAATGTGCTTTAAGGAGTCTTAAAGCACATTTTTGAAAAATTGTCTTGTAAATGAGTTTTGAATGGCTAAATGTCCATCATTACTCTTTAATTAACATGTGTACTACTTAGTATCACATTAGGGACTCTAAATCAATGGGAAATCAAAATTTTCACAACTATGTGCCTTGTTTTAGTGACTAGTAACTAAAATAAGCTAGATTATAACATATGTCAATATAAGTGTGACAATTGGTCAAAAAGACTAAAATACCTCTTATTATGTTGTGGGGGCCGGTTTTCATGGTGGTGAGTCTCCACTTATGCTAGCTTATTAAGTAAAGAAAAGATGACTACTTAAGTTACTATTTGCTTTAACATATAAATATCTTCTAAAAGAAAACTTCAAACTCATTCTCTCATTCCCTTGCATTCCCACCGTCTTCTACCTTCCTTCTTTCTTTCATTTCCGATTTTGCAACAGCACCACCACCATCATTCTTCATCTTCAATCACTTGTAATTCCTAGCTCACTTTGCCAAATCAAAAACTAAGACCACCATTCTCTTTGTCTTGCCAAGCTCTTCAACTTCATCCTTTCAAAATTCCAAGAGCTCCATTTTGGTGCCAAGAGGAATCTCCATGGGAGGAGCTTGAGCTCATCTTTTCACATATTATTGTTCTCCTTTGCTTCTAGGTAAGGAAACTCAAAGAAAAACTCCACTTCCTTCATGTTTTTATGTTGTCCGAAAAACACCATTGATGGTGTCCTTACCTTGCTTGTTCTAGCTTCATTTGGATCTTCCAAGGGCTTGGTGGAGTCCTCTCTTGCTACGTATCCAAACTCTCCTTCATTTCCAAGGTAAAACAATCATCTTAATGTTCTAAGACAATATATGTATCTAGGGTTTACAATGAGATGAAGCATAAAGCTTGTATACTCATTTCATTATTTGTATATTGTTTAGAAGTTGACAAGAAATCAAACATCCTTGCCGATTTTAATCAAGGAAACAAGAAAGAAGTTTGTGAGGAAAAGAGGTAAATATGCTAACCTAATGTAGTTTAATGTCTTAGGAAAAATGAGCTTATATTGCTTATGAAAACTACCTAACGAGCCAATGATAAATGAGTTAGTAAAATGCTCTCAAGGAGTTTATTAAGGGCATATGCATTGTTGTATGTATTTGCAGGTCAAAGGCAAATATAATGTGGGAAATTCAGTGTTTATGGTTTATGCATCTTAAGGGCCTAAGAGCCATGCTATTTAAGGGCCTAAGTGCCATGCAATTTAAATAATGCACTATATTGTGATGTAGTGTAAGTTTGGTGAAGTTTTGTGTATAAGAATGCTCTTGATGGGTTTAAGTGTTCTTGAATGTTTAATGATGGAAACTTTGTGTTTCGGTGTAACAAGATGCTAGGAGAACCCATGTCAAAATTTAGATAATGTATAAGAAGTTTTAGGTGTTTAAAACGAGTTTTAGTGAGTTAGGAAGTGTTTAGAATGATTAAGTGTTCTACTAGTGAAAGGAACATGCATTAAGGTATTCTAAGGTGTAAAAAGGACTTAAGCAATATTCTAGAGGATTTAGAATGCAAATGAGTGTTTTGGGATACTTCAAGTTCATGTAGGGATTGTGTTTAGGACTTGTGCAATCTTAGTGAATAAGGAAGAAAAGATGTCTGGGAGAGGATGTTGTAGTGGTGAGGGAACATTTGGGACTAGTGGTAGTTATAGGTATAAAACACCACATGAAAACCTAGTGAAAAGTATTGCATGTGCCAACCTTTGTATATGAATTTGTGTAAGGTTGAGGAGGTTTTTGATGAATGATTTAAGGAGTTAATGGAGGTCCTAAGGTGTGTTTGAAGTGCCCAAATAAGGTTAGAACATACTAGGATATATGAGGTGAAGTTTGGAGTTAAATGGGCAATTAAAAACAAGGGTCTGGAGCAGACCGACCTTGGGGACCGGACCTGCAAGGTCGGTCGAGCCCAGTTTACCCTGCGAAAAATGGTCTCTGGAATAGACCGACCTTGGGGACCGGACTTGCAAGGTCGGTCGGGCATGGATTTTTAGTACGGATTGAGTCTCTGGAATAGACCGACCTTGGGACCGAACTTACAAGGTCGGTCATGCCTAAATCTTTGTACGTAAGTGAGTCTTGGGAATCGACCGATCTTGTGACCGAACTTGCCAAGATCGGTCGGGCCTGAGTTTCAAAGGGGAAAAAAACTCTCGGGAATAGACCGACCTTGTGGACCGAACTTGCAAGGTTGGTCGGAGTAGAATTTTTTACGGTAATATGTTCTGGAATGGACCGACCTTGTGTAAGGTCGGTCGGTAAGGTCGGTCGTACCAAAACTTGTAAAAAAAAACAAAGTGTGGCTTAAGTAGTTAACCCTATGGGGTATGATGAAGGTAATCAAGGATAAGATTGGGCATTAAAACGTGTCGTATAACCATGTAAAATGTTTAGTGAAATTCGAAGTTAAGTAAGTAAATTGACCGACGTTATTAATCATGTATAGGAGTGACCTACGGTGGAAACTAGTCGAAGCAAGGACCAAGGTATGGTTTTCTTGCAGTTTGTTGCCTACCGGTTTACACCGGCTTGTGTGTTGTTTGTTTTTTTGTATGTTTATGACCTTGTAAGACCTAAGTCATGTAACGAGTTTACAGTTGTTTATATTGTTGTATTGTTGAAGTGTGACTCATACCCCTTGTGTGTGACTAACAAGACTTAACCACATGCTGTGATTTTTTATTGAGTTCCAACAGTGAACTTCTAACGAGTGTTAACTGGGGGTGAGGAATCCGGTTGTCCGGTCACGCGTGTAAGTATAAGAGTAGATATCTATATCAGATTCGACTCTTATGTTGTTAAGATTGTTCTCCTTTAATTGGCATTCGATCTCCCGCTAGCTTCCTCCAAAGCTTACCTATTCTGACTTATGATCGGTTTAGTGGGAACATGTGTTTGTGTGGTGTGTTCGGGTCACAATATCCGAACCATCTATGACTTAAGTTACTCGTTCGGCTAACAGAACGGTAATGAGTGTGTGTAACAAGCTTAACATGAGGGTGAATCATTCTCTAGGCTTCTTATATTGATTACCCTTCTTGGTTTGTTGTTGTGGGAAGTGTACTCACTATGTATGTGATGTTGTGCTATGCAATATTGTTGCTATGCCATATGTATATGTTATATGTTAAAATGAATGTCATGTTATCATGACAATTAGTTGCGCGTATCCCGGTAGCCGATGGGCTGCGCGTTAACCATACCAGCCAAGGGTTGCTGACCCCCTCGGGGGCTCCATATTTTTACTGCAGGATGAGGATCGAGGAAGCGGAATGGCTATAGACTCTACGTTGCAGGAATACTTTGGTTATTTTGGGATGTTGAGCCCGGGATGCGCCTGTGCTCCCGTGGCGATATCTTTTAGTACCGTTTGTATTACAGTGACGGTTTGTATTAAACACTCGGTATGTTGGTTATGTATATATGGTTGTTAGTACCTAATGCTCGGGAGTCTGATCATCAGACCGGTACACTCGTATTTATTCTGCCTTGTTAACCACGTGGGTGGTTGACGGCGTTGTAGCACCGAATCGTTTAGTTATTGTTTAGTTGTTTTCCGCTGTGATTTCATTTAATGTTAAGTGTGTAGTAGGGGTGTTACACCCTGAGATTAACTCGAATATTCTGGAGTCCATATCGACTACCCCTAATCTTCATGAAATTGAGGAAGTTTTGAAATCAATGGGTAGCCTTAAAGCCCCTGGTCCGGATGGCTTCCATGCATGGTTTTATAAGAAATAGTGGGACATTGTTAAATCTGATGTTTATGATTTTATTTTTAAAGCTTTCAGCTCTGGGAGGTTTGAAAAGTGCATTAATGAAACCCTATTGTGTCTCATCCCTAAGACCCCTAACCACATTTCAATAAAACAATTTAGGCTCATTGCTCTATGTAATGTTTCCTATAAGATCCTTTCTAAAATTCTTGCGAATCGAATCAAAGTCTTTCTACCAGATATTGTCTCCCCTTATCAAACTAGTTTTGTCCCCAACCGTCATATCCAGGACAACCATGTAATTATGCAAGAAGTCCTCTACTCGATGAGGAGAACTAAGGCTAAAGAGGGTTGGGTTGCTGTTAAAGTTGATCTAGAAAAAGCCTATGATAGATTATCTTGGAGTTTCATTAGGGATACTTTACATTGTCTTAATCTTCCTAGTAGTATTATCAATCTTATTATGTTTTGTGTTGAATCGGTTGGCATGAGAGTCCTTTGGAAGGGATGCCAATCTGAAACCTTTCTTCCTTCTAGGGGCATTAGACAAGAGGATCCCATCTCCCCATATTTGTTTGTATTATGCATGGAGAGATTATCCCACATCATCGGGTGGCATGTTAGAAACAAAAGTTGGAAACCAATCAGAATTTGCCATAGTGGCCCTTGTATTTCCCACTTGTTTTTTGCGGATGACTTAGTTCTTATGGGGTCTGCTTTTGAGGCTAATATCTCATGCATGAATTCTGTTTTGGACATTTTATGTGCTGCTTCTGGTGAGAGGATAAGCTTGGAGAAATCCAAACTCATCTTTTCCAAAAATGTGGCGCCTGGCAATAAGATTAGAATTAGTCAAGCGGTAGGCATCCCTGTAGCTGATAATTTTGGTAAATATCTTGGTATCAACTTAATCCAGGGTAGAATTAACTCAAACTTGTTTTCTGATTTGGTGCAGTTCCTACTTTTCATATGATGTCTCAAAAGATCCCTACAAACATTTGTGCTACCATTGATAAAATTTGTAGGTGTTTTCTTTGGGGTCATAGGGAAAATGATAGGAAGTTACATACGATTGCTTGGCCCTCTATTTGCAAGCCTAAAACTAAAGGTGGTTTAGGTCTCAGGGACATTAATGCCATGAATAAAGCTTGTCTTGCTAAACTAATCTGGAGATTCCTACAAAATCAAAATAGCTTTTGGGTTAAGGTGTTAGCTAATAAGTACAGGAGACCCCATGTTAGAACAACATCTAGTATTTGGAAAAATATTTGGGCCAGTAAAGATCTTATTGATTCTGGCTCTAGATGGAAATTAGGGGATGGTCAAACTATTTCTTTTTGGCTGGATAAGTGGTTGTATGATGAACCACTATGCTCCTTCATTTTAAATAATTCTGATGTTGATTTAACTGCTAAGGTTTCGCATCTATGGGTGGCTGGAACTGGTTAGAATTTTGACTATCTTAATGATATTCTTCTGGCTAGGATTCTCTCTACCTTGTCTAGTAGATTTATATCAGAGGAGGCAGGGACTGACAGTATAGTTTGGTCAGATAACAGTAATGGTTCGCTATCAGTTTCCAGTGCGTATGCTAGATTGTCTAGTAATGGGGTTAAAGATCAGATTTGGAAAGTAATATGGAATATGATAATTCTTGAAAAAATTAAATGCTTTCTCTGGTTTGCTTCTCATAATGCTCTGAAAACGAAATCTTTACTGTTCATATTTGGTCTTATTGCTACTCACACCTGTGATGTTTGTGGTGATAGGGAGGATACAGAACATATCTTACGGCACTGTCCTGTTGCAGTAGAGGCCTGGAAGATGGTTACGGATAATTTATCTCTACCATTGGACTCTCCCAATTTAAGCTTTAGAGATTGGTTGCTCATAAACCTGAGATCCTCTTGGTCTGTTTCACGTTTTGAGGGATTTAAGTGGGCACAAATTTTTGCTGTCACGTGCCAGACTCTTTGGCATTGGAGAAACTCCAAGTTCCATAATAACATTGTTGAAACAGTCATTCCTATGTCTCTAATACATAGAAAAATTCATAGTTTTCTTTCTCACTTTATTTCCTCTTATGATGCAAGGTCTGTAATGAAAGGGCGAGACAGAACAAAGGGATGGGAACCTCCTCCTCCTCCAGATACTTTGAAGATTAATTCGGACGCATCCAGAAAACAATCTGGCGAGACAATAGTAGCAGGCGCTGGTAGAGATTGTAAAGGAGAGTGGATCTGCGGCTTTTTCCGGAATCTAGGAGATGTTGATGTGCTCGAAGCTGAACTATGGGGTATTTGTGAAGCTTTAAACATGGCACGAAACCAGAGATACCAAAGAACTATAATAAAATCGGATTCAGCTGAGGCAGTTCGGCTTCTGTTAAGGGATCTCCAACCTAGTCACCCTCTAGTGAATCTTATCTCTAGATGTAAATTGTTGTTGCAATCTCTTAGCTGCTGCTCTATTTGTAACATTAGCCGAGAGCAAAACTCTCTAGCTGATAGTCTAGCTAATCTATCATTTAGTCCAGGTTGGACATGTATTAACCTTGTGGAACCTCCGGGTAATATCCTTCCCATTCTTACCCGTGAGCGTCCTCCTCATGTAGTTGGTACTTCTGTTTGAATGAAATAAATTCCCATGTTGATAAAAAAACAAAGTTTAGAGTTCATCATTCCTAGTAGGTTAAGTTTTGAAAAAAAAAAGAACATAGGTTATATTTATATATTACTAAAATAACATTTTAGTTCACTCTTCATTCATTTAAGTATTGAATGTAATAAGTATCAAAATTTTAAATTATGTGATTTGGAAAGTATTAATTCATAAAAGGAAAATTCCATTATAATGTAATGTAATTATTCAAATGCTATCTCTAGAAGAATTTTATAACCTAAAGTCTCTTAATTGTCATGGCTTGAAAATTCATGAACTTATTTAAAATAGTATCATACCGTAATAAAATTTTTTTGTTCTTTTCAAAGCAATTACATTTTTCATGAAACCATGTACCGAATTTATAACCTAAGGTACGGAAATATGCCATTTATGTTATTTTAACATATCGATTATATTAACAAGCTATAAATTAGGTGTAACATATTTGAGTAGTTAAAAGTAATATTTCAGGTCATATAATAATGATAATCTTTCAAAATTATATTCAAGGGTTTATTATCCAACCATAAGTTAAAAATTCTTATTATATACCTTTTAAGTTAGTTTCATGAGATTCCTTTAGATAAAACTATATTTTCTGTGACATTTTTAGTTTCAATTTGTTTTTTTCTTAATCAACCATAGTATTTTAGACGATCATTAAGTATTTACTGCATAAAATTTACTAATTATATATTTATATAATTTCACACAAGGAAGAGTTTTAAAAAGTTCTTATTGATTAAAATGTAGCTCCAAGATCTGATTTCTTTATCTTAAAATTGATTTTTCAAGGTAGGAACTCTATAAAAAAAATTTTGAGTCAAATGAATTAGTCTAGTGAAAACTCACTCTTGATAAGTATTTGTCTTAAGGTTTGTTCTATGTAAGTATTCCTCTAATCATTAAATCTTAGTACTCTCTTAGATAATGGTGGCTTTTCTTAAATATCACTCTTAGTGTGACTTCTAAAATTTTATATAGATATAATGTTAAACCTTCAAATGAACATGAGAATTTCCAATCTTTAAGTAACTCTCAATTTTCCACTAGATGCTCAATACTCCAAGTATTTAAGAATCAATGATATTTAGTTTAGTATTACACTTTTCTTCACTCAATCTTTAAGTAACTTCCTTTAATAATTTTTATATTCAAACAAGGGGTAGATGTTCTACCTTGCAGTAACCAGATGTAAGTCTCTTTCCTCCATAAATTGGTATGTTCCACCACTTCATCCAACATTCATATTGTTGTTGTAGGGTTATTCAGGCTTCTTATAAAGTTTATGTGTCAGAAGAATTCAACCTTAACTCAGGTTTCAACATCATTACTCTTGTGTTTTCATTCCATATGCAAGTATTTTTCACCAAATATTTAACTCAATAAACTCTTTACATGTATTAATTTAATACTGGATCTTAAGACATAAGTTTTGAATGGTCCATCATGGCTAGTAATAAAATATGCCTAGCTCAAGATTTCATGATGGTAACGTCTTACCACCAATCCTCCTCAAGTTCAACACAATCCATCACTTCCACGGAAGATTATTTCCGGTTAGATGACAAGGCTTGTCTAGCCCTTAGACTTCCATAAGTGGGTGTGCACCCCCACTACTTTCAGCCTAGGAGTTCGTAGCACCAGGCACTTCACGTAAGGTGTTAGGTTTAGGTATTTTCTATCTAAGGTTAACATAGAGTTTTAGTGTGGTTTACAGGTTCATATGTTGATCTTTTCTAATATGCTACTCGTTCTGGTTAGTTTAATAATTTTTCTAGACTTAAGATTTATCCTAAACATTATCTTTAGGCAACAATTTGTACCAAGTAATTTTTGAGATTTATTTTCATACTTTAAAGGAATTAAAGTACTTATCACATAATATCAATACTAACTTAGTTATTCTAAGCTCTATTTGTATATTATTTTCAACCAAAAATATTCTTTAAAATTCTAGGAACATGTGTACTAGCTTTTGAAGAATTGTATTCTTAGCCATGTATTCTCTATAAGAATGCTTTCGAAAAATGGCTCAATATATGATTTATGCCACTAAAGTCTTATCATGCCCAATAGATAATGTTCCAAACTTATATTTTTACTGTAATTTCATGTTCGAACTGTATGACAGCACACCATTCTCAACAGACATTCAAACAAAAAGCGTATAAAGGAGTCATTCACTAATCCAAGAAGGGTTAGGAGTCGTGCCTTACTGGAATCCTCACTCCCATAACTACCCCAGTTCCCCAGTTTTAAGTGCACCTATGATCTAAGTATTTCACTCGGCTTGTTTTCTCGGGTTCAGAGCGTAACTACGCTCTGATACCAATTTCTGTAACGCCCCTATTCAAAGTAAATACAGCGGAATAAAAATCTCTAATGGCGATTACAGATCATCGGGTTCCAAACACCCGGTACAAAACCTCACTAATTACTACTTATAAGTGTTGCAGTCTGAACTCGAGAAAACAATGTAAACATAACTTAAAATAACAAGGCAACTCTCCATAATTCCTAATTCCCATCCCAATCACTCATACTCTTCGTGGCCACCTGTATAAACAATTTCGAACCTGCAAGATGAAACCAAGCAGCCCACCCTGGGAGGGGTGAGTCAGTTCCCTGGAATGGAACTGGTACAATTCTCCAAAACAAAACTTTAAAACATAAATCTTAAAATAACAAATAACTTGAAGTCAAACTCTTAAAACAAAACAGAGGTACAAGGCACTTTAAAATCACCAAGTCAAAGATAACAAGTTAAGGATAGAGATAAATAACAGAAAGGTAAAGTTAGTCAATGAAAAAGTCAAACCATGAGTTAGTGAACATCCATTTCTTATGTTAGATTCAATTCCAGTCAGGAGTAGAAAGACTCAAGTAGTCACAAGGACTAGCAATGAAAAGATAGATCCAAGAACCAACAACTTAAGAGTGGAATAACACCAACTGGGAGAGATGACCCCCACCGCCAGATATAAATGTCCATATGGACGAGGGATATACAGCCCCCTGCTGTCATACACGTCATTTTGGATGAGGTATATACATCCCCCTGCTGTCATACACGTCCTTTTGGACAAGGGATATACAACCCTTTGCTGTTACCGGAGAAGACGCGCGCACGTCACAACAAAGACTCAACTCATGGATGAAACGATATCCAGAGTCAAAGGAAGAATTTACAAAGATTGAAATTTTCCCATATTCCCACTAGATTACTAACTGCACAAGTGTAATACCAAAACACTCAGTCCTACAGAGTGCAGACGCGTAAACCCTCGACAGTTAATATCTAACGAAACAACTAGATAGGAGGAACCAATATTCATGTAAGTTGTACATTCAAGGCTCAGTTAGTCACATCAAGCTGATTTAGTCACACAAACAGTTTCCTTTGAAATTCATTTAAGCTCAGTTAGCGTTTTTCAAAAACGTCTCTTAAGTCTGTTAGCAAAGGCATCTGAGTACGAGAAATCGTACCTGAGTAATGCTGTAGCAGTTCTAGTAAACTCGTGCAAACATTCAACAACACTCTAAGGAACAATAAAGGTAGCCTATTATCAATAACTTATATCCGAAGTTAAACTTAAGTAAATCCCTCACTCTTATTTCTAAATCTCAATTATCTTGTAAGCCCTCGCATAAATGTTATGTATATCCTTTGACTTATTTTAGAATGTTGTATAGCCCAAGGTTGTAAGATCAAGGAACGTATTTTATTAACACTTATTAATGGTTCCACCCTTATCCACTTTACTAATACTGAACCATAATTCTCACATTCAAGATTTTGAGACCTTTATATCATAAGTGCATTTTATTTTATTCAATCAATCTTAGAATTCCAATAACAATTCTTAAGCTCAATACTTTTATTCTTAATTTAGAATAAACATCGTATTATGACCTATGATATGTTTATCTTAGAATACTATACTATTATTTCACAATGTAATGATTATGTATTTTATCAATATTACTAGATAATCCATTATGATTAAGTTTTCCCCTTAACTTAATTAAGATCTACATCTTGTATATTGGGATCATAGTGTTGTAGATACATTTTATTATAACTTAATTGAGCCACTAAACTCAATTATCATATCCTTAGTTCAGAATGACTTTCTATTACAACCATCTAATAATCTTGTCATAAAATGTTGAATTACTTCTCATCTTGAAATAACTATATTATAATTAACTTATACTTATCGAACTCTTACATTTAATATTCACAAGATATATTATTTGCTTTATTTTTACCTGTATAATGAGGTGTTTTAAGATAACCTTTTATGTATCCTTACTCACATTTAATTCCCTAACTGTTTTATTTTTACACACATTCTCTTTATAAACTATGTATACTCCTTTTGTACTAAATTTCAATAAACTTATGTCTTAAATACATCTTAGATTGTTTACAAAACCTAAGGTTTCAAAGGAATAACTTAATAAATTAATTCCCTTTATTATGTTTTAGGATAAGCATTATATCTTAACATAAGGTAAAATTTATCTAAGATTTAAATTTTCATTCATAAGTGAAATTGTCAATTATTTAATAAGATCATCCATTCTGAAAAATCCTCATACCTTATATTCAAATGACATATTAATATTTTAAGTGTCGTAAAGTAGATTAATATAATCTCCTATGTAACTTAGTTTCATCTAAATAAAGGTTCAAAGGTTTTAAGTATCTAATTTATATTTGCAAACCTTTTTATAAGTTATGGCTATTAATTACAACACTTATTTATAAACTCACATTCTGAATATTGGTAATTAATGTTATAAATGTATTTTATATGGCTTATCTAATTCAAAGAAACTTTAAGATTATTTTAGATTAATTTCCTAATCATAGTTTAATATAGTTTTATACCATAACCTTTTCATGATTGTATCGTAAAATATTAAGTTATTGTTCAATACTATAAATGTTATGAAATGATTAAATCTAGACTTATTAATCCACTTCACATTTAGATGTAAAAGTATTTCATTATATAATAAGATTTATTTGTGTCACAACTTATGTAATCAAATTACGAATATTCCTAAGTCTTAACTTATTAATTACCTAATCCAATTAGCGATTTACATTCTAGTCAATGACAAAAACTGTAACTGGGTAACTGACTGATTAAGTCTAACGATGGAGTGTGAATGAGTGTGGATGAGTGTGATGGTTTACCTTAATCCAGTTAGTCATCGGCTACTAGTCGCGCGTAGAGATCTCTTGAGTTATACCCGGTTCGGGTTTACTCTAGTTTAACCCTGATCGAGCCTAGATAGATCGACAAGCAAGGTGAAAATATGGGCGCCTTTAAAAAGGCAAAATATGGACGCTTTTAAAAAGGAAAAGTGAATAAGCACCTCGTGTGCACATGGGACTACCGTCCAAGTGAGATTATTTCGGGGTGTCCTAACTTGACTCCCGACAGTGCTACCAAAAATGTGTAAGTGATGTGAGGGCCCGGTGATGTCATGTGTGAAGTTTGTATAAAAGACCGTTACTAACGGCTATATATTATCGTTGTTGGGATTGAGTGCTTTGTGATCAAATGTATACTGTGGTGTGTGAATTGTAGTGCCTGTATTAATTGTTTCGTTTACCGCCAAACATGTGATACTGCTTTAATATACCTATAAACCGGTAAAAGCATGTAATGAACTTAATAATGACGACCTTGACTATTAAGTGACCAATAGGGTCCAGGCCTGGCATACTCAGTGTTTATCGCTGAGCCTTTATGGCATATGTGCAGATGATGATTACCGTTGAAGCCGAAGAGCGGGACCCGGGTAGTTAGGGTTTCATTTACCGGACGACTCTTCGTATTGTATTAGGATGTCTATTAGTTTAATGTGTCTATAACGTTGTATACATTTGGGAATACCTAGATGCTCACGTGTCGTTAAAGTTACAGTTGGTTTAGATTGATGTATAGGTTAGTATCTCGTTATCACTGCAGTCATGTATAAATATTCTAGTGTTATTTATATTGTAATTTATTTCTGCTACTTTACTCGTATGGGCGAGTAATGGCATGTGACACCCGAGTGAGGTTTATTGTCGTGTGACTTCCGCTGTGAGATGTTATTAATTAATGCTACGTGAGTGACTATTGTGTGTTTACGAGTGGGGTGTTACAGCAGAGGTACCAATAAAGCAACATCAGCATGTTCTGCCACATAATCATCCACAAGCACCCGGGCACAATACTGTCGGAGTGGTTCACCATGCACATTGTCTGTAGAAGATGAGGGGAACAATTTACCCTATCTCACCATAACATCCTCTCCTCTCATTCGTAAGAACAACGTGCACCTAATGGGTTCCTAAACGTTAAGTAGAGAAGAGTTAGACGAACATTATCGAACTAGATTTATGATAATACAAATAATGTCATTTTCTAAGTTAATGTGTCTAACCTTAATAGATGCATATGGATACAGCTCTACCGAGTGCACACTACTCTGTCGTACTGGTGTGCTTTCCTCCTGATCAGCTGATGGTTTAGGCACTGGTCTAGTCACCTCTTGACTGCTGAACAATTGTGAGGGCAATTAGGACATCGCTACAGTGACCATCTACTGGAGATCAATTTAACCTCTGCCTAATCCTCTACTCAATATTACACTCCAGATCAGCAATTATCTTTAAATGCTCCTCGTAGCTGATCATCCTTCCTTACGAGCCTTTCCTAGACCCGGGATTGCCAAAGGCTTGGCGGATACCAACTTGTCCACCAAAACCAATAGCACGACTAAGATGATCCGCCTTTCCAAGAGCACATGAAATAGGATCATACTGTCAGCTTGGAGTCCAAGAACCTTGAGTAACTTGAGAGCTTAACTCCTCCTATAAAAACACACAAATAACATAATTCATTAGTCGGTAGTTACACAAACCAATATTAAACTTATGTACCAAAATTAGATACTCACCATCTGAGTAATAACGAATCTCGTGGCGTCATCATACTAAGGATTTTTTGGCGTCGATTTTTTGGCACTGGACTCAGCATCCAGACCTTCATCCTCCTGCCGCTAGGATCTAGTGACTCATCAGATGGCAGCAAGCCCTATTGTACCCATTCTAGTGCATGCTCGACAATACCTTTGCCACCTAAGTGATGAGGGTATATATTTTTCTTCGCGTTTGCTTGTTGTTTCGCATGAAGATCCTACAAATACGTATATAATATGTAAGAAACAAATAAGCAAATAAAATACAAACAAGATAAAAGATAAATAATTATTAGCTCCACCTAGTACTCCAGCGTGTGATGATACTCAGCGAACTGCATCCACTACTATTCGGTGATGCCCTCGTACCTCTTCCAGGGTGGCAATTCATCACCAGCTCCTTCTGGATCATCCGTATCTGGGTCTTGAGTCATCTGATGAATGTACTTGTCAGTAAGCCAACTTCTATGGTCACGGAACTGCCGCGCCATTTTGTTCAGCATATCATCCTTGAGAGAAGAATTTATACATAATTGAGCCTACATAAACAGTTAGTTAATTAGTAACACACATAACGAGAAACTCTAAAATTCTAGAACAACATATTAAAAAAAACATACCTGAAGACGCTCAAACATGTTGTCCTTCAATGATTGTGGCACTTGCTTCATGTGTGGTTTATGTTGCAGTAAGTACTGACCTAGTGGCCAGCATACGCTACATAATCCTTTTCCAACTACCGTACGGCTGATGGTACTCGTTGAATTGCACCGGCTTCATGGGAGGACCTCTATTAGCCTTCCGTGCCCGGGTGGGACCTCTTTTCTTCACCTTCTATCTGGAGGAGGAGGCAGCTGCTGGCTCTGGCGCCTGCTGTGAAGGGCAAGCCTCATCCTCCTATGGTTGAGCTATATTTCCCTTCTTTCCTCCTCGTGTGACCCGTTTAGCTGGTCTCGTCCGATGAGGCTCAACTTCTCCAACGGGCTGGTCCATAGGGTGATCATCCATTGTAGAAAAGACAGTAACTCAAATTAATTAGATGAAGTCATAATGTAAAGATAAATGTTAAATGAGTCAATAAAAGTACTTAACATAACATTACCACAAATAAAAAAACAATCAAACTTAATACATATGTACAACTACTAGTACTAGCTACCTGGCATGAAAACTTCAATCATTTGGTGTTATCAACCTAAACACCTTCATCATGGTCTGACCATGTATAAATCAAGTCATTTTGGGTATCATCGTTCAAATCCCGCAATCCCATAGGAAACAATGTTGTTTCTTCTACCTTCTCATTACCATCATCATCCTCATTTTTATTTTCAATCAGAACCGGTCTTCTAACTGGAAGAACAACATACCATCTATAGTCTTTCGGATCCTAAACATACCACACTGTAACACCCCTACTACGCACTTAACAATACTGGTAATCGCAGCGGAATTAAACAACTAAATAATAACTAAACGAATCGGTGCTACAACACCGTTAACCACCCACGTGGTCAACAAGGCAGAATAAATACAAGCGTACCGGTCTGATGATCAGACTCCCGAGCATAGAACTAATAACCTTTAATACATAAACATAATATCGAGTTTGTAACTACATCCATAACTGTAAACTGTACACCACAACTGTCACTGTGAACTGTTAACGACCGTCTCTGTAACACAAACGGTACCAAAATATATATCGCCACGGGAGCACAGGCGCATCCCGGGCTCAACATCCAAATAACCAAAAGTATTTCTGCAGCCTAGAGTCTATAGCCATTCCGCTTCCTCGATCCTCATCCGGCAGTAAAAATATGGAGCCCCCGAGGGGGTCAGCAACCCTTGGCTGGTATGGTTAACGCGCAGCCCATCGGCTACCGGGATACGCGCAACCAATTGTCATGATGACATGGCATTCATTTTAAACATACATATATATTATATACATATATATATATATCATAGCAAGAGTATTGCATACAACATCACACATAACATACAAGAACGAATCCTGTTAGGAAACGAACCAACACAATTAGTTCCCATTGAGAGCCTAGAGAATGTTGCCAAACTCATGCTAAGCTTGTTACATAACTCGTTGCCGTCCTGTTAGATTGAACGGATAACTTAACACAAGGTGCCTCGGATATAGTGACCCAAGCACACCGAACAAAACATAGTATGCCCCTGTGGCCCGACGTGAGTCAGTAAAAAAGCCTTGGTTAAGCTAAAGGAAAGTTTGGAACCAAATTGGAAAACAACCATAACATACAAAGAGAATCGAACCGGTTATGACATCGACTCCCATACTCACACGCGTGGCCGGAACAGACCGGACTCCTCACTTCCCCCGTTAGCACTTGTTAAAAGTTCAACATCGAACTCAACAAACAATCACATACAAGTGGTTAAGTCTTGTTAGACACACACAAGGGAAATGGGTCACACTTAACAACACAATAATATTTAACAACTGTAAACTCGTTACATGACTTAAGTCTTACAAGGTCATAAACACACAGAAAAACAAACAACACACAAGCCGGTGTAAACCGGTAGGCAACAGACTGCAAGAAAACCATACCTTGGTCCTTGCTTCGACTGGTTTCCACCGTAGGTCACTCCTATACATGATTAATAAAGTCGGTCAATTTACTTAACTTCGAATTTTACTAAACATTTTACATGGTTATATGACATGTTTTAATGTCCAAACTTATCCTTGATTACCTTCATCATACCCCCTTAGGGTTAACTACTTAAGCCACTCTTTGTTTGTTTTTTTTTTAAGTTTTGGTCCGACCGACCTTACACAAGGTCGGTCCATTCCAGAACATTTTACCGTCAAAAATTCTACTCCGACCGACCTTGCAAGTTCGGTCCACAAGGTCGGTCTATTCTCGAGAGTTTTTCCCCTTTGAAAACTCAGGCCCGACCGATCTTGGCAAGTTCGGTCGCAAGATCGGCCGATTCCCGAGACTTAATTACGTACAAAGATTTAGGCATGACCGAACTTGTAAGTCCGGTCCCTAGGTCGGTCTATTCCAGAGACTCAAACCGTACTAAAATCCATGCCCGACCGACCTTGCAAGTCCGGTCCCCAAGGTCGGTCCATTCCAGAGACCATTCCTCGCAGGGTAAACTGGGCTCGACCGACCTTGCAGGTCCGGTCCCCAAGGTCGGTCTGCTCCAGATCCTTGTTTTTAATTGCCCATTTAACTCCAAACTTACCTCATATATCCTAGTATGTTCTAACCTTATTTGGGCACCTCAAACACACCTTAAGACCTCCATTAAACTCCTTAAATCATTCATCAAAAACCTCCTCAACCTTACACAAATTCCTATGCAAAGGTTGGCACATGCAATACTTTTCCCTAAGTTTGCATGGGGTGTTTTATACCTATAACTAGCACTAGTCTCATATGTTTCCTCACTACTACTACATCCTCTCCCAAACATCTTTTCTTCCTAAACCACTAAGATTGCACATGTCCTAAACACAATCCCAAACACTCATTTGCATTCTAAATCCTCTAAAATAATGCTTAAGTCCTTTTTACACCTTAGAATACCTTAGTGCATATTTTTTTCCCTAGTAGAACACTTAACCACTCTAAACACTTCCTAACTCATCAAAACTCATTTTAAACACCTAAAACTTCTTATACGTTATCTAAATTTCGACATGGGTTCTCCTAGAACTTTACTAAGCCAAAACACATTGTTTTCACCATTAAACAATCAAGAACACTAAAATCCATCAAGAACATTCTTGTACACAAAACTTCACTCATTTAACACTACATCACAATATAGTGCATAATTTAAATTGCTTGGCACTTAGGCCCATAAATAGCATGGCTCTTAGGCCCTTAAGATGCATAAATCATAAACACTGAATTTCCCACATTATATTTGCCTTTGACCTGCAATTACACCCAACAATACATATGCCTTTTACTAAGCCCTTTAGAGTATTTTTCTAAGTCATTTACCATTGGCTCCTTAAGTAGTTTTAATAAGCAATATAAGCTCATTTCTCCTAAGACATTTAACTACATTAGGTTAGCATATTACCTCTTTTCCTCACAAACTTCTTTCTTGTTTCCTTGTTTAAAAATTGGTAAGGGTGTTTGGTCTCTTGTCAACTTCTAAACAATATACAATTATGAAATGAGTATACAAGCTTTATGCTTCATCTCATTGTAAACCCTAGATACACATATTGTCTTAGAACATTTAGATGATTGTTTTACCTTGGATATGAAAGAGAGTTTGGATTTGTAGCAAGAGAGGACTCCACCAAGCCCTTGGAGGATTCAAATGAAGCTAAAACAAGCAAGGTAAAGGGCACCATTAATGGTGTTTTTCGGACAACATACAAACATGAAGGAAATGTTATTTTTCTTTGAGTTTCCTTACCTAGAAGCAAAGGAGAATAATAATATGTGAAAAGATGAGCTCAAGCTCCTCCCATGGAGATTCCTCTTGGCACCGAAATGGAGCTCTTGGAATTTTGAGAAGATAGGAATGAAGAGCTTGATGAGACTAGAAGAATGGTGGTCTTTGTTTTTGATTTGGCAAAGGGAACTAGGAGATAATGACAATGGAAGTTGGTGTTGGTGTTGGTACTATTGCAAAACCGTGAATGGAGAAGGTAGAAGAGAGGTTGGAGACGTGGGAAATGAAGAGGGAAAGAAGAGAATGAAGATAAGTTTGCTAGTTTGGATATTTAAGTAGTAAAGCAAATAGTACTCTTTACTTTATTACTTTACTTAGCTTATTTTTTGTTTAAGTGTGGTGAGTCACCAAGAAAACCGGCCCTCATATTATACTAAGGGGTATTTTAGTCTTTGTTGACCAATTGTCACACTTATATTGACATATGTTATAAACTTGGTTAATTTGGTTACTATTCACAAAAACAAGGCACATAGTTGTGAAATTTTTGATTTCCCATTGACTTAGACTTCCTAATGTGATACTAAGTAGTACACATGTTAATTAAAGAGTAATGATGGACATTTAGCCACTCAAAACTCATTTACAAAACAATTTTTCAAAAACGTGCTTTAAGACTCCTTAAAGCACATTTTGTGTTTTAACTTGTTTTCAAGCTTGGTTTTCTTTGGTAATTGGTTTAATATGTTCATTAATATATAAATAAGGTCTTGGTAAGCTCCTTAGGTCTTAACCAAGCTTATCCCAAGCTTAGAGCACATTTTAGCCTTTATTGACCTTAAGGTATTTATTTGTGTTTTCTATGGTTTAAATTGTTTACTAATGTTTCTAAGACTCTTTTTAGTCTTAATATACCTTATTTTAATGTTTAAACAACATACCTAGGTTTGGGGTATTTCAATCTACCCCCCTTAAAAGAACTTTGTCCCCAAAGTTCATACTTCCCACATATCCTAAATATCAGAACACGGGAACACATATAAACAATACTTCCATAACAACATTAACAACATACTTACATAGCACCGGACACAAGGTCCAAACAACAAAACATCATTCAGACACAACGGTCTGTAACATAACAAGGTAGTAACATAACAATATAACATATAGACAATGTATCCGAATACATGTCGTACACACATAACCGAAACGGCTCTACCCCCCTTAAAATATGGGTATGCCCCGTACCCTATACATACAAATACTAAGAAGTAAACAACGACGGGTACTTCGCCTTCATCTTATCTTCCATCTCCCAAGTGGCCTCCTCAACATCCTGGTTAGACTAGAGAACCTTCACTAGTCTCACTGACTTATGGCGAGTGTCTCGAGTCTTAGTATCCAGAATCCGTACCGGAGTCTCCACTGATCGCATGGTCGGCTCTAAGGTTAGCCTTTTAGGCTGAAGTACATGAGACGGATGAGACATATATTTCTTCAACTGGGACACATGAAATACATCATGCACCTTGCCCAGCTCGGCGGGTAAATCAAGTCTGTAAGCTACCGGGCCGATCCGCTCCGTCACAACATAAGGCCCCACATATTTCGGGCTCAACTTGCCTTTCTGGCCAAAACGAAACACTCCCTTCATGGGGGATACTCTAAGAAATACCTGATCGCCCACGGCGAACTCCAGGTCACGTCTGCGCACATCGGCGTATGATTTCTGCCTATCCTGAGCTGACTTCATGTTAGCCCGGATCTGTCGTACCTCTGCTTGAACTTGTTCCAGATACTCTGGTCCTATAATGACCGTCTCACTCGACTCATCCCAGCATAATGGCGTGCGGCATGGTCTACCGTACAAAGCCTGGAAGGAGACATCTTGACGAGCAGCATGGTAACTGTTGTTGTAATAAACTCAATCAGATGTAACTTATCAATCCAACTGGTGAAAGTCAAGTGCACATGCACGTAACATATCCTCGAGTGTCTGGATGGTGCGCTAAACTCTCTCCATCTGTCTGTGGGTGGAAGACTGTGTACTTAGCTTCAGCTCGGTACCAAGCGATTCCCGTGTTGATTTCCAGTACCTCGAAAGGAATCTGGTAATCCCTATCAGACACGAGAGTCTTCGTTACCCCATGGTGCTGAAACAATCTCTCTATCAAAGAGATCTGCAAGCCTTGCCACTTTCAAGGTGTCCTTCATCGTATGAATCGAGCCACCTTGGTCAGTCGGTCAAAAAACAACACAAATCATATTCCAACCTCCCTTGTAGGCGGAAGCCTATACGAAGTCCATAGAAATGTCATGGAACTTCCACAGGCACTGGCATTGGCTCCTACCATACCACCAGGCCGTCGGTGCTCAAACTTGACCTTCTACAAGTGAGACCACCTAAATACATATTTCACATCCTTTTTCATTCCTGTCCACCAAAAATAACGTTTCATACCCTTATAATTTTGAAGCTCCGGGGTGAATCGAAGTCGTAGAAACATGGGATTCACTCAGTATGCGCTCCTTCAGCTCACGCTACTCCTCGGAATACACAGTCGGCCATTCAGCCTAACCAGGTCATAATCATGGAGCCGAAAGTCGTACTTCTGACCCTCAAATGTGCATCAATAAGCTTCGTCTAATCTCCAACATATACTGATCCGTCATCTGAGCACTCCGACCTCTTCAACAGCTAAAGAGAGACTAGCGAATGGAGAGAGTGTGCTCGGTTTGACTCAGTGCGTCAGCTCCACATTTGGCCTTAACCCTCTTTGTACTGCAGATTGATGTCGTAGTCGTTTAGGAAACCACCCACCTTCTTTGTCTCATGTTCCAACTCCTTCTGAGTGAACAAGTACTTAAACTCTTGTGGTCAGAATAGATTGTCACGCTTACCCTATACAAATGATGTCACCATATCTTCAATCGAAGACATGGCACCCAATTCTAAGTAAGTGGGTAGGGTAGTTCTCTCCATGCTTATTCAGCTGTCGGGAGGCGTAATGCTACGACCTTCCCGTGTTGCATCAACACAACCCATACCCTACCTGATGCGTCGCAATAGACCTCAAAACCATCTGGACCGCTGGTAAAGTCAGGACTGGTGCAGATGTCAGAGCATCCTGAGCCTCTAAAAAGAACTCTCACAGTCATCTGTCCACTCGAATGGAGCATCCTTCTTCATCAAGGAAGTCATCGGCTTTGAGACACTGGAGAAGTCCTCACAAACCTCCTATAATAACCTGCCAGACCGAGGAAGCTCCGGATGTCGGTAACTATCTTTGCCTAGGCCAGGTGCGCACGCATCAATCTTTGCCGGATCACAGCGATCCCGGACTCAGAAATCACATGACCAAGAAAGGATACTTGGTTCAACCAAAATTCACACTTAGAAAATTTCGCATACAACTGATTCTTCCTCAATGTTTGCAACACACATCTCAGGTGGCTTTCATGCTCACCCTTGGACTTTGAATACACAAGATATCGTCGATGAAGACTACCACTGACGTCAACTGATCTTGGAACAAGCGGTTCATTAAGTCCATGAACTTGGCTGGTGCATTGGATAAACCAAACGGCATAACCGTAAACTCATAATGTCCATATCTGGTTCTGAATGCGGTCTTCTCGATGTCACTGTCATGGATGGCAATCTGATGGTATCCGGATCGTAGATCTATCTTGGAGAATACTGATGCTCCCTTCAACTGATCAAATAGGTCGGTCAAGCGTGGTAAAGGATAACGGTTCTTCACCGTAACTGCATTCAGTTCTCGATAGTCATACAACAGGCGGAGGCTACCGTTCTTCTTCTTCACGAAGAGGACCGGCGCTCCCCATGGTGAAACGCTAGGGCGGATAAACCCCTTGTCGAGTAGGTCTATCGCTGCTCCTGAGCTCTGTCATCTCTCTGGTAGCATACGAGGGCGCCTTCGCAATTGGTCCGGTGCCGGAACCAAATCAATCTCAAACTCAACTTCCCGTGCTGGCGGGCATGCCCAGCAGTTTCCTTAGGAAATACATCAGGAAACTCCACACCCGGCACATCAGGACTAAACTCTGGTCTCTCTCTATGTCTGGACATAGCAGAGGTATACATCATTCCCTCGTCGTAGTTCACGATACATAGCCCATGGCGTGATGATCTGAGTCGAAGGCTCCCTGGGCCTCTGGCGGTAAGATATGTAACCCCAGACGGACGCCGAAGAAGCAGACGATGCTCGGCACACAGGATTCTGCCCTGTACCGCTCCAACCAGTTCATCCCGACAATCACATCAAACCAAGTCCTCGAACTACTATCAAGTCGATTGGAAACTCTTCATCTCTGATTCGTACAAACTCTCGGTGGTAGCGGTACACTGATCCGCTCTTTCGACGGGAGAGTGACTAGAAAATCTGGCATCTCCTCACGTCTAACCCCAGCCTCTTCGTAAAAGATAGCGAAATAAATGTATGTGAGGCTCCGGAGTTGAACAAGATCGAAGCGTCCACGCCATTGACTGGAAAGGTACCGGTGAGGATTGTGCCGCTCCTGCCAGCTTCTGCCTCATTGCAGACACTCAGTATACCTCCATTCCGAGTGCACAGCCTAATTCATTGGCAAACTAATAAGTATTTGGTAATAACACGGTTGACATACTTCAATCAACTCCATTTTATTCATTCACACACTCTTTACATCATACGTTGGTTTACACTGCCGACATAACTAACACATACAACATCCTTAACATACACTGGTTTAACACATTACATGATTATACAAGGCTTTAAAACTGTCTGAAGGTCAAATTCAAACGTCCGGATTTCATGTGTGTGGCATTGATCACTGCCGATGGTGCGGTATTCAGTTTGATCTTCTTGATGCCATGATATAGCATCCTTGACTGCCCACCCATGATTAGTACATCTCCTGATTTCAACACTATCTTCTTCGCGAGATCAGCACGCTTTCTGCTCGCCGTACACAAACACTGCGGTGTCACCAATGGACCAAGACACCAGGGTACTCCCTTACTAGAGACTCGGGTGACTCGTCCTTATCTTGGGTGTAACCCTAACCATCCCACCTTTCTGTAGAAGTTCACAATACATAAATCTGCTTTAACACTTGGCATTGAATCTGATTCAAATGCTGAGCAATTCCCACGGCGTGGTTAACGACCGCATGGAACTCCTCAGGTATCCTTGGTACAGTTGCTCCATCTTCAGCTCGCTTGTCTGATATGTCTTGGTGTAAGGATTCCAGTCCTTACCCATGCACATCATCTTCAATTTCATCTTCGATCGCTCGGGTATTTGGGTGTATAAACCTCCGGTGCTGCTCCCAGTTCGTCGCATCGTCGGATAATGTGGATTTGTGCTTCCGGTGTCAGGTATCCATTTAAAAGTATCATACCTGGTTGGATGACCTGACATTGCTCCATTGGAAAGTCGGTGATGTTGATGGTGGTCTCTTCAGGGTTTGGTGTGGGTGGGATTGGATAGCAAATATTGAAGGTTCCTAAGTTTTCAAATACCGAATTAGGTGTTCTCACATTATACTTTAATTATTTACTCACATTGTGGTATACTTAGATTCACTAACACACATGCATGAAATGCGGTATGCAATCACTTATTTCATTCAACGGTTTAGGCGGTACCTGGTCTAGAAGAGGGCCCTGGCGCCTCAGACCGGTCCACCACTTCAGGGCGGCCTTGCCGGATCCCGACCCCTTCCCCTTCTGGGAATCTGTGTACCTCTGATCTGGGGGTGGCTGATTCGCCGTCTTCGGCCATCGGTGGTCACGTGTGGCCTTCCCTTCCACTACCCCTTAGGCCTGAGTTTCTGCCATTGGGTTCTGCCAGCACTCGTAATCACGGTGCCCCATCTTTGCAGTATCGGCACTGCACATCATTGCCCTTGCAGTCCTTGCCGGGGTGGTCTCCGTTACACCACTTACAGTAGTAGTGGCGCTCCGGTCCAGAGCCCGTGCTAGCTGCTAACACAACACACACTCAGTACATACTTCACAAAATAACAACACACACCAGAATTCGGTATTCGAATTTTATTAATTACCCTTGGGTGGGTAAGAGCGTAAGGTCTTGGCCGCATATGCGTAGGTGAGCTGTAGAGGCTCCTCAGCAGTGGTGGTCTAGGCTTGGCCTTTGCCACCCTGTTGTTGTCCTTTCTGGGACTGGGGGTATGGCTTTTTTTTCTTTCCTCCCCCGTGCCCTTGCGTGCCTAGACCCTCGCTCATGGCCTTGCGCTTGAGCGCACTCTCCTCGTCCCTTAGACGGACGGTGATCTCAACAATAGCAGCGGCATGGTAGCACTCCTATATTTAGGGTGTTAGTTATGCCCCGCAATTCAAACTCACAATTACATTAACGTACTGTACACACTTATTCACTTCATATTGTAGTTCATTACCTGCAAGGTAGTATACCCGCTTGGCCCCATATCGTAGCGTAGGCGGTAGCTCAATCCGTTATAGAAACAGTTCACTAAGATCCGGTCTGAGTAACCCAGATCCGGCAGCAGATGGATAATTCCGATGAAAGCAGTGTAGTACTCATCAACCGTCATCTTATCCCCTTGCCTCAAGTTGTCGAGCTCTAGGCGCTTGGCCTCTGCACTGAATCGGATAGTACTTGGCTCGCAGCAGGGCCGTGTACTCTCTCCACTGGAAAGTAGGATCACCAACTCTGCCCCCTCTTACCAGTTTCCACCAACTTTGCGCCGATCCCTTCAAGTAGTAAGCGGCAAGTCGAACCTTGGCACCAGCAGGAACATCCAAGGTCTCGAAAGCGGTCTCCATCTCGGAGATGTACGCCTCCAGCTTACCAGGGTCGGTCTCCCCACTAAATGACGGGGGTCTCAAATCTACCAACGCCTTGACCCAGTTGGTCTCTCGAGGCAGTGGCGGTGGTGGTTGAACTTCGGGCTGTTGCCCCTACTACATCGCAGCTACTAACTGTGGGACCATCTGGGCTACGGCAGCCGCAACAGCGTCGGCCATGATCTACGCCGTAGGGTTCTCTCCCTGGTTCCCGGTATCACCAGTACCGCGTCCGCGGCCTCGACCTCGTGGTCTACCTGACATCTGGATTCACACGAACATTCATTAGCATTATGCTTGCACACTTATCGGTCCAACGGTTGTAACATCTTCCCGACAATAAGGTATCCCCACTGTAACACCCGGCGTGGTGTTACCTCCCACATCGATCGGGAGAGAGCACGAACCATACCTTATTAGGGTGGGGATACTCTTCCCTTGTGTGACGCGTTTTGGGGCGAAACCCCAGGAACAAATCCGTGCGGCCTGCGTGCCAAAGCGGACAATATCACACATGTGGGTTGTTTGTCTGGGCTGTCACAGATGGTATCAGAGCCAGACCCAGGTCGGTGTGGGTCCAGTGAGCCCGTGAGGGCACTGGGCTCCTTAAGGGGGGTAGGGTGTAACACCCGGTGTGGTGTTACCTCCCACATCGATCGAGAGCGAGAGCACGAACCATACCTTATTAGGGTGGGGATACTCTTCCCTTGTGTGACGCGTTTTGGGGCGAAACCCCAGGAACAAATCCGTGCGGCCTGCGTGCCAAAGCGGACAATATCACACATGTGGGCTGTTTGAAATACCCCAAATTATTAAAGCATGGATTAAATATTTAATCATATTAATTAAGGCCTAAACATGCCTTAAAAGTCAACTGAGAACAACAGTGGTCAACATAAAACAAGATGTTGCACCCTTTGACTGTTAAGGGTAAATAAATACCCAAATAAACTTCTTAGGACCTAAAAATTTGTCCTAAGCATATTAACATACTACTAAACATATTATAACCGTTGGACAACACTCCAACACAAAGAAAAAGCATTTACATGCTTCAAGGTCAAAAAGGGCAAAAAGGTGCTCTAGGAAAACCTTAAAAATCAAAGGACCTCTAAATGATATAAAATTGAATTACATGATCAAATATCATGTAGGAACACAACAAAACCGTTGTCAAAAAAACCAAGCCCAGAAACACCTTGCGACACAAAATGTGCACTAAAACTCCTTAAAGCACGTCTTTGTGTAATCGCCTTCTAAATTGGTCTTAAATGGGCTAAAAGGTTATAAATACCTTTAAATATATAAAATACCATATTATATGATATTAGGAATTTAATTACAGAAATTTACAGATTTTTACAAATTTAATATTAAAATATTAATAAAACCCTAAAGTGGGGCCCACATGAGTCAATATTGACCAAGCATGGTCAATGGTCAATTAATTGACCCATTTGGACCAAGGAGGCCGGCTGCAATAAGTGAGGAGACAGCATACAATATTTTGGAGACAAATCATTACCTAATGTTCAATTTGCAATAGTAACTTTACTTTTTTCAAATTAATCAAGCTTTCCCACCTTCTCCTTCCTCCTTGTCCGATCCCAGCCTCTCCAACCGAGCTCTCCTCCTTCCTAGCAGCTCTCAAGCTTTGTTCTTGAGCATGGAAGGCAGATCTAACTCCTAAGCTCCTAATGTAAGTGTTTTAATGTCATTTTTAGCTCTTTTCTTCATCTTCTCACCACCAACACCTAGATTTCGTGGCTCATCAATTCCTATGGCTTATTCTCAGTGTTCTAAGGTTAGAACAAGAGCTAAACTCGGTTGAGACCAGTAGAGGGACCAAGGTTGTTCAAATCTACATTTAAGGTAAAAATGTGCTTTAAGCTCATAACTTTTGATTCCCTTCGAGTTTGGCTGTGAAACTTTGGTCATAGCCTCATCTTCTTCTCCTTTTCATGTGGAATCTGTTGGTTAGCCATTTGGAGCAAGGATGGCCGAGATCCAAAGGAAATACCCTCTTTTAAGGCATTTTTCCAAGGTAAAACCTAACAACAAGGTAGCATTTCGAGATCTAACTATTTCCTATGTCAATATGGGATCTAACACCTTGTGGTGTGTTTGTTCAGGTCGAAACCACTTAGAACTCCCTTGCATTTTAAGGTGATTTTTGCCTTAAATCTTACATTAAATTACTCTTATGGTTAGATTTCTTGGAGACTAACTAGGCCTTGTTTGCTGTTTGAAACATGAAAGAAGCTTTGGAAATTTTATCTAAGGTGGCCGAATTCAAACAAGGATTATTAAGCTAAATCAAGGTATAAATCACTTAAACATTAACCTTGCTAAGTTAAAATGTTCTAAGATATTTCTATATTAATTGCCGTGAGTGAAGAAGAATAATAAGGTCTTTTGACCTTAAAATGTTTAAAGAAATGGCTTATAAATTTATAACTAATTAAACAAGCATAATGTCAAATTTAAGACATTATGTGGAAGTTTGGTAATTAAATGGAAAGTGTGTGGTGAGGCCGAGAATTAAGTATTTTTGGGACATTTATGTGTAATTTATTTTGCAAGCCAATGTTTGTAATAAGGCCATGTATTTTAGGCCATTTTATTTATGCATTTACAAGCTTTTAATTAAGTTTAAGTAGTATAAATGCATTACCGAAAATAAATGGGGTATTAGGTGTAATTAAATTAAATTTGGGGGCTTTAGAATAATAAGGCCGAAAATTAGAGTTAAAAGGAGTTAAAATAAAGTTTATAAGATTTTGTAAAGTTTTGGGGTTAAATGGTGATTTCTAGAAAGTATGGGTACTAAACCGTAATTATAAGGAATTGTTGGTCAAGGAAATATTAAGGTGGTCAACCTTGACCATAGGCTAGGTTTTGACCAAAATAAATAAGTTAGATAATTTATTTAAGGTTTTATAATAAGTTATGTTTAATGGTAATATTTTATAACATATGTGGAAATATGTTATTACCAAAATAAGGGTGTACAATGGTATTTTAAACACCCATGGGCTATTAGGAATTTTTAGGAATTTATTTGGTGGATTTGGAATTAAAATAAACTATATAAGTATAATATATAGTTATTATGTCATTATGACACTTTGGAGAAAAATAGATGGTGGAATGGTAAATATCAAAGTATATGGGTTAATAAGGATATTTATAACCCTTTGGTGGAATTTGGTGATTTTTAGAATTATATAAGAGTATTTGTTGAGATATATGTATAATATATAGTTTTAATGATATTATCAAACTATATGTTATAAATTGGGCCTAATGACAATATAAAATGTATATTGAGGTCTGTTCGGAATTTACAAAAATAACCATAGGTTATGCTCTTTTATAAGTTAGAAATGTTATATTAAATGGGATATAACATGGTAAAAGAAAGGGGTGATTTTGTAAATAAAGGAAATTATGGTTTAAGGAAAAGTATAAGGTTTAATATGTGCCTATGAGGCAATACACAATAGTCTTGTATAAAAACTATAGATTATAAGTTAAAGGAAATAAAAATATCATAGCAAATGATATTAGTATTTTGGTATAACATTACATAATGTTATGTGGTCAAAAAGGGAATTTAAATAAATTCAAGGGCTATACCGAAAATATAAAGGTTGGAAAATGAATTTTAGACTAAGGTCTATAATGTTATAAATGTTATAACAATTATTTGGTATTAAGGTGGTTTAATGAAATTAATACAAATAAGGTATTCACATTAAATGGTGTGACAAACTATAAGTGAATGGGATTTATAAACTAAGGTATTTATGGAATAAACCTTAGGAGTTGTAAATGTACAACATAAAATGTTACATAATATTAGGATAACAATCTTAATATAAGTTGTATAATATGATGCAACTAATGGGAATAATCATCTAATAAAAGATGATGAAATGTAACACCAAATATAAGAGTTTATGAAACTCATGAGAATTACCTACGTGGTAAAATATATACATACACAAGAATAATGTATATAAGGTGGATAATATATTTTGGTTGAACACCTTATGAGTTAATGGTGGTGGTTATTTAAAAAAAAAATATAGTTACGAACTATAAGTCATGAGTTTTGGAAGCAAATATTATTTGATAAAGATAAAGGGATTATACAACATGTCGAATTATGAAGGATGGTGGGAAAATAAAACAATATGAAAGAGAATACAATAAAATAAATGATACAATAAGAAAAAGAATATAATATAATATCATGCATGCATACATGCAACTATGGGTTACGTACCTAAACTGAGGGTGGATAAGATTAAAAAGGAAATAGTGAATTAAACTTAACAGTTGGGATAGTTTTGACGTACGCGTTTTAAGTAACAAAACCGACTGTTTTAGAGAAACCCGTAACGAACAACTGTAGAAAACAGGGGTGAGCTGTCGGGGTTGCTTATTATTCGGAAATACCGGATGTAGTTAGTCATGGAGACTGACTTATAGTTTTATTACCGTTTAGAGTGTACTTCTGACAAGGACGCTTGACGAGCTAACGGACTACACGGAGCGTAGGATCTTGCTGATTCATACTCCACCGTAATACAATCAGGGTGAACGGTATGTAAAGGGGTTTGCCGAGTTGACCTAAGGTTGCTCCTTGGGCTCGGATTTGGTTGATATAACTTGTGTGTTATATGTGTGGATGCATGTATGTGATTGTGTGCTACTGCATTAATTATTTATGCACGAGCGTCCTACGGGACTAACACTACGTCGACTATAGATCGACTTATACAAATACATATGCGTTGTGATGACATGACGGCTACTTGGTATAATACCATGATATTAATATTAAGTATGGTAACCTAAGTAAAACACTTAGGGACGAGTCACGACATTGTCGGTCTCTAGAGCATGGATCTCTAACATAATATCACCTAGATGACTTCTAGGTATGCGTGACCCATTGGGCCGCTGGTTAATAAATATTCTCCATAAGACTAAGAGCAGATCTTAAACATTATGAGAGTGATGGTATGAGATTGAGGTGAGGAATCCCGGTGGTTTACGAACCACTTGGTTGCGCATTTGTGATCACTGAGGGGTTTCCTAATTGGATTCCGCTCCAGGTTATATCCAACGAGCCCAAATAGGTTCGTGGATCAGGTGGCTACGGCCTTTTTATGGACGTCTTACGAGACATAAGTGAGTCAGGGGCCTCCGGACCTCTGGCGAAATGAGCACCTTTGTGTGTACGGGGGACTACTGTCCATGGTGAGGTTATCGGGTTGTCCTAACATGACGCCCTACTGACATTAATTAAACATGGTTGGATGGAGCCTACAAGGCTAAGGTAAATTAACTATGGGAACTGTACGCTACGGCGAATGTACATTGTACATATGGACGGGGCTTGAAAGCCAAACTAAAATAAATTGACAGTGGATGGTGAACACTACGGCGATTGTACATTGTACAAAATTTGTTGTTATTGCTCGATACGTTCGATATACAAATGTTGTTTGAGATATTCTATGAATGTTTGGTTTGGATGGATGACTAATGTTTATGAATATTTGGATGGTTGATTATGTATATTATACATTTATGCTTCAGTTTTGATTATAACTGTAAAAAGGAAAAGCATGAAACCAATCTAATAATAAGATGGTTAAAATGACAAGTGACCAATAGGGTCCAGGCCCGGCATACTCAGCGTCTATCGCTGATACTACACCATTTCAGGTTGTTGATCATTGTCGGAGCTGAAGAGCAGGAACAGGGTAGTTGGAGATGTTGTATGGTAATGAAGATGGTGTATGGTCTTATGGTAAGGTTATGTATTTTTCAGGATTGGGTAGACGCTCACTTGTCAATGTTTATGGTTATGGACTTAGTTTGATGTATAGGAGTTTCTCGTTATCACTGCGGTTAGCAGTTTGTTTATTTTGGAAGTTGGATGTGGTATGGCTACGTTGCTCGCATGGGCGAGTAATGGCCGGTGACACCCGTGAGTTTTGTAATTGTTATTTATTTTTCCGCTGCGAGACGTTTTATTTATTGCTACGTGAGGGATTATATCGTGATTATGGAGAGGGGTGTTACAAAAGTGGTATCAGAGCGGAGTACCGCTCTGATGACGAGAAAGTAGGTTAAGACAGTGAGCTTAGGACTTGGGAAATATTGGGAAACATTTAGGAGGTACGAGACGATTCGTCTCAAAAGATATTGTGTCTAGAAACGCAAAATGCGTGACAGGATAGCCTTTAAGGCAACTTAATATCTATTGGTTGTGTACGGTAATTTTACCAAGTATTTATGTGACATACTGTACTACAGATGTCTGGTGGTACTAGAGGGCGTGGTGCTGGAAGAGGTAGAGGCGGTGACCCCGGCATTCCAGGAGTTGCTGAGACGGTTGCAGCCGTTCTTGCACAGCTGGGTACTCAGATAGGAGGAGCACCAGCCCACCCGCCACAGCCCAGGGAAACAAACTGGCTGAAGTCAGTTAGCGAGACCCGACCACCTACATATTCAGGGGAACCAGACCCCGTAGCTTTGGAGCGTTACATTGTTGAACACGAGAAAGCATTTGAAGCTTTACAAGTACCTGACGACAAGAGGGTCGCTATTGCTGCTTTCCACCTGAAGGATGCAGCCAGCACTTGGTGGAGGTTGGTCAAGGACCAGCACCTGGCTACGCCCGACTTTTCGTGGGCTGCCTTTGTTGAGTTACTAAGAGGGAAGTACTACCCGGCGCACCTCAAACAGAAGAAGCGCCATGAGTTTGAAACATTGACCCAGGGAGGTCTGACCGTGGACGAGTATTACGCTCGATTCATTGGTCTACTGGACTTCATCCCCGGTGTGGATTACTCAGAAACCGTAAAGATCGAGAAGTTCCGGGGAGGACTATTATTTCGCATCCAGATGGCGATGGGTGCTACCCTCTACACTACCATACAGGTATTAACATGAATGCCATAAATTCTTTACTTACTATAGTACCGTATAACCTTGTGAGAACTTACCAATGAGATTCCAGGAGTGTTACGACGCTGCCTCGAGGACGGAGCTAATGCTCCAGACTCGGGAAGAGACTCTAGGGGCAAAGAAAAGGAAGAACCCTGAAGGAGAGTCTGAGGGTGGAGGAGCATCTTCAGGCGATGGCCAGAAAAAGGGAAAGTAAGGACTTAACCCAAGCTTAAATACTTATCATACTAAATACCTTACGAATGCTGACCCGAAACCTTAAACAGGAAATTCTTTCCAAAGAAAGGGCAGCAGGGTCACCAGGGAAAGAAAGGGAAAGAGCCCGTCCTGCAGTTGACCGGCCCAGCTATTGATGCTAAGCCTCTGAGATCTGCACCTCCTAAGGGTGAGAACACCTATCTCTTAAATTCAAATATAATCTTAACCCCTATATCAACAGATTTTAACTTAAACTTAAATACTATCATCAGGCACCGGACAGCCCCAGCGCCATTTTTACTGTAAGCGTTGTGGGAAGGACCATCCAGGGGTCGACTGCGAAGGCCGCAAAGTCGAGTGTCGGTACTGCCACAAAGAGGGCCATAGGGAATTTGAATGTTGGATGAACCCAGAGAGCCGTAATTACAGGCCACCAAAGAATACTCAGAAGACCTCAGCTGGAGGATCTGGAGTACCACGAGGCGGTCAGGATGGCTAGACATCTGCTGATGCTGGAGCCCAGAAGGGCAAGGGAGTAGATAGGGCATGAGTACCCATACTCCATGAGACCGCTAGTGGAAGACTTTTACTTACTGTTGTGTGCTTACTTTGAATGTTAGAAGGAGCTATGTTATAAGTATGTGGGAGTGTGTCATTGACCACTCGCCTTTTGTGTAAGACTTTGGGATTAGTTGTGTGTACTCAGTACCAAAAGCTTTAAACCTTGACGGATATATATATGAACAGGATGTTAATGCTTACATTACCATGTAGCCTATACTCTACGACACAGAGTCAATGAGACCGGGAATTACTGAACCAGAATTTCCACCTGCATGGCGCACTTGCTATTGCAAGCGCTATGACAGTAAACCACTGAAATTTCCATCTGCCTTGCGCACTTGCTACAGCAAGTGCAGCGACAGCAACAGCAACAGTAACAGCTACTGCAAATGCAACTGCAACAACTACTACTTTTAACCTTTTATAAAAAAAAACTGTTGTTCAAACCTTTGCATTGAAACCTGGAGATTAGAAACCTATGCAATTTTGGAAGGACCGATAGTCCAACCACTGCAACTGGACACATTATACAGCCACTATGACTGTAAAAAAAAACACACACACACCACACCAGTTTAAACGTTCGAGGAAGTTTCAGACAGGGCTATTAGCCAAATACCATTAGAGTATACTTGCATTTAATGCTAATCACTACCGGTGATACATGTTTAGTCCTTATGGACAAGCATACCCTTTGTAGATGCACCACCGTCAGTGAGGATGGTTGGGAAGTAAGAGCCAAGTGCTCAAGCTATTATGCAATCTGCAATACATCCAATTACATGGATGAGGGGACGAATATGAACTATGGATGAGAATGATCAAAAAAAAACAGGGAGAAAAAGGAAAATGTGTTGTACTCAATGAGATCAAAAAAAAAGGAGAAACAAGTTTGCTAATATAGCACGGATTTTACTTACACCGAGTTGAATAATACCAGTCTATGATACGTTACCACGGTGCCACAAAGGCAATCACTTATTACGGATAACCGATAACATGAACTATTAGACAAAAAAAGAAGAAGAAAGAAAAAAAAAAGAAGAAAACAAAAAAAAAGGGATATCCATCAAAGGGAGATTGACAAAGAATACTTCACACAACCGTGTGACAGACATTACCAGTTTACTAAACGAGACATGGGACGACCGCACTCCGTTCGGAGCATGTGGGCCTGACAGACTTATTTATAAGTTAGTCGGGTAAGTAGTAATGTATCAGTACGGTACCCCATGCAAGTAGACAGGTAGTGTTAGGAACACGAGAAGTAGTCAACTCCATTCTACGGACAGTAAGACGGATTACCTCGAAGATGGACGAGAAGAGCCGCAGTTAAACCAACGGGCTAAAAAAAAAAAACCTTCAACAGAGAACAGTGGACAGTATACAGGGAAGACAAGGAAACAGTTCAAGGATAGGAACCAAAAAAAAAGCAACAAGAAAACCTATTATGGACGAAAATATGTAGAATCCTCATAAGGATCGAGTAATTCTTACAATCCAGAGGAAATCTACCAGATGATATGGATATAAACGCGTGACTACGCGAGAAGAAAAGATAAAGCTATATGATAGCAGAAATCTTGCTTAAAGAACAATGGATTTGGAATGTACCACTCATAGGACAATTCGCACATCTTATCTGTTGGACTCATGAAATATTAGCTGTTGAGCGTTTACGCCTCTGCACTCTGTATGACTGAGTGTTTTGGTATTGCACTCGTGCAGTTATTAATCTTGTGGAAATGCTGAAAGATAAAGTGGATATCAACAAGAGTGTGAAAAAAAAAGAACTACAACAGTGTGTTACTCCGGAGCAAAATCACCAGGAGACATGGATGACAAACATCATCTTTGTGGACATATAGGCTGGTACGTCTTAGTATTACAAAGACAAGTGCAAAGAGCACTAAGTACTAACAGCCAATGTCACATTACATCTCAAACTGAATATCAGTGAGAGAAGACACACGCATATATGCTAGTGATCCAAACCAGTGGATTCACAGCAAAAAAAAGGCAAATTGAGCCTTTGTTCATGGGTCTACACCTCATACGGAGCGAGTGGGCCCAAAAGAATGAACTTGGGAGAGAGCACAAAAAGATCAGTGCCTCACCTTTTATATATTGTGGAGCCCTGAAGGGCTAGAATTATACCCGTCTCTCTGATATGAGGATAATCCACGAGTTGGAGAACTCTTTGAGAGCCAAGTATCCAGCGCTCCTTGTTGAGCGGCTGTTGTATACTTGTGGGGTACGGGGGCGTAACCCTTTTTAAGGGGGGTAGAGCCTCTTGGCTGTGCACATGTGTGCACTTATTTTTGGCTGTTTGATATGCATTGCATGCAAAAAAAAAGAGAATTGGTGGTGTGCGGGGCATACGAGGTTGTTTGATTAGTATGTGAATTATTTAGTATGCATAGCATACAGTGAATTGGTTTTCTTGGTTATGGTTGGTACGCGGGGCGTGCGTTGTTTGGTTGTTTGGGTGTGATGTACACTTGAAAGTATGTATCCTATGAGATACTTGTTTGAATGATTGTATGTACACCATGTGTGTAGTACTTTTCTTATGCTATCTGTGATATGCATTCATATTGCTTTATAGAATGATTACATATGGTATTGCCTAGATACGAAATGAATCATTAGATATGGAATGTGGAACAATGGAATGTTATGGACACCTCAGGAAGGTTGTCAGGACTTGTAGAACTGATAGGAAATGATGGTGCTGATGGATCACCTATATCCATATATGATTGAACTAACGCCACAACGTGATGGCTATGTGCTGTATAAGCGCAATATGATGTGTGTAAATGATATATCACATAGATATACATTATGGGAACAATGGGTAGTTATACATTTATATATACTTACCTATTTGATTAAGAGACTTCGGGACGAAGTCTTTTTAAGGGGGGTAGACTGAAATACCCCAAATTATTAAAGCATGGATTAAATATTTAATCATATTAATTAAGGCCTAAACATGCCTTAAAAGTCAACTGAGAACAACAGTGGTCAACATAAAACAAGATGTTGCACCCTTTGACTGTTAAGGGTAAATAAATACCCAAATAAACTTCTTAGGACCTAAAAATTTGTCCTAAGCATATTAACATACTACTAAACATATTATAACCGTTGGACAACACTCCAACACAAAGAAAAAGCATTTACATGCTTCAAGGTCAAAAAGGGCAAAAAGGTGCTCTAGGAAAACCTTAAAAATCAAAGGACCTCTAAATGATATAAAATTGAATTACATGATCAAATATCATGTAGGGAACACAACAAAACCGTTGTCAAAGAAAACCAAGCCCAGAAACACCTTGCGACACAAAATGTGCACTAAAACTCCTTAAAGCACGTTTTTGTAATCGCCTTCTAAATTGGTCTTAAATGGGCTAAAAGGTTATAAATACCTTTAAATATAATAAAATACCATATTATATGATATTAGGAATTTAATTCCAGAAATTTACAGATTTTTACAAATTTAATATTAAAATATTAATAAAACCCTAAAGTGGGGCCCACATGAGTCAATATTGACCAAGCATGGTCAATGGTCAATTAATTGACCCATTTGGACCAAGGAGGCCGGCTGCAATAAGTGAGGAGACAGCATACAATGATTTTGGAGACAAATCATTACCTAATGTTCAATTTGCAATAGTAACTTTACTTTTTTCAAATTAATCAAGCTTTCCCACCTTCTCCTTCCTCCTTGTCCGATCCCAGCCTCTCCAACCGAGCTCTCCTCCTTCCTAGCAGCTCTCAAGCTTTTTCTTGAGCATGGAAGGCAGATCTAACTCCTAAGCTCCTAATGTAAGTGTTTTAATGTCATTTTTAGCTCTTTTTCTTCATCTTCTCACCACCAACACCTAGATTTCGTGGCTCATCAATTCCTATGGCTTATTCTCAGTGTTCTAAGGTTAGAACAAGAGCTAAACTCGGTTGAGACCAGTAGAGGGACCAAGGTTGTTCAAATCTACATTTTAAGGTAAAAATGTGCTTTAAGCTCATAACTTTTGATTCCCTTCGAGTTTGGCTGTGAAACTTTGGTCATAGCCTCATCTTCTTCTCCTTTTCATGTGGAATCTGTTGGTTAGCCATTTGGAGCAAGGATGGCCGAGATCCAAAGGAAATACCCTCTTTTAAGGCATTTTTCCAAGGTAAAACCTAACAACAAGGTAGCATTTCGAGATCTAACTATTTCCTATGTCAATATGGTGGATCTAACACCTTGTGGTGTGTTTGGTTCAGGTCGAAACCACTTAGAACTTCCCTTGCATTTTTAAGGTGATTTTTGCCTTAAATCTTACATTAAATTACTCCTTATGGTTAGATCTTTCTTGGAGACTAACTAGGCCTTGTTTGCTGTTTGAAACATGCAAGAGAAGCTTGGAAATTTTATCTAAGGCTGGCCGAATTCAAACAAGGAATTATTCAAGCTAAATCAAGGTATAAATCACTTAAACATTAACCTTGCTAAGTTAAAATGTTCTAAGATATTTCTATATTAATTGCCGTGAGAGAACATAATAAGGTCATTTTTGACCTTAAAATGTTTAAAGAAATGGCTTAGTAAATTTATAATTAAGTAACATAAATGTCAAATTTAAGACATTATGTGGAAGTTTGGTAATTAAATGGAAAGTGTGTGGTGAGGCCGAGAATTATAAGTGTTTTTGGGACATTTATGTGTAATTTATTTTGCAAGCCAATGTTTGTAATAAGGCCATGTATTTTAGGCCATTTTATTTATGCATTTACAAGCTTTTAATTAAGTTTAAGTAGTATAAATGCATTACCGAAAATAAATGGGGTATTAGGTGTAATTAAATTAAATTTGGGGGCTTTAGAATAATAAGGCCGAAAATTAGAGGTAAAAGGAGTTAAAATAAAGTTTATAAGATTTTGTAAAGTTTTGGGGTTAAATGGTGATTTCTAGAAAGTTGGGTACTAAACCGTAATTATAAGGAATTGTTGGTCAAGGAAATATTAAGGTGGTCAACCTTGACCATAGGCTAGGTTTTGACCAAATAAATAAGTTAGATAACTTATTTAAGGTTTTATAATAAGTTATGTATTTAATGGTAATATTTTTATAACATATGTGGTAAATATGTTATTACCAAAATAAGGGTGTACAATGGTATTTTAAACACCCATGGGCTATTAGGAATTTTTAGGAATTTATTTGGTGGAGTTTTGGAATTAAAATGACTATAATAAGTATAATAATAGTTATATGTCATTATGACCTTTGGAGAAAAATAGATGGTGGAATGGTAAATATCAAAGTATATGGGTTAATAAGGATATTTATAACCCTTTGGTGGAATTTGGTGATTTTTAGAATTATATAAGAGTATTTTTGAGATATATGTATAATATATAGTTTTAATGATATTATCAAACTATATGTTATAAATTGGGCCTAATGACAATATAAAATGTATATTGAGGTCTGTTCGGAATTTACAAAAATAACCATAGGTTATGCTCTTTTATAAGTTAGAAATGTTATATTAAATGGGATATATAACATGGTAAAAGAAAGGGGTGATTTTGTAAATAAAGGAAATTATGGTTTAAGGAAAAGTATAAGGTTTAATATGTGCCTATGAGGCAATACACAATAGTCTTGTATAAAAACTATAGATTATAAGTTAAAGGAAATAAAAATATCATAGCAAATGATATTAGTATTTTGGTATAACATTACATAATGTTATGTGGTCAAAAAGGGAATTTAAATAAATTCAAGGGCTATACCGAAAATATAAAGGTTGGAAAATGAATTTTAGACTAAGGTCTATAATGTTATAAATGTTATAACAATTATTTGGTATTAAGGTGGTTTAATGAAATTAATACAAATAAGGTATTCACATTAAATGGTGTGACAAACTATAAGTGAATGGGATTTATAAACTAAGGTATTTATGGAATAAACCTTAGGAGTTGTAAATGTACAACATAAAATGTTACATAATATTAGGATAACAATCTTAATATAAGTTGTATAATATGATGCAACTAATGGGAATAATCATCTAATAAAAGATGATGAAATGTAACACAAAATATAAGAGTTTATGAAACTCATGAGAATTACCTACGTGGTAAAAATATATACATACACAAGAATAATGTATATAAGGTGGATAAATATATTTTGGTTGAACACCTTATGAGTTAATGGTGGTGGTTATTAAAAAAAATATAGTTACGAACTATAAGTCATGAGTTTTGGAAGCAAATATTATTTGCTAAAGATAAAGGGATTATACAACATGTCGAATTATGAAGGATGGTGGGAAAATAAAACAATATGAAAGAGAATACAATAAAATAAATGATACAATAAGAAAAATATAATTATAAATCATGCATGCATACATGCAACTATGGGTTACGCACCTAAACTGGAGGTGGATAAGATTAAAAAGGAAATAGTGAATTAAACTTAACAGTTGGGATAGTTTTGACGTACGCGTTTTAAGTAACAAAACCGACTGTTTTAGAGAAACCCGTAACAACAACTGTAGAAAACAGGGGTGAACTGTCGGGGTTGCTTATTATTCGGAATACCGGATGTAGTTAGTCATGGAGACTGACTTAGTTTTATACCGTTTAGAGTGTACTTCTGACAAGGACGCTTGACAGCTAACGGACTACACGGAGCGTAGGATCTTGCTGATTCATACTCCACCGTAATACAATCAGGGTGAACGGTATGTAAAGGGGTTTGCCGAGTTGACCTAAGGTTGCTCCTTGGGCTCGGATTTGGTTGATATAACTTGTGTGTTATATGTGTGGATGCATGTATGTGATTGTGTGCTACTGCATTAATTATTTATGCACGAGCGTCCTACGGGACTAACACTACGTCGACTATAGATCGACTTATATAAACATACATATGCGTTGTGATGACATGACGGTACTTGGTATAATACCATGATATTAATATTAAGTATATGGTAACCTAAGTAAAACACTTAGGACGAGTCACGACATTGTCGGTCTCTAGAGCATGGATCTCTAACATAAATATCACCTAGATGACTTCTAGGTATGCGTGACCCATTGGGCCGCTGGTTAATAAATATTCTCCATAAGACTAAGAGCAGATCTTAAACATTATGAGAGTGATGGTATGAGATTGAGGTGAGGAATCCCGGTGGTTTACGAACCACTTGGTTGCGCATTTGTGATCACTGAGGGGTTTCCTAATTGGATTCCGCTCCAGGTTATATCCAACGAGCCCAAATAGGTTCGTGGATCAGGTGGCTACGGCCTTTTTATGGACGTCTTACGAGACATAAGTGAGTCAGGGGCCTCCGGACCTCTGGCGAAATGAGCACCTTTGTGTGTACGGGGGACTACTGTCCATGGTGAGGTTATCGGGTTGTCCTAACATGACGCCCTACTGACATTAATTAAACATGGTTGGATGGAGCCTACAAGGCTAAGGTAAATTAACTATGGGAACTGTACGCTACGGCGAATGTACATTGTACATATGGACGGGGCTTGAAAGCCAAACTAAAATAAATTGACAGTGGATGGTGAACACTACGGCGATTGTACATTGTACCAAATATTGTTGTTATTGCTCGATACGTTCGATATACAAATGTTGTTTGAGATATTCTATGAATGTTTGGTTTGGATGGATGACTAATGTTTATGAATATTTGGATGGTTGATTATGTATATTATACATTTATGCTTCAGTTTTGATTATAACTGTAAAAAGGAAAAGCATGAAACCAATCTAATAATAAGATGGTTAAAATGACAAGTGACCAATAGGGTCCAGGCCCGGCATACTCAGCGTCTATCGCTGATACTACACCATTTCAGGTTGTTGATCATTGTCGGAGCTGAAGAGCAGGAACAGGGTAGTTGGAGATGTTGTATGGTAATGAAGATGGTGTATGGTCTTATGGTAAGGTTATGTATTTTTCAGGATTGGGTAGACGCTCACTTGTCAATGTTTATGGTTATGGACTTAGTTGATGTATAGGAGTTTCTCGTTATCACTGCGGTTAGCAGTTTGTTTATTTTGGAGGTTGGATGTGGTATGGCTACGTTGCTCGCATGGGCGAGTAATGGCCGGTGACACCCGTGTGAGTTTTGTAATTGTTATTTATTTTTCCGCTGCGAGACGTTTTATTTATTGCTACGTGAGGGATTATATCGTGATTATGGAGAGGGTGTTACAAAGTGGTATCAGAGCGGAGTACCGCTCTGATGACGAGAAAGTAGGTTAAGACAGTGAGCTTAGGACTTGGGAAATATTGGGAAACATTTAGGAGGTACGAGACGATTCGTCTCAAAAGATATTGTGTCTAGAAACGCAAATGCGTGACAGGATAGCCTTTAAGGCAACTTAATATCTATTGGTTGTGTACGGTAATTTTACCAAGTATTTATGTGACATACTGTACTATAGATGTCTGGTGGTACTAGAGGGCGTGGTGCTGGAAGAGGTAGAGGCGGTGACCCCGGCATTCCAGGAGTTGCTGAGACGGTTGCAGCCGTTCTTGCACAGCTGGGTACTCAGATAGGAGGAGCACCAGCCCACCCGCCACAACCCAGGGAAACAAACTGGCTGAAGTCAGTTAGCGAGACCCGACCACCTACATATTCAGGGGAACCAGACCCCGTAGCTTTGGAGCGTTACATTGTTGAACACGAGAAAGCATTTGAAGCTTTACAAGTACCTGACGACAAGAGGGTCGCTATTGCTGCTTTCCACCTGAAGGATGCAGCCAGCACTTGGTGGAGGTTGGTCAAGGACCAGCACCTGGCTACGCCCGACTTTTCGTGGGCTGCCTTTGTTGAGTTACTAAGAGGGAAGTACCCCGGCGCACCTCAAAACAGAAGAAGCGCCATGAGTTTGAAACATTGACCCAGGGAGGTCTGACCGTGGACGAGTATTACGCTCGATTCATTGGTCTACTGGACTTCATCCCCGGTGTGGATTACTCAGAAACCGTAAAGATCGAGAAGTTCCGGGGAGGACTATTATTTCGCATCCAGATGGCGATGGGTGCTACCCTCTACACTACCATACAGGTATTAACATGAATGCCATAAATTCTTTACTTACTATAGTACCGTATAACCTTGTGAGAACTTACCAATGAGATTCCAGGAGTGTTACGACGCTGCCTCGAGGACGGAGCTAATGCTCCAGACTCGGGAAGAGACTCTAGGGGCAAAGAAAAGGAAGAACCCTGAAGGAGAGTCTGAGGGTGGAGGAGCATCTTCAGGCGATGGCCAGAAAAAGGGAAAGTAAGGACTTAACCCAAGCTTAAATACTTATCATACTAAATACCTTACGAATGCTGACCCGAAACCTTAAACAGGAAATTCTTTCCAAAGAAAGGGCAGCAGGGTCACCAGGGAAAGAAAGGGAAAGAGCCCGTCCTGCAGTTGACCGGCCCAGCTATTGATGCTAAGCCTCTGAGATCTGCACCTCCTAAGGGTGAGAACACCTACCTCTTAAATTCAAATATAATCTTAACCCCTATATCAACAGATTTAACTTAAACTTAAATACTATCATCAGGCACCGGACAGCCCCAGCGCCATTTTTACTGTAAGCGTTGTGGGAAGGACCATCCAGGGGTCGACTGCGAAGGCCGCAAAGTCGAGTGTCGGTACTGCCACCAAGAGGGCCATAGGGAATTTGAATGTTGGATGAACCCAGAGAGCCGTAATTACAGGCCACCAAAGAATACTCAGAAGACCTCAGCTGGAGGATCTGGAGTACCACGAGGCGGTCAGGATGGCTAGACATCTGCTGATGCTGGAGCCTAGAAGGGCAAGGGAGTAGATAGGGCATGAGTACCCATACTCCATGAGACCGCTAGTGGAAGACTTTTACTTACTATGTTGTGTGCTTACTTTGAATGTTAGAAGGAGCTATGTTATAAGTATGTGGGAGTGTGTCATTGACCACTCGCCTTTTTGTGTAAGACTTTGGGATTAGTTGTGTGTACTCAGTACCAAAAGCTTTAAACCTTGACGGATATGTATATGAACAGTATGTTAATGCTTACATTACCATGTAGCCTATACTCTACGACACAGAGTCAATGAGACCGGGAATTACTGAACCAGAATTTCCACCTACATGGCGCACTTGCTATTGCAAGCGCTATGACAGTAAACCACTGAAATTTCCATCTGCCTTGCGCACTTGCTACAGCAAGTGCAGCGACAGCAACAGCAGCAGTAACAACTACTGCAAATGCAACTGTAACAACTACTACTTTTAACCTTTTATAAAAAAAACTGTTGTTCAAACCTTTGCATTGAAACCTAGAGATTAGAAACCTATGCAATTTTGGAAGGACCGATAGTCCAACCACTGCAACTGGACACATTATACAGCCACTATGACTGTAAAAAAAAACACACACACACACACCAGTTTAAACGTTCGAGGAAGTTTCAGACAGGGCTATTAGCCAAATACCATTAGAGTATACTTGCATTTAATGCTAATCACTACCGGTGATACATGTTTAGTCCTTATGGACAAGCATACCCTTTGTAGATGCACCACCGTCAGTGAGGATGGTTGGGAAGTGAAGAGCCAAGCTGCTCAAACTATTATGCAATCTGCAATGCATCCAATTACATGGATGAGGGGACGAATATGAACTATGGATGAGAAATGATCAAAAAAAAACAACAGGGAGAAAAAGGAAAAATGTGTTGTATTCAATGAGATCAAAAAAAAGAGGAGAAACAAGTTTGCTAATATAGCACGGATTTTTACTTACACCGAGTTGAATAATACTAGTCTATGATACAAGTTACCACGGTTGCCACAAAGGCAACATCACTTATTACAGGATAACTGATAACATGAACTATTACAAAAAAATGAAGAAAGAAGAAGAAGAAAAAAAAAGGGGTAGAAGAACAAAAAAAAAGGATATCCATCAAAAGGGAGGTTGACAACAGAATACTTCATTACAACCGTGTGACAGACATTACCAGTTTACTAAACGAGACATGGGACGACCGCACTCCGTTCGGAGCATGTGGGCCTGACAGACTTATTTATAAGTTAGTCGGGTAAGTAGTAATGTATCAGTACGGTACCCCATGCAAGTAGACAGGTAGTGTTAGGAACACGAGAAGTAGTCAACTCCATTCTACGAACAGCAAGACGGATTACCTCGAAGATGGACGAGAAGAGCCGCAGTTAAACCAACGGGCTAAAAAAAAAGAACCTTCAACAGAGAACAGTGGACAGTATACAGGGAAGACAAGGAAACAGTTCAAGGATAGGAACCAAAAAAAAAAGCAACAAGAAAACCTATTATGGACGAAAATATGTAGAATCCTCATAAGGATCGAGTAATTCTTACAATCCAGAGGAAATCTACCAGATGATATGGATATAAACGCGTGACTACGCGAGAAGAAAAGATAAAGCTATATGATAGCAGGAATCTTGCTTAAAGAACAATGGATTTGGAATGTACCACTCATAGGACAATTCGCACATCTTATCTGTTGGACTCATGAAATATTAGCTGTTGAGCGTTTACGCCTCTGCACTCTGTATGACTGAGTGTTTTGGTATTGCACTCGTGCAGTTATTAATCTTGTGGAAATGCTGAAAGATAAAGTGGATATCAACAAGAGTGTGAAAAAAAAAAGAACTACAACAGTGTGTTACTCCGGAGCAAAATCACCAGGAGACATGGATGACAAACATCATCTTTGTGGACATATAGGCTGGTACGTCTTAGTATTACAAAGACAAGTGCAAAGAGCACTAAGTACTAACAGTAGCCAATGTCACATTACATCTCAAACTGAATATCAGTGAGAGAAGACACACGCATATATGCTAGTGATCCAAACCAGTGGATTCACAGCAAAAGAAAAAGGCAAATTGAGCCTTTGTTCATGGGTCTACACCTCATACGGAGCGAGTGGGCCCAAAAGAATGAACTTGGGAGAGAGCACAAAAAGATCAGTGCCTCACCTTTTATATATTGTGGAGCCCTGAAGGGCTAGAGTTATACCCGTCTCTCTGATATGAGGATAATCCACGAGTTGGAGAACTCTTTGAGAGCCAAGTATCCAGCGCTCCTTGTTGAGCGGCTGTTGTATACTTGTGGGTACGGGGGCGTAACCCTTTTTAAGGGGGGTAGAGCCTCTTGGCTGTGCACATGTGTGCACTTATTTTGGCTGTTTGATATGCATTGCATGCAAAAAAAAAAGAGAATTGGTGGTGTCGGGGCATACGAGGTTGTTTGATTAGTATGTGAATTATTTAGTATGCATAGCATACAGTGAATTGGTTTTCTTGGTTATGGTTGGTACGCGGGGCGTGCGTTGTTTGGTTGTTTGAGTGTGATGTACACTTGAAAGTATGTATCCTATGAGATACTTGTTTGAATGATTGTATGTACACCATGTGTGTAGTACTTTTCTTATGCTATCTGTGATATGCATTCATATTGCTTTATAGAATGATTACATATGGTATTGCCTAGATACGAAATGAATCATTAGATATGGAATGTGGAACAATGGAATGTTATGGCACTACAAGAAAACAGCAGTATCACAGACGGAATATTCCGTAGGTAAAAGTCACATTTCCGTATGTAATGACAATCACAGACGGAAAATTCCGTAGGAACTTTCCGTCTGTAATAAGCGGGTCGGTAATAATATTCCGTCTGTGAAAACACAATCCGTCGGTGATATTATTTACTTTTACCGACGGAAATTTCTGTCTCAGAAAATCACTTTCACCTACGGAATATTTCGTCTCAGAAAACTGTTATCACCTACGGATATTTCCGTCTCAGAAAATGATCATCACCTACCGAATATTCCGTTTCAGAAAACTGTTATCACCTACGGACATTTCCGTCTCAGAAAATGATTATCACCTACGGAAAATTCTGTCTCAGGTAATATTATCACCAACAGAATAGTCCGTCTCTGATATGTTATCACCTACCAAAATTTTGTGTTTCAGATATTATTACCTACGGAATGTTTCACCTCAGATAGTGTTATTACCTACAAAATCTTTCATCTCATAAGTTGTCACCTATGAAATGTTTTGTACCTAATAATTTCACAAACAAAACACATATAATCTGAATAATTCATAGCTGAAACACATGTGACATTTTATAAATATGCTACATAAAGTAGTAACATCCATAGTCACAACATTCCCAAAATAGTCTTTATAACTAGTAAATGTTTCCATAAGAAAGAAACTATAAGACGTTTCTTATAAGAATTCATACTACAACACCCATATCCTACCAAAGTTAAAAGTATTCAAGGTTACTAATCACTATGACAATCATTTTCTGATTTGCACCATAGAAGACACATATTCTTCAGTTGAGAGCTTCATATCCCTCCAGCTACTTCCAAATCTGCAAAAGAAAACACATCTAGTTTAATAGAAGATAAAACTACACTATACAAGAAGCAACTTCAAAAATAAAAAATCATTAACTTCACCAGACTCGTGAAAACATTAATTTCAAAATCTACAAAAAAAAAAAAAGCATATCTACGAGCCAATCATACTAGACACCAATCAACAAGACACCAAAATTGCGGTATCAAATTCATGCTGCTAGTTTCTATATTTCGTTGATTCTTGTTCTATCTATCATACCTGCGAGCCAATCAACAAGACACCAAATTGCTACATAAAATGGACAGAATTAATGTCCTAATCTCATACTCGGATGGGGAAAAAGACGGTGCCTGCCCATAGCTCTATTAAAAAAATAAAGGGAAGAAAGTGATAGCTAGCTTCATTTTTATCCGCAGCTGCTATGCTAGCTGGTTGTATACATTATTGATACTTTTGATTCAGCTACTACTTTCTACTAAAGTCCGCCTTCTCATGCTAACTGCAATTTCCTTTTACATTGTCCGTTTTGGCAAACATGTACGCCAAACCACTTGTGTAACACCATCAGAAATTTTCCAATGCATTTGATATCGCTCTCTGAAACCCGATATGATTTCAAAGCCTAAAAATCCATCAATAGGACCAATATTCCTTAGGAAATGACAGTCATACAGAATTACAAAACAAAAGAAGAGGACTTTCCAAGACATTCATCCAATAAGTGATCATGGCGGATCCATAAGTATAGCATACAAAGAAACACTGAAGCACCTAAAAACATTTCCACAAGAGTTTCAACAGAGAGAAAAAGAACCTGGAATGGATGGATGGTCCCTTAGTTCTTTTGAAAGTGCATCTACTTGCTCTTTATTAGGTACCTGGATTAATGTCTGACAGTGAGAAAGCGAGCAAAAAAAACAGGAAACCAACTCTAAGACTTCTAATGGGATATCATTTGAATCATCAGGTGACCAACGTGCAATGTCAAGATAAACCAGTTTTTATATACAAAACTACTTCCAGATAGTACAATGTGCTATAGTTATGTCAGGAGACCAGCGGTAACAGCATAACTGCCGGCGTCGGCGACCATGGCAGCCATGTCTTCACTGATCACACTGCCGGACAGAGGTTTATCTCATTCCAGAGCAACCAATTTAACAATTCAACCCTTCAGGTCAAGGACACTACAACACTACCCCTTTTCCAACCCAACACTCTCCTAATTACCTCTGCTAGAAGAAATAACATAGCAGAAGATTAAAAAAAATCCAAAAACTATACAAATCCATTCAAGGCAACTGCTGCTGCACCAGCACCTTCTCATTACTACACGCTGCTGCACATTTCAGTTCAAATTCATACCATACCCATAGCCATGCTCAGACGGAAACATAGAAACATCAGATAGATATAGCAAACTCAGACCATTACTTGTTCAAAAGCTCAAATCAAACCTATTGATGAAGTAATTAATCTGATGTGAATCAAAATGTGATGATTGTTGAGACCAATGGGCATATTTTCTTAAATTTGATTTGAACCCTAAGTTCACAATGCCAATCATACTGAGCTTTCAATCAAACAAACCTTATGTTGGGACTAAAATTTCAGATCAAAACTATTGCAGATGATAGGTTCAATTCACATCCATTTCAAAATCCATGCACAGGGAGAGATCATGTCATTTTTCAGACATGAGAGAGAGAGAACGGATAGAGAGAAGAGAACGAGAAAAGAAAAAGAAACTGTTACAAGCAAAAACATTCACACGCCTTCAATATGTTCCTCACTCTACTGCAGATTTCAAAACAGCTATGCATAAGTAACTCCAGAGCATATTCAGAGCAAAACGCACCAATAAAAAGGGTTGTCAAAATTAAGTTTAAAGTATAAGACCCATACCTTCAACAAAGATCGTCATCAAAATCTATCTCGTCATGTGAGTCACCATTAGTAGCCTTCGAAGATCCACCAACAGATCCAACAGCATTGGTTGAAGTGCCATGTCTAAATTGACCGAACAATTCAGCCAATGTTAGCAATGCACTCTTAATCTCATCTTGACTTTCAACAAACCCTTTCATTTCTTCCTTCATAGTTGACATCTCTTGACGTAGTTGGTCAAATTCAGTTGAATTGCCTGAAGCTTTTGTTGCTGGCCTGAGAAAGAAGAAGGATGAAAGTGCTATAAACTGATACAAATACAGTGTACCGAAGCAAAAGTGGACCTAATTTCGTCGTGTCTAACAACAACAGTCTACATCAAGTTGTTCGTTTTATTTGTTAAGCTGAAGATAGGATTTTATCAAAAAAAAGATTGGACACAAACACACATACACACGTTTACCCTAAAACCATATAACGCCATATAACTCCATTTACATTTCTGGGTTATCAACAAAGTCATTCTTGACACCAACATCATGGTTTTCAGCTCTTTACAATTCAGAACCCACTGCAAGTAGAAGATTATTCCTCTTTTCTTCTTCTCTGTACTATCAATAGGTATGTTACCTACTACTATTACTATTCCTCCGCCCGTCATAACTTGGGTAGGAGCCAGATATTAAACAGACAAGATCCAAACGACAAAAACCAAGACAGGAACACCATCAGAGCTGAGAGTGGGTACCTAGTGCAGAGCCTCATTGGGCAGTATATTGAAGAACCAGGACCATCATCAACCGCGGAGAGGAGCAGTTGCGCCACACTGGCTGTTGAACTTGCTGCTGCTAGTGAAAGGAACGACAGTACCTGCATAAAGTATACATATTTGATCAGAAATATTGTCTTCTGTTATATCAGAATTAATGCAGTACTACTGAATATACAGATGTAACGTCCAGACGTAGAGGACATGAGGGAGAGAGTGCGATTAGTAAAAGCTTGTAAAGAACTAAATGGTTTGCATACACGGAGGAAACACTAAAGGAGAAGAAGATAGTGTGTATAAACAACTAGAAGATTGTCCAACTTTCCGACGCTCATGATGAGAAAAAACAATTTTCACCGGTCACAGGCAGAGGATGGAAAAGAGGAGGAGACGGAACTTAAAGCAACAGAGCACAAGGGAGAAGTCTGCTAAACAATGATTGAAAGCTTGCTATTTCGTTGATGAGAAAATGATAAATAGGACTACAGCATTCAAGCAAACTTTCCAATTTCCAGCTGAATTCAATACGCCTGCCTATTAAATGAAACATGATTACACAAATATTATATTCAGATTTGGGTAAAAGCTAGCGTGCTCACTATATACGTTAAAGAAGTAGAGAAGTTTCTAGTATATTCACAAAACGCTCTGTATTATTTCCATCTTCCATTATAGATACATAAAGATGAGTATGTACGTAAGTATGACATGTACAAACTGCAAATTACAACTTACAAACTACAAAATCTCTTATGGCCTTAACCAACGTATAACTCAGCTTTTCCATCAATGAACAAGCTCATAAACTCTTCACCATCAACAGTTTCCTTATCAATCAACAGCAGTGCTAATTTGTGAAGAATATCAATGTGAGTTGTGATAATGGTCGTCGCCCTAGAGTATGCTGTTTACATCAGCAGTCGCCATAGAGTAGTCTTTCCTCAAAAGGGGACAAACAACATGTGGATCAGTGTAGGTATGTAACAGGACTTGACATGTGCGCTCTCCTTTGCTCCAAATTACCGACAAAGAAACCGAACCTGTGGGAAGACTACTGCCTACCTCGCCTGCGGCCCCGCCCCATGTATCTGTTCGCTTAATTTGTACTAATACCATCACCCGATTTGGATCTTCTAAACAAATGTTGTTGGTAACAGTGTTGCTGCAGAATTCATGACGGTTGCTGTAGAATTCAAGAATTCTACAACTATTCCCAAAAGGTAGTCGCTACCGCGTCTCAGGGTGAGACAAATTCAGCAGAAACATGTACGATGTCCACATCACCCAGAATGGTGAGACAAGGATTCACAGCATACAAATTAAAACACAAATCGCCAGTTCCAAACACGCAGCCAAACACAAATATTTGCTAGGAAGATTGTGGGGAATTAGGGATTGACGAAAATAATTAGGGCTGAGTGAGAGAAACGAACCAGATAAAGCAGTCTTTGATTGATGAAAAACAGCAGCACGTCGAGGGAGTTTAGGGTTTCAGCAGCAAGAACTCATCCGCGGTTACATTCGAAGGTACTGCTATTTTACTTCACGGGTTGGGAGTAAAAGAATTAAGTTGTATAGTCATAAAGTATTTCCTACGGATAGATAGACTTTCACCTACGAAATTCTGTCTCTAAAAAATATATCTATTAGTAATCTTTTTCCCACCAAAATTTTAGAACGCCCGCGTGTAAAATTGAGCAATAGTTTTACTTACGGAAATATTTCCGTCAGTAATGAGTTCATTTTCCGTCGGTAATAGTTCAGATTACTCGAATACCTCATCCGTTGGTAATTTACAAAAATTCCGTAGGTAAAGACGCTTTTTACCTACGGATTAATTCCGTAGGTAATTTTCCGTCTGTGATACTACAGTTTTTTTGTAGTGTGGACACCTCAGGAAGGTTGTCAGGACTTGTAGAACTGATAGGAAATGATGGTGCTGATGGATCACCTATATCCATATATGATTGAACTAACGCCACAACGTGATGGCTATGTGCTGTATAAGCGCAATATGATGTGTGTAAATGATATATCACATAGATATACATTATGGGAACAATGGGTAGTTATACATTTATATATACTTACCTATTTGATTAAGAGACTTCGGGACGAAGTCTTTTTAAGGGGGGTAGACTGAAATACCCCAAATTATTAAAGCATGGATTAAATATTTAATCATATTAATTAAGGCCTAAACATGCCTTAAAAGTCAACTGAGAACAACAGTGGTCAACATAAAACAAGATGTTGCACCCTTTGACTGTTAAGGGTAAATAAATACCCAAATAAACTTCTTAGGACCTAAAAATTTGTCCTAAGCATATTAACATACTACTAAACATATTATAACCATTGGACAACACTCCAACACAAAGAAAAAGCATTTACATGCTTCAAGGTCAAAAAGGGCAAAAAGGTGCTCTAGGAAAACCTTAAAAATCAAAGGACCTCTAAATGATATAAAATTGAATTACATGATCAAATATCATGTAGGGAACACAACAAAACCGTTGTCAAAGAAAACCAAGCCCAGAAACACCTTGCGACACAAAATGTGCACTAAAACTCCTTAAAGCACGTCTTTGTGTAATCGCCTTCTAAATTGGTCTTAAATGGGCTAAAAGGTTATAAATACCTTTAAATATAATAAAATACCATATTATATGATATTAGGAATTTAATTACAGAAATTTACAGATTTTTACAAATTTAATATTAAAATATTAATAAAACCCTAAAGTGGGGCCCACATGAGTTAATATTGACCAAGCATGGTCAATGGTCAATTAATTGACCCATTTGGACCAAGGAGGCCGGCTGCAATAAGTGAGGAGACAGCATACAATTATTTTGGAGACAAATCATTACCTAATGTTCAATTTGCAATAGTAACTTTACTTTTTTCAAATTAATCAAGCTTTCCCACCTTCTCCTTCCTCCTTGTCCGATCCCAGCCTCTTCAACCGAGCTCTCCTCCTTCCTAGCAGCTCTCAAGCTTTTTTCTTGAGCATGGAAGGCAGATCTAACTCCTAAGCTCCTAATGTAAGTGTTTTAATGTCATTTTTAGCTCTTTTTCTTCATCTTCTCACCACCAACACCTAGATTTCGTGGCTCATCAATTCCTATGGCTTATTCTCAGTGTTCTAAGGTTAGAACAAGAGCTAAACTCGGTTGAGACCAGTAGAGGGACCAAGGTTGTTCAAATCTACATTTTAAGGTAAAAATGTGCTTTAAGCTCATAACTTTTGATTCCCTTCGAGTTTGGCTGTGAAACTTTGGTCATAGCCTCATCTTCTTCTCCTTTTCACGTGGAATCTGTTGGTTAGCCGTTTGGAGCAAGGATGGCCGAGATCCAAAGGAAATACCCTCTTTTAAGGCATTTTTCCAAGGTAAAACCTAATAACAAGGTAGCTTGTTGAGATCTAGCTATTTCCTATGTCAATATGGTAGATCTAACACCTTGTGGTGTGCTTGATTCAGGTCGAAACCATCTTGAACTCTCCTTGCATTCTTAAGGTGATTTTTGCCTTAAATCTTACATTAAATTACTTCTTATGGTTAGATCTTGCTTGGAGACTAACTAGGCCTTGTTTCTGTTTGAAAACATGTAAAACAAGCTGTGGAATTTCTATTAAGGTGGCCGAACCAAACAAGGATTACCTAAGCTAAATCAAGGTATAAATCACTTAAACATTAACTTTGCTAAGTTAAAAATGTTCTAAGCCAATTCTAATACTATTGCCGTGAGTGAAGAAGAATAATAAGGTCTTTCTTGACCTTAAAATGTTTAAGGAATGGTTTAATAAATTTTATAACTAATTAAACAAGCATAATTGTCAAATTTAAGACATTATGTGGAAGTTTGGCAATTAAATGGAAAGTGTGTGGTGAGGCCGAGAATTAAGGGTATATTTTGGGACATTTATGTGTAATTTATTTTGCAAGCCAATGTTTGTAATAAGGCCATGTATTTTAGGCCATTTTATTTATGCATTTACAAGCTTTTAATTAAGTTTAAGTAGTATAAATGCATTACCGAAAATAAATGGGGTATTAGGTGTAATTAAATTAAATTTGAGGGCTTTAGAATAATAAGTCCGAAAATTAGAGTTAAAAGGAGTTAAAATAAAGTTTATAAGATTTTGTAAAGTTTTGGGGTTAAATGGTGATTTCTAGAAAGTATGGGTACTAAACCGTAATTATAAGGAATTGTTGGTCAAGGAAATATTAAGGTGGTCAACCTTGACCATAGGCTAGGTTTTGACCAAAATAAATAAGTTAGATAATTTATTTAAGGTTTTATAATAAGTTATGCATTTTATGGTAATATTTTTATAACATATGTGGGAAATATGTTATTACCAAAAATAAAGGGGTGTACAATGGTATTTTAAACACCCATGGGCTATTAGGAATCTTTAGGAATTTATTTGGTGAGTTTTGGAATTAAAATGAACTATATAAGTATAATATATAGTTATTATGTCATTATGACACTTTGGAGAAAAATAGATGGTGGAATGGTAAATACCAAGAGTATATGGGTTAATAAGGATATTTATAACCCTTTGGTGGAATTTGGAGATTTTTAGAATTATATAAGAGTATTTATTGAGATATATGTATAATATATAGTTTTAATGATATTATCAAACTATATGTTATAAATTGGGCCTAATGACAATATAAAATGTATATTGAGGTCTGTTCGGAATTTACAAAAAATAACCATAGGTTATGCTCTTTTATAAGTTAGAAATGTTATATTAAATGGGATATATAACATGGTAAAAGAAAGGGGTGATTTTGTAAATAAAGGAAATTATGGTTTAAGGAAAAGTATAAGGTTTAATATGTGCCTATGAGGCAATACACAATAGTCTTGTATAAAAACTATAGATTATAAGTTAAAGGAAATAAAAATATCATAGCAAATGATATTAGTATTTTGGTATAACATTACATAATGTTATGTGGTCAAAAAGGGAATTTTAATAAATTCAAGGGCTATACCGAAAATATAAAGGTTGGAAAATGAATTTTAGACTAAGGTCTATAATGTTATAAATGTTATAACAATTATTTGGTATTAAGGTGGTTTAATGAAATTAATACAAATAAGGTATTCACATTAAATGGTGTGACAAACTATAAGTGAATGGGATTTATAAACTAAGGTATTTATGGAATAAACCTTAGGAGTTGTAAATGTGCAACATAAAATGTTACATAATATTAGGATAACAATCTTAATATAAGTTGTATAATATGATGCAACTAATGGGAATAATCATCTAATAAAAGATGATGAAATGTAACACAAAATATAAGAGTTTATGAAACTCATGAGAATTACCTACGTGGTAAAAATATATACATACACAAGAATAATGTATATAACGTGGATAAATATATTTTGGTTGAACACCTTATGAGTTAATGGTGGTGGTTATTAAAAAAAAATATAGTTACGAACTATAAGTCATGAGTTTTGGAAGCAAATATTATTTGCTAAAGATAAAGGGATTATACAACATGTCGAATTATGAAGGATGGTGGGAAAATAAAACAATATGAAAGAGAATACAATAAAATAAATGATACAATAAGAAAAATAATATAATATAATATAATCATGCATGCATACATGCAACTATGGGTTACGCACCTAAACTGGAGGGTGGATAAGATTAAAAAGGAAATAGCGAATTAAACTTAACAGTTGGGATAGTTTTGACGTACGCGTTTTAAGTAACGAAACCGACTGTTTTAGAGAAACCCGTAACGAACAACTGTAGAAAACAGGGGTGAACTGTCGGGGTTGCTTATTATTCGGAAATACCGGATGTAGTTAGTCATGGAGACTGACTTATAGTTTTATTACCGTTTAGAGTGTACTTCTGACAAGGACGCTTGACGAGCTAACGGACTACACGGAGCGTAGGATCTTGCTGATTCATACTCCACCGTAATACAATCAGGGTGAACGGTATGTAAAGGGGTTTGCCGAGTTGACCTAAGGTTGCTCCTTGGGCTCGGATTTGGTTGATATAACTTGTGTGTTATATGTGTGGATGCATGTATGTGATTGTGTGCTACTGCATTAATTATTTATGCACGAGCGTCCTACGGGACTAACACTACGTCGACTATAGATCGACTTATACAAACATACATATGCGTTGTGATGACATGACGGCTACTTGGTATAATACCATGATATTAATATTAAGTATATGGTAACCTAAGTAAAACACTTAGGAACGAGTCACAACATTGTCGGTCTCTAGAGCATGGATCTCTAACATAAATATCACCTAGATGACTTCTAGGTACGCGTGACCCATTGGGCCGCTGGTTAATAAATGTTCTCCATAAGACTAAGAGCAGATCTTAAACATTATGAGAGTGATGGTATGAGATTGAGGTGAGGAATCCCGGTGGTTTACGAACCACTTGGTTGCGCATTTGTGATCACTGAGGGGTTTCCTAATTGGATTCCGCTCCAGGTTATATCCAACGAGCCCAAATAGGTTCGTGGATCAGGTGGCTACGGCCTTTTTATGGACGTCTTACGAGACATAAGTGAGTCAGGGGCCTCCGGACCTCTGGCGAAATGAGCACCTTGTGTGTACGGGGGACTACTGTCCATGGTGAGGTTATCGGGTTGTCCTAACATGACGCCCTACTGACATTAATTAAACATGGTTGGATGGAGCCTACAAGGCTAAGGTAAATTAACTATGGGAACTGTACGCTACGGCGAATGTACATTGTACATATGGACGGGGCTTGAAAGCCAAACTAAAATAAATTGACAGTGGATGGTGAACACTACGGCGATTGTACATTGTACAAAATATTGTTGTTATTGCTCGATACGTTCGATATACAAATGTTGTTTGAGATATTCTATGAATGTTTGGTTTGGATGGATGACTAATGTTTATGAATATTTGGATGGTTGATTATGTATATTATACATTTATGCTTCAGTTTTGATTATAACTGTAAAAAGGAAAAAGCATGAAACCAATCTAATAATAAGATGGTTAAAATGACAAGTGACCAATAGGGTCCAGGCCCGGCATACTCAGCGTCTATCGCTGATACTACACCATTTCAGGTTGTTGATCATTGTCGGAGCTGAAGAGCAGGAACAGGGTAGTTGGAGATGTTGTATGGTAATGAAGATGGTGTATGGTCTTATGGTAAGGTTATGTATTTTTCAGGATTGGGTAGACGCTCACTTGTCAATGTTTATGGTTATGGACTTAGTTGATGTATAGGAGTTTCTCGTTATCACTGCGGTTAGCAGTTTGTTTATTTTGGAGGTTGGATGTGGTATGGCTACGTTGCTCGCATGGGCGAGTAATGGCCGGTGACACCCGTGTGAGTTTTGTAATTGTTATTTATTTTTCCGCTGCGAGACGTTTTATTTATTGCTACGTGAGGGATTATATCGTGATTATGGAGAGGGGTGTTACACCCACACTTAGTTAGGGGTTAACCTTCTCATAACTGTTCACTTAGGTAACTATGGTTAGGTTTCCTAACTCGGTATATTCCTAAGCTCGGTATTCTAGCCATCAGAGCGATACTTCGCTCTGATAATTGCAGCGGAATTAAACAACTAAATAATAACAAAACGAATCGGCGCTACAACGCCGTTAACCACCCACGTGGTCAACAAGGCAGAATAAATACAAGCGTACCGGTCTGATGATCAGACTCCCGAGCATAGAACTAATAACCTTTAATACATAAACATAATACCGAGTTTGTAACTACATCCATAACTGTAAACTGTACACCACAACTGTCACTGTGAACTGTTAACGACCGTCACTGTAACACAAACGGTACCAAAATATATATCGCCACGGGAGCACAGGCGCATCCCGGGCTCAACATCCAAATAACCAAAAGTATTTCTGCAGCCTAGAGTCTATAGCCATTCCGCTTCCTCGATCCTCATCATGCAGTAAAAATATGGAGCCCCCGAGGGGGTCAGCAACCCTTGGCTGGTATGGTTAACACGCAGCCCATCGGCTACCGGGATACGCGCAACCAATTGTCATGATGACATGACATTCATTTTAAACATACAACATATATATATATATATATCATAGCAAGAGTATTGCATACAACATCACACATAGCATACAAGAACGAATCCTGTTAGGAAACGAACCAACACAATTAGTTCCCATTGAGAGCCTAGAGAATGTTGCCAAACTCATGCTAAGCTCGTTACATAACTCGTTACCGTCCTGTTAGATTGAACAGATAACTTAACACAAGGTGCCTCGGATATAGTGACCCAAGCACACCGAACAAAACATAGTACGCCCATGTGGCCCGATGTGAGTCAGTAAGATAGCCTTGGTTAAGCTAAAGGGAAGTTTAGAACCAAATTGGAAAACAACCATAACATACAAAGAGAATTGAACCGGTTATGACATCGACTCCCATACTCACACGCGTGGCCGGAATAGGCCGGACTCCTCACTTCCCCCGTTAGCACTTGTTAGAAGTTCAACATCGAACTCAACAAACAATCACATACAAGTGGTTAAGTCTTGTTAGACACACACAAGGGAAATGGGTCACACTTAACAACACAATAATATTTAACAACTGTAAACTCGTTACATGACTTAAGTCTTACAAGGTCATAAACACACAGAAAAACAAACAACACACAAGCCGGTGTAAACCGGTAGGCAACAGACTGCAAGAAACCATACCTTGGTCCTTGCTTCGACTGGTTTCCACCGTAGGTCACTCCTATACATAATTAATAAAGTTGGTCAATTTACTTACTTAACTTCGAATTTTACTAAACATTTTACATGGTTATATGACATGTTTTAATGTCCAAACTTATCCTTGATTACCTTCATCATACCCCCCTAGGGTTAACTACTTAAGCCACTCTTTGTTTGTTTTTTTTTTAAGTTTTGGTCCGACCGACCTTACACAAGCTCGGTCCATTCCAGAACATTTTACCGTCAAAAATTCTACTCCGACCGACCTTGCAAGTTCGGTCCACAAGGTCGGTCTATTCCCGAGAGTTTTTCCCCTTTGAAAACTCAGGCCCGACCGATCTTGGCAAATTCGGTCGCAAGATCGGTCGATTCCCGAGACTTACTTACGTACAAAGATTTAGGCATGACCGAACTTGTAAGTCCGGTCCCAAGGTCGGTCTATTCCAGAGACTCAAACCGTACTAAAATCCATGCCCGACCGACCTTGCAAGTCCGGTCCCCAAGGTCTGTCCATTCCAGAGACCATTCCTCGCAAGGTAAACTGGGCTCGACCGACCTTGCAGGTCTGGTCCCCAAGGTTGGTCTGCTCTAGACCCTTGTTTTTAATTGCCCATTTAACTCCAAACTTCACCTCATATATCCTAGTATGTTCTAACCTTATTTGGGCACCTCAAACACACCTTAAGACCTCCATTAAACTCCTTAAATCATTCATCAAAAACCTCCTCAACCTTACACAAATTCCTATGCAAAGGTTGGCACATGCAATACTTTTCCCTAAGTTTGCATGGGGTGTTTTATAGCTATAACTAGCACTAGTCTCATATGTTTCCTCACTACTACTACATCCTCTCCCAAACATCTTTTCTTCCTAAACCACTAAGATTGCACAAGTCCTAAACACAATCCCAAACACTCATTTGCATTCTAAATCCTCTAAAATAATGCTTAAGTCCTTTTTACACCTTAGAATACCTTAGTGCATATTTCTTTCCCTAGTAGAACACTTAACCACTCTAAACACTTCCTAACTCATCAAAACTCATTTTAAACACCTAAAACTTCCTATACATTATCTAAATTTCGACATGGGTTCTCCTAGAACTTTACTAAGCCAAAACACATTGTTTTCACCATTAAACAATCAAGAACACTAAAATCCATCAAGAACATTCTTGTACACAAAACTTCACTCATTTAACACGACATCCCAATATAGTGCATAATTTAAATTGCTTGGCACTTAGGCCCTTAAATAGCATGGCTCTTAGGCCTTTAAGATGCATAAATCATAAACACTGAATTTCCCACATTATATTTGCCTTTGACCTGCAATTACACCCAACAATACATATGCCTTTTACTAAGCCCTTGAGAGTATTTTTCTAAGTCATTTACCATTGGCTCCTTAAGTAGTTTTAATAAGCAATATAAGCACATTTCTCCTAAGACATTTAACTACATTAGGTTAGCATATTTACCTCTTTTCCTCACAAACTTCTTTCTTGTTTCCTTGTTTAAAAATCGGTAAGGGTGTTTGGTCTCTTGTCAACTTCTAAACAATATACAATTAATGAAATGAGTATACAAGCTTTATGCTTCATCTCATTGTAAACCCTAGATACACATATTGTCTTAGAACATTTAGATGATTGTTTTACCTTGGATATGAAAGAGAGTTTGGATTTGTAGCAAGAGAGGACTCCACCAAGCCCTTGGAGGATTCAAATGAAGCTAAAACAAGCAAGGTAAAGGGCACCATTAATGGTGTTTTTCGGACAACATACAAACATGAAGGAAATGTTATTTTTCTTTGAGTTTCCTTACCTAGAAGCAAAGGAGAACAATAATATGTGAAAAGATGAGCTCAAGCTCCTCCCATGGAGATTCCTCTTGGCACCGAAATGGAGCTCTTGGAATTTTGAGAAGATAAGAATGAAGAGCTTGATGAGACTAGAAGAATGGTGGTCTTAGTTTTTGATTTGGCAAAGGGAACTAGGATATAATGACAATGGAAGTTGGTGTTGGTGTTGGTACTATTGCAAAACCGTGAATGGAGAAGGTAGAAGAGAGGTTGGAGACGTGGGAAATGAAGAGGGAAAGAAGAGAATGAAGATAAGTTTGCTAGTTTGGATATTTAAGTAGTAAAGCAAATAGTACTCTTTACTTTATTACTTTACTTAGCTTATTTTTTGTTTAAGTGTGGTGAGTCACCAAGAAAACCGGCCTCCATATTATACTAAGGGGTATTTTAGTCTTTGTTGACCAATTGTCACACTTATATTGACATATGTTATAAACTTGGTTAATTTGGTTACTATTCACAAAAACAAGGCACATAGTTGTGAAATTTTTGATTTCCCATTGACTTAGACTTCCTAATGTGATACTAAGTAGTACACATGTTAATTAAAGAGTAATGATGGACATTTAGCCACTCAAAACTCATTTACAAAACAATTTTTCAAAAACGTGCTTTAAGACTCCTTAAAGCACATTTTGTGTTTTAACTTGTTTTCAAGCTTGGTTTTCTTTGGTAATTGGTTTAATATGTTCATTAATATATAAATAAGGTCTTGGTAAGCTCCTTAGGTCTTAACCAAGCTTATCCCAAGCTTAGAGCACATTTTAGCCTTTATTGACCTTAAGGTATTTATTTGTGTTTTCTATGGTTTAAATTGTTTACTAATGTTTCTAAGACTCTTTTTAGTCTTAATATACCTTATTTTAATGTTTAAACAACATACCTAGGTTTGGGGTATTTCACACACTTGGTCACAATCTTTTCCCCTAACAAAATTATCATCCTTAAAACCGGCACGTGTGAGATCAACCAAGGTAAGCTCTCCATCATCTTGAATTCCACGTTGGTTGTCCACCCATTTGCAGTGGAACACTAGAAATGAATCAATATGGTAGTCTAGTTCCCAAATGTCCTCGATAACACCATAATACCAACTAGAGCTCACTGGTTGAGAACGGTTACCGATTTGGTACTCATTGAATGTTGCTTCTATTTTTACTCCAATGTTCTGGGTTATTGATTTAGCATCTTGGTGTGCAGTGTAATAAGTATACCCACTAATGTCATACCCTTCAAATGATATAACATTAGGTTCAGGTCCTACTGCTAAACATTTGATCTCTTCACTGACAACTTGTGAATTTAATGAAGATTTTTCAAACACATAATCTTTGAACCATTGGAAAAATACTCGATTTTGTTCTTTTGTAAGCCAAATGTGGTCTCTGGTAGGATTTTGTTGTCTCAACTCATTCATATGAATATCAAAGAAAGGGTCAATAACCTCAAGGTGTTGTAACACAAACATATATGCTTAATGAATTAGTTGACATGGTACTTGCACAAACTTTCTCCCAATGACACCTTTGCCTTTAAATCTGCCATAGTGTCATGGTTTTGGGATACCAATTGATTCCGCTTCATTCAAGTAATCCGTCACAAATTTTGTGACTTCCTCAGTCACTGTTGCTTCAATTATGCTCCCTTCTGGTCGATATCTATTCTTCATTCTACCTTTTAGAATACCCATGTATCATTCAAAAGGGTACATGTAGCATAAGTAAACCGGACCACAATATTGGATCTCCCGAACAATGTGTACTATCTAGTGCACCGTTATGACAAAGAACGATGGTGGAAATACATCTCCAGTTGACATAATGTGATCACAATTTCACGTTGTAGATCATCGAGGGAGTTTACATCAATTACCTTGCAGCAGACGGCGTTGAAGAAGAAACATAATCAGGTTAACACATTTCTAACATCATTTGGCAATATTCCTCGGATTGCAACAGGAAGAAGATGTAACATCAATACATGATAATTATGAGATTTCATTCCTAACAGTTTCAAATCCATCATGGATACAATGTTCTTCCAGTTTGAAGAATATCCAGACGGTACTTTTATCGCGTGTAGACATTTGCAGAAGCTGATCTTCTTATTCTTTGAAAGTGTATAACATGCTGGTGATATGTGTATTAGTTTCCCATTCTCTTATGGGTGTAACTCTTTTCTTATACCCATGGCTTGCATGTCTTTTCTCACTTTCAATATGTCTTTCGTTTCACCGGGTATGTTTAGAAAAGTCTCGTTCACTGTCTCACCAACATTCTTTACAATGTGCATGATATCTAAATAGTGTCTAAAAGGTAGATGACGCCAATACGGTAGATCCCAAAAGATAGAGCGTTTTTTTCCAAATGTTTACGTCGGTTTTGACGTGTTTCCAAATACATTTACAATGTCCTTAACCTTTGCATACACTTCCTCAGAGTTCAAAGGTCAACGGGCCACACGAGTCTCGGCCTCACCATTGAACAATTTCTTCTTCTTACGATAAGGGTGATCTTCAGGTAGAAGACGTCGATGACACATGTAAACATTCTTACCACAATTTTTAAATGGTCCGAACATGTGTCATCCTCGCACACTGGACATGCAAATGTTTCTTTCACAGTGTATCCAGACAAGTTCCGTATGCAGGGAAGTCATTGACCGTACTGAACAACAACGCCTTGAGTGTGAAATTTTCTCTTGCATAAGCATCATACACCACGGTGCCCTCATTCCACAGTAACTTCAAATCATCAATCAATGGTGCAAGGTATACATCAATGTTATTACCTGGCTGCTTGGGGCCAAGTATTAGAAGTAATAACATTATGTACTTGTGTTTCATAAACAACCACGAGAGTAAATTGTAGATCACTGCTCAAAAGGGGCCAAGTGTTGTGTTGACTACTTAACGTGCCATACGGGTTCATCCCATCAGTACATAGCCCAAGTCTCATATTCCTATCTTCACCCCTATAATGTTCTTTGAACTAGGGGTGTCCATTCGGTTAATTCGGTTAACCGAAAACCGAATTAAAAAAAAAATCGGTTTTCGGTTATAACCGAATTAACCGAAATTCAGTTCAATAACAGAATTAACTGAAACCGAAATAACCGAAAACTGAATTTTTTTTCTACCTAATAACCGAAAACCGAATTAGTTACGGTTAACCGTAATAAATTTGGTTAACCGGATTTTTAAAAAGAAAACTTACAATTTTCATTAATATTTATATATTTAAATTTAATTTTAAAAAATATTTCGGTTATTTGGTTAACCGAAATATTCTCTTCAATAACCGAAAACCGAACCGAAGTAAAATTCGGTTAACTGAAAACTGAAATTTTAAAAAATGGTTATGAAAAACGGTTAAAAAACCGAAAAAAATTCGATTTTTGGTTATAACCGAATTACCCGAACAGAATGGACAGCCCTACTTTGAACCGTCTATTGATGTTTCTCCATATAGGTCCATCTGCTAGATGTCTTTTAATTTCTCATCACTCTTTCTATCCTCTGCGTGAGATCATAAGTTCTTTGCATCTTTTGGATTCGCAAACAACCGTTTGATTCTAGGTATAATCGGCAAATACCACAATAGTATAGCTGGAGGGCTTTTTTCTGAATGGAGGAGGAGTCACCATCCTTACTCTTATACCGGGACACGTCATTCTCTTCTACACTTTCTTCATGAAAAGTCCATCTTCTATGGTGTGGCATGAAACCGCGGGTCTTCATATGGAATTCAATTTCCACGATGCGTGAAAATTTCCTTATGACACCGCAGTCAACACAAGGACAAGGAATTTTCACCACCTTTGTCATGTCCTTGTGCTGTACTATTGCTTTACAAAACTTTTTCAACATCTTGTCAAAGTGATCCCCACGATCACCGTACATCTGGTCACGCTCCATACTATATGTGAAATGTGAAACGAGTATTATTATTATCATACCTAAAACTTAAACGTTTTCTTACGTACCATGGATTGCATTTGCTTCTATGTGTTTATATCCTAATGAAGTGTGACTGGATGCGTATCAACTAAGCTAGCTAGCCTAACTCTAATGCTCTAACCCAAATTATATACTAGCTAGCACTTATATTTCAATAAATCATTGCATTTATTAAACATAAATCAAGGTTCAATTACTTACTGGAGTGGTGATGGAAGAATGTGGGAAACAAGAGAGGTGGTCCGTGGACTTAAATGTAGTGATACATGATAAAGTAATTTTATAGTTATTGTTATATGTATACACAGACAACAAACAATATTAATTACTAAGACATTTTAAAAAAATCGGCATGACCTTTGCATAATTTTACCTATCCCATGCTTGTTGTTAAGCATCCAGCAATGTCATTCAATGACACAAACTTTCAACACAAATCAAACTATAACCAAATTCATTCATCAAACAATATTTCAACAATTTGTTGTAATCAAATACAAAGTCAATCGTAAAAGAGAAGAAGATGAGTTAGATTATATTACCGGTTCCTAAATGAATTGTTTTCAGCTTCGTCTTCAATCTACCGTGCAATGGTTGAGCAGTTTCTTAAGTACTTCTCTACAGAGGCACAAACACATGTAGAGAATGAAGACAAACTTAGCAGTTTGTGAATGTTCCATGTTCGTATTTAGGATTACAAAATTATAGTGAGCTAAAAAAAATGAAGACATAAGTTGAAGTATATTACGGGTTCCCAAGTGAAGTGTTTTGTAACACCCCATCTCGATCCAATTGTGGTTATCGCAAACTTATCACCATATATACAAACGTTCCAGCGGATTCAAATACATTCCAGGACCTTGCCACGGTCTGACTAACAGAATATACCGAACATTAGTACTTACAAGTCTTAACCAAATACATATCATTCTTACAATCACTTCACATCCTATACAACTTACTAACTCAAAAATACTATACGAGTGTACATGCACAACTCGTAGGCCACACCTAACCCGTAACACGTCTACCCCATCTTACTCTCATGACGGGCGCCTTCTGAGGTTCACCTGCGTAGTAAAAACAGCCCCCAAAGGGGGTAGTTACACTCTGAAGACAAGAATTACCGAACTTAGGAGAATGCTGAGGTTGAGTTTGAGTTATGGATTAAGGGTTGAGAGATAGAGTGAGAGGTGCGTTAGTTAGGACTTCCCGGTGTTTACCGGATATCCATAGTACCTACACCCGCCCTCCACATCCCTTACTTGAAATACGGGGAACAAACGCTAGAGAGAAGAAAGCCTTCTCTTACTCGGGCAAACCTGATCTAGCAGTTAGTTAACAGTAAGCAATACGAGAAACATTTTGCTGTACAACAGTTATGAGGACTTGAATGTTTTAATTGGGGCGCAACAGTGAAATAGGCGCTACCAATGGAATTCTATCGGTAGGAGAACGGTAATTACCGGCAACATGGGTCGACATGCTACACAGTCGAGTTACACTGCAATACTAATGATAAGAAAAGCACTACGAGTGCAATGGATAAGAGAAGATAAGCGATATGAGTACCGGACAGTGGTCCGAATGGGCATAACAGCGGGATAATACAAAGCATGAGAGTTAAGATTACTAGAAAGTCTAGTTAGGAACGGGAACTCCAAGCCCCACACAATGAGAAAGGTTACAAACCTGGCTGAGATATAACAGACGACAGTAAAAACTCAAACAAACTGTATACCGGAATAGGACTACGATGTAGTGCCTAAAGGAGAACCATTACTTAGTAACCACGACAACTGTGTGGAAGCGGGAGCGAGGATTAAGACATAAGAAAATAATAAGGGGGTTTCCTCAGAAAGAGGAACACCCTGATAAGTGAGTGCACTGTCAATCCAACCAGGAAACTGCCGGATGGCTAGTTATCCAAAATAAGAGAACATCAAAGGAGTCCCGAGGACTACCAAAGATATAGAAAATTAGGTGGAAGTACCACTGCAGACGCGCACAGTACCGGTAGCCCATCTTGCATGGCGCACTTGCCATAGCAAGTGCTACCACGGTTAAGTTACACGGAAAGCCATCATGGCGAGATAGTAGAACGCTATAGTCGTAATACATATTAATACCGGATCGTAAATCCGTAAGAACGAGAGAATAAGACCTTGGAAAGGCCTGACGGTCTGACCATGATAAGATGAGTCGCCACACCAGTTGGCAGGGAGCTGAACTTGGGTGGGATACCAAATGATATAAATTTTAGCAACGGTACAACCTACTACAACAACAACGAACAGTACGGGTAAGAACACCGATCCCGAAACTTGAAGGGAAAAACCTAAGAGATCGCTCAGTAATGCGAGCAAAACACTACGTAAGTGATAACATACAAGGAATGTAGTAAGAGATACAATGACGACATCGACAGAATGACTTCCAGCCGGAACAGGATAGAACTCCCGAGATGATCATTAAGCATACCAATAACAACAATCTTCGTGGAATATGTTAGTAAACCCCGGAAACAGGGACAGAGGGAAGTGAACTTAAGTTATAACCTACCAAGGGTTAAGGACATACAATTCCGACAGAGGAAAGCTCAGAGGACTACCCCCACAGAGCAAGCATAGCCGAGCCTAACAAACTGATGAATGACAGTTAGTATTGTTGCCTGACTCATTAACAACCAAGTATGATTAATCATCAATGGGTGGTGTAGTCAACGAGAGTTGAACGAAGCATTGAGATGGAAGCACATGATAACCTAGACAAATATCCAAGTTAGACACCGTAAGGCAGACGCCTAATATGAACCTAACCTTGATTGCTAAAAGACAGAAGTCTAGTAAAACGACAGTATTTTCAAGGACACTAAGTGACCTTAGATCACCTGAACAAACTTCCATAGCGGGGAGCAGAATGCAGCAACTTGCCATGAAACCCGGTGCTACAATTAATATGTAACCTAACTGTTTAGAGAATCCAAGGAGCTAGAATCTTATGAGGATAACCTACAGATGAGTAAGAGTACAAGTAAGGAACTGAGACATTAAGCACTAAGAGCCTATGAGCCAAGGATGTTAACCACATCAGAGCCCGAGGCACAGTAAGTTATAAGAGAGCTTATTCAAGCCATGAAGGAACTACAATTTGTAGATATGAGTGGTTACCAACCAGTAATTTAGATTGTGTAAGAATTTCCAGGAAAGGGCACCAATGAGAATAATGAGATAGTACATTGTCAGGGGCAGAGAACGAACCATTCCTTTTAGGGTGGGGATACCTCTCCTTGTTGTGAGGCCATGAGTGGGAATAAACCCTCAAAAAGGGCTTTCACTTATTAGAGATATAATACGCTTTTGTTAGAAAATGGGAACAGTAAACCTTGAGATTACCTTAGAAAATACCAGATATACTTGAGTAATAAGGGAGGCTGCATAAACAGACCTCATATCCAACACCCGGGATTAAGAATTAGTAATCATCAGAGACAAACATTGTGAGTGCACATTATGGCACGTCAAGTGACCAACCCTCAGAAGAGCTTGTGAGTAAACGGATGACTTCTTCAGTAACCGGTTGAATTACATGATAAATAACATCATAAGGGATGGAAGAACGTGAGAGAGACTGACCTACTTACGAACCTGAGATTGAAGTAGAACACCTTCATGTTAAGAGAAAACCATTTTACAACACAGTACGGCAACCGCCAAACACCGAAATTAGAGAACCCCCAGTGTGTTTACACCAGGAAGGAAATTGGGTATAAGATAAGATATTAGATTAAGGGATTGAGGAGTTGCACCATCAATGGGCAATAGAGTAAATGCCAACTACCACGGTAGTAGTGGTCGTGAGAACAATATTTATATAAGGGGATTAAGCCATGGTGCGCAGTAAAGCGACCATCGTACATAAACCGTCAAATATTGACACTGAGGCAATTAGATTTATGAGCTAAGACCAACATAAGTAAGGAAATAAGATGGTAGACAAACTGTGCATTGATGCCAGTAGTCTAGACCTGGTGAGCTAAAATTTCACAGGAAGCACACTACCCATTCCTTAAGGAACGGGAAGTGCATTCCTAGTAGAGCAAATATGAGAAACAAGATAAGAGGCTCTATGGAAAGAGACCTCAGTTACTAAGAGATCGAGTTAATACGGAATACAGAAAGGAGCTAGAGCATACCATGCCCAAGAACACAATATATGAATTTCCCTTGATTAAGTTCAAGAAGAACAATAAGTGTTAATATGGAACGATGAAGAGGAGATCGACAAAAGAATGCTTCATAATTAGTAATAGCTAGACGTGTGACGGACACTACGAGTTTACTAACGATACGTGGGACGACTGCACCCCACAGGGGCTTGCAGGCCTGACAGACTCATTCATGAGTTAGTCGGGTAAGTAGTAATGTACCAGTAAGGTACCTCATGCATGTAGACGAGTGGTGTAAGGAACACGGGAAGTAGTCGACTCCGTACCACGGTCAACGACGCAAGATCGAACGAGAGCAGCTACTACCACAAACAGTCAAAGAGAAGAAATTTAGTTGAACCAACAACACAAAGGAATCAGAGAACAAATAATTAAGGACTATGAAGTGCAAAGAGCACGGATTGTTAAGTACAGACATTGGACATGTCTTAAGACGTTAGAGATTAAACTGTAAAGCGCAATAAGCACTAAACAGTAGTTTCAGATTAAGAATCGTCTTGAGAGAACACTAAGAATATGAATGTTAGATCTTCAGGGAGAATGGATAGACGAGTTACAACTCATTAAGGCCGTGAATATATAAAGATAACACGTGTCCACTAAGAGACCAATATTCCTAAACTGTAAGGAGGCAGAAGGATATACAATACTATGAACGATAAGAAAGGCAGTTAAGCCTAAGATTATCAGAGTCGCGCAGCGGAAGCTTGCAGACCAGTACTTTTGAGATTAGACCAAACTAAGTTAAGAAAATGGTATAAGAACCATTAAGAATCCCCGATGCAGAGACTAATCCATTAACATAGTTATGACCCTCTGATCGAATTATAAGTGAGATAGGTGACATGGAAGCTAGAATGCTCGGTGAGAATTAGACATCTTGAACCTATGTTCAAGAACGGTATAATGTTGATTACGTGGGCGTAATCCATTTTAAGGGGGGTAGAGCGAAAACCTCTTAGCGTATGTTTATGTATTGAGTACGTAAACTACGGTGTGCATAGCATAAAAGAATTTGAGAATTTGTTTTACATAAACATTTTGAGATAAATTATGGATATTGCGCACAAAAGATGCGAATACCATACATATTAAGTACCTATCTTGTTAACTCTGGTGTGAGTACAAGTTAAGAGAATTAGTGAAGAGGATTAAGGAGACTTAAGGAATATATGAGATATGAGTCGGTGTGAAACTACATGTGAGATAAGAATAAGACAACACTATGAGATATTATTTGATATGAATATGAGGTAGGAGATAGTAATGCTATGAGGTATAAGATGGTGAGAGTTGGTATGAGACTAGTATAGAACTTAGTAGGAATGAGAGCCTTGAGGTAATTACTAAGAGATGAATTAGGAATGTAGATGGACTGAGTCCACACCTTGGAGATGTAATGATTACGACTAGAATCACTAAAAGATAGAAAATTGGACATTAGTGAATTATTTGATGTTTGAAAATGACGTGGGAGGTGGAACTTGATTTTCTAGGGATCAAGGGAAACCGAACACAAATTGGGGTGGAAGGATGGTTCAACATTGATGCTGATCACATCAGGGTTGGATGATTCCTGAAACTCCCCATCAGTGGTCACAATTAAATCACGCAAAGGATAGAGGCATTAGTGTAAAATGAAATTGGAGTTGATTGTATTTTTAATTAGAGGAATTATTCCTCACATGACCTCGTAAAAAGGATTACATTTTTACTGAGTCTCGCCCATGAAGTCGAGGACGCACAAGCCTTTGTCTTCGGACCGGTGACATGGGGAGAGCAGAGTTGTTTTGTATTCTGGCCCATGGTGGCAAGGACGAACGAGCATTTGTCTACGGACCAGTGACATGGGAGAATACGATGAAAATTATGTGATTGTTTTAATCATCCAGAGGAACAAAGGGAATTTTGAGTGCTATTCATGCTTAAGCATGTTGTGTGATAATTGAAGGTAGGTATATGACAGACCTAATGAGTCAATAAGTTTAGGTACATATAAGTATGATCTATATGATCTATGAAAGGAGGTAAGCCATGTATTCTAATAAGATAAGATGCATGGGAACTTTGGGGACAAAGTTCTTTTAAGGGGGTAGATTGAAATACCCCAAACCTAAGTATGCTAATTAAACATAAATTTATGAGGTAATAAGGCTAAAACATGCCTTATAAAGATTGGTAGACAATTTAAACCAAGGAAAACACAAGAAAACGCCTTAAGGGCAATTTAGGCAAAAATGTGCTCTAAGCTTGGAGTGACTTTGATTAGCACCCAAATACCATTATAAGACTTTATTAACATGCTAATGGACATTTTAAATCAATTAACAAAGAAAACCAAGCTCAAAAACAAGCTTAAACACAAAATGTGCTTTAAGACTCCTTAAAGCACCTTTTTGAGAAATTGTCTTAGAAATGGGTTTTGAGTGGCTAAATGCCCATGATTACACCTTAATCAATATGAGTACTAATAAGTATCACATTAGGAAGTCTAAATCAATGGGAAACCAAAAATTTCACAAATTTGTGCACTAATTTGTGAATAGTGCCAAATAGTGCCTAGTTTAGGCTTTAGTCAACATAAGTCATTAAGTTGGTCAACCAAGACCATAAATATCCTACATACTAGGGGGGGACGGTTTTAAGTGTGGGGAGTCACCACATGAGCCAGCACATTAAGGAAAAGAAGAGGAAAGTAAAGAAAGTTACTATTTGCTTTTAAAAGCAAAATATCTTATACTAGGCTACCTCTCTCCTCTCTTCTTCATTTCTCTTCTTCTTCCACGGTTTTCTTCTTCTTCTCTCTGTTCTAAACCGTTCCCAAGCAGCTCCATTGTTGCCTAACCTTGCTTTGCCCACCAAATCTTCATTTTAGCTCCAAATCAAAAAGTAAGCATATATTTCTCTTAGTTGGAGCAAGCCCTTCGTTTCTATCTTTTCAAATCCTGAAAAAGCTTCATTTTTGAGCCATGGGAAAACTCCATTGAAGGGGGAAAAACTAGATTGAGGTGTTCATTGTCTTCTCCATTCATTCAAGGTAAGGAAAATGTAAGAAAAACCAAGTTTCCATCACTTTTCTTTCATAACCGAAATTCATCTCTTCATGGGACCTTGTTTTATCCCTTGTTCTATCTTGATTATATTCTCCAAAGACTTTAGGAGGTCTTGCCTTGCTTCATTATGAAAGCCATTCCAAAATTCAAAGGTAAACATACAGTTTTAAGCTTTAAAACACATATTTTAACCTAAGGATGAATTCTATGAGTTTAGGTGTATTGCTTAGTGCTCATTAGATTATTTGAATGTGGATTAGAAAATGGGCAAGAGGATTGAAGTCCTTGCCGAAATCCAATCAAGGAAACCTAAGGAGAGAAGTAAGAGAAGCTTGAGGAAAATAAGGTAAACTGCTTACCTAATGGTGGTTTAAGACTTTAAGGGGGGAGATTTAGATAAGTACTAATGTAGCTTAAAGCTTACATTATGTAATGGGTTATATAACCTAGGAAAAAGACTTTAAACAAGCTTGTGAACTTGTGACTAAGGAGCCAATGGGAATGCATTAGTAAGATAAGCTTAAGGTGAACTATGAGAACACTTATATTGCTATGGGAGCATTGTTGCGTGTATTTGCAGGTTGAAAGCTTTTATTGTGGGAAATTCAGTGTTTAAGTTTAAGTCATTTAAGGGCCTAAGAGCCATGTCATTTAAGAGCCTTAGTGCTATGCAATTTAAGATTATTGCACTATATTGAGCTTGTTGTGAATGAGTTGATTTGGGTGAGAAAATATGATGAGAAAGGATTTGATGTGGGTGAGGCGATTGAATGAGAAAAACAATGCATTTGGGCATGATAATATACTAGAGGAGCTATGGCAAAATTTGAGTAGAAAACAAAGTGTTTAAGTGGTGGTTGTGAGTTGATATGACCTAGGATTTACTAGGAGTCATTAAAAAGGAATTTGAGTGGAAATGAGTTAACTAAGGAGTTCTTAAGGGTTAGAGTGACCTAGAGTTGTCTAGGAGGAATTAGAGGATAGGTGGGTGGATTAAACACACCAAGATCATGGTGTGAGAATGTTAAGACTTGAGCAAAAATCTGGAGAAAATGATGTATAATGTTCTAAGATGATTCAGGTATGAACAAGGAGATATAACCATGAGAATCTTTGGGAGGCTTGTGTAAGGAAATAAAGAATACTAGTGGTGGATTAATAAGGTTCTAGTTGGATGATAATGTGAGGACTTGGGTGATGGAAGTGAAAATTGTAGGTGAATGTTGTAAATTTTCAAGGACAATGACTAGGAATGTACAAGGGTGTCTAACCATGAGCATGGTGAGTAAATTGAGTAAAGGGGATAGAAATGTCTAAGGAGGGTGTAGCATGGTCAAGATAAATGAAGAACAATGTTAAGGCGTTAAGAGGATGGAAAAGTAATGTATAGGTATGTTTGGGAGTTTAGGAGTGATGAGTAACAAATGGAAGGAGAGAAATCTGTGCATTGATATGCAAGATGACTTGAGGAAGTTTTGGTAAATGAATTGAAGGTGAATAATGATGTTTATGAAGTGGTCAAACTGTTAAGGAGGGAACACTTGGGTTGGTTGAAGTTTTGGTAAGGTTACAAGTTGGAAATGTAAGGAATTATATGATAAGTGTTAGTAGTTTTTGTAAGAATTTAGTAAATGTTTAAGGAGATCTTTGGTGGTTTTTTTAATGAGTTTGGTGGATGTTTTAAAGGTGATTTAAAGTGCATAAATGATGTTGGAGCACATTAGAACACTTGGGGTGGAGTTTGGGATGAATTTGACACTTAGAAATAAGTTTCTGGAGCCGACCTACCTTAGGACCGACCTTGGCAAGGTCGGTCAGGCTCAGGTTACATACGCAAGAAACTCTCTGGAATGGACCGACCTTAGGACCGACCATGGACAAGGTCGGTCGGGCTGGAAAACAATGAACAAAATGTTTCTGGAATGGACCGACCTTGTGGACCAAACTTGCAAGGTCGATCGGGGTAGAATTTTTTGACGATAATATGTCACTGGAATGGACCGACCTTGGGTAAGGTCGGTCGGTAAGGTCGGTCGACCCTTAAGAAAAAAAAAAGAAACCCTAAGAGAGTTTAGTGGTATTAATGGTACCCCATTAAGAGGGCAATGATGATTAGGAATATAAAGACCTAAGGGATTAAGTTAAGTATAAACTTAAATGTTTAAGGTTAAGTATGTAAGATTAAGTTTTAAAACTTAAGAGGTGTTAGGTGGGGATCTTTGATGGCTAAGTAAGTTAAATAAGTTGAGTAAAGTTAAGAAATTAACCACCCGATTCGATTAATGTTTTAGGGTTTGAGTAAGTGGAACTCCGGAGGAGAGTAAGCAACCGAACGACCAATGGTGAACGGTACAGTTCTTCTTGTGACCTGCTTTCTAATGAGGTGTCCCTCGGCTTGTGTGCTATCTATTTATGTGTGCCGGCTAAACAAGATAAAGCATGCAACCGGAACATTATGTTTAATGTATTGTTGTGTGATGTTTGAAAACTAACACAACTTACCGTGAGAACTTACTAACCAACGTTTAGTAAGGAATTGTGTGAGACTAAGGAACGCTCCCTAATATTAGTTTGTTAATAACCGAAAGAGGTTTAACCAACAAACACTGTCTTGAGACTACTACTAACTGGAACTTGGGGGGGAGTGAGGAATCCGGGACTGACTCCGGTCATGCATGTTAAGGAAAGGGGGTCGGTATCTAAAGCAGATCCGACTTCCGCTTAAGGACTTGTCTTCGGACTTGTTTCCTAGGGTCGGTTGCCGGCTCAGGTCCAATGTAGCTGAACACAAATTGGGGGTGGAAGGATAGTTCAACACTGGTGCTGATCACATCAGGGTCGGATGACTCCTGAGACTCTTCACAAGTTGCCACAATTAATTACAGTCAGGATAAGCAAATCTACCGTATACTGGTTACAAACAACTAGCAACAATTTAACAATATGGTGTTAAATAAAAATACTCGTGACTAACAGCTCACCCTTGTACATATTAAATCATACAGAGAATTGAAGAAGAAATATGATCACATAACGATCAATACCAATAATACACACTACCAATCTACACCAGATTATGACGAACACCAGAAAAGTTGTAAAACATATTAGTCCACAGTTGGACCAAAAATTGAAAAGAACAATTCAACTGTAACACGGTTATTACCAATAGCATTCGCTACAATAAACACGAATTTATGTTTAACGCATGAATAATTACCACCCCTGGGCACTACCTCTACTGTAACACCCCTACCATTAATACTATCATTACCGTCCAATCTCCTCGTACTTCCCGAGTCACGCAGCGGATACATACTTACTTACAATGGGTGATACAATGCCGTTAGCCACCCACGTGACTAACAAGGCTACTACTATTACATACAGCATCGGTCTGATGGACCGGAATCCCGAGTACTACACATCTACAATACATACTCCATTCTCCAGTTCAATACTACTATATTCCATTCAACACGTTACTCCTTTACAATACCATACCATACAATATACATAACCGAGTTTACTAGGTTCCCAATACAAATACAATGTTTTCTCCAAGTTCATATGTACTCATTATGAGTCTATGTTTACCCATTTCTCACAACTACCTACTTTCTAAGTACAAGGCGTGCCGCCGGTCTCCTACCTTGATCACATCCGCTTCGGGTACCTGCACACTAAAAAATGTCCCCCGAAGGGGTCAGCTTTCGCCAAGCATGATAACCGCATACCCCGCGTACTAGTGAGGGTACGCCGACCACTTGGTCGAATACATGCGGTTCGTTTTCATACAAACATATATGCATACATGCTCTTATACGCGATACAATAATACTCACACAGCGTACATACATACAATTCATTTCATACAAGGAATACAATATAAACCAACCGATACATACTTACCTCTTTCTGAATTACACATACACATCTCATGCACAATATACAATATTGTTAGCTCCATTGGTCCACCCGGGTTAATCGGGTGGAGATTACTCTTTTACTCGTTACTTCATACATACGCATACATACTCATACATACTTACAGATCCATACTTACTTACTCTTACTCTTACTCAAGTTAAGTCGTCGGGACCTCCGGCCCTGGGGACTACTCCGTCCCACCTCCGGGATTTACTTGACTCACCAATCCGGGATGCTACCCATTTAAGGGATTTGGGCCGCGGACCAGTTAAGAGTCAGGAATTGCAGCCAACCTCTTGTGACTCCGCATCCTCACGCGTGGCCGAAGCTATATCGGACTTGTACTCATTCCAATTTACTCACTTAAGTTAGGAGTTAGATAGTTAGGAATTAGCACAAGTCAACATCCAAGCCACAATAATACAATACACATATACACATACATACGAGGTACAATACATTACACAAGTACAATACGGGGTTCGAATACCATTCATCATCATTCATATATTTCATGAATTATACAAACTAGTGCTCAAGACAATAAATATCAAGCACAACATAAGTCAAGCACAGGTAAGTGCAATATAGTCCGATTCATGCATTTATCTTATTTAGGTGGTCAAATAAGCACACAAATCGGGGTAACCAGATTAGGATACAGGGCATGAAGAAATCATACCTTTCACCGTTGTACTTGTATCCCAACGTTCCTTCGGTGTTCACAAATCAAGTTCCTATGATATACATGTAATTGAATGATTACTCTAACTATCATGAACTTAATTCGATCACTCTTACATTTCCTAATTCATACTTACTCAGTCTTTGCCTGCCTTACACTTATTTTTCGTGCACTTTCTTTTCATTACTTATCCATGGTTTACTTACATAGATATATACATATGTATAGGTGGGTATACATATATATATATATATACTAGTTATAATCCTATAGTTTTTTTTTTGTAAGTTAGGGCTGTCCGACCCACCGTCCGACCCAACCTATGGGTCGGACCATTCCAGTAAGTTTCGGTTCTGTTATCCAGACTCCGTCCGACCCACTGTCTGACCCAGACTCTGGGTTGGACGAAGTCAGTAACTTCGTCCTCGAAAAATTTTTGCCTGTCCGACCCACGTCCGATCCACGGCTCTGGGTCGGACCGTTCCAGAAGGATTTATTGCCGTTGCCTAAGCCCCGTCCGACCCACTGTTTCGGTTTAACTTAATGTTCATATGTTTACAACTTTCTTAATTACCTCTCAAACTTGTTTACACCTTTAATGACCTTTAAACATCATTAATTACGTCCTAATTATCTTATACTATCATTACCATTTACTTCCTTACCTTAATACCCATTTAGTGTACTTAGTTTTACAATTTTAGGTTGGTCCGGGACCTTGTCCAGGTCTTAAGTCCCGGACCAACTCATGGTCTAACTCTCGGCGTGTTTTAATGGTATGGTCCGGGACCTTGTACAGGGGTCAAGTCCCGGACCCAAACACTGAACAAGTCTCGGCCTATTTTACAGGGGTGGTCCGGGTCCTTGTATGGGACTTAAGTCCCGGACCACCACCTGCTGTAACTCTCGACCATTTTTAATACCCTGGTCCGGGTCCTTGTACAGAGGGTAGGTCCCGGACCCTGCTACAGATTCAACCGATTTTACATTTTCAAAGTCTGTTACATTCTTTAACTTTGCCCAATTAATTCTCCATTGTTCCTACACTTAATCCCACATGTTTTAGCACCTAATTAGTCACCTAAACATGTTTAAATCCATTACTAACTCATTACTCCTTTCCATACTAATTCTCACACCAATTCTCCACATTTACCTTTCAACACTTACAATGTTCTTCTAAGTTGCATTTTGCTACAGATTTAAACTCTCACCTTCTACATCTTTAGCTCCCTCTTACAATGTCATTTCTATAGTTTACAATACACTAGTTATCTCTCCAAACCTACCCACCAAACAGCTCTAACAAAATCTGTTACAAGTGCATGGTTTCACCTAGTTTCTAGTTTTCTTAAGTGTTCTAATTCTAGGCAAATTTTGCCATAGTCTCCCCTACATTTTTATACTCTCACCACATATTCTAGTTCACAATTCAACACTTACTTCACCTGTTTCAATAGGCATCAATATACAAGTTTTCATACACCATTTCCAAACACTAAACACCACTAAAAATTCCTGCACATCACCTCCCATTCCCAATCTGTTTGTAACAGTTTTAAATGGTTCTCAAAGGTTCAAAACACTTGCATTCTCTTACACATTATACTACTAATGCATTACCATTTTACAATACACATTTTCATTTCTAAAAATCTGTTACATACTCATTTACAAAGCTACACAAAGGAGAGTATATTTACCTTGCTCTCTTCTACTAGTTTCTTTTCTTCCTTCCTTCTTCTTCTTCTTCTTTCTTTCCTCTCTCCCTCTCCACTGATTTAGCAATACAAGTTCTCTAACACTACAACCCATATATTCACATTTCAATACACCATACTAATACACAATTTAACCCTAACCATTATGTAAGTTCTAATATAGGTTTTAGGGTTTAGAAATTATATTACCTTCCAAGAGTGCAAGAGCTGTTTAGGATAGCTCAAGAACAAGACTTCTCACTCTCCCAAGAAGCCAAAATCGGCTATAGCACAACGAACCAAACAAGGTCTTAGTCTACATTTTCGTTTTGCCTTTGAGGCTAGAAAAAGATGGAGTTTTTAAGGATATTTTTACCTCAATAGAACAAGGAGAATGAGGGCCTTCTAATGGTGGTCTTGAAGCTCCAAATGGGGTGTACCCATAAAAACGAAAGTTCTCCTTTTTGATTTTTGAAAAGAGAGAAATGTTCCTCTTGATGAGAGGAATCCAATGGTGTAGTTTTTGTAATTTTTGGAGAAGGTTCAAGAAGGTTACAAGAGGAGAGAAGTGAATATTTGTGTTGGTTTCTCAAGCCCCCCATGGCTGTCGCAGGAAGAAAGAAAGAAGAGGGAAAAATTCAGAGAGTGAGGGAGTGGGTTACGTGAGGAAGAATGAGAATAAGGGAATTGGAGAGAGTGTGAGAGTAAATAAAGTAAGGTGTTACTTTATTGTTTTTGTTTGTTTGTGTATTAGAGAGGATGTGTGAGGGAGTGTGAGAGGGGGTCCAAATCGGACACACCAGCCCCCATGTGGGTTTTGAATTTCTTTTTACATTATTGGACACATAAGTTTTGGTTATTTATGTTTCTACCCCACAACTTCCCGTTTTTGACAGTTTTTACTAATTTCTCGTTTTCTTGATTTTATTGGTTCTAAAGCTTCACTAATATTTATTACTGACTATTTAGTTGACCAAAATTGTTACGAGTCTATTTGACCCGCTTAAAGACTCGTTTTCCCGGTTACCTCGAAAAACGTGCTTTAAGGTTCGTTAGTGATTTTAATCCATTTTAAGGATTCGTTTTCTTCGGGATTTGTTCCCTCATATTTATTTAGACTTAATTAAGCCTTTAGAATCCTTATAATACGCTAACCGAGGTCTCATACCTCATATGGTTATTTAACGCTTATTTAGCGTTTTTCACTTTTTAAGCGTTTCTTTATTTCTTTTGCATTTATTTTCCCTTACCAATATTTCTTAATCATTATTAGGCTCTTAAATACCTATTAGGATAATTTAATCGCCATATTTAAGGTCGGGGTATTTCATCTACCAAGGAGTGCCATGTACGATCATGTACGATTATGTACAATTATGAGCGAACAAAAGTCAAGAATAAATTTTATGTGTATTATCATGATCATACTGATTATGGGACAAGTTCCAAGTAAAAGAGTGGCTACCGCCATTGGCATTCCACCATGAAAAAAGTAATAATTATGTGGGTATACAAAAGGCATGTCGTCTACTATTAGTACGACTGTTAGTGATAAGGGATATGTGAATTAAACAACGGCAAATCGCCTAAACAATAATACAAATATCCGAGTGTAACCAATGATATAAAACAACCAAACTAGACGCTAAATAGCGTAAGTTAAAGTAAGCACTTAATGTACTAGTAAATGGGCGTAAGCCCGGGAGGACGGGGACACCGCCTCCGGTTACCTTTAAATGTAGGTTACCAGGAAAACGAGGTCTAAATCAATATAACGACTAACAAGTAATGTTTAGAAACAAATACCATAAGGACTTCCATAAAATGGAGTCCGGTACTACATTAAATGATATGATCCAGAAAATATAATGAAGTTAAGGGGATTACGGTACGTACCGTAAACAGCATAAATAATATGCTAATTAATTACTAAGCGCCAAACCGCGCACATGAGACTTGGCTAATAACAGTTGACCCAATAAATGAGTAACCCCAATAAAGAAATCACTAAACAATAAACAATAACAAACTTACGATACGAGAACTCAAAGATTCTCTTAAAGAAATTAACAAACCATTAACAATAATATACTCAACAGCAAGGAGGAGAAAACCATCTCCCATTATTACAGTACGACTCATACCTTAATGAACATCTGTTAATACAAATATACGAACCCATACCCATTGGGCAGGAAACCCAGGGAACCGAACATTCCCATGGGAGACCCCCAACACCAACAAGAACGGAGATTGACAACAAAATACTTCACGAACGTGTGACGGACACTACGAGTCTATAAACGAGTTATAGGACAACCACACTCCATGGGAGCTTGTGGGCCCGACAGACTCATTCCTGAGTTAGTCGAGTAAGTAGCAATGTATCCGTACGGTGCCCCATACACGTAGACATGTGGTGAAAGGAACACTGGGAGTATTCAACTCCGCACGAAGGTCAGGAATGTAAACCCAGACCAGTGCAAATAACCACCTAGAATAATTAATGAATAAAACCCCAGTTTAACTAACGAAGTGAATGGAACCAATAACCTGGAATGTAAAATGACCAAGCCATAACTCCGCAAAGGAATGGCTAACACACAGTGGAAAGAATTGATAGTAAATTAAACGACATACAAGAAGACCTAATAAATGGGCTAATGAGAATATGATACACAAAAAGGTTCAATAACCGTTACATTAAAACAATTCAAACATTTGGAAAGAACCATTCAATTATTATAATCATTACCCTTAACAGGGCAAAGAGAGCACTGCTCTCCAAATACAAATAATATAAACAACAATACCAAATGGTATCATAATTATGTATGTTCAAATTAAGGACAGTGATACATTCTTAACCAGGAAGAGGTTGAACACAAGTGCATTATTGTTTAATATACGATAAAGGCAAAGCTAGTACACTAGCGGATGCTCTGCACCTTAAAGAGAATACCACAATAAATATACAACCATCAAGTTGGCTGGAATATGGTGCGCGCGGAAGCGACCATTACAACTGCTATATGAATGAATAAACACAAACGAGTAAAACTCGCACAAAACACAATAACGAGAAATAAGTTTTATGGCAGGCTATACAACAACCTGGACAGTTAAAGGACATGCTCCAAAATAACTACCGAGTTCAAACCATAACTCAAATATAAATTTACAAATATATAATGATATTCCTTGTGGAAAACGTGTGAATATAAAAAGATAAAATATAACTGAGGAAATACCTCAACTGCAAAAAACATACCCGCACGGGATGTCAAATAGTGTAGGACACAAATGTGACTATGACAATGGATTCTCTAATAAACGGGATAAACCATACAAAGAATGTTGCTAAACCGGCACACAGGAAGCACAATATATACCAATGGGAAATACATAATAAATATTACAATTAAATACCTTACTCCGGAACAAACACCGAGAGACACGGGATTACAAGAATCACCCCCGTGCATTATTAACGACATGTCTTAAAGAAAATTTTATAACTTTTGCAAAACGGCACTGAATACAAATGATTATTAACATCATACTTCATCTCAACTTTATACCGACGAGTGAAAATAAAAAAGACTTGAATTATATTGCGCACTAGCGATCCAAAATACCGATATACCATTTCGATCCGGTCGTGTGCACATATAACTAATGTTACCGCACCGACTGAGATACCTCTATTTCCAAATTAACAAAGACCGTGAACGGCACCGTCATAATGGAACAACATCAGCAATAAACTGCTGCCAATAAACCATCTAAGATAACAATAGAACGAAGGGCGTATTAGCCTCATATCCGTGGATCTGCACCTCAATACGGAGCGAGTGGGCCCAAATAGAACATGGTTGAGACAGCGCACCAAGTACTCCATGCCTTTGGCTGGAAATATACGCGTCTCACCTTTCTCATAACCTCTTTTAGAATCGAATGCCTAAGATCGACCCGTCTCTCAATACGAGAATTCCATGAGACCCAAATATCCAGCTCTCTTTAGTAGCGGCTGTTGTATACTTGTGGGGTACGAGGGTGTAACCCTTTTTAAGGGGGATAGAGCCTCTTGATTGTGCACAGTGTGTGCACCAATTTTAATGAGTCGTATGCGGGGCATACAATAAATTTTTTTTTGTTGTGGTTTTTGGTTGTTTGTTCGCATGCGGGGCTTGCATTGTTTGATCGTTCGTGCATTGCACACTTTTGAATGTATGTGTTGTACGTATCCATGAGATACTTATATGATGATGTGATGAAGTATCTGAAAGATACATGTGATATATACATGTTTATGTTATGGTTTTACAATCCTTCATATAGTATCGCCTAGATACTGAATGGATCATGACTATGGAACAATGAAATGTGGAATGTGGAATTTAGTGGACACCTCGAGGAGGTTGTCAAGATGGTTAAAACTGATAGGAAACGATGGTGCTGATGGATCACCTATATCCATATATTTGAATTAACGCCACACTTGAGGGCTATGTGCAATATTAGCACAACACATTATGCGTGAATGTTACATCACATAGATGTACATTATGGGAATCATGGGTAGATACATTATATACCTATTTAAGAAAGATGACTTCGGGACGAAGTCTTTTTAAGGGGGGTACACTGAAATACCCCTAATTAATTAAAAAATGATTAAACATTTAATCAATTAAATTAAGGCCTAAACATGCCTTAAAATCAATTTAAAAACAACAATGGTCAACATAAAGCAATTATTGCACCTTTTGACCGTTTAGGGTAAATATATACCCAAATGAACTCCTTAGGACCTAAAATTTTTTCCTAAGCATATTAAAACATAAATGAATGTACTAAAATTATTGGACAACACTCCAACATCAAGAACCAGCATTAACATACATAAAAGTCACTTAGAGCAAAATGTGCTCTAAACAAGCTTTAAAGGTCATGTGACCTCCATTTGATTCCAAATAAAATTCCTAAGCTTAGTAATCATGAAATGGATGTAATTAATCAATTACCAAAGAAAACCAAGCTCAAAAACAAGCTTTAACACAAAATGTGCGCTAAGCTTCCTTAAAGCACATTTTTGTGAGATTGTCTCAAAAATGAGTTTTGTTTGATTTTAGGGTCTTGATTACCCTTAATTATACTAATGTGACATAATGTATCACATTAAAATATCTAAATCAAAGTTTTCAAAAAAATCAAAAAAAATGTGCATTGATTTGTGAATAGTACCCAAAATAACAATTATTTCCTTAAGCTAGTCAATGGTCAACTACCAACCATTGACCTTGACCAATTATCACCGTTTAATTACCAGTTTTTTTCCCATCTCTTAGCCGGCCATATACTTATATATACTTATGACTCAAAAGTAGCTTTTTGTTCAAAGGAGATAAGTACTACTATAATATAAACTAAAAAAACTTATCTCCCCCACGTTGCCTTATCAATTCTGCCTGCCTGATTAACCATCCTTATCCATTAGCCACATAAATTTATCTACTAATGAGTCAGCAACTACTACTTCTTAAACCGTGAGTTTTATTACATTTCTATACCAAATTTCATTAACGTCAAATTAAATCATTCCCACCTTCATCACTCACTTCCGCCAGCTCATGAAGCTTTCCCCCATCTTAAGGAAACCACTAAAATATCTAGGCATGAGTCATTACTAACTATTCACCTAATTATGACACTTATCCTTTAAAAAGCCAAAAAGAAGACTTCTTACCTCACTACCTCCTCCCAGCCGAGCTCAGCCACACCAAACCCTCCCTTTTCTCCTCCTTGACGTGTTCAACCAGCAAGGTTCAAAGGAGGATCAAATTTGATTAAGGTAATCACTAATGATGTGATATAACCCAAATTCTTCCTCTTTTCTTCTTCTTTCAACTAATCTGAGTTGTAACCTCTTCCATTCACATATGTAGTGTGTATTAAGGATAAAAAGAGGAGGGGTAGTCGGCTGAAACAAGTGAAGAAGGAGGGGAACTCAAAACTATCTAAAATGAGGTAAAAACATGCTTAATGCATGTAATCTTTGTCCCTCTTCATTTCCGAAAATTTCTCCTACATTCCTAAGCTTATTCTCTTCTTCCTTGCATGGAAAAATCTGAGGAGGCACCAACTCCATGAAGGGTTAGCTCATTTGGAGTTGAGGAACTTCTAAGAATTTCATTTCATAAGGTAAAACCCTAGGTTTATTACCCTTGTCATTACCTGTTATATACCTATAGTTGTGTGGTATTCTAACACCTTGAAATGTCCAAAAAAATTCAGGCGCACAACAGCCCCTTGTACTCTCTTATATTAAGGTAAATTTATGTCTAAGCCAAGCTAGTATTATACCTAAATTAACTACTAATATCATTAAACTAATACAAGTGTTTTTTTTTTCTTGGCATTATGGTGGCGCATGGCTGTTGGGTGCTTGGAAAATTTCTGCACAAATGTAGAGATCAACCCACGTGAAAAAAAAATTAATTAGCAAGTAAGTGGACCACCTCTAAGTAATACCTTAATCAAGTTCATGTGTAAGTTAAAGTTAAAAAAAACTAATTCAAATATATTTACATGTGTAGCTGTGAGCTTTGGAAGAGCTTGGCTAATTTAATTGATTGAAAATCAAGTAAGTATGCAAACCTAATATATTATCAGGTTATTATGTCATTTGGTTGCATTATACTGTAAGCCGTGAATTTATAAGTCATAAAATGACCTAACCATGTGCTTAAATGTTGTATAACATTTTTGGTTAGTTCACCTAAGGTTTGTGTGACATATAATGTCATAGAAAGTAATATAAATAGTTAAGGTACAAATTATAATTATTTGGAGTGAAATATATTGCAGCCGTGGGTTATTTAGGGGTTAGATAATTTAATTATGTATTACAATGTTACATAACATTTTTGGAGTGTTTACTTAGTGTGCAAATGGCTTATGAAGTCAAGGAAATAATTTATAAGGCAAGAATATAATTTTAGAAAATATTTAGGTGTAAATGATCTAAGCCGTGAGGTTGTTATGTCCTTTATGACATTTATAAGTAATTTATATTATATATTAGGGTTGGAACAAAGCCATGTATTTTAGGCTATTTAATTTATGTTATATTAAAGTTTAAAATGAATTTAAAATGTCAATAAATATTACCGTATGAAAGTTGGGGTTGATTTGTAATTAAAATAAAATTTTGGAGGTTAAATAAAGATTATAGCCGAAAACTATGTATTAAAAACTACTAAAATGAATTTTGTAAAATTTGATAAAATATGGGGTCAAAATGTAATTTCTAGAAATTTTGGGTTAAAACCGTAAATAAAGAAATTCTTGGTCAAACCGGTAGTAAATGGGTCAACATTGACCAAGTTAAAAGCCTTGACCAAAATTTATGACATAAGTAGTTAATTTATAAACCTATAATAACAATATAAGCCAAATAGTGAATTTGCAAAACTATTGGGGTATAAAACATAATTACCGAAAATTTAGTGTTCATATGGTAAATAAAATAGTTTATATCATAAGTATAAAGTTTGGGAATTTTTGTACTTATATAAATTATTATATTGATACTAGTGTATAATATATAATTTTGTGACATATAGAAAGTATATTATATAAAGTGTGGTGAATATGTAATCAAGGGAAAATTCTGGGCGGAAAAAGAAATTAAAAAGAGTATATGGTCTGTTCGGAATTAATGAGATACCAAACTATAGGTTATACAAAATTATAAACATTAATACCATATGTTATAACCTATATGTAACTTAGGATAATATATGTGGTAAATGTGTAAATATAAAAACTAAGGTTGCTGGAAAAAAATAAACCAAACAGACCATGGGTCTGTTCGGTTATTTACAAATATAAAAACTATATGTTATAATGAATTAATGGAATAAAATGTTATAATATATAGTATGTATAACATTGTGTGGTATATGTGACAAGGATGTAAACATGATAATATAATGGTGCTGAAATAAAAATTAAAATCAGACCATAGGTCTGTTCGAATTTTGGAAGTATAAAAACTATATGATATAATTATTATAATGTTTGAATGATATAATGTATGGTGTATATAACATGTTATAAAATATGTGGTGGAATTGTAATAAATATAAAGTATGTGAATTGAAAAGGAAATAAAATATAACCTATGTGCCTCTCGGCCATAAATGAAGTTTTATTAAAACTATAGGTTATAATATGTTATAAAGTCTTAATGTTATAAAATATGATATTTATAACATGGTGTAATAATGTGTGGTTATATTGTAATAAATGAAAACTATGGGAGATGGAGAAATAACAAGTATATAACATATAGGTCATTTCGGCAATTAAATGTAGTTTGTAAAACTATATATTATAAAGTTAAATGAGATATAAAAATATCATATTATATGGTATAAGATATAAGAGTAACATTGTATGATTTTATGTGGTCAAAACATAGTTTATAAATTATATGTTAAAACCGCATGTCACCACATTTAAGAAAGATTATAAACTATGGTTTACAATGATATAATACTATAGATATTATATAGAATTAATGTGATTAAATGAAACAATTACCATTAATAATATTCACATGAAATAATGTGACAATTAATGGAAAAATGGAGTTTATAAACTAAGGTTAGTATAAAATAAACCTTAGGAAATTATAATACATGTAATGGAATGTTACATAATATTAAGATAAAATTCTTAATATGAATTGCATAAAATAATGCAATAAATGGAAATAATCATCTTACACAAGGTGATAATAATATAACATATAATATAAGTGTATAAATCATGAGATAATAATGTATAGGTGTGCAATATAAATGAATGCGCAAGCATATGCTAGAAATATACACATATTAATTAAATGGTAAAGTTGGAACTATATAATATAGTGCATGCATACATGCAACTATATATTAAGTGACTAAATCAAATAAAAACAATACATGCATATATATATATATATATATGGGTGTGGAACCGAGAGCATATAATATAAATATATGCAATATGGTGCTAACGTCATATGATAATTAATGACAAGTGTTATGACATTAGTATAAATATATACTACAAGTCATACAATTACAAATTTAAAACATAGCTTATTAAGATGAGTAATGAAATGTATAATGTATGGTACAATATTAAATGGCTAAATATTAATGTCATAAAACATTAGAGCACAAGCATAAATTGCGATGCAAATTAACGTTGCATGAATACATGCAACTATATATTATGATGGTATATTCGTATACCTAACCGGAACGGTTGAATCAATACATAAGTAAAAACGTGAATATATATATTTGTATACTCGTAAGTATAAGGAATTAATCCTAACATTTGAAGACGCTACAACTAAGACGTCTTTATAACCGACTCATTTAAAATAAACCCGGACTTTGGTAATTAATACGTACTACGACTGACGAGTTCGTATAACGATACCTTAACAAATAACTGTTGAAATGCGGGGATGAAAGGTCGGGATTATTTGTGTTGTTCGGACTTACCGAGCTTAAATAAGTCATGTGGATTGACTTATGGTGTGTTTGATATCTAGATCGTGTCACCGACGACGGCGCTCGACGAATTAGTGGTCTACTGCGCAACCTAGGTCCTTGGTGAACGGTATGTAAATGGGTCTGATCCGAGATGTCTTGAGGACTTCCTCGGGCTCGGATATGTGTGCTGTATAACGAGTGTGATGCATGTATGTATGTGTGTATGGATGTATGTTATGGGATGTTAATTGTTTATCTTTCCGCATTATTTAATTATGCACGAACGTCCTACGGGACTAATACTACGTCGACTATAGATCGACTTATATAAAACACATATGCGTTTAATGTGTTGTGATTGTTGCTAATGGATGTAACACACTTAATAATATGATTGTATATGTATACTAACCTAAGTAAAATACTTGGACGAGATACGACATCGTCGATTCTCTAGAGCTTTGACTCGAACATGGAATACTACCTAGAATGATTCTAGGCATGCGTAAGACCCATAGGGCAGCCAACAAATAAGTGATGTTCTCCATATTTAAAACTGAACGGTTTAACTGACTAACTAAGTCAACAGTGGAGTGTGGATAAACGTGGATGGTTTACCTTAATCCAGTTAGTCATTGGCTACTGGTCGCGCGTTGAGATCTCTTGAGTTAACCCGGATCGGGCTTACTCTGGTTTAACCTGTTCGAGCCTAGATAGATCGACAGGTATGGTGATAACATGGGCACCTTTAAAAGGCAAAATATGGACGATTTTAAAAAGGCAAAGTGAATGAGCACCTCGTGTGCATGGGACTACCGTCCAGTGAGGTTAATTCGGGATGTCCTAACTTGACTCCCGACAGTGCTAACAAAATGTGTAAAGTTATGTAAGGGCCCGGGGGGCCGTATGTGGAGTTGGTATGGATGAACGTTACTGACGGCTATGTGTTTATCGTTGTTGTGATTGGGTGCTTTGTGATTGAATGTATACAGTGGTGTGTGAATTGTAATGCTTGCATTCACTGTTTACTTTACCGCCGATCATGTGTTTACAGCCTTATATACATGTACACCGGTAAAGCATGTAACGAACTTAATAATGGCGACCTCGACTATTAAGTGACCAATAGGGTCCAGGCTCGGCATACTCAGCGTTTATCGTTGAGCCTTTATGGCATTGCTGCAGGTGACGATTACCACGGAAGCCGAAGAGCGGGACCCGGGTAGTTAGGAATTTAATTACCGTACGAGATCTCACAATGTATTAGGATGATTATTAGTTTAAAGTGTTAATGGAGTTGTATGCAGTTGGGATTACATAGACGCTCACTTGTCGTTTAAGTTACAGTGGTTTAGATTGTTGTATAGGTTAGTATCTCGTTGTCACTGCGGTTATGTATATATTACCAGTGTTTATTATTGTTTAAATTATTTCTGCTTCTTTACTCGTATGGGCGAGTAATGGCATGTGACACCCGAGTGAGGTTTATTGTCGTGTGACTTCCGCTGTGAGTCGTTTGTAATTAATGCTACGTGAGTGGTTGTTACGTGATTACGAGTGGGGTGTTACACTTAACCTTAAACATTTAAGTTATACTTAACTTAATCCCTTAGGTCTTTATATTCCTAATCATCATTGCCCTCTTAATGGGGTACCATTAATACCACTAAACTCTCTTAGGGTTTCTTTTTTTTTCTTAAGGGTCGACCGACCTTACCGACCGACCTTACCCAAGGTCGGTCCATTCCAGTGACATATTATCGTCAGAAAATTCTACCCCGACCAACCTTGCAAGTTCGGTCCACAAGGTCGGTCCATTCCAGAAACATTTTGTTCATTGTTTTTCAGCCCGACCGACCTTGTCCATGGTCGGTCCTAAGGTCGGTCCATTCCAGAGAGTTTCCTGCGTATGTAATCTGAGCCTGACCGACCTTGCCAAGGTCGGTCCTAAGGTAGGTCGGCTCCAGAAACTTATTTCTAAGTGTCAAATTCATCCCAAACTCCACCCCAAGTGTTCTAATGTGCTCTAACATCATTTAGGCACTTTAACTCACCTTTAAAACATCCACCAAACTCATTAAAACAACCACCAAAGATCTCCTTAAACATTTACTAAATTCTTACAAAAACTACTAACACTTATCATATATTCCTTACATTTCCAACTTGTAACCTTACCAAAACTTCAACCAACCCAAGTGTTCCCTCCTTAACAGTTTGACCACTTCATAAACATCATTATTCACCTTCAATTCATTTACCAAAACTTCCTCAAGTCATCTTGCATATCCATGCACAGATTTCTCTCCTTCCATTTGTTACTCATCACTCCTAAACTCCCAAACATACCTATACATTACTTTTCCATCCTCTTACACCTTAACATTGTTCTTCATTTATCTTGACCATGCTACACCCTCCTTAGACATTTCTATCCCTTTACTCAATTACTCACCATGCTCATGGTTAGACACCCTTGTACATTCCTAGTCATTGTCCTTGACAATTTACAACATTCACCTACAATTTTCACTTCCATCACCCAAGTCCTCACAATATCATCCAACTAGAACCTTATTAATCCACCACTAATATTCTTTATTTCCTTACACAAGCCTCCCAAAGATTCTCATGGTTATATCTCCTTGTTCATACCTGAATCATCTTAGAACATTATACATCATTTTCTCCAGATTTTTGCTCAAGTCTTAACATTCTCACACCATGATCTTGGTGTGTTTAATCCACCCACCTATCCTCTAATTCCTCCTAGACAACTCTAGGTCACTCTAATCCTCAAGAACTCCTTAGTTAACTTATTTCCACTCAAATTCCTTTTTAATGACTCCTAGTAAATACTAGGTCATATCAACTCACAACCACCACTTAAACACTTTGTTTTCTACTCAAATTTTGCCATAGCTCCTCTAGTATTGAAATACCCCGTATTTAAAAATAGTGATTAATTAGGCTAATAAATAATTTTGGAAGCTTAATTAAGTGCAAATAATTATGAGGGAACAAATCCCGAAGAAAACGGATCTTTAAAACGGTTTAAAACATTACCGAACCTTAAAGCGCGTTTTTCGAGGTAACCGGGAAAACGTGTCTTTAAGCGGGTCAAATAGACTCGTAACAATTTTAGTCAACTAAATAATCACTAATAAATATTAGTGAGGCCTTAGGACCAATAAAATCAATAAAACGAGAAATTAGTAAAAACTGTCAAAAACGGGAAATTGTGGGGTAGGAATATAATTAACACAAACTTATGTGTCCAAGAATGTAAAAAGAATTTAAAACCCCCCTTGGTCTCTGTGTGTGTCCGATTTTCTTCACTCACACACACTCACCCTCTTCTCTTTTACTCACAAACAAACAAAACAATAAAGTAACATTTACTCTCACATTTTTCTCTCTCCTAACCCATTCTCTCTTTTCCTCACGTGGACCAGCACCCTCACTCTCTCTTTTTCCTCTCTTCTTCTACCTCCATGCGATTTCCATGGCTGCTTAAGAAAAACAACACAAACCCACCTTCTCTCCTTTGTAACTCCCTCCACACTTCTCCAAAAATTACAAAAATTACACCATTGTAATCCCCTCCTCAAGAGCTACATTTTCATCCTTCCAAAATCCAAAAATAACCATTTTCGATTTTGAGGGTATATCCCATTTGGAGTTTCAACACCACCATTAGAAGGCCCTCCTTCTCCTTGTTCTTCTAAGGTAAAAATATTTTGAAAACTCCATCTTTTTCTAGCTCTTGTGGGCAAAACGAAAATCTAGACTAAACCCTTGTTTGGTCTCTTATGTTCTAGCCGATTTTGGCTTGTTGAAGGAGTTGGAAACCTTGTTCTTGAACCACTCCAAGCTTCATTTGCACTTGCTAACAGAGATTTTAGTAGGAAAAACTATATACAAAATGAATAAAATAATAACCTAATCCTACAACTCTACTACGGGTAGCAAAATAAAACCCGGTCGGAGTATAGTGTAATATATTACGACCGAGAGTATCGAACCCAAGGGACTTATAGAAAATTAGTCCTAATCCGGTAATGACCTATTCTAAAGCAAGGGGGGAAATTGAATGTAATTCTAAACTAATTAAAACTAACTAAACTATGTGGTAATTACAATGAAATTATTCTTGATCTAGGGAGTAAAACCATCTAAGTATCAATATGAATTCGAAACATAACACAAGCCTTCGAATTAACCAACAACTGATCACGCCGGGTGTCCTGCCGGATACCACTTGCACGGCATATTCAAAGACATTGAATACGCCGGACAATGGTTACCCGGCAGTGCATCCGGCATAGTCATAATGCATATTCTTTCTCCAGTTTCCGGGTAGAAAACAGAAGACTCATCCCTATTAACAATCCGAGCATATATCATGCCACGAAATGAACAAAAGGAAATGGGAAAAGTGGGTTAATTCTCACTCTTACTACTAACTTCTTAACTCATAAAAAGGGAGTAGGAAGACCATTAAGAGAGTCTAACCTATCTTACTTGGGTTTTATCTTCCACAAGTAAGAATTGCATGAAGAGAAAAAGAGATCAACCAATTCTCCTTCATTAAGAACCTTACTCAAAATAAACTTGAAATTATATTAGAAGAAACACATTGTTTTACAAAGAGAGTTTCATTCCCTAACCAAAGAACAAACAAAGAATTCCTACTCCACCATCCACACAAATAGAGAGAGAGAAAACACAGGAGATAAGAAGATTTGATATAGCCTTAACCCGCCATGGACTCTTCTCTTCGCGTGGAAAGTTGCATAGAACTTCCTTGGACACCAACACCTGGAGGAGTGCGGAAATGGTGATGTGAATGGAGTGTATTATGATGTTGAAGTGTGCCAAATGATGAAGACTCACGGCCTATTTATAGGGCTTCAAAATGTCTCTTGCCGGGCGTCGTGCCGGATCATTGGTAGCCGGCACACATGGGAAATGTGCTTAACTGTTAACGGTCGAAACCGTCAATTCTGCGCGAAACAATACATATGCCGGGCAGGAGCTACCCGGCATCACACCCGGCACCACGTGCAAAATGTGTTGTCTAACCGTTAATTAAACCGCTAAATCCGCGCGAAAAGGCGCTTGTGCCGGACATGGGATGCCCGGCACCACACCCGGCATCGGTTGGTATGCTAACGGTAACTAACTGCTAACTTCAGGCGAACTGGGGTGACTTTTCAGTATGTGCCGGATGTCCTGCCGGACATCAGATGCTAGGCACACTCACAGACTTTGAATGCGCCTGACACCAGACACCCAGCGCGCCACCCGGCAGTTCTCCTGTTTTGCTCCAAACTTGTGTCGTGAACTGGACAGCCAGCACTAAGCCTGGCACCACTTGGTCTTTTGATTAGAAATTCATTCCTTGCATGGAAAACATAAAAAACAACAATCTGAACAAATAATAGACTTTATACATAATATAGCATAAATAGCATATATTTAACCTTATTTAGATAAATATAATACTAAATCTAGCACATAAAATATGATAAGTCTGCGGCTTATCAAGGCCCTACACTTACCTTTTGCTAGTCCTCGAGCAAAACAAGATTAAGGAAGTAGTAATTACTTATGCACAAAACAGATAGACTTTAGAATGACAATAAGATAAATATTCTTAACTCCCTGACTCTATTTCATAAGTATCACTTAATCATCCTTATCCATCAAGTATTAGAAGTAGGGTATAAAATAAAGACTTTCAAAATCGATCAAAAACTTTTGGGCTATTTTGCATAAGGGATTTGTAACTCTCCTTTTTCCGGTTTCCATCATTCAGCTCTATTTTTCAAGAGTTTCTGAATGTGGCCAAGACATCATCATTGGTTTTTATTATTCAGCCCTATTTTGCAAGGGTTTCTGAATCAACCATGATTTTTTTCTACATTGAAGAACGGGGAATTTAGGAGAAAAATAAAAGGAAAAACTCTCTTTTCTTGCTTTTATTCTGAGGCATTTTTGCAACCTCAAGGAATATAATGCTTTTCCTTTGGAAGAAGATTTTTTTCTTTCTTTTTTTTTTTTCTTCTTCTTTCTTTTGCACAAAAACCCTTTTTAAGATTTTCACCCAAAAGATTTTTCACAATTTGAAAAGAAAAGAAATAAATACCCAGAAATACATAAAGGAAAGAATTAGGAGAAAGATCATATACTCATGTTAATAAAGAGAATCAAAAAGTTTTAAAACAGGAATCTACAAGTCATTAGAAAGCTTACCTTTGAGAGAACAAGCTTTTATTCATTCCGAATCTCATCTTAATCAAAAACATGCAAAAAGTTTAGTAAAACATCGATAAAACTCACAACTTATGCATATTAATAAAACTTATTTTTTTTAAGGGGGGTCCCTGCCCTACACTTGGCAGGAACACTGTCCCCAGTGTTTCAAAAGAAAAAGAAAATAAATAAAGAAAGACTTTAATAAAGAAAATTAAAAGTAATTAAGAAGAAAATGACTCCCCTGTGGTGCAAGAAGACTAGACGCGTGGGGATGCCCTACACTTAGCCTTTGGCAATTCGGCAGAGGTATTACCTATCTCGCATACTCCCGTTGATCATGTTTGGCGTTGGAGATGGGAGTTGACCAGGCGGTCATAGTTTGAGCAAAAAGTTGCTGCATTAACAACGTCATTGACTTATGCTCTATGCGAATGGTTGATGTCTCTGCCCGTTCTGCTTCCTCAGGTGGTATAAAATCTGGCATTTTGGAGCACTGGGCGTGTAGTCACGAACTTTTCCACATTCGCCTGCTGAGGAAGAGAATGCGTGCCATTCGCCTTTAGTATTGGCTTCCATTGTGTAGGGAGTGCGTTTGTTGGTTTCATCGATGTCCTCTTTGTCTCATGATTGCGGACACACAAATCTTCATGAAGATTATGCAATCGGAGATGCATTCACCTATTTAACTCAGGAGGAGCACACAAAAACACTATAATATTTTGTAAATAAAAATTCTAAGATAATTACATAATTATAGTTACGGAAAAAAAAAAAAATTGGTTGTGCCGGACCCGGCGCCGGGTGTATGGCACCCGGCATTGGACTTCCTCCAATACTGCCGGGTTGAAGTTACCCAGTAGACCACCCGGCGCGTTCAAACTTGAAAAAAATAAAAAAAAAAAAAAAAAAAAAAGGGAAAGGGAAAGGGAAGTTAACATAAAAGATCAATGGAAAAGAATATTTATAGACAAATCAAAGATTCAAAAAAATAATAATAATAATGCGAAGTAAAATTTGAAGTTTGGTTATGCCGGGTAGTACGCCGGGTAAACGCTATCCGGCGTAGGACTTCCTCCAAGATGCCGGATGTAGAACACCCGGCAGTGTACCCGGCACATTCAACCAAAAAAAAAAAAAAATTAACAAATTAAATTAAAGAATCAAAGAATCAAAGGATAAAGAATAGGGCGTTTTACCGAATTTAGGACTTGGACTAATTCCAAGTCCCCGGCAACGGCGCCAATTTGCTAACAGAGATTTTAGTAGGAAAAACTATATACAAAATGAATAAAATAATAACCTAATCCTACAACTCTACTACGGGTAGCAAAATAAAACCCGGTCGGAGTATAGTGTAAATATATTACGACCGAGAGTATCGAACCCAAGGGACTTATAGAAAATTAGTCCTAATCCGGTAATGACCTATTCTAAAGCAAGGGGGGAAATTGAATGTAATTCTAAACTAATTAAAACTAACTAAACTATGTGGTAATTACAATGAAATTATTCTTGATCTAGGGAGTAAAACCATCTAAGTATCAATATGAATTCGAAACATAACACAAGCCTTCGAATTAACCAACAACTGATCACGCCGGGTGTCCTGCCGGATACCACTTGCACGGCATATTCAAAGACATTGAATACGCCGGACAATGGTTACCCGGCAGTGCATCCGGCATAGTCATAATGCATATTCTTTCTCCAGTTTCCGGGTAGAAAACAGAAGACTCATCCCTATTAACAATCCGAGCATATATCATGCCACGAAATGAACAAGGAAATGGGAAAAGTGGGTTAATTCTCACTCTTACTACTAACTTCTTAACTCATAAAAAGGGAGTAGGAAGACCATTAAGAGAGTCTAACCTATCTTACTTGGGTTTTATCTTCCACAAGTAAGAATTGCATGAAAGAAGAAAAAGAGATCAACCAATTCTCCTTCATTAAGAACCTTACTCAAAATAAACTTGAAATTATATTAAGAAGAACACATTGTTTTACAAAGAGAGTTTCATTCCCTAACCAAAGAACAAACAAAGAATTCCTACTCCACCATCCACACAATAGAGAGAGAGAAAACACAGGAGATAAGAAGATTTGATATAGCCTTAACCCGCCATGGACTCTTCTCTTCGCGTGGAAAGTTGCATAGAACTTCCTTGGACACCAACACCTTGGAGGAGTGCGGAAATGGCGATGTGAATGGAGTGTATTATGATGTTGAAGTGTGCCAAATGATGAAGACTCACGGCCTATTTATAGGGCTTCAAAATGTCTCTTGCCGGGCGTCGTGCCGGATCATTGGTAGCCGGCACACATGGGAAATGTGCTTAACTGTTAACGGTCGAAACCGTCAATTCTGCGCGAAACAATACATATGCCGGGCAGGAGCTACCCGGCATCACACCCGGCACCACGTGCAAAATGTGTTGTCTAACCGTTAATTAAACCGCTAAATCCGCGCGAAAAGGCGCTTGTGCCGGACATGGGATGCCCGGCACCACACCCGGCATCGGTTGGTATGCTAACGGTAACTAACTGCTAACTTCAGGCGAACTGGGGTGACTTTTCAGTATGTGCCGGATGTCCTGCCGGACATCAGATGCTAGGCACACTCACAGACTTTGAATGCGCCTGACACCAGACACCCAGCGCGCCACCCGGCAGTTCTCCTGTTTTGCTCCAAACTTGTGTCGTGAACTGGACAGCCAGCACTAAGCCTGGCACCACTTGGTCTTTTGATTAGAAATTCATTCCTTGCATGGAAAACATATAAAAACAACAATCTGAACAAATAATAGACTTTATACATAATATAGCATAAATAGCATATATTTAACCTTATTTAGATAAATATAATACTAAATCTAGCACATAAAATATGATAAGTCTGCGGCTTATCAGCACTCTTGAGAGGTAATATGAATTCTAAACCCTAGAAATCTACATTGAAAGCTTAAATAATATTAAGAGTAGTTTTGGTATTGAATGTGTGTGTATATATGGGTGATAATGTTAGATTTGTTGAATACCAAAACGGAGAGAGGAGAGAAGGAAGAAAGAAGAAGAAAAGAAATCTAGAAGTAAAGCAAGGTAAGGAATGTTCACCTTTGTGTAGCTTTATAAATGTATATGTAACAGATTTTAAGAATGGAAATGGGTATTGTAAAATAATAATGCATTAATGGTATAATGGGTAAGAGAAACTGAGCATTTTGAAACCCTTGAAACATTGTAAAAACTGTTATAAAACAGATTGGGAATTGAGTGTTGAGTGCAGGGAATTTTAGTGTTGTTTTGGTGTTGATATTTGTATATGGGAGCTCGTATAGTTTGGTTATTGTAACAGGTGAAACAAGTGTCGGAATGTGAACTAGAATGTGTGGTGAGTGTATAAAAATACAAGGGAGACTATGGCAAAATTTACTTAGAATTAGAACACTTAGTGAATTTTAAGTAGGTGAATGATATAAGTGTAACAGATTTTGATATGGATAGATAGAGATGGGAAATGGGGAGAGATAGTTAATGAGTTGTAATGTATTAGTGGTGCTAGAAATGACATTAGAAGAGGGAGATGTAGAGGAGAAGTGTAAGTGTTAAAATCTGTAGCATAATATAACTAGAGAAGAAACTAGTTGAGTGTTGAGTGAAACTTGGGAAATTATGTGAGTAAATGAGTGTAGAATTGTGTAAGGAGTTAGGAAATGAACTAGGGTGTATTAGGAGGTTTAATTAATGTTATAACATGTGGGAATAAGTGTAGGAACAATGGGGAAGTAATGGGTAAAAGAGAGGATTGAAAACAGAATTTAAAATGCAAATACTGGGCCGGACCGAACTTGCGACCGGACTTGCAAGTTCGGTCGAGCCCAGACTTACAAAGACGGGTGAGCTACTGGAATCGACCGGACTTGCGACCGGACTTGCAAGTTCGGTCGGACCAGAGATTTCCCCGTCTGTAACCTACTGGAATCGACCGAACTTGCGACCGGACTTGCAAGTTCGGTCGGCCAGAAAAATTCCCATCCTGTAACCTACTGGAATCGACCGGACTTGCGACCGGACATGCAAGTTCGGTCGGCCCAGAAAATTTCCCGAGGATAGCTACTGGAATCGACCGAACTTGCGACCGGACTTGCAAGTTCGGTCGGCCAGAAGAATTTCCGCAACCTGAGCTACTGGAAGCGACCGAACTTGCGACCGGACTTGCAAGTTCGGTCGGGCCAGGAATTTTCGGTACGGTAGCTACTGGAATGGACCGGACTTGCAAGGTCGGTCGCAAGTCCGGTCCTGACAAAAAAAAAAAAAAAAAAATTATTTTAATTTAAATAATAATTGTATATATATATGTATATGTATACCCATACATATATGTATATGTATATGTGTGTAAGCATGCAAACCTTAAGTAAGAAGATGAAACTTAAGTAAAGGAAAATAAGTAAGTAAAGTATAAGTGTAAGAAATGTAAGGACATAGTAAGTAGGAGTTAAGTTGATGATAGGTAAATTAATCATTCAATTGTATGTATGTAATAGGACTTGGTTTGTGACATCGAAGGACGTTTGGAATTACGTACGACGGTGAACGGTATGAATTCCTCATGCCCCGAATGCTATCATGGCTACTCTGATTTGTGTGTTGTGTGCTAATTGATCACCAATAAAGATAAATGCACGAATCGGAGTTAATATGCTTACTTGTGAATAGTAGTGTTGTATGATGTGTATATTTCTTTAACTTAGTTTGTATAATTCATGAAATGTATGGATGATATGAATGTTGTATGAATGTTGCAATGTACTGTGACCGATTATTTGTGATTGGACTTCTAACTTGTTCCTAACAATCTAACCATCCTAACTTAAATGGTAATTAAATTGGAATGAGTAGAAGTCCGATATAGTTTCGGCCACGCGTGAGGATGCGGAGTCACGAGAGGTTGGCTCCAATTCCTGACTCTTAAACTGGTCCGCGGCCCAAATCCCTTAAGTGGGTAGCATCCCGGATTAGTGAGTCAAGTAAATCCCGGATGTGGGACGGAGTAGTCCCCAAGGCCGGAGGTCCCGACGACTTGACTTGAGTATAAGTAAGTAAGTAAGAATGAGTAAGTAAGTAAAGGAAGTAAGTAATTGTAAGTATAAGAAGAAGATGAATGAGTAAAAGAGTAATATGCATTCCGATTAACCCGGATGCACAATTGGCTAACCTTGTGAAGGTAAGTATTGTGAACTCTATTGTATTGTTGCCTTGAAGTGAATGATGTATTGTAATGTATGTATGATTGTATGTAAAGCATGTATGCATGAGTAATGAACAAGCATGTTTAGCGGTCGCCAATTAGTCGGCGTACCCTTGCTAGCAATCGGTATATGCGGAGTTCATGCGCAGCGTAAGCTGACCCCCTCGGGGGACCATTTTAATATAATGCAGGTGCTAGAGAGGATGAAGCTGTGAAGACTTAGTTTCATTTTGTCTTCTTTTTGATGTAAACTGAATTATGATCGGTGTACTGAGTAGTACATGGCTTAGATTTTGAATAGCCGGTGTACCATGGGGTACACCTTTTTGGGATATTGTGAACGGATGGCATTGGTATAGATGAGTAGGATTAAACTCACTCTTTTTGGAAGCTTAGAAATGGGAATGTAATTTGATATACTCTAAATACTCGGTAATCCTTGGATGTAAGCGTATGGTATTTTGTAAATGGCTAAGTGTTATTTAGTAGCTCGGTACATATGTTCATCAGACCGTGACTGTAAGTATTAGTAGCCTAGCTAACCGTATGGGCGGTTAGCGGCATTGTCTCACCCGCCGTAGTAGTAGTATATCCGCTGCGAACTCATTGAATTAACAGGACGATTAGACGGTAAGCATAGGATTAACGGTTGGGGTGTTACAAAAAGTGGTATCAGAGCGTAGTTACGCTCTGATGTCCTAAAGTACCGAGCATAGGAGATTACCGAGTTAGGATTTCAACCGTCTTAAGACGGATATCTAGAAACCTAACTAGGAACTACCGTTGTTACAACGGATACCCTTGACGTTCTTGGAACGATACCTTGTTTAAATTCCAAGACCTTTGAGTCATTTCTGCGGAGCCTAATGAAACTGTTGAACATTCAGATGTCAGGAAGAGGCCGAGGCCGACCTAGAGGCGAAGCCTCAGATGGAACCGGCGCGCAGACGATAGCCGAGATCGTCGCCGCCACGGTAGCACAGATGCTACCCAAGTAATCCAAAGGTACAACAAACACAGCAGAACCAAACTCAAACGGGACCAACCCCCCCCTCCACCCAGAGAAGCTAACTGGGTAAAAGCTGTAGCGGAACTCCGCCCTCCTTGCTTTAGGGGCGAGAGTGATCCGGCTAAGCTAGAAGCGTACATCTCCGAAATGGAGACCGCTTTTGAGACACTCGAAGCTCCTGCTGGAGTTCGAGTCAGAGTAGCCGCCTACTACTTGAAGGATGCGGCCATGGATTGGTGGAAATTGGTGAAGCACGAGCATGTAAGCGACCCACCTTCGACTGGGATTCTTTTGCATCTCTCCTCCGATCCAAGTACTATCCGGAGCATGTAAAAACGAAGAAAAGGCTTGAACTTGACGCTTAAAGATGACAGACAAGATGTCTGTGGATGAGTACTACCGCACCTTCACCTCCATCCTCCGTCTCCTCCCCGATCTCGGATACACCGGCCAGGTGTTGGTCGATCGCTTCTATGGCGGTCTGAGCCATCGCCTTCGGTACGGTATGGGCTACACCAGATTTACCTCCCTTCAGGTAAATATCGGTTGACCCTTAGTATCAATTAATTCATTTCAATTCCTTGAATTCCTTGAATCTTTTCCTTATTCCTTCTTAAATATCCCGGCTAATACCTGAAACTTCAGGAGTGTTACCACGCGGCCTCCCGCGTTGAGATCACTTGCCAGTTAAGGGATGAGGAAACGCGCTAAAGCGCAAGGCTAACAAAAAAAACACCAGCACCGAGGAGCAGAACCAGGGTAAAAGCTGGAAGAAGAAGAAAGGGAACTTCTTTTCTCAGAAGAAGTCCCCAAGTGAGAGCAGTGCCCATGCTGAGCAGGGCAAACCAGCTGAGATCCTTCAGCTTGGTTATTCTGCACCGGTGGCAGCTAAAGCCACTGAGATCACACCCTCCTAAGGGTAATTCTATTCCAATTGTATTCATATAAGTATCATTTCTAGTATACCCACGCACACATGTGCTAACCCTCTAACCTCAGGTTCTAGCTCCGGAGCCGCCCAAAACCTTCTCCGACGGCCGCACCTATGTGTGCAGGAAGTGCAACCAGGACCATCCTGGTAAGGATTGCTATGGGAGGGAGATCAAGTGTTACAACTGTCAGAAGTTGGGACACACCGCTAATCGATGCCGGAGAATGGGAAGCCCAAAGGAAACTTCCAAAATATAAGCAGAGAGAGGGCAAGGAGGTGGCATCGGCGATGCACCGGCCCAGCAGGCACCTCAGGGACAGGGATCCCGGGGCCCTCAGAGAGGCGCCTCAGAGGCAGCCTGTTCTCCATGTGATTGACCGCGATGGCCCGGTTCGAAATCCGGCCAAGGTAATCACCTAAACCTTAATCCTTGAAATAGCATGCCTAGTAGCAGAGTAATTGTATGTATGATTGATGCATGAGTAAATGAATGAATTGAAGTGTGTACTGAGCATGAAATGAAGTAGTTGAAACTAGTACTCACCGTAGATGAAATTTGTAACCATAGGAAACTTTAGTATTTGTTACCCAATACCGGTAACCTTCAATCAAGAAGAGATCAACGTCAACAACCACTACTACACCAACGAACAGTGTCAGGTCATCCGCCCAGGTATGATTATTAAGGGGATACCTGACACCGAAGCACAAATCTCAATCATCCGACGATGCAACGAGCTAGGAACGGGTCAAGGAGGATTTTACACACCCGAATTCCCCGGTGGAGCGAAGATGAAGCTGAAGATGATGTGCTTGGGAAGGATTGGAATCCTTATACCAAGGCATACCAGAAGACACGACGACATGACGGAGCGACGCCACCGACCATACTACAGAGTTTCAGACCCTCATCACTCAAGCAGTTGAACTTGCACAGCAATGTGAACCTGAACCAATCCCGCACTTGAAGCGGACCTTTGTATCGTCAACTTCTATGAAAAAGAAGGACGACTTGGGTTACACCAAGACAAGGACGAGACAGCGGAATCTCTTGAACAAGGAGTGCCCGTAGTGTTTGGTCCATTGGTGATGACGCCGTATTCCTGTATAGCGAGCAGAAGCGTGTGGACCTCGCGGAGAAATGGTATTGAGATCAGGAGATGTCCTAATCATGGGTGGAAACTCTAGGATGCTGTATCACGGGATCAACAAGATCAAGTTGAATACGGCACCGCCGGCAATAATCAATGCCACACACATGAAACTAGGACGCCTGAACCTTACCTTTAGAAAATATTAAATTCCTAGTATCATGTAACTATTAGTAACGTGTATTAGAGACACGACGTGTATGATGGTTGGTTTATCAATAAAGAGCAGTGTTGATTTAATTCCACTTGTGTCCACCATCAATACTTATCCAATTGTGAATCCAATAGTTGTGGACTCGGTACCGAAGGTAACCTGAGCATCCTCACCGAAGCACAAGCCGGCAGAAGCGGCACCATTCTAACGGGAACCTTCCCAGTAAATGGCATTGATGCCAATGTGTTATTCGACTCGGCGCCTCTCACACCTTCGTATCACCGTCCTTTGTGAAGAGGTTGAAGCTAGATGCGGATGAGATACCGAACTTCATGGTTACTCCCCATCGAAGGAGCGAGAGTAAAGTGTACCAAATACTACCAATCAGCCACCATCGAAATTAAAAACGAGGCGTTTCCCATTTCCTTCATCGAATTCAATGGATTGGGATTCGACCTTATCATTGGAATGAATTGGTTGGAGCGGCACAAGGGTAGAATCCTCTGCGCCGAGCATCGACTGCTGCTCAAGAGTCCTTCTGGGGTTACCGTATCTTACCGCCAGAGACCGAGAGAGCCTTCGACCACCCTTATATCTGCTATGGCTATGTACGGGAGCTCAGAAAGGGCCAAGAAGTGTACTTGTTATGTGCAAGACTGGAGAGAGATCCAGAGTGCAGTGATGATGTACCGATAGTATCTGAGTATCCCGATGTATTCCCTAAGGAGTACCCGGCATGCCACCACGAGAGCAGTTGAATTCGAAATTGATCTATTGCCAGGTACCGGTCCCATTGCTAGGGCACGTACCGCATGGCACCCTGCTGAAATGACTGAACTGAAAGAACAATTAAGAGATCTTCTAGACAAAGGGTTTATACGCCCGAGCGTATCACCCTGGGGAGCACCGGTCCTCTTCGTGAAGAAGAAGGACGGTAGTCTCCGCCTTTGCATTGACTACCGCGAGCTAAATGCGGTCACAGTCAAAAACAAATACCCTTGCCACGCATCGACGACCTATTTGATCAGTTGAAAGGAGCATCGGTCTTTTCCAAGATTGACCTCCGTTCTGGGTATCATCAGATTGCAATCAAAGAGCAAGACATCGAGAAAACGGCATTCCGTACCAGATATGGCCACTACGAATTCACAGTGATGCCATTCGGTTTGTCAAACGCACCAAAAATTCATGGACCTCATGAATCGTTTATTCAGTGAGCAGTTGGACACTTCGGTTGTGGTCTTCATCGACGACATCCTTGTATATTCTAAATCACCGGAGGAACATGAAATTCACTTGAGGAAAGTGCTAGAGACACTGCGCGAGAACCAGCTGTATGCGAAGTTCTCCAAATGCGAGTTCTGGCTTGATCAGGTATCATTCCTCGGACATGTCATCTCGAGCGCAGGTATCTCAGTGGACCTTCTAAGATAGAAGCTGTACGATCATGGCCTAGACCTAAGACTGTTACCGACATCGGAGCTTTCTTGGTCTAGCCGGTACTACCGGAGATTCGTAAAGGACTTCTCAAAAGTCTAAGCCCATGACTACACTGATGAAAAAGGATGCACTGTTTGTATGGACAGACGAGTGCGAAGTATCATTCCAGAGCCTTAAAGACTCATTGACCTCAGCGCCCATCCTTACTCTTCCAGAGGGCACAGAGGGATTTGAGGTATACTGTGATGCATCAGGCAAAGGAATGGGATGTGTACTCATGCAGCATGGCAAGGTTGTGGCTTATGCCTCCCGCCAGCTGAAGAAACATGAGGAGAATTACCCGACTCACGACTTAGAGTTAGGAGCCATTGTCTTCGCCTTGAAGATATGGCGACTATCTCTATGGGGTAAGCATCACCATCTACTCCGATCAAGAGCTTACAGTATGTATTCACTCAGAAAGAACTCAACTTGAGACAGAGAAGATGGATGGAGTTTCTCTCAGACTATGACATTAATCTACAATATAAGGAAGGGAAGGCTAACGTGGTAGCCGACGCCTGAGCCGTCGAGCACACTCGCTCCATTCGCTACTCGCTTCTTCTAGCTTGGTTGACGAGGTGCGAGATGCTCAGTTGAGCGACCCTTACCTACCGAAATCAGACAAAAGATCGAGAATGGTACATTTGAAAAGAAAAAGTATGATTTCAAGCTACATGAAGATGGTTTGATTCGTTGAATGGCAGGCTATGCGTCCCCGAAGCAATGCTGAGCTAAGGGATCGCATCCTGCGAGAGTCACATAGTTCTACATTATCAGTCCATCCGGGAGCCTCCAAGATGTACAAAGACATGAAGAGGTACTTACTTGGTGGTCTGGAATGAAGTCAGATGTGACAGAATTTGTGCTAAGATGCTTAACATGTCAGAAGGTGAAATTTGAACATCGTAGACCGGGCGGAATGGTACAATCGATGCCAATTCCGGAGTGGAAATTTCACGATATCTCCATGGATTTTGTTGTAGGACTCCCACCTGCTAGGGGAGGACTCAACATGATCTGGGTCGTAGTAGATCGCTTACCAAGGTGGCCAGATTCATACCGATGAAGGACACCTGGAAGGTAGTAAAGCTAGCTGAGCTTTTCGATAAGGAGATTATCAGACACCACGGAGTCCCTAAGACCATAGTATCTGACCGCGACACCAGATTTCTTTCGAGATACTGGAGAGCTACAAGGGAAGCGTTGGGTACAGAATTGAAGTTGAGTACCGCCTTCCATCCTCAGACCGACGGTCAGACAGAAAGGACCATCCAGACACTGGAGGACATGCTCCGGGCATGTGCCTTGGACTTTGGGGAGTTGGTTAGATAAGCTTCATCTTATCGAGTTCTCGTATAATAATAGTTATCACGCCTCGATTAAGATGTCGCCTTTCCAAGCTCTATACGGTAGACCTTGCCGTACACCCTTGTGTTGGGATGAGTCAAGCGAAGCGGTCATAATAGGACCGGAATACCTTGAGCAAGTGCAAGCCGAAGTGCAACAAATCCGAGCTAACATGAAGGCAGCCCAAGATAGACAGAAATCCTATGCGGATGTGAGACGACGCGACCTTGAGTTCGCCGTGGGTGACCAAGTGTTTGCGCGTTTCACCTATGAAGGTGTCTTCCGTTTGGTCAGAGGGCAAGCTAAGCCCGAAGTTTGTAGGGCCGTACACTATCACCGAAAGAGTTGGTTCAGTAGCCTACAGGTTGGCATTACCTGAGGACTTGGGACGTGTCCATGATGTATTTCATGTGTCACAACTCAAGAAGTATATGGCGGATCCTTCTCATGTTTAGAGCCCGAGAGACTTTATTGAGCCGAACATGAGATATGTGGAAACCCCAATGAGAATCTTGGATAGGAAGACCAGAGACACTCGCCATAAGTCGATACGAATGGTGAAGGTCCTATGGTCAAACCATGATGTCGAAGAAGAAGCGACATGGGAGTTGGAAGATGCCATGAAGGCTAAGTACCCACAGTTGTTCATAGACTAGTTAGTCTAGCATGTAATATACGGGTACGGGTCGTACCCCTTTTAAGGGGGGTAGAACCCTTTGCTTTAGCATTGCTTCGGGGTAAGCATTGCATTTTGTATGGCACATGTAGTGCAAGTGAATTAGCATGGATGTGTATGTATGTGTAATGTGTAATGAATGATGTGTATGTGTAATGTATTGTGGATGGTAATGATGTATTTGAATTGTGGTATGGTATGAATGAGAATGATGGATTGTGTATATGAATTGTGTATGATGCTTGAACTGCGTATGCTTGCAATGAGGAATGAAGTAAACACCTCATAGGTGTGGTAAGACACATTAGGACAATTGGTTTGCCTAATGAGTAGAGTAATGAAACTATTAACCTTGAGCAACTTTGAGGGCAAAGTTTCTTAAGGGGGTAGATTGAAATACCCCGTATTTAAAAATAGTGATTAATTAGGCTAATAAATAATTTTGGAAGCTTAATTAAGTGCAAATAATTATGAGGAACAAATCCCGAAGAAAACGGATCTTTAAAACGGTTTAAAAAAATTACCGAACCTTAAAGCGCGTTTTTCGAGGTAACCGGGAAAACGTGTCTTTAAGCGGGTCAAATAGACTCGTAACAATTTTAGTCAACTAAATAATCACTAATAAATATTAGTGAGGCTTAGGACCAATAAAATCAATAAAACGAGAAATTAGTAAAAACTGTCAAAAACGGGAAATTGTGGGGTAGGAATATAATTAACACAAACTTATGTGTCCAAGAATGTAAAAAGATTTAAAAACCCCCTTTGTCTCTGTGTGTGTCCGATTTTCTTCACTCACACACTCACCCTCTTCTCTTTTACTCACAAACAAAAAAACAATAAAGTAACATTTACTCTCACATTTTTTCTCTCTCCTAACCCATTCTCTCTTTTCCTCACGTGGACCAGCACCCTCACTCTCTTTTTCCTCTCTTCTTCTACCTCCATGCGATTTCCATGGCTGCTTAAGAAAAACAACACAAACCCACCTTCTCTCCTTTGTAACTCCTCCACACTTCTCCAAAAATTACAAAAATTACACCATTGTAATCCCCTCCTCAAGAGCTACATTTTCATCCTTCCAAAATCCAAAAATAACCATTTTCGATTTTGAGGGTATATCCCATTTGGAGTTTCAACACCACCATTAGAAGGCCCTCCTTCTCCTTGTTCTTCTAAGGTAAAAATATTTTGAAAACTCCATCTTTTTCTAGCTCTTGTGGGCAAAACGAAAATCTAGACTAAACCCTTGTTTGGTCTCTTATGTTTCTAGCCGATTTTGGCTTGTTGAAGGAGTTGGAAACCTTGTTCTTGAACCACTCCAAGCTTCATTTGCACTCTTGAGAGGTAATATGAATTCTAAACCCTAGAAATCTACATTGAAAGCTTAAATAATATTAAGAGTAGTTTTGGTATTGAATGTGTGTGTATATATGGGTGATAATGTTAGATTTGTTGAATACCAAAACCGGTAGAGGGAGAAGGAAGGAGAAAAAGAAGAAAAAGAAATCTAGAAGTAAAGCAAGGTAAGGAATGTTCACCTTTGTGTAGCTTTATAAATGTATATGTAACAGATTTTAAGAATGGAAATGGGTATTGTAAAATAATAATGCATTAATGGTATAATGGGTAAGAGAAACTGAGCATTTTGAAACCTTGAAAACATGTAAAAACTGTTATAAAACAGATTGGGAATTGAGTGTTGAGTGCAGGGAATTTTAGTGTTGTTTTGGTGTTGATATTTGTATATGGGAGCTCGTATAGTTTGGTTATTGTAACAGGTGAAACAAGTGTCGGAATGTGAACTAGAATGTGTGGTGAGTGTATAAAAATACAAGGGAGACTATGGCAAAATTTACTTAGAATTAGAACACTTAGTGAATTTTAAGTAGGTGAATGATATAAGTGTAACAGATTTTGATATAGATAGATAGAGGAAGATGGGGAGAGATAGTTAATGAAGTTGTAATGTATTAGTGGTGCTAGAAATGACATTAGAAGAGGGAGATGTAGAGGAGAAGTGTAAGTGTTAAAATCTGTAGCATAATATAACTAGAGAAGAAACTAGTTGAGTGTTGAGTGAAACTTGGGAAATTATGTGAGTAAATGAGTGTAGAATTTGGTAAGGAGTTAGGAAATGAACTAGGGTGTATTAGGAGGTTTAATTAATGTTATAACATGTGGGAATAAGTGTAGGAACAATGGGGAAGTAATGGGTAAAAGAGAGGATGAAAACAGAATTTAAAATGCAAATACTGGGCCGGACCGAACTTGCGACCGGACTTGCAAGTTCGGTCGAGCCCAGACTTAAAGACGGGTGAGCTACTGGAATCGACCGGACTTGCGACCGGACTTGCAAGTTCGGTCGGACCAGAGATTTCCCCGTCTGTAACCTACTGGAATCGACCGAACTTGCGACCGGACTTGCAAGTTCGGTCGGCCAGAAAAATTCCCATCCTGTAACCTACTGGAATCGACCGGACTTGCGACCGGACATGCAAGTTCGGTCGGCCCAGAAAATTTCCCGAGGATAGCTATGGAATCGACCGAACTTGCGACGGACTTGCAAGTTCGGTCGGCCAGAAGAATTTCCGCAACCTGAGCTACTGGAAGCGACCGAACTTGCGACGGACTTGCAAGTTCGGTCGGGCCAGGAATTTTCGGTACCGGTAGCTACTGGAATGGACCGGACTTGCAAGGTCGGTCGCAAGTCCGGTCCTGACAAAAAAAAAAAAAAAAAAAAGAAAATTATTTAATTTAGATAATAATTGTATATATATATGTATATGTATACCCATACATATATGTATATGTATATGTGTGTAAGCATGCAAACCTTAAGTAAGGAGATGAAAACTTAAGTAAAGGAAAAGTAAGTAAGTAAAGTATAAGTGTAAGAAATGTGAGGACATAGTAAGTAGGAGTTAAGTTGATGATAGGTATATTGATCATTCAATTGTATGTATGTAATAGGACTTGGTTGTGACATCGAAGGACGTTTGGAATTACGTACGACGGTGAACGGTATGGATTCCTCATGCCCCGAATGCTATCATGGCTACTCTGATTTGTGTGTTGTGTGCTAATTGATCACCAATTAAGATAAATGCACGAATCGGAGTTAATATGCATACTTGTGTAAATGTAGTGTTGTATGATGTGTATATTTCTTTGAACCTTAGTTTGTATAATTCATGAAATGTATGGATGGATATGAATGCTTGTATGAATGTTGCAAGGTACTGTGACCGATTATTTGTGATTGGACTTCTAACTTGTTCCTAACAATCTAACCATCCTAACTTAAAATGGTAATTAAATTGGAATGAGTAGAAGTCCGATATAGTTTTGGCCACGCGTGAGGATGCGGAGTCACGAGAGGTTGGCTCCAATTCCTGACTCTTAAACTGGTCCGCGGCCCAAATCCTTAAGTGGGTAGCATCCCGGATTAGTGAGTCAAGTAAATCCCGGATGTGGGACGGAGTAGTCCCAAGGCCGGAGGTCCCGACGACTTAACTTGAGTATAAGCAGAAAGTAAGAATGAGTAAGTAAGTAAAGGAAAGTAAGTAAGTGTAAGTATAAGTAAGTATGAAATGAGTAAAAGAGTAATATGCATTCCGATTAACCCGGATGCACATCTGGCTAACTTTGTGAAGGTAAGTATTGTGAACTCTATTGTATTGTTGCCTTGAAGTGAATGATGTATTGTAATGTATGATGATTGTATAAAGCATGTATGCATGAGTAATGAACAAGCATGTTTAGCGGTCGCCAATTAGTCGGCGTACCCTTGCTAGCAATCGGTATATGCGGAGTTCATGCGCAGCGTAAGCTGACCCCCTCGGGGGACCATTTTTAATATGAATGCAGGTGCTAGAGAGGGATGAAGCTGCTGAAGACTTAGTTTCATTCTGTCTTCTTTTTGATGTAAACTGTGAATTATGATCGGTGTACTGAGTAGTACATGGCTTAGATTTTGAATAGCCGGTGTACCATGGGGTACACCTTTTGGGATATTGTGAACGGATGGCATTGGTATAGATGAGTAGGATTAAACTCACTCTTTTTGGAAGCTTAGAAATGGGAATGTAATTTGATATACTCTAAATGCTCGGTAATCCTTGGATGTAAGCGTATGGTATTTTGTAAATGGCTAAGTGTTATTTAGTAGCTCGGTACATATGTTCATCAGACCGTGACTGTAAGCATTAGTAGCCTAGTTAGCCGTATGGGCGGTTAGCGGCATTGTTTCACCCGCCGTAGTAGTAGGTAGTAATAATCCGCTGCGAACTCATTGAATTAACAGGACGATTAGACGGTAAGCATAGGATTAACGGTTGGGGTGTTACAAGTATATTATCATGCCAAAATGCATTGTTTTTCTCATTCAATCGCCTCACCCACATCAAATCCTTTCTCATCATATTTTCTCACCCAAATCAACTCATTCACAACAGCTCAATATAGTGCAATAATCTTAAATTGCATAGCACTAAGGCTCTTAAATGACATGGCTCTTAGGCCCTTAAATGACTTAAACTTAAACACTGAATTTCCCACAATAAAAGCTTTCAACCTACAAATACACGCAACAATGCTCCCATAGCAATAAGTGTTCTCATAGTTCACCTTAAGCTATCTTACTAATACATTCCCATTGGCTCCTTAGTCACAAGTTCACAAGCTTGTTAAATTCTTTTTCTAGGTTATATAAATCCATTACATAATGTAAGCTTTAAGCTACATTAGTACTTATCTAAATCTCCTCCCTTAAAGTCTTAAACCACCATTAGGTAAGCAGTTTACCTTATTTCCTCAAGCTTCTCTTACTTCCCTCCTTAGGTTTCCTTGATTGGATTTCGGCAAGGACTTCAATCCTCTTGCCCATGTCTAATCCACATTCAAATAATCTAAAGCACTAAGCTAACAATACGCCTAAACTCATAGATTCATCCTTAGGTTAAAATATGTGTTTTAAAGCTAAATGTGTATGTTTACCTTTGAATTTTGAATGGCTTTCATAATGAAGCAAGGCAAGACCTCCTCAAGTAGGAGTATAGAATCAAGCTAGAACAAGGGATAAAACAAGGTTCCAAGAAGAGATGAATTTCGGTTATGAAAGAAAAGTGATGGAAACTTGGTTTTTTACATTTTCCTTACCTTGAATGAATGGAGAAGACAATGAACACCTCAAGCTAGTTTTCCCCCTTCAATGGCATTTTCCCATGGCTCCAAAATGAAGCTTTTCAGGATTTGAAAAGATAGAAATGAAGGGCTTGCTCCAACTAAGAGATATATATGCTTACTTTTTGATTTGGAGCTAAAATGAAGATTTGGTGGGCAAAGAAAGGTTAGGCAGCAATGGAGCTGCTTGGGAACAGTTTAGAACAGAGAGAAGAAGAAAAACCGTGGAAGAAGAAGAGAAAGAAGAAGAGAGGAGAGAGGTAGGCTAGTATAAGATATTTTGCTTTAAAAGCAATAGTTACTTTCTTTACTTTCCTCTTCTTTTCCTTAATGTGCTGGATGTGGTGACTCCCCACACTTAAAACTGTCCCCCCTTAGTATGTAGGATATTTATGGTCTTTGTGACCCAACTTAATGACTTATGTTGACTAAAGCCTAACTAGGCACTATTTGGCACTATTCACAAATTAGTGCACAAATTTGTGAATTTTTGGTTTCCCATTGATTTATACTTCCTAATGTGATAATTATTATTACACATATTGATTAAGGTGTAATCATGGGCATTTAGCTACTCAAAACCCATTTCTAAAGACAATTTCTCAAAAAAGGTGCTTTAAGGAGTCTTAAAGCACATTTGTGTTTAAGCTTGTTTTTGAGCTTGGTTTCTTTGTTAATTGATTTAACATGTCCATTAGCATGTTAATAAAGTCTTATAATGGTATTGGGTGCTAATAAAAGTCACTCCAAGCTTAGAGCACATTTTTGCCTAAATTGCCCTTAAGGCGTTTTCTTTGTGTTTCCTTGGTTTAATTGTCTACCAATCTTTCTAAGGCATGTTTTAGCCTTATTACCTCATAAATTGATGTTTACTTAGCATACTTAGGTTTGGGGTATTTCATGTTTTCAGCCCCGTAAGACTTCAATCTAGAGCATCAATTTAGTGATTCTCTCTACAAAGACACAAACATACAAAATGAGCAAAAACAACCCAAGTTTTCACTTAACATTTTATCGAACCTTGTGGGCACATGTAATTTATTGATTTCTTACTACATATATACACACATTATGCACACTCTACTAATTAGTCATCCACATTCAAATTACAATCTCAATTTCACAAATAATAACAACAAATACAAAATTTTGATAGAAATTCAAACTTACCTGGGGTGCTCCTACTTATTGCTGCCGGAGTTTGCTTGTACTGGCGGGGCGGCGGTGTGGGTGCGTGGCTTCATTGGGCGACGACGGGACAGGCAAAGGCGGCGACGGCGGTGAAAGGCGAAGGCGGCGACGACACGACAAGGTGGCAATGGAGGAGGAAGGCTTTGAGTGTTTTTCGCAATCGCAGCAGAGCATTCGAAAGAGGAGGGGGGAAGATACGGTGAGATTGCGGAGAACTGGGCGATAGGGTGGTAATAAAGCACCTATTTCGGTGGTTTTCTATTTCAGCGGTTTCTAGCCGAAATAAGTCCTCGATTTAAAAAAATAAATAAGAAAGACCTATTTCGGTGGTTCCTATAAAAAAAGAAAAAATATTTTATATACCTATTTCAGCGGTTCCTAACTAGGGAACAAGGTTCAAGTCTATCGGTCTGTTAGGATGCCTCAGCTGCAAATCATGCAATTTCACTTAACACCTATCGTAATGATAAATGGCTCGTCTCGCCGTGACCTTCTATACTTTCACAGATATCTTTTGGGGATCATCCATATAACATTAAAAAGACTATCGAAGTATTCATTAAGAGTCTTTCTAGGGGGATGCACATTATCAAACGTTTTCTTAAATTAACAAAAAAGAAAAGAAAAAGGAAAACGCATTTGAGCATATTTCAACTATACAAAAAAAACTTTCACTTTCTCATATTACTCATAAAATGAGATTTAGAAGAGGTGGAAGAGGCGGGCCAGGGTGCGGGTTTTTTTTAATTTATCCCTCGTGTCGCAGAACTATGAATTTTACAAATGATCATAAAACCAAACAATTTACTTGTATAATTAAGATATGGCCTTCAATATGACGGAGCATCTTTATTTCTTAAGAATGAAATAAAGATTCTTTTCGAAGACAAGGAATAATTTCTTCCAAATTAAAGCATAAGAAAATTCAGATCATGAAAGAGTCTATTTTTATTTCTTTTATAGAATGGATTAGCTGGACCAGGAAAACAATTTAAGTTGTCTATTTCTATTTAGGATACGTTCTTAATTGTTTAGTGGATGGGTGTGATTTGTTGTGGGTATTGTTATGTTCTAATACGATTCAAGACTAGTTGAAACTATTTGAAATCGTTACATCTTTAATCAATATTTTTTATTGAATTGAGGCAAATTCAAAATGGCTTGAATGGTGTAATCATCAATTACTGCTCGCGGTAAACGACCCAAAGCAATTTGATTATAATTTAGTTGATGACGATCATATGTAGAAAGCTCATATTCTTCAGACATTGATAAACAATTTGTTGGACCAATATATTAACAATTACCACAAAATATACAGATTCCAAAATCAATACTGTAATTAAGCAATCGTTTCTTTCGAGTATCTGTTCGAGTTTTCAATCTATAACGGGTAGCCCGATAGGGCATACTCGAACACATACTTCATAGGCAATGCATTTATCAAACTCAAAGTGGATTTGACCACGAAAATGTTCTGATGTTATTAATTTTTCATAAGGGTATTGAATAGTTACAGGTAAACGATTGGCATGAGATAAATAATTAAAAAAACCTTGCCCAATGTAACTTGCCACTCGTATGTTTGTTAACCATAATTCAAAAACCTAGTTACCATAGGGAACATATTAATATATTGATATCAATTTCAGTAATGTTTCTTTCTCTTGTTTTGGATAAGTTATCAATCAAGTTAATAGAGAATGAAAATTTTCCTATTCGCTTATAGTGAAAGGAGTTGAGAAGAAGTTGTTAATAATAATTACCTAAAGAAATGGTAAAGAAATTTCCATCCAAGATTTAATATATTGGTCCATTCTCATCCTAGGTAAAGTCCATCTTGTTGTGATTGCAATGAACATGAAAAAAAGTTTTGCTAGTGTAATGAAAATACCCATTGTTGTTCCAAAGACCTGTCCCTATAATTTAGTTCAAAACCTGAAGGAACGGAATAGATAAATTCCACCCGCCCAAGTAAAGAACTATTATAAATAATGAAGAAACTAGGATATTTAGATAGTAAACAACGTAAAATAAACCAAATTTTATACCTGAATATTCTGTGTGATATCTTGCTACTAATTCTTCTTTGCTCTTCTGGTAAATCAAAAGGGTAATCTCTCAATCGGCTAGAGTAGAAGAAATAAATAAACAAGAAATCCTATAGGTTGACGCCATAAATTCCACCCTAAAAACCCATATTTGGACTGTGCCTCAACTATATCAACTGTACTTGAGTTGTTAGATAATTTAGTCGGTGATAAGATCGCTGTATCATCGCTATTACAGAACCATACAAGAGATTTTCACCTCATACGGCTCCACAGGGGTCACAAATAAATCTACGGACTAATTCTTATCGTTTTAATCTTGATATGTCATCCATCTCACTAAAAAAATAGAAAGGTACCGAATTAAACAATGGAATTCTGTCTCCTATACTAATAAAATGCGCTTCTGAATTTATCTTCCCTTACACTTTTATTTAATTCATTTTTTTGATTTAAATCAAAAATGAATTAAAATAAACTTGGTGATTTATTAATTCTTGAGAAAGAATTTAGTCTTCACAACATACTTTTATCTTTCAAAATATCAATGGATATAAATCTTAATCTTTTTTTTTTCGAAAAATGAATTTTTTCATAAACTACCTTTTCAATATGGCTCGAGACCGAAAAAATGATAAAATAAAAATTTATTTTTTAGTATAGTAATTATTCATAAAGGATTACTTCGTTCCTGATAGTCATTTACTTAAGGCAAATTCTTGCCTACAGATTAATGTAAGCATCTTGGCTACAAATAGGAGGGAGACATGGTGTGAGCTCGTGCGTCAAAATGCCCATTCATTTTTTCTTTGTCATTTTATGGGGGTGAGCACGCACACACCCATTCATTTTTTTTATTTTTTTAAAGATTTTATTCTTTTATTTTATTACAAAAACTTTAAATTGGTGTAACTTTTATATATAAGTTTAAAATGAAAAACAATTATATCATTGTTCACCTAAATTCAAGCTCTTCAAAACAAGACCAATCATGGATATGTTTTGACAACTTTTAAAAAAAAAATTTTCACATGCATACGATGATACACTAAAATGATAATATGATTCATTAATTTGTATTATGATCATTAAAATTGATATATGATTCATTAAGTAATAAGTGGTGAATTCAATGTTTTAAACTTTCCTATGGTGGGGGTTTGAGGTGTTTTTTGGTAGGATATCTATTGGAATTGTTCTGGACTTTATATTGTGTCTTTACTTTGTTGTAGCAACTAACTCGACAGGGTTTTAAGGTTGTGGCACCACAAACTCTAAAAATGCCTTCAACGTTTTTGCTTCTAGGTTGGGTTTTGGGGGTTTGGGGGTAAGGTAATCTATTTGGAATTTTTCTATATTTTATAATGTTGTAACAAACTACCAACAGGGTTTAGGGTTTGTGTTGGTTGTGATAGCAGGTTTAAGGTTTGACCCTAAACCCGCCACTACAAACCCTAAAATGTCTTCGTCGTTTTTAGCTTTCTTAGGGTGGGTTTTTGGGGGTTTGGGTTGGGGTAGGGTAATCTATTTGAAATTTGTTCTGTCCTTTATATTGTAGCACTAACTCGACAGGTTTTTAGGTTTATGGTAGCGGGTTTAGGGCCTAAACCCGCCAGTATAAACTCTAAAAATTCCTTCAATATTTTTAGCTTCCTAGGGGGGTTTTAGGGAGTGTGGGTGGGGTAATCTATTTTGAAGTCATTTTATACTTTAATGTCATGATGTACATATTTTATGTGAGAATGTACATGTTTGAAGATGTACATGTTCAAATATGAGAATGTACATGCTTAATTATCAGAATGTATATGTTTAATGAAAATTTATACATGTTTGTATGACCATCTGTACAAGTTTTCTCCCTTATATGTACAGGTTTTAATCTAAGGATGTATATATTTAATGATTCGTAACGGTTTATGTGACCATTAGTAGTTTTTAATGCGAGAGATGTACATGTTTTTACTTGAGGATGTATAGATTTTAATGAACATTTGTATAGTTTTGTATGATCTGTACTAGGGGTCCACTCGGTTCGGTAAATTCGGTTACAACCGAAAACCGAATTTTTTTTCGGATTTTTTAACTGTTTTCATAAACCGTTTTTTTTTTAATTTCGGGTTTCGGTTAACCCAATTTTATTTCGATTCAGTTTTCGGTTATTGAAGAAAATTTCGGTTAACCGAATAACTGAAATTTTTTAAAATTAAATTAATAAAAAAATATTAATCAAAATTATAATTTTTCGTTTAAAATTTCTGTTACAGAATTTATTACGGTTAACCGCTACTAATTCGGTTTTCGGTTCGGTTTCGGTTATAAATTGAAAAAAATTTGGTTTTCGGTTATTTCGGTTTTCGGTTAATTCGGTTAGTGAGCTGAATTTCGGTTAATTCGGTATAAACCGAAATAACCAAAAACCAATTTTTTTTCAAAATTCGGGTTTCGGTTAACCGAATGAACACCATAATGGTACAAGTTTTCTTTTACATTCTATGCATAATACATGTAAAAATAATTTTTTTTAAATTTGTCAAAATATATCCATGACTGGTCTTATTTTGAAGAGCTTGAATTTCGGTGAACAATGATATAATTTTGTTTTATTTTGGACTTATATATTAAAAGTTACAAATAATTTAAAATTATTTGATAAAAAGAAAAAGAATAAAACTTAAAAAAAAAAACAAATCACGCACGCGTCCCTCCCATCTCTTCTTAGTTTTATAAATTACAAAACTTAACCCAGATATAACTATCAATATACTTGTCAGGTCAGCATATGTAGCTAGGATGGCTACATTTGGATGTAGCTCAGACTTGTGTTTACTAATCCGTGGATGGATAGGAGTATATTTTGGATCGGAATTCGGGGGAGGTACTACCTATTTCGGCGGTTCCTAACTAGGAACCGCCAAAATAGGTCCTTTTTATTTTTTTTAATAATTAAAAAGAACCTATTTTGGCAGATTCTAGTTAGGAACCATTGAAATAGATCCCTGACAGTTTGAGAAAGACCCCTATTTCGGCGGTTGTTTACAACTGCCAAAATAAGGGTGTTGAAATAGACCATTTTTGTACTAGTGCAACTCCACCCATGTTTTCAATCTGTTTTTGGCCTCCAAAGCAGGAGGTTTTGAAGATAAATGAAGGAGGAGAGTTGTTGGTGTTCTTGAAGAAGAAAGATAGAGATTTTAGAGCAAAAGAGGGTAAGAAGCTGATTTCACCATTAATGGTCTTCTTTGGAGCTTGAAGAGAAGGAGAAGGAAGAAGATGAAGATGCAATTCGGCTGGGAGAAGGAGGGTTGGTCATAAAGAGCATGGACAAGAGAGGATTGAGTGAGTAAGAGAGTGCAAGTAAGGTGTGTGTGTGTGTGTTGAAGTTCTATAGGAGAAGACTTTTGTGTCTTGGAACCTTCCCTCCTCTGTAGTACTACTGATTTTGATTTTGATTTTTGTTGCCTTTCCCTCTCAAAAGTGGCCGGCCTACATGGAAATATCTATGGGTTTTTTTTGTAATTTTTAAACTTATAATGTTAAAGGGTTACATGTTGTGCTTTTGGACTTGTTTCATGTGTTGGTTTGTAACATGTGTTGTTACCTTGTTTTAAGGTGTATTCCTTGTGTTTTTGAGTAATTGGTATCCTTTAGTATTCATTGTGATTATATAAAGTATAATACATAATTCTCTTACATGATTTGTTTTCTTATTTCATGTATTAATGTTTACATGTTACATTATCTTTAGGAGTTGATTTCTTCTTATTAATGCCCATCTTTAGTCCATTATTTTATGCGGGGTTTAGTGCCCATTTTGGACTATACATAATTGTTATAAAATTTCTTAGTGAATTAGGCTTATCATTAGCCTTTACTATTTTATGATTAGTCATTAGTTAAACTCTTTTATTTAGTTAATCCCTTATTAATTAAGGTAGCTAATGTTTGTGGCACTATGGTTGGGGTTGGGGGGCAAATTCGTACACTCGGCGGTTCCGTGCACAATACTGTGCGAACCTTGTGATATGGCCGTCCCAGTCAGCAGCTGAGTGGGTTGTTTTGCTGACTGGGTTGTCTTTTTATTATATTAACTTTAAATGATTGTAACTTTTAATATATAAGTCCAAAATAAAAAAAATTATATCATTGTTCATCTAAATTCCGAGCTCTTCAAAACAAGACCAGTCATGGATATGTTTTGACAACTTTGAAAATAACTTATTTTTACATGTGTATGATGATAAACTAAAATCATATATGATTCATTAGTTTTGATATATGATTCATTAAAATTGATATTATGATTCATTAACTAATAAATAGTGAATTAGATTACAATTTTGAACCCGATAAAAATCATTATTGTTTTGTAGTGTTTATTATTGTTGTATTAAACCTTATATGGTGAATCATGTATTTTTTTATGTATCAAATTTGTTTTGTATTGTATTATTGTTTAAAATTTTTCTTTTTATATGTGATTGATGATTCACTAAAATGATGTTATGATTCATTAAACTTGATATTATGATTCATTGAAATTGGTGTTATGATTCATTAACTAATAAGTGGTGAATTAGATAACAAACTCCGAAACCGATAAAAAATCATTATTGTTTTTAGTGTATTATTATTGTATTGTAATATATTTTAAAACTTACATGGTGAATGATGTATTTTCTTATGTACCAAATATTGTTTTGTATTGTATTATTGTTTAAATTTTATTTATATGTTACTAATGATACACTAAAATGATGTTATGATTCATTACATTTGATATTATGATTCATTGAAATTGGTATTATGATTCATTAACTAATAAGTGGTGAATTATATAGGTAACAAACTTTGGATCAAATACTAAACCATTATTGTTTTGTGGTGTATTATTAGTGTTATATGATGTATTTTAAACTGTATCTGGTGAATCATAAGTGTCGTTGATATGTACATATAACTAGCATAAATTTTTAAATTTGTTCATGATTGGTCTTGTTTTAAAGAGCTTGAATTTAGGGGAGCCTACGTCCTTCATCATCTTCACCCATTCCTCATTTTTTCTTTGAAAAGAAATTTTCTAATTAAGCTACTCAGACAATAGCAGCCGATTGCACAAAATCCCCAATCTCATTTTTTCCACTTGGCTCCGGTTGATATATCTCCTTCAACCAAGAATACAGTAGTCGTCTCTACTCACCCATGTTTGATTCTACAACAAGTTTCATGTCCTCAACCTTCAAATCTCGAGACAAAATACCTATGACCTTGATCGATCCCTTCCATCTTCATCGCCTGCTCCCTTCACCCCATCAATCTCTATCGATTTGGCTTGTTGAAGCCAACACTTCAATCCTTTTCTCTCTCTCGAAGAACCCCAACTTTCGAGCAATAAACATACGCTCTGCACCTCTGAAGTGGAATAATTGGAACTGTTGTTTGCACACCAGATTGATAAAAGGGGTAGCCGACCAACATCAATCCGGCGTTTTGTTCTTCCTCGAAATGGTTCTTCCTCGAATTCTCCACCCCAGAGCATCAGGATTTCACAAAAACCCAGAATAATATCCAGAAAGAGGAGCCTCCTCTGTTTTGCCCAAATCACCACAACGATTTCTTGGTCAGAGTCTTCTTTCCATCATCGACATTACACCATTGCCGGACAATTCCTCTCCAGCTCCAAGACTTCTCCAGCCGCCTCTAGAAGTCCTCTTCTCCAATCCTCATTTTTCTGAACTTGAAACACCCTTTCCTCTCTTGCAGTCGACTCCTTCCAAGAAGCTCTACTTGTTTCTTTTCAAACCCACCCCATGGAACAAGAATCCTGACCGGTCACGTTCAAGAGAGCCGCCCACTTGCTTTTTCCGTTAAAAAAAAAAATCGAAACCCAGAAACATAAATCATGCTTCAGAACTCATTTCTCTGAAGAAACGACCACATATTCAACCTTCATCGAAATATTCCTGGTAACTTTGCTTCACTTTGCATTCCTAACTTTCGAAGGGATGGTTCGTTGAAAAGGGCCGCTTCGTCGGAGCTTGCCTACGCTAGTGCTGTACTTGCGCGTGACTTCCTTTTATTCTCTATTTTTCTTCTTTAATTTTTCCACCAATGTTTTGTTGACATGTGGACAGTCTCCATATTACAATATGGCACCAGCTCCATGCTCTCCATACTGTTTGTTTATGCACTTCCTGTTCACTAGCTAATCACCGGTAAGATGGGTTTTCCCCTGTTAGCCATATATATACATGGTTAGGTGTAAATATTGTTTACTGTGTAAATATGTTTAATGATTTATTCATTCATTTATCAGCAGGTTGTTAAGATATCAGTAGGTTGTTAAGATATTATCTGTAGTAAAGCCTGTTAGGTTGTATTTGTATAAACACATATTCACGTTAACGAGAATGAGAGGATTATCTTCTAACATGGTATCAGTCGCTTAGGTTTATTTTCTCTTGCCATTTCTCCTCCTCACGTCGTTCTTCATCCATGGCTGACTCCAACAAATTTCATCTAGCTTTGGCCGCATCACCAACATTCGTAACTTCATCCCTATCATTCTAGATCTTGAAACTGCACAATACACATCCTGGGCAGCCTTGTTCAAAAACCATGCCACTGCATATGCCGTTCTCGATCATATTCAACCCGGCGTCTCCCTTCCCTCCCCTGAAACTGACGCCAGCACCGTTATCGAACCGGTCGCTGTTGCGCTGATGTCACTCCGACGACCGCACAATCGACTGACGCCTCTCAAACACCGGAGCAAACCACCACGACGGTGTCCCCAATTGCCGCCTCCTCCTCCTCCTTTGAACAATCTGCCATCCTCAAGTCTCGCCTAGATGTCATTGTTCTGAAATGGATCTACGCTACTATCTCCAACGATCTTCTACACACCATTATTGAACCCGAGGCCACCGCTCTCTCGACAACGATTTTCCAGGATAATCGCCACACAAGAGCTATTCTTCTGGAGCAATTCTCCAATCTCGCTCTTGAAGATTTTGACAGTATTGCGTCGTATTGTCAACGCTTGAAGATGACTGCTGATCAACTTGCCAACGTCGGCTCCCCCGTTTCCAAATCCCACCTTGTCCTTCAGCTAGTCATCAGCCTCAACGACAGCTATTCCGGTGTTACGACAATGATTCAGTAGAGTCATTCTATGCCGGTAATCGCGAAAGCCCGCTCCATGCTAGTGCTGGAAGAATCAACTATGGCTAAACACAATTTCCAGACAATCGAATTCGGCTCTTCTCACTCGGTCTGCTACTCCACCGAATTCCTCTCCCTCCGTCGGCGCAACCCCTGGACGCGGTTCCTCGCCTTCATTTGATTCGGCCCCTGCGCACAGCAGCAGTACTCTCGAGGGTGCGGGCGCAACTCTGCTGGTCGAAGCAGTTCGTGACGCGGGTGCGGTTCAGGTAACAACCGGTCGCATCGAGACAGCTCCAACCCGGTTGGCGCTAATCCCACTTGGTCGCCTTGGTTTTCTCCTCATAGTCCATGGTCCGGTTACTCATATATGTGGACCCCGCCGCCCAGCCCGTATCCAACGATGCCTACACAGGCCTGGTCCACTCCCGCTGTAGCGCACCGACCTGGAGTCCTCGGTCCGCGGCCCAACCAAGCGCACCATGTCTCCACGTCTCAGCCCAATTATCACGCTACTAACATTGACATGCTATGCACCGATGTACCCGACTCCTCCAGATGACAGCTGGTATTTTGACATGGGTGCTACCTCTCACATGACTTCTAACGTAGGTACTCTCTCGTCTTATATGAATTGAAGCAACTAATCTGGCATTACAGTTGGAAATGGTACATTAATACCTACTCATGGTTATGGTTCTTTTCAGTTTTCCTCCCCTTACCCTCCTTTGTGTTTAGGCCATGTACTTTATGCTCCACATTTAATTAAGAATCTCATATATGTTTGGAAATTTACTCGTGATATTCGTGTCTGTTGAATTTGAACCTTCTGGTTTTTTTGTTAAGGATATCCAGATGGGCAGTCACATCTTGCGATGTAATAGTACTGGGGACCTCTATCCTTTCACACCACCACAACCCATCACTCACCACTCCACCTTTATTGCTACATCCGCTCCACTCTAGCATGCTCGTTTAGGTTACCCTGGATCTCGCATTCTTCAGTTGCTAAATCAAAATACATTGATAGATAGTTCATATTTACGTTCTGATTTTCAATGTACTTCATGCCCTCTGGGAAACATGTTCGTTTACCATTTGCTATTTCATTATCTAGATCTCACTCACCTTTTGATATTATCTATAGTGATCTTTGGACCTCTCCTGTTTTGAGTTCTGCTGGACACCGCTATTATGTTTTCTTTCTTGATGATTATTCTAATTTTCTTTGGACTTTTCTAATTTCTAACAAGTCTCATGTTTTCACAGTTTTCAAATCATTTTACAGTTTCATCCATACACATTTATAGCGTAAAATTAAAAACTTACAATGTGATAATGGTCGTGAATATGATAATTCAGCTTTTCATACCTATTGCCAATCTTCAGGCATACGCATCCGTTGTTCATGCCCTCATACATCCTCTCAAAATGGAAAAGCTAAACACAAAATCCGCACTATCAATAATTTGATGCACACCGTACTGCACCATTCATCTGTTCCTCCACATTTTTGGCGCTATGCTCTCTCCATGACTACTTATCTTCTCAACATACTCCCGCTACCACGTCTGGATTCTTGGTCCCCTTTATCCCTACTCTATCTCCAGCAGCCCTCTTATCCCATCTTCGAGTTTTTGGCTATTTATGATATCCCTTATTTCCTTACCCAACCATCCACAAATTCCAGCCTCGTTCCACCTCCTGTGTATTTCTTGGCTATCCCTCTAATCATCGAGGCTATCTCTGCCTTGATCCCTCCACTGGCCGTATAATAGTCTCTCATCATGTTTTATTTCATGAGACTTCCTTCCCTTTTTCACACATATCGTCCACACCTATCTCATCCTACACCTTTCTAGACTCCGATGACTCTCCTCTCCTGCACCATGTGCTCTCTTCCCCTGCACCCGCTGCCCCATCATCTCCATCCCGTCCCCACCCCCCACGATAGTCTCACCATGCTTAGCTCCTCCCAAGCCATCTCCCTCATCCTCCTCGTCATCACCCACAAATATTCCACCACCTTGTCATTCTATGATCACCCGGAGTCAGCGTGGTATTGTGAAACCCAAGCAAATTTTTACCCTTCTCTCCACTACTACACCATCTCCCTTGCCTCGTACCCCTTGGGCTACCTTGTCTGATTCCAACTGGAATTGGCTATGCAAGATGAGTTTAATGCTTTCATTCAAAATAAGACTTGGGATTTGGTTCCTCGTCCACCTGATGTTAATGTCATTCGCTCTATGTGGATTTTTCGACACAAATTTCACTATGATGGTTCTTTTGAGTGTTATAAGGCTCGTTTAGTTGTAGATGGCAGGTCTCAGCGGGTTGGCATCGATTGCACGGAGACTTTCAGTCATGTCGTAAAACCGGCCATAATCAGGATTGTGCTTACTCTCGCCCTTGCCCGTTCTTGGTCCATCCATCAATTGGATGTCAAGAATGATTTCCTCCATGGTCATCTCAATGAGACGGTGTATATGCATCAACCCCTAGGTATTCATGATCCTGCTCATCCGACATTTGTGTGCCGTCTCCGGCGCTCTCTATATGGTCTGAAGCAAGCACCTCGTGCTTGGTAGCAGCGTTTTATTGACTATGTCTCCACCCTGGGTTTCATACATAGCAGGTCTGATCATTCCTTGTTCATTCTTCAATGGGGTACTGACACAGCCTATTTGTTGTTATATGTGGATGACATTATTCTCACTACTTCTTTTGAGCGTCTTCGTTAGTCTATTATTACTACTCTTGGCTCGGAGTTTGCAATGAAGGATCTCGGGCCACTCCATCATTTTCTGGGAATTGCTGTGACACGTTCCTCTCATGGACTATTCTTGTCTCAACGCAAGTACACAGAGGAAATAATTGCTCGTGCTGGTATGGCTTCTTGCAAATCCAGTGCTACTCCTGTTGATACCAAGTCCAAAGTTGGCACATCTCCTGACAGTCCGTTGTTCTCGGATCCCACTCTTTTTTTAAAGTCTTGCTGTGCTCTGCAATATCTGACCATTACTCGTCCTGACATCTCGTATGTTGTACAACAGATATGTCTACAAATGCACGCTCCTTGAGAGGTTCACATGCAAGCTCTGAAGCGTATCATCCGCTATATACAAGGTACACTTACTCTGGGAATGCAGTTACCGTGGTCTTCATCTCTTGATCTTGTGTCTTACACGGATGCTGATTGGGGAGGCTGTTCGGGCACACGTCGCTCCACTTCAGGCTACTGCGTTTTTTTTTGGTGCAAACCTTGTTTCTTGGTCATCTAAGAGGCAACCTACCTTGTCAAGATTGAGTGCTGAGGCAGAATACAGGGGGGTTACCAATGTTATGTCCGAGACTTGCTGGCTTCGTAATCTCCTTCTCGAGCTCCTTTGCCCAGTTCCCAAGGCTACTCTAGTCTACTGTGACAATGTCAGTGCTATTTATCTCTCCGGGAATCCGATTCATCACCAGCGTACGAAACACATTGAGCTCAATATCCACTTCGTTCGTGAGAAAGTCGCCAAAGGTGAAGTTCGTGTTCATTATGTCCCCTCTCGCTATCAGCTTGCGGACATCTTCACCAAAGGTCTACCACGGGTCATGTTTGAAGATTTTTGATCCAACCTTCGCGTTCGTCCGCCTCCCGCTTCGACTGCGGGGGAGTGTTAGCCGTATATATATAGTTAGCTGGATATATATAGTTAGGTGAAAATATTGTTTACTGCGTAATAATGTTTAATGATTTTATTCATTCATTTATTAGTAGGTTGTTAAGATATCAATAGGTTATTAAGATATTATCTTTAGTAAAGGTTGTTAGGTTGTATTATAACACCCCCTTCTCTCAGTGTAAAATACCTTCCGTCACTGCGTCTTGTACAAGTACCGTCTTCAACTTTTCCTAATTTGGACTAACAATACGATCGCCTGAGTTGTTGAGCCAATTTTAGTGTTTTGTTCATATGCGATTATGTAATCATGTAGCTTCCAGCAGAAGAAAACAAGCACTCATCCTATGTAAAACCTACGGTGCACACCTGTTTCCATTTTTGTACAGGATTCAATTTTGCATTGGTCCTTACATCTTAACAAATAACTCTCCTGTTATTTTGTTTGTCTAATCTTGATCATTAAAGGAATGCTCTGCCTTCTCTTCGTCGGTATGTACTTTTGATTTTTATCCCTTGTTTGTTCATTTTGGTTATGTTACCTCTGCCCATTTGGGCTATGATAACCTCTGCTCATTTTGATTGTTTTAACCACTGCTCATTTTGGTTGTCTCAATCTCTGCTCATTTTGGTTGTGTTAACCTCTACTTATTTCGATTGCTCAATCCCTGCTCATGTTGGTTGTGCTACTATCTTTTTTTTTTTTACTTTAACCTCTGCTTGTTAAACATGTTGCGTCAATAGTTTTGATAATTCCACCTGCTGATCCACCTTTATACTTGAGTTTGTGCACTCATGGTCCGCTAGGGAAAGAAAGTTTTGTTTAATTGTTTAATGACCAAATATATAAAGTTTCGGAGGTGAGTAAGGTAGTAAATCTAAAAAATGCAACGATTGTTTAATGAATGTTTAAGCGTATTTTTCAAGTTTGCCTTCTCCTTCTTTCACGTGAGTTTGAGATCATGAATTTGATTAATGGTTTTAAATCGTCATTCAACTATGTACTTGAGAGTTCGTGATCATGAATTTGATTTATTACCATTCAACTATGTGTTTCAGAACGGAATAGCAACCCAAAGTAGGATTATTAATAATCGGAATTTGAGAGTTTGAGGTGGCCTTTGTTTTATATTCTATAAGATTTTCTTAATCACATGATTTAGGTCCAACTTCACTCGGGTTAACAATAAAAGAGAAAATGAATTTTGTTTGATTTTTAGTAACCTTGATTTATTCGTTCATAATATCACTTCGAACCATCATCTCATATGTATACTTCTTTTACCCAAGTGTATAATTTAAGGTTTTGTTTCTACTCATTATTTTAGGTTTAACTCATTGCTAGTGTAGGTGACCTTAGAATAGCCCATAGATTACCCATTTTTTTGGACTGAAGGTCCAGTTCAGGCCTACAATTTTTGTGGGTCTCTTTAGAAAAGCCATAAGACTATTCATAGATGTTGCTCACATTATGGTTGTAGTACCCGAGGGTGTAGTACTTGATTGTGGGGACATCCCTTACAGGGTAAAATCATTCCAAACCATCCCTAATGATCATTCATTAAAAATCATCATTCAATCTTAAAAGAAAAAACAAATAAATAAAAATGAAAATATTCTCTAAAATCATCAAACCTCTCGAATACAATATCCCATATAAAAAATCTCTTTAAACTTCAAAAAACCATTCATTTTTCAAAATAGCCTCTCAACTTAATTTAAATTCAAAAATTATAATCATCACTTCAATTCTTTCTCAATCTCACAAAAGAACTCACTGTTTCTTTATTTTATTTCTTAAATACATTTCTGAACATATAAAAAGCATCCAAAATCAAAAATCAATTCAAAATTCTTTCGAAAGTGAATAATTCCTGAATTCCTTCACAAAACTTTCAAAATCCAATACAAATTCCTTCTCAAAAATTCAAACTCCAACACAAATCCTTTTCAAAAATTCAATCCAAAACAATCTAATGCAAGTGCCCAATACAAATCAATTAAAAAACCAAAAGTCCAATTTAAACCAAAAAACCAATCCAATTCAAAAATCTAAGCAACCAAGTTCAACCCAAATATGGCCCATAAGATCAGTCCAAAATCAAGCCCAATCCGGCCCAAAATCAAGTCCAAACCTTGCCCAAAAATCAAGCCCAAACTCGATCCAAAATCAAGCTCAAACTTAGTCCAAAATCAAGCCCAATGTTAGTCCAATTTCAAGTTCAAATTCAATCCAATGCTCAACCCAAAATGAGTCCAATATATCCTAATCCAACTCCATTCAAAAAATCTTCACAAATCTATTCACAAAAATCTTTCCGTAAATCCACCATGTACTTTAAAATTTCGAAAAAACTTATAACTACTTATAACTTCAAAAATCATTCCAACTCAAAAATCCTTTGAATTTCAAAAACCATTCTTAACTTTGAAAATCATCAGAAATCTTTACAAAAAAAATAACATTATAAATTTCAGAATACATTTCAAATTTTAGAAAACATTCTAATTTCATAATACAATTCTAAATTTTAGAATACACATTCTAAATTTCAGAATACACATTCTAATTTCAAAATACACATTCTAATTTCAGCACACACATCCTAAATTTCATGATACATATTCTAAATTTCATAATACACATTCAAATTTTCAGAATACACCTTCTAAATTACATAATACACTTCTAAATTTCAGAACACATTCCAAATTTCAGAATACGCTTCTAAATTTCAGTATACACTTTCTAATTTCAGAACACATTCTAATTTCAGTATACACTTCTAAATTTCATAATACACTTCTAAATTTCAGAATACCCATTCTAATTTTCATAATACACCTTCTAAATTTCAGAATACACTTCTAAATTTCAGAACACATTCTGAATTTCAGAATACACTTCTAATTTTAAAATACAGATTCTAAATTTCAGAATACACAATCTATATTTCAGATACACATTCTAATTTTAAAAACACATTATAAATTTTAGAAGCACATTCTAAATTTCATAATACACATTCTAATTTTCAGGATACATCTTCTAAATTTTAGAATAAACTTATAAATTTCAGAATACCCATTTTAAATTTCAGAATACGCTTCTAAATCCCGAGCTCCGCTAAGAACCCCAAATTTCTCAAAACCCTAATACTCCTAAAAGCTCAAAGTCCGTGAACTACATAAGGTCTGATCTCAACTGGGAGTTGAGTACTTAGACAACCCGCTCAGGGTGTGACCCTTTCAATCAAAACCCCTTCCCAGCTCTAAGGCGGTTTCCATATCTCTCAAAACACTTAATCCCATTGGACTCCCTCAAAACTTCAAACTCTCACAACCATTAGAATTCCATTCTTGTTCATCCCCTCACAATTAGATTTTCCCAATCTTTCATTCTATACTCGTCCGAATTTATCATTTCCTCTTCTTGGTGCTAGCTTGGCAGGAATGCTCGCCTGATCAGCTCTCTACCTTAATCCTCTCCTATCCTATCCTTGTGGGCCCCAAAATAAATCTCTCTAAAAAGGTTTTGAGAGAAGACAATCCTGACAATTGGAGACCGAGTTTCCTCGGGCACCATTCGAAGTTTTGTCATTGCCACTTCCAAGGGGTGTAATCCAGTGCGAACCCACAAAGAATCTCTTGTATGATCAGATAAGTCCTATATATAGGCATTAAATCTCATAGTCAATTAACAGTTCTTAGAACCCTTCTCTTTCCTTCCTAGTTCAATTTAGGTCAAACTAGGTGGTGACTCTAGTCAATTCCGCCTTTAAGGCATAAGTCCGTGTGGAGCCCATTGAGAGTGGGTGTAGTGCTCACTAGCATTCCCCTTTATGCTTGTTGGGAAAGACGAAAGATATAGTAGGTATTTGAGGGATGCCAGGATAACGGGTTTTCACCCTCCACAGGATGAAAATTTCTAGGATCTAGGCTTTTTAGTCATCACCATTTAGTATACAGCCCCCATACCGAAAAAATTACCACCCACAATAGGTTGTAAGAAAATTGAGATAAAGGGTGCAGGGGATTTTCAGAGAATTAGTTCTCTGGTGGTGCACTGTCTTCTCAGTTAAGTGAGTACAAATAAATCAATTCAAAAAATATGAATAATACCTCAACACTTACTAATTATAGGAAACATTATGTAATGTGATTTTAGAATAGAGAGTAGTAGAGGATTCATAATCATAACATGCAAAATGCAATGTACTGAAGGTGTTAATACGTATTTGATGCACGACTGAAAAGGTTATTCAGAATCCAACTAGAAACCAAAGTGAAAGTTATGCTAGAATCTAATTACACACCAGATTGAAAACCAATCTGTCGTCTCACTCCGTCTTCATCCTCCCGTCACTATAGTACCTCACATAACTCACAAACTAAACATAATTAAAACCCTAAGACAACAAGCATCCAATACAAATTATCAATCTTCATCCGCTTATCACTATTCCGCTCCTCCAACTCTGGCTACCATTACATTCAATAAGTATAACTTTGCCCCAACATTCAATGACACCCAGAGTTGGCTCTTATGGCTGTGCAATCAGCCCTACCGAATAGGGCCCTAAATATTGGGGGTCCATTTTTTATTTCCTCTCTTAAGATTTTTGTCATAGAAATTATATAAGAGTCCAATCTATTTTAAATGGAATATATTTTAACTTTATGTTTTAGATATATTCAAACATTATAAACATGACCACCGTGAATGTGTAATTTAATTTAATAATTTTGGTATATTTACATAATTTAATTTTATAAGTGCATCATTTTAATTTTAGCTCAGGGCCCTGAAAATCATCAAACGACCCTGATGACACCATGGATGTTGACGTGATCCTCAACAACCTAGGGAATCCTTGATTATGCAACATCGACACACTAGCAAGAACAAGCAAGAGTGACAATGAAGGCTATCGGAAGAGAGAAAGAAGATGATGAAGGTTATTAGGGAAATGAATGATAATGGTGAGTGCTTAGGGTAGATAATAGGATATTGTAGAATGGTGGAGTAAAACTTTCTTAATTATAATTTAGGGAGTGAGAATAGAAAGAAGAAAAATAAAATTACAATTATATCCCTAATACTAAAAAGACTAAGGGGGCAATTGTTTTGGGGGTAATCTCGTGCTATTTGTTTAGCCTTTTTTTATTTCCAGGAAAGGGAAAAAGAATGAGATTAAGTCAAAACTCTCTATCTTGATTCCCACCCCCTACTAGGGAATGAGATTCTCTATCCCCATTGCACTTTGACTGCCGACATATAACCATTGACCGATGACTAATGACCAATGACCGATGACCAATGAATGTTGACCGTCAATTAATGGTCGTTGACCGCCGACAGTCACTGACCATTGACTTTTGGTTGTTGACCGGTTATTTATTTCATTTTCCCTAGCTCAAACAACAATCGGAAAATCAACAAAATTCCTTTCCATTTCTCTCCATTCCTTTTCCCAATTCCATTCCGTTTCCCGCTTGAAACAAATGCCCCCTAAAATGGCTCATCACCACAAATGATGTGGCACCGACACTAGCTTCTAATTCACGATAAGTTGAATGAAACCAAGTGGTACGTGAACCAAATAAAACTCAAAACGGAACAGTTAGGCAACCTTGGAGCTATCTCCACCTTCTAGTGTGGTTTCAATGCCATGTGTCACCCTATTACTGGAAGAATTCAACAAATTGGAGAAATAAATATAAAATTGAATAGAGTTCTGAGTACATGATCTTCCTTGAGTGTATGTACATGTTTGGAGAGAGAAACAAAAAATTCAAAGTGTTATAAATTATAAATATATAAGTGTAAAAATAAAAATACAAATAAAAATATACCATTATTCATCATAATTCGTGCTCTTCAAAACAAGATGCATCATGTATATGTTTTGGTAAACTTAAAACTTTATATTTTTAGAAGGAGTATATATTTCGTATTTTTAAAGTGAATCTTATTCATTAACAAAATGAATCTTATTCAATAATAAAATGAACCTTATTCATTAGCAAAATGAATCTTCTTTAAGATTTACTTTTCTTAAAATTAAAATTTACCTTTAGAAAAATAAAAGATTCACATTATTTAAAGTGAGAGGTTCACTTTTCTTAAATATAGGATTCATTTTTATTGAACATTTGATTAACTTTTCTTCAACAAAATATTCACTTTTAATAAATGAAAGGTTCATATTGTTCTAGTATAAATTTGTGGTAAGATTTACTTTTCTTAAACATTTGATTCACTATTTTTAGACAAAATATTCACTTTCCAAAATGAAGGAATCATATTGTTCTCGTATAAATTTGTGATATGATTCATTTTTTTTAACATAGTATTCAATTTTCTTAAATAAAAGATTCACTTTACTTAAACATGTGATTCACTTTTTTTAAATGAAATATTCACTTTTCAATAAACCCTTAACCACAAACCCTGAAAATGTCGAGTTAGTGACAACAATATAAAGTATAGAGAAATTTAAAAAAAGAATACCTTACACCACCCAACCTAAAAACACCTAACCTGAAATCGTCGAAGACATTTTTAGGGTTTGTATTGCACCTTAAACCCCAACCCTAAAAACTGACAAGTCAGTGACGACAATATAAAGTGTCGAGCTAATGTCAAAACGATTACCCTACCCTCAAACACCCTAAAAACCACCTTAGGAAAGTTAAAACGTCAAAGGCATTTTTAGAGTTTGTAGTGCAGGGTTAGACCCTAAAAAATTGTCACGTCAGTGACAACAATATAAAGTGTAGAACTAATGCCAAAAAGATTATCCTACCCCCCAAACACCATAAAAACCACTATATGAAAGCTAAAAACGTCGAAGACATTTTATGGTTGGTAGTGCAGGTTTAGGGTCTAACGGCCTATGATTCACTTTTTAACAACCATTGATTCATTTTTCTTAAACTTAAGATTCCCATTATATACACACAAAAATATAAGGGAAATTTCACAAAATACCACTGAGTTTTTGCTTAATTCACGATATACCACTGTGTTTTTAAAATTACACAATATAACACTAAGTTTTTACTTATTTCATCAGATAACACTCTGTCTCATATTTTATTAAATGATCTGTTAATATTCCAGAAAATGACTAAACTACCCATGTTATTAATTAACAACTTGAAAGTGATTTGTCATACTGATAAATTTTGTAAGACACCACTTTTGTTTAACTATTTATATGGGTAGTTTTAGACTTTTTTCTAGGGATATTAATGGAACATTTAACAAAATATGAGACAGAAGTATCTAACAAAATATGTAAAACTTAGTGTTATCCTGTGTATAATTTAAAACACGGTGGTATATCGTGAATTAAGCAAAAACTCAATGGTATTTTGTGAAAATTCCCAAAATATAAAATATAAAATTTATCAAAACATATTCATGTTGGTTTTTATTTTGAAGAGTTTGAATTATGATAAACAATGGTATAATATTTATTTTATTTGAACTTATATATAGGCTCTGTTCGGTGTTGGTGTTTTTGTGGTATAAATGTGGTATTTTTGAGTTTGACATTTTTGATAAAAAATACCAAACCGCCACACTACCGAACAACAATTTTCAAAACAACGACAAATATACTAGCACAAACAGCCAGCACTTTATGCTACAAACAGAATAAATACGGTAAATAGAGGTGAAGCTAGAAAACTGTAATTATGGGGCGAGAATATTTTAATAATATGAATTAATATTTAAGAATTAATTTTTAATAAATTAATTTGAAATTTTAATATTTATAATTATATTTTAAAATGATATTTTATATTAAATTTGACACAAAAATTAAATTAAAATTGAAATATATAAAAAAGTTTGTGTTCCCTTTTTATTTTTAGATTTTTTATAAATATTGGTATACTAAATTATAAGTTAATGATAATAATATTTTTAAACTTGTAGTGTTTTTCTAAAAAACTTATACTAAAAAATTACTTTGAGTAATTCTAATATTTTTTTAATTTATATAGAATTTGTAATAAAAAAATTTAAAAATATTTGTATTATGGATAAAAGGGGTACATGATTACTAAGAATGACATAATAATCAGTTTTAATTTTGACTATAATACTAAAATAGGTATAAAATATGAATATTTAATTATATCTACATATATTAATTTATAGGTCATATTTTTTAACAACTAAATTGTTTATTTTTTTGTATGATGCAAACATTAATATAGTTCACTAATTATTATTATATTTTTGCTTTTATTCAAATGTGAACAAGTAGCCTAGTGTGTTACAACCATGTATTGTTACAATTGTTATCCATTGATAGAATTGTGTTTGATAATAGTGAAGTTATTTGTATAGACCTAAATATAAATGTTAATAATTATTTATTGTAATAAAACTTTGTGGTTTTTCTAATTATAAATTATGTATACATTAATCTATATATTGTTAGTAGCTTCTTTATTTACATCTTTAAAAAAATTATTTTAAATGTAATATAAATTTGTAGCACAGACAGCCGTAAACGCACTACACGTAACTAACTTATTCAAATACGCTAGACGAAACCGCGACACTACCGAACAACAGTTTTCAAAACAACCACAAAACAGCCAGCACAAAACAACCAACAAAATACCACAAAACAGCAGCCAAAACAATCAGACCAAAACAGTTATAAAACAATCACAAAAAAAACCATATAAAACAAACCCTAATAAACTACAATATTTTAAAACTTAAAATAATAAAAGAAAAAGATAAAATAAATGTCACCTTGTAACATGACACCGGCGCAGGTTCGATTTCTCCAAACGGAATACAGAAGACAACTATTATTAGTGGCATTCTCGTTGTTCGGTATCATCGACATGGACACAATGATAAATAATTCACCGGCACGAAAATAAAAACCCGGCCGTTGTAATTCATTCGGCTCAACATCATTTTCACGCTCCGCCACCGCCTCGCTTTATCAAACACTTTGCAAAAGCGTCCATAGCAGAGAGAGAGAGAGAAATGGCCGAAGAAGGAACTGTGATAGGATGCCACACGGTTCAGGAATGGGAGAATCACTTGAAAAGGGGAGAAGAGACTAAGAAATTGGTACGCATCTCACACCCCTTCTCGTTTAATTATTGTTGCTGGCTTGGTGTGAAAGCTTCATGTTATAAGTATCTGGTTGTTCAAATTTTGCATGTTTTTCAATTATTGGTCCCGTTTACTTCGAGCATCGCAGTGTCCGAAATCTCATGTAGTGTTAGAGAAGTTGCAAGTTCTGTATGCAAATGAAATTAAACTCTCTCCGCGGCTAATTTTCTTTTCCTGTAATCGGAATCTCAATACGATAGGTTGTGGTGGATTTTACTGCTTCATGGTGCGGTCCATGCCGCTTCATTGCTCCAATCCTGTCAGAGCTCGCTAAGAAGCTGCCTCATGTCATATTCCTCAAGGTTGATGTCGACGAACTCAAGGTAATAAAAAAATAGAAAACCTGTAATCGAGTTTTGATCTTTCTTTGTGTGGCATGTTAAAGCAAAATTGATGTGAGATTTGAGTTGAATTATCTCTATCCCATATGGGGAATTCTGTACTGTTTGGTTTGCAGGAAGTTGCTGCGAAGTGGGAAGTGGAGGCAATGCCGACCTTTGTGCTCCTTAAAGAGGGGAAGGTAGTGGACAAGGTTGTGGGTGCCAAGAAGGAAGAACTTGTGACAACCATTACAAAACATGCTGCATAAATTATCCATAGTCCTCCCTCTTTCTTTGTGATATCAGTTAACCGCTATTGTTAAGTTTGTGTTCGTACTGTTGTTGAATATGCATGATCTAGATTGGGTATCTTTGAAGACTTGAAGCATCTGTGTTATCATATGTGTCCCTTAGGGGGCATCTGATAAAAATCTGTGTTATCATATCTGTAAGGACTAAGCATCTGTGTTATCATATCTGTAAGGACTAAGCATATATCTGTAAGGACTTGAATAAGCAAAGCCCGTCACTTTCGGTTTGGGGTTTGAATTTACTGTGGCGTGCCACGAATTTATTTTCAAGTACATGACAATTAAATTATCACTCATTCGAAGTCCTCTCTTTCTCAAACTTAGTATTAACAACATAGTACATCTCTTCTTCCAGCATAAAATACCTGGGAAATAGTTTTGGATGTTGAATTGATAAATACATACATGTGTATAAGTGAAATTTTTGGAACTCTGCCCCCACCCACATTTCATTTACCACTCAAACTCCACTATTTTCTCTGTATAACAAACTTGGAAACTAATAACAACTTGGAAACCAATAACAAACTTGCGATTAATACACTGATATTACTTCAATGGTCTTGGGAATCTATCCCTCCATCGATAAAGAAGATTCAGGAACACAGGGCCTCCACGGATAACCTCTTCAGCTCATTAGGACAGGGATCTGCCCCAAAATCCGAGTTGGATACAGCAAGCGTGCACTTTTCTTGCCCCACACAATTCTGCATAAAACAAAACAACCAAAGGCTCAGATTCATTGAACAAACCAATCTTGCCTCTGTCGTCGAATAAATTCCATCTGAAAACGGAAAGTAATGGGGACTATCAACTTATTCTTCACTCGTTTACCTTTTCCAACACATCTTGGGAATTCGAGGAATGGCATTTCCCAATAGCTAAACTTCCACAGGTACCCAGTGGAGTCCCGAAGCTTGCAAACTTTATGGAAGATATAGTTTGCCCATCTGGGCAGTGGATGTGTGCTTTGGCCTGGTGGAGGATATCTGATTCTCCATTGCTGTCGATCCTCCAGTTCACAGTGGATGGATGGTGCTCAAAGACATCTGCGCAGACGCTCGACACAGATCTCTTCACCACAGCGATCTTTGATGCATCCCCGCCCAGTTCTTCGAGTACAACTATCAGATTCTTTCCTCGGTGCAACCACGACCTTGGAACATGGTACCTGGAATTTTTTTTAATGGCACAAAGATCAGTCTGAGGGCCTGTAAGAAAACTTCATTTTAAAGAAAACTTTGTAGAGAAAGTGGGGGATTTAAGCGTAGTTCACCATCTCTGTGTTGGGGCGCCGCAGCCAGTTTGGCATTTCGGAGATCGGAAAGTGCCAGCATACGAACATGTTTGGCAGTTTCCCTTGGCGTATGCAGTCCAGTATCTCCTATGCTCTGCCCGTTGATCCATACTTCACCTCTCCCCATGCTTCTCATGTCCAACGCCAATGGAGCTTGCCCATTTGGTGAATCAAAGTAAGCCTGAAGCATCATTGAGATTTTTCTTGGTCTCATTAGAAACTTTTTCATGTAGACAGAATAATGTAAATATTACAAACATACAAACCTTGTGCCACCTAAGAGGTTGGTTGGTTCGAGATGCTACTCGGCCTTGCTGCATCCATTCGATAGAAGAGGCACCATTTGGAGTGTACAAGTTCATCTTCTCGCCTACCAAACCGACCTGCCAGATAGAAGAGATAATCATCTCTCCATAGGATGAGTAATATTGACAGAGAGGTGGGACTAACTACTGGTAATGGTATTTCTTCTCTTCCTTGTGTACTCACCTGGTATGACCATGTATTTGAAGACAAGTCTTGCCTGCCTTCTCGAAGACCGTTGATGACAACAGGACCCAAAACTCCAGTCTCACTCGATTCGAATTCCGAACCAATGTTCTTCAATATGAAACAGACACATTTTTAAGGGAATGAAAGAGGAGAGTTTTACATACACACATTCGCTTAGCCAACCAGTTAGTTCAAGGAGAATATTTTTTGACTGACCGGCAAACCAGCAGCCATGCTCAACAAAGCGATTTTGTTTATTCCTGCTCGAAAATTCACTGGACTGTCAAATCGGAACCGTCGAGCCTCCCTGGAGCCATACGCAGACCCTGAAAAATTGATTGCAGATTATTTGGATTCTTAGTCCCTAGTGTGTGGTGGCAGATTAGTTGACTTGAGGGAGTTTAATATAATAATGACCTGAAAGTTGTCCATTTACAAACACGTGAAGCGCATGTCCAGAGGAGTCCACATGCAGACTAGGAGCTCCTCCACCGTGGAGAAATGGTTCAGAGGGATCAATATTAACACTGGGAAAAGCAGAGGAGAAAGTTTCATCTTAATAATGATGAAGCAACTAATGTCACCAACATTTATCTATCTTAATCATAAAGAACCAGCAAGATAGCTCAAGCTTCTTCTACTTCTTCCCCATTCAGCTTTGATTCTTCCATAAGATCAGAGTAAAAAGGATGGCTATGACTGATGGATGAGATGCACCACCACCAGAGTATAATATAACTAATCTATTACCTTGTTGTGTACCAGAGATAGTCACTGGCATCTCTGGTGATATTGATCTGATCAAGAAGGCCTCGAGCTGTCATTGTTGGTCTATCATCTGAAGAAGAGAGGTCTTCATCGTAAGTCTCCCAAGATAAGATCCTGGTATTAGCAGGCACCATTTGGTACTTTGAAGTCTGTTCTCCTACAACTGCTGTGTTGTAGACCACATTCTTACAATCTGGAAGTATGCTGATTGACCAAGGTGGCAAATCATAGTGTCTGTTTTTGAACAAAACTTTGGCCGGATTAGTTGTGTGGTAATTGGTGAGAAAGGCGGCACATCTTCCTTTCCCTGCTGAGAAAACATGAGCCTGCATTCGTTGTAAGTCATCAAAGGCTTAGCTTTTGGTGAGAATCAACTTTCATAGTAAAATGTAAGAACTTGATAATGCGGATGGATGACCTCATGATAAGTTCCTAGTGGAGTGATTGTAGGATCAGATGAAACAAGTGCTGGTTCGCAAAGCTTATCGCTCTGTGAAGCTCCTTCAAATGCCCATATTTGGGCTGCCTCAACCAACCTGCATATATAGTTGAGGCAGACAAGTCAGGATTCAAACTTTCAACAGCCTTGTGTGCACTATGAGAAATGAGATTGGAGTGTGTGCTCACCGTATTCGTCGATAGGAGCATCGTAGTCATAACTGGTTGTTATGAATGGCCCGCCGCTGTGTGACCAAAGTTGGTCCCACCATGGTACTGTCATGACAGTTACACGTCAGATGATATGAGATTATGTCAATCACATTTAGTGCGCAAGTAAGCCCTTAGCTAGTAAGTTGAGAAAGGGAGAATCAGAGTTTTTGATGTAAAGAATCTAACCATGTAGTAGTTGAAGTAGGAACCGCCAGATTGAATGAAACGAGCAACAGCAAAGGCCAAGTCTTCAACAGGGCGTTGATAAATTGGGTGACCAAAGTCTGTGAACCTTTCAAAGAAAAAGAGTCTACTTTGAAGAAGAGAAAAGCTGACAGAATGATCATATGTATATATGGTTCTGTAAAAAAAAGAAAAGGAAAATCAGAAATCTAACCAGCCACTCCACGCTTCAGTCCACATCTTTGGTTTATTGGTCTGTTAGGCTTGAAATAATCGCAGTAAAACCCGTTGCATGTGTTTATCTGTGACCGTGGAAGAACAGAGGGGATGAAGAAATGAGAATACGTCTGGTATGATGTAGAGCCAGAGATCAAGATTCAAAATGACAAAACTCCACACAAATTGCGAAAATACTACATAATTGATCCACGCTGCTTTGAGAAAAACTGAAAGAAAAGGCCCAAACCGAAAGCAGATAACATATAACTCACAAAAAAAAACCATTATGAACTTGATAGTACAATAGTGATTCTGTAGCCAAAGAGGCGTGCCAGTGCCCATACATAGATCTTTACAGCGACTGAAAAATTATATATGGTAGCAATCCATGATGACATGAAAAAACAACGTAATAGAAACTCAGAAGTCTAACCACAGAGGCAGGGGCATCATCCTCCTTGCACATCAACCAAGGGACACCAGTTTTGTTCCAACAGCCATCTTTGCAGCCCAGTTCATGTAGGCCGTGCCAGCAGCTCCATACTGATGAATTACTGATCCGTATTCATTTTCGACCTACAGGAACACGAAGGAATGGTTACAGACCAATGTAATACAAAGTCAAGCCTGAAAGGTTAATGTGAAAGCTCAGTCATGAGTGTGGGCATATTAATTTGTACCTGGGAGAGAATGATTGGACCACCTTGTGATGCGAATAGCTTCTCATTTTTCATCATCTGGACAATCCTCTCAGTAAACCCTTGCATTGCTCGCTATAGATCCAGAAGAGAGATGAGAAACGGGAAGATGGATGAGACATTAGTGATTTTGATTAGGGAAGAATATGGATGAAGATTCCTTTCATATAATACTATAATATACTCATTTTCTATACTAGTCTTTTTGAATCTGAAAGGTAATGTAAGAAATGTACTTATTGGTGAATGGAAATTGAACATGAAAAATGTTGAGATAAGAGACCTTGAATGGTTCATTATCTGTTCTGAATTTGATTCCAGGAACAAACTTCAACCAGACAGGGAAACCCCTGCATAATGGAAACAACCATTCTTTTTCTAGTTATAGTAGTAGTAGTAGTAGTAGAATACAGAGGCGTTGTTTAAAATTTTGCAGTCCTATGGAGTATACACCAAACAAATCAATCAAAGGAAAACAGATAGAATTGACTGTCAGTACCCAAAGCTCCATTCCGCACAGACATAGGGTCCAATTCGGAGAGTTACATACAATCCAGCTCTGTGCACTGTCTTTATGAACCGCACTAAATCGTACCTTCCTTCAAAATTATACTGCAAGCAAGCAGAAGGAAAAATTGATACATGGAAAATCTGTCGTATATATGGGTCCAGACCCAAAAGAAGAAATTAAATTTCAAAAGACATGGACCATCCATCCAATTGCTGTTACTACTACTACGATTGCTGCTTTAAATAAGGTAAAAATATTATGAATTACTACTGCTAGTGCTACTATTATTACCTTGCCAGGGGAAGGCTCATGACCATTCCAGAAAACGTAAGTATCAATTACATCTAAACCTCCGACCTTTGCTTTTTGTATGAGATCTCCCCACATCTGCAAATCAGACAAAAAAAATTAACCAGCTGACAAGACATTGAAGACACTGCTACTCAGAGCAAGTTAACAACTCTTCCCACCACCTCTACTGTTAGGCAAAGAGGGAGACCAACAGTAAATACCAGTTAGTTAAAAAATGGAAAATGCTGAATAGAAATTTTCATAAAAACAAAAGAAAGCAATCCTTACAAACCTCAGGGGTACTTCTGGGGTAATGTTAGAGCCGGAAATGAGAATTTTCCTTTGTCCATTGATGATTATACCCTTTCTATCATAAGTGATTGCAGCTCGGACAGTACCCGGAGCAAAAAGAAGAAGGGAGGAGCTGAGAATGAGTAGAATCACAACTAGCTTAGGATACGAGATGAATCCCATCACTCAGCACACCGAATCACACACTCTCTCTCTCTCTCTCTCTAAGTTACTCTGTTGTTTATTTTTGCAGCAGCAAGCTAAACCGGAATGAAATGTTGAACAAAGAGCATTTGGGAGTGTGATTTTGAAACGGATTTAATATGAAACAACAAAACTGACTACCCAAATAACCAGCCAGAAAAAAGTGTCGTGCTTACGCGAAGCGGTTCTGGGACTGCTCGCTTGTCACGCACTGAACAAACTGGGAACAGTCTGCTCAGAGTGTTTTGGCTTGAAGGTGGATATGTGCCAGTGCCAGGAAGGAACTTGAAAGAAATAGAGGAAGGAAAGTTATCTCTCTCTCTCTCACTATCTTATAAGTTTGTTTTACTTGCTGTTGCCACGTATTTGTGAAGAGGGAGAAGCAAAAGCAAAGCGAACTGGGTTAATGATTCAGATTTTGAAATTGAAGTGGGAAGTTCCTGTTTCGGGGTTTTACTGTGGATGGATACTGAAGAGTGAAACAAGAGAGAACGACGATGCATGTTCAAGAAGCAAGCAGACAAGTATAGGTAGCAAAACAGAATGAACAAATTACAAATGAATATCCTAGAAAGTTAAATAAAAAAAAACTTTATTTTATATTTATCGTACAACCATAAAGGTGTACCGGTTTTCGAGGTTAGTACCGACCAGATCGATGTACAAACATGTTTTTGAGTATTTTATGAATAATTACGATGTACTCCTCTCTACTTGTGACATAATTACACAACCAGCCTATATAGTTTCTAAAATTATGAACTCTTTCTCCATTTTCTTTAAAGGAAAACAAACTCATTTTCCATCTTTTGACATCTCTACAACGTTTAATTACTTTTTGTTACTCATGTATGATCGGCTAATTTTTTGATAATTTGAGTATAGAGTCATTTTATTAAGGTTTTAGTCTGGTAAACCAGGTTGATGGGAATAGATATGCTCAATAAAACCTCCCTTGACAAACCCACAGTGAAAAAGCTTAGAAAGGTGTATGATCGGCTAATACTGATACATGTGGTGGACACCCGGGTGTGGATTTGCTGACGGATGCTAGATTTCCGTCAAAATGACGGATGCAATCTCAGCCTTTAATATTTTGTTTCTTTTAGTTCTAATTTAAACCGTTAGATTCTTTTATATGTAAATGGTAGATACAAGCATGCTTTTATAATCGTGAAGCTGAAGGATAGTTACTTTTCTTAATGACAACATATCTTAGCTTTTTATATTATTTTTAACTAGTGGATTATACATCTTTATTTCTAACATAAATACATGTGTTTTGCTGCTACGTATAAAAAGTAGATTTTTTTCAGTTAGAGTATAGAGAGAAATTTGTATACTAATATGCATTTTAATATTGTAATTCTTTTGTCTTTTTTTTTACAATACTTTAATGATATATCATTATTTTTTATGACTTTATACGTATATTCATATGACTATTGAATAACATTTTCTTTATCTAATATTTTTGTCATTTAAGTATAAATACAAAGAAAATTATAAACATGCATCAGTTCAAATATATAACTTTATCCAGCTGAATATAATTAAAAGAAGTTAAATGAATATAAATACATAAAGTTAAATAATTATAAATCTTTGTAACTTAAAAAAGTTCACATATTTATTCTCAAAAAAATAAGGATCGACGAAAACTTACATTATATTAGAGTGTTACAATTAATTAGTGACTCTAAAAAAGAATACTAGTTTTTAAGGAAAAAATCATAACGAGAAAAATAAAATAAAGAGTAAAAGTGATTAAATCATATATACTTTATATAAAGTAAAAATTGAAAATTCATAAAAATAAAATAATGATAAAGTTAGATTAATTGAACATACACATGATTCTTATACACAAGTCGTGATTTTATCGGCCGGAAAAAAAAGAAGAAGATATAACCGTTAGTGTCATCTTTTCTATTATAGTGATGGAAACAATTATAGAAGGTTGTGTACATGTTTCTAAATATTAGTGAAAACGTTTATAAATTGTTATGGATACATAAAAATCAAGGTTAAATGAATCCGTAAAATCGACTCCAACAACTCAGTTTATCGTTTCCAAACGTTTATAACATTCATGTTTATCAATAAGTTAAGCTTTGTGAAAATGAAAATGGTAAGAATATTTCATATACACAATGATTCAATAAGAATGGCCAAGGAAACAACATATAGGTGTTATGGTCATCTTTTCTATTATAGTGATGGAAACAATTATAGAAGGTTGAGTAAATGTTCTAAATATTAGTGGAAACATTTATAAATTATTATGGATACGTAAAAATCAAGGTTAAATGAATCCGTAAAATCGACTCCAACAACTCAGTTTATCGTTTCCAAACGTTTATAACATTCACTTTATCAATAATAAAGCTTTGTGAAATGATAAATGGTAATAAAATATTCATATACACAATGATTCGATAAGATGGCCAAGGAAAAACACATAGGAGATACTGTAATCTTTCTATTATAGTGATGGAAACAATTATAGAAGGTTGTGTACATGTTTCTAAATGTTAGTGGAAACATTTATAAATTGTTATGGTACATAAAAAATCAAAAAAAAAATTGGTTAAATGAATGGTAAAATCAACTCCACAACTCAGTTTATCGTTTTCAAACGTTTATAACATTAATGTTTATCAATAAGTTAAGCTTGTGAAATGATAAATGGTCAGAAAATATTCATATACACAATGATTCAATAAGAATGACCAAGGAAAAACACATATAGGAGTTAGTGTCATCTGTTCTATTATAGTGAGGGAAACATTATAGAAGGTTGTGTACATGTTTCTAAATATTAGTGGAAACGTTTATAAATTATTATGGATAGGTAAAAATCAAGGTTAAATGAATTCGTAAATCGACTCCAACAACTCAGTTTATCGTTCCAAATGTTTGTAACATTCACGTTTATCAATAAGTTAAGCTTTGTGAAATGATAAATGGTAAGAAAATATTCTATACACAATGATTCGATAAGAATGGCCAAGGAAAAACATATAGGAGTTATATCATCTTTTCTATTATAATGATGAAAACAATTATAGAAGGTTGTGTACATATTTCTAATATTAGTGGAAACGTTTATATACATTGTTATGGATACGTAAAAATCAAGGTTAAATGAATCCGTAAAATCGATTCCAACAATTCAGTTATCGTTTCCAAACGTTTATAACATTCACGTTATATCAATAAGTTAAGCTTTGTGAAATGATAAATGGTAAGAAAATATTCATATACACTATGATTCAATAAGAATGAACAAGGAAAAACACCTATAGAGGTTTTAGTGTCTCTTTTTTATTATAGTGATAGAAACAATTATAGAAGGTTGTGTACATGTTTCTAAATATTTGTGGAAACGTTTATAAATTATTATGGATACCTAAAAATCAAGGTTAAATGAATCCGTAAAATCGATTCCAACAACTCAGTTTACCGTTTCCAAACGTTTATAACATTCACGTTTATCAATAAGTTAAGCTTTGTGAAATGATAAATGGTAAGAAATACTTTCATATACACAATGATTCGATAAGAATGGCCAAAGAAACACATATAGGAGTTAGTGTCATCTTTTCTATATAGTGATGAAACAATTATAGCATGCTGTGTACATGTTTCTAATCATCAATGGAAACGCTTATAAGTTATTGTGGATACGTAAAAATCAATGTAAGTGAATACATAAAATTGAATCCAGCAACTCAGTTTATCGTTTTCAAACGTTTATAGCCTTCAGTATATCAATAACCGGTCTGTAATTTAATAATTCTAAGAAAATATTCTTTTACACTATGATTCGATAAAACGACCAAATGAAAAGATATATAGCAGTTAGTGTTCATCTTGTCATAATTGTGATGGAAACATCGTAGAGAGATGTGTACATGTTTCTAATCTTCAGTGAAAACGTTAATAGGTTATCGTGGATACGTAAAAACCAAGATTAACGAATACGTAAAATGGAATCTAACAAGTCCTTTTGTCATTTCAAACGTTTATAGCCTTTAAGTTTATCCTTAATCCAAAGCTCTTTAAATTGATAAATGCTAAAAAATATTCTTATACACAATGCTTCGATGGAAAACATCAAGGGAAAAATATATAATAGTTAGTGTCATATTTTCTATAATAGTGATGGAAACGATTATATAGAAAGTTGTGTAAATATGTCTATTTATGATGGAAATGTTCATAAATGATAGGGTATAAAAATCGTCTCATAAAAACCCGTCAATAAATTGAAAGTTATAAGGGTATAAAATTAATCATAAAAAGATACACAAAACTTCAAACATACCTATCATCAAAAGTTTTTTTTACTCAAATTTCAAGATAAATTATTTAACAATAGTACTTAATTCTATATCTTTTAATAATTTTATTTAGTATATAGTTTATTACTATTTTTAGTGATATTATAAATATTATTTTTTACTATAATGTTTACATTGTAAATTATGGAAATGCAACATTTGGCTCTATAGATTTATTTCGGCTTTGTGATTTATTATATAAGTCATTTATCTACAACCTAATTTTATCAAAATAATTATGGTTAATTAGTGCCTAGATTAAATACTCTACTTCACCCATATATAATTGTTTTGATAAACACACCCATATAATGATTATAGGATTTAATACTTAAATACTTTTTAAAGTACATATTTATTATTCTTTGGTTAAAGTCATCACATTGTTAAAGTATCAATACCCTTTACTTATAATTCTAATTATATTTTCAAACAAATGGATCTATTGGTGTAAGAGAGTGAAAAAGAAAAGACTACAAAATTCTCATAAAGAAAATATTACATCATATTCGATTACTTAAAAAACAAAATATGTAAAGAAAATACTATTTCAACATTTATATCATTATTGTCCCTTGTGTCAATAAACACTCCAGGCTTTTGTTTTCATAAGAAGAGAAGAATGAACCGAAAGGCAGGACGAGGGAGTACACAAGATTGAGCGGGAAAAAAAATCCACATATGATAAAATAGATGGATGAGATTAAAATGTATCAATGGTCTGGATTCAGGGACGGAAATATGACATCCGTCATATTAACCGCGTCGGTGGACACACTAGGCTTACACATATTTTGTCGTAAATGAATTATCTGGTAACAAACCCAAATCTTCTATTTCTATTCTAACCCCTATTTTTGTCGACCGTATTTATACTTTCTTCTAAATTTGTACTCTCGAGTTTCCTTTCTAATCCTCCACTTCTTTACTACAACAAATTATTTCCTATGCTTATCACGGTTTTTTTTTAATCTTTATGTTTTGGCACCTGATGCTGCAAATCCTACAATTTGCACAGCTGAAAGCAATTAAAAAATTGAAACGGGATTTATAACTAAACGTGTACGTATAGAAGAGATTATATTATAGGAATAAATTCTAATACTAGGTGGTTAAGAAAAAGAGAGAGAGAGATCTATCATATATTTAGTGGCCATATACTAAAATTAATTAAAATTTGTTGACATCTGCTAAAGAACATGGAAATATGGAGGATGCAACTCTATATATAGTAAAACCTTGAATGTGTTTAGTCTCGTCAAGAAAAGGAAAATCATGTGGTTAGGTTACGTAATCATGCAGTGTGATTGGGTTTTATATTCTAATTAATTTTCCATCAAAAGATATTCTAAAATGCCTTTTTTTTTATCATATTACCTACTAGAATTTGAAATTATAACTCTGTCACTTGGGGGCCAAAAAAGAAAAATGTTTCCGACGAAACGACCTTAAATGAAACGAAGCCAAAATCTTGTAAGTTGATTGTTTTCTGGTTGTAACTTGTGTCTTCCATTAAGGTAAGAATCTCACTATAGCCGCTCAAAAACTTCCGATACTGCGTTATCTGACTGAAACCGAAGTGAATCGTACTTGTTTTCAGGTTAACCGTACCGGTTCTTGCGGTATGGTTAACTGAACTGTATAAATTGACTGGTTTCGGTTTGGATAATGGTATTGAATTTTTTAGAACAGTTAACAGTTCGGTTAACCGATTATATAAACAATCAAAATCTTCAAATATTAATATTCATCTCATATGATAATTAATGTTAGCTATTGAGGGAATATGCACAATGTTATATTTTTTGTCACATGTGTTTCATTTGTCACTCATGATTTGGGTTAATGATCAAATGTTGTACTGTAATATTAATTGTATGGTTCTCATCAGTAAAAAAAAATACACGGCTACAAGGTTAACCGATAAAACCGAACCGAAATGAAGGTTAACCGGTCTAACCGGAATGGTAATGGAATCACATTTTAGAAAACCAAATTAAACAGTTAACCGAATCCGGTTAACCGAACTAAATAGAATTGGATTTTAGAAAATCAAAGACCCGGTTAACCGAAAACGGTAACCGAATAAGACGGTTAACCTACCATGGGCATCCCTACTATATATGTCTTCCTTTCTGGAATGTGGACACGTCATTCAAAATTATAGTAAAATATTTCTCGTCTTATTACAAATGACGTATTTTCCTCATTCGATATGATATGAGTATTTTTTTTTTGATAATTGGCTGGTTGCCCAGCTTACATAGCAGTACTAAGGCATGAATGTCTTTCCCGCTTAAGGACAATTTAGAGAAAGTACAAGAACAAAAAACATAGTGAAAAAACGTTACTGAAAGGGACAAATACTTGATCTCCAGTCTGAACGTATATCCTTTCTAGCCTTACTAATCTTACTAGCTAAGAGGGACCCTTAAGTCTACTTAGCCTTCTTCTTGCCCCGCATGACCACCTTAGTAGCTCTTGAAAACTTACTAAAACCCAGGGGTCCAGTCCCACGAACTCTCTTGCCCTTTTCTTTAGAAATACTCCTAGAGCAATTATCAGACTCCTCTTTTGAGTCTTCACTCTCGCTGTGACAACTCCCGCGACAGCTCGCTTTCTGTTTTCGAATGATCTCTTCATAATTGGATAGTGCAAGCTTCTCGTTAGGGACGGTGCATCCGAGCTGCTTGGCAAAGATGAGAGTTTGTCTTGCTTCCTCTTTAACAACTATCTCCTCAGGGTCATCTCCCAAAATGGAAGGACCTCTAGCTGGTTCGAACCCAGGGGGAAATTCCGGGTCCTCGAAAAGGCTCCTAAGGCCAATATCCTCTAAATCATCCTCCATCAATTGAGCCTGAGGGCCAATCGGCTCAGAACCCGGCCTACTAAAATGATCATCAGAAGCCCCACCATTCGGGTCAACATTGACCCCCATATCCTCGCCATTACCAAACTTATCGATCCACTGGATATTATTCTCCACCCCTCCCCTGTCATTGTTGATGATATCCTCCATAACTGGATCAAGTCCCGAGTTATTACTACTGGGTGATCGGATGATTATTGGCGCCCGGCCACCGCTCTCCAAAGTCCCTTGAGCAGGGTCCTCGCATACCCCTACATTCACTTTCTGTGCATGATTGACAGGTGCCGACTGCTCCCGCCCTCCTAGATACCAGCCCGCACCGGGATTGTAAGGCCAAGAGCCCTAGCCCTGCAACTGACCACACCATTCGTACGGATCATAGCTTTGCATCGGGTAAGTCGGCCAATACACCCAGTTTTGGGATGGGCAGGGCACACTGCTCCAGTAGCCGACAGGCATCCCATACCAAAAATAACCTCCACTATCGAAGGCACCACCGTAATTAACACATTTTGACTTTGCTTTATCCTCTTTAGTGCACGCGTGGGGAGGCGTAGCACAACCAGCTGGAGATGGTTCCACAGGTGAGGAGCAGCGTGGCCGACAGCAACCAATAAACAAAGTTTGGAGCCTTGCTCCACTGTCCCGATTCCCCAAGACCGTCAAACACGCGCCACCAGCCCCCACTTCAATATCCTCCTGAGACACCGCACCGTTACCACCTAAGGCGCCTCCTTCTTCACTAACAACTACGCCTGGCGATGAAGACTCAGATACAGGGCGGCAATGACAATTAAAAACAATACGTAATTGTCCATTCAACTTCCCAGCGACATTCACCCGTTCCGCTCCTTCCTTGACAGCCGCGCCACCTACCAATACCTCCATGTCACTCGGCGGGACCGTCTCACCGCCACCACCACCGCTCGCGACATTACCCTCAGCCTTTCCACTTTGTTGCGCCTGGGGCACGCAGGCAGGCTTATCGCCTGGCACACCTGAAGACCACTGACCGATTCTCTCAGGCTTGGAGCACGCCGTTGCGCCAGTACCAGCCTTCTTCGCGTATTTAGCCACACAAGCGTAAATCTTCTGACCCATAAACGTCCTACCGTGTATTTTCTTCACAGCCAGATTAACTTGCTCAGCATTAGACATCTTAATAATGGCAAACACAAACCTATTGTTTGGCCTTCTTTTCCGAGAGATGAAGATTCGTTCGACACAATCATCCATTCTCAGCAGCCAGCGAACCGCCCTAGAATCAGCTTCCCTACTGATATTATCGATGAACAACGACGAAAATCGGCCGTCATTCTCCTCGTTCCTGTCACCCCCTGAAACCACCGGACCCGATAGAGGTGGCCTGCTCACTGAGAACGACGAACTCCTGCAACGCCTGGGGGGATGGGGCGCATCTCTTCGTCGACGTGACACCAGCCTCACCGCCCAATTCGAACGTCTTCCGAAGGTTGAAGACGCCCGCGACGCCCGCCAGAAGCCTCTGCTGTGCCGACCAAATCTGGATCTACTGCTCCGCTTCGACCTTCGCTCCGACCGCCGCAAGCTCTGCACCGGAAAGTACGACCGCCATCTCCTCCGCCCTTGAGGCTTCTCGCGCCATGGTCTGCTCTCACACTTCTCTGAGTGGCTATGTCTTTTGGGCTCCTCCCGACGGTTGGAATACTTGCTCTCTCTCCGCTCTCGACGCTCTTCTCTCATGGAGTCTGATATGATATGAGTATAGTGATTGTTTAAAAAAAAAAACAAAAACATATGAGTATATATATAGTTACTACATTCAATTCATATAGTACAATTTTGGCTTTAAAAAAAAATATATAGTGCAATATGAATTTGCCCTCTTAAATTCTCCTACATTTAATGTCCAGTCTATTCCCTGCTATAGTGGGTATATTAATGAGTATGGGTAGCTAGCTAGCTAGGTGCATTCTATGCAACATTTTACTACTACCTTTGCGGTGCGGTGATTCTTACTCACCATCGTACAAACGCGTAATAATCTCCCAATGTCTCACCGGCAGGGTAGCTAGATCCAAAATGTGTATATACATAGGTTTTTCATGGACCGAGCTTTTATAACTATGTACTATATATAGTTCTGGGATAGATTATATACATCTCTTCAATTTTATGTATACGCTTATGTGTATAGAGCTTTATCGGGCAGGTGAATCACTGCTGGGAGCGACTCTTAAATATCTACTACTTTTTTTTTAGACTCTTAAATATCTACTACCATTAATGATTGTTCGATGCCGTCCCGTGCGTTTTTCCTAAAACAATAACATGTGCGAGCAGCCTTGTCCACACACGGATACCCTATGTTAAAGGTGCTGCTTCTGTACGGGATCAAAGTGATTTGATCAGGTTTAGTCATTGCAGATGATGCACATTAGTGATAGCTGTCAGCTTTTTTTTTAAGCAAACCAGCTTGTTTCTCCATTCATTCACATGTTAACCTTACATAAGAGAGGTGGGTTAGCAACTTCCTGCTCACACAGGCTATTGCTACTCCTTTGGGGACATTGTGGGGTACCCAAAATTTCCGACCCTTAGCATCATTAAACAAACTAGCCACTAGGAAAGCAGAAAAATTGTCTAGGATATTTTCACATGTTTTAAAATGACATATATTGAGCCTCATAATATTCTGCTCCATATTATCATTAATGGTGTTGTTAGCTTGAGTGCCAGCTTTGATCTGCTGACACCAAGAGAGGAGGGCCTGGTCTTTAACTTCAATCAGCACTTTGTTGTACCCTGAGTACACTACCCAACTCAGGCCATAAGCAAGGGATTGTCTCTCCAGTTCATTATCTTCAAAGATGGCACTGAATTTGCAATTATAAGCTGCAAGGATTAAACTTTTTCCATCAGCAATAATACCACCTGCAACAGCATCTTGTCCTTTCCTTCTACGACAACAAGAAGATATGATTACATAGTCAGCAGTTAAACCAGTATCAACCACAGAGTTCAGGCTGACACTCATATTTGATAAGGATTTTACATATGTATTTGTGAACACCACATTTGCATCAATAGAATTAATTAGAGAAGCATCTATAGAGCGTCTAACTCTATTCTTGGCATTGTATACTGCCCACATCATATTGATAACCTTTGACAATTTGTTCTTTGACCCAAGAGTTCGATTTGATAGTCAGCCAGTCCTGTAGTGCACCTTCAGTATCAATAGGAAGTATCTCATTGTTTATGATGTCCCTCCAATAGTCCTTGGCAGACCAGCAAGTGAACAAAAGATGCATTTCAGTGTCAATCTTACCACAAAAGTGACACTTGGGAGACCCTTCAATCATCCGAGCTAAATTTGTCATACAAGGTAACTTTTGTTCATATTTTTCCAGAACGGGAGCATAGCACGGGGAGGAGAGGAGTTTATGGGAATTTTTTTCATAACCTTCCCTGGTAAGCTCTTAGAGGAAGAGGCATTAGCTTGGTTCACGATATTGTGAATAGATAGGCATCCTGACTTCACAGAATAATCTATTGACTTAGTAAAAAACCAAGTCCACACATCCACATCCACATCAAGAACTTGAATATTAGAGATCATATCCTTGTCAATTGGGAAGAAACTTGTGTCAATAGCTGTTGAATTCCAAGATAATCCATTGGGGTTAAAAAGTTGGCTGACACACATACTTTGACCCTGAGTTGGACATGGGGTAATAGGTCTGAAGGTAGGGGGTAAGACACCAAGGATCGGTCCACACTTTAGTCTTGGTGCACTTCCCAATTTTCAGATAAGCACCAGCTTTGATTATTCCAAGATTATTGACTATACTCCCCTAGATTGGGCTGTCTTTCTTGCCTGGTGAAGCACTTAGAATGTGTTTCCCAGGGAAGTACCTAGCTTGCAAGGTTCTAGCTACTAATGAACTTGGATTTTTTAAGATAAGCCAAGACTGTTTGGCTAGTAGAGCTTTGTTGAAATTTTGAATATCCCTGAACCCCAAGCCCCCTGGCCAGCGTGAGAACGCAGCTTCTTCCACTTGACCCAATGGATTGGTTTCTTGTCCCCCCCCCCCCCCCCACACGAAGGCGGAGAACAAAGATTCCATTTTCTTAACAAGGCTGATTGGAAGTTGAAAGAGAGACATGGTGAAGTTTGGGATTGCTTGTAAAACTGCTGAGACTAGAGTAGATCGTGTAGCTTGAGAGAAAGGTCTATTCCAACTCTGGAGTTTGCTTCTGAGTGAGTTTAAGAGAAAGCCAAAAGTTTCATTTTTGTTTCGCCCAACCTTGATAGGGAGTCCAAGATATTTCTTGAAGAAATGAACTTCCCCCACATTGAGTACATGGCTGATTTGGTGTTTTATGATGTGAGGAACTTTTTTGCTAAACACCAATTCAGATTTTTGGTTGTTTATGAGATGGCCAGAAGCTGAGAGAAAAGCTTTGAGAGTATTTGGCAAAAAGGTAACATTGGAAGGGGTAGCCCTTCAATAGAATATAATGTCGTCAGCAAAGGCAAGATGGGAGATTGGAGGAGAGTCTTTAGCTAAGGAAATACCTTTATACTGGTGGGAATTCATAGCTTGGTTTAGAACACTGGAAATGGCTTCTTGAGTAATAATAAACAGAAAAGGGGAAATAGGATCACTTTGCCTAATACCCCTATGTTGGGCAAATTTTTTTCCTGGGGAGCCATTGACAAGAACCGTACATTGAGCAGAAGTGACACAATTTAAAACAGGAACCCTCCACTCATCAGGTTAACCCATAGCAATTAGGATTTTGTTCAAAAAGTGCCAGTCCAACCTGTCATAAGCCTTGCTGTAACACCCCAACCGTTAATCCTTCCATTATCCTCTAATCATTCACATAATTACCTTACTCGCAGCGGAATACTTACTTACTTACTTCCGGCGGGTGATACAACTCCGTTAGCCATCCAAGACCAACAAGGCTACTACTACTTATAGTAACAGTCTGATGATTAGAATATCCCGAATACATATAAAGTTACCTTACAATACCCAATGATTACTTACACTTTGATTACCGAGTATCCAAATATACGAATTACATTCCAAGACTACTTCCCAAAAATCAAGAGTTTCTACATCTACTCATTCCTTTCCAATCACAATTCTTTACCCAAAAAGGTGTACCACATGGTACACCGGCTACTCAAAAAGGCCTTAGCCGTGTACAACTCGGTACACCATCCCAATCTACTATCTATACCAAAAAGAATTTAGTCTTGTCCTTACTCTAACATCACACCTCGCGGGTACCTGTAGAATAAAAACATTCCCCCTAGGGGGTCAGCTTACGCTGCATATGATAACCGCATACCCCGCGTACTAGCGAGGGTATGCCAACTATTTGGTCGAATACATGCGGTTCGTTTCATTCATACATACATACATGCTTATACAATTCAATTCAGTACATTCAACCCACAAGCATGCATACATTCAATACATACAAGGAAGACGTTACAAGTCACCCATTCGTACTTACCGTTTACTCACCGCATTACAGAGATACAACTCTCCATTCCATACAGAAGTCATGTTAGCTTCATTACACACCCGAGTTAATCGGGTGTTCAATACTATTTTACTCAAGGTCAATGACTTACAATAGTCGAGACCGATACACATACAATACTTACTTCTTACTTACTTTACTCAAGTCAAGTCGGTATGACCTCCGGGCAAGGATTACTACATCCCACCACCGGGCTTTAGGGTGGCCCACTAATCCAGGATGCTACCCATTCAAGGGATTTGGTCCATGGAAAAGATTACAGCCAGGATTCGGATCCAACCTCTTGTGTTTCCTTATCCTCACGCGTGGCCGAAACTATATCGGACTTCTACTCATTCCATTTACTCATTACTCATGTTAGGAGTGAGATTGTTAGGAATTAGTAGAAGTCGGTACTTCCTTTCTATACATCAATACAATACACAAGTACACATTACTTACACATACTCTTCATTCCCATTCATACATTTCATGAATATACAACTAAATGTTCAAGATACACAAGAACAAATAGTTCAAACACAGTTAAGTGCAATATAAGTCCGATTTGTGCATTTATCTTATTGGTGATCACATAAGCACACAAATCGGGGTAACCAAGTTAGGATACAGGGCATGAAGAAATCATACCGTTCACCGTCGTAAGGTACTACTGGGTTCCTTCGGTGTTCGACTATTCGGTTCCTATACATACATGAAGTTGTATGATCAATGGTCTATTATTGATCCAACTCATTCTTTCATTAATACTCCTTATGTATACTCACTACTCCTTTACATTCATACATGATTATGATACTCATTCTTTCCTTATTACTTCTTAAACTTGCTTCTTACTCATGTACTTACTTTCTTACCTTTACTACTTCATTTATAATGTACCACTACATATATATGCATATGTGTATATAGGCATATATTTATATACATATGATTACTATAATCATATAATAATTTTTTTTTTTACTCGACCGACCTTGCCCAAGGTCGGTCCCAAGGTCGGTCGAAGTTAGTGTGTTACATTACGGCAAAATTCCAGGCTCGACCGACCTTGCAAGTCCGGTCCCAAGGTCGGTCTATTCCAGTGAGTTTCTTACGTGAAAATTTTAGCCCGATCGACCTTGCAAGTCCGGTCGCAAGGTCGGTCCATTCCAGTAGCTTTCATTACGGGAATTTTTCTGGCCGACCGACCTTGCAAGTCCGGTCCCAAGGTCGGTCCATTCCAGAAGGTTTCAGGCGGGAAAATTTTCTGGTCTGACCGACCTTGCAAGTCCGGTCCCAAGGTCGGTCCATTCCAGAAGGTTTCCGTCTTTGTAATTCTGGGCTCGACCGACCTTGCAAGTTCGGTCCCAAGGTCGGTCCGGCCCAGTACTTCAGTTTTAAAATCTGTTTTCAGTTGGTTTCTTTACCCATTGCTTCCCCAATCTTTACCAATACTTCCCACATGATTTAGCACTAATTAAACCCTCTAAATTATCTTAGTTCATCCACCAAACTTACTACTCAATTTCTACTCAACTTACACAATTTTTCTCCACTTCTTCCCAACACTTGCACCAGTTTTCACTCTCCCTTTGTTACAGATTTTGTTTCCTCTACTATGCTACAGATTTTCATCCAAGCTTCTATCCTCCAATACTCCCTCAACTAATGTCACTCTTAGCATTCTAAATACATGATCTTACATCCTAGTTCTATCTCATTAACTAAACCCTTTTCAAATCTGTTTTCAAGGTATTACACTACTCTCATTACACTCTCCAAATACACCTAGTTATTGTCTAGGTTATTCCTTCATCTTTCACACCTAGGTCCTCTCATTCCTAGGTAAAATTTGACATAGTCTCCCCTATAATTCTTACTTTTCTCACACACTATTTCAGCTCACAATTGCTCATTCTCACAACCTATTTATCCAATACATTATACACACATTTCATCTTCACTACAACACAATAAAATTCCTGCACATATACACATACTACCCATGGTTTTTCCCAAGCTTTTAAACATCATTTAAAACTTCAAAACTGTTATAATATCATTCCTCATTATACTACAACATACTTACTACGCATTACTCAATACATTACCCATTTTACTATTCAAAAACTGTTACAATGCTACATACATAACTAGCTCAAGGTAAAGGTAATTACCTTGTGTTTCTAGTTTTTCTTTTCTTTCTTGCCTTCTTCTTCCTTCTTTCCTTCTTCCTTGTTCTTCCTCACACAATACACAATGCTACAGCCACCATACCAATACACAAACTATTTAGCATTCACTTTAAACTAACCCTAGAATTTAGGTTTTTAGGGTTTAGAAAAGAGTGTTACCTTCCAACCAATGAATGAAGCTCTTGACTAGCAAGAGAGCAAGATTCCTAGCCCAAAGGAGAAGCCAAAATCGGCTGGAGCAAGAAGAACCAAGAGTTCAAAATTTGAAAATTCTTATAATGCAAACAAGGGCTAGAAATGATGGATTTTCGAACTTCTTTTTACCTCAAAGTAACAAGGAGGTGAAGGTGCTTCTAATGGTGGACTCAAATCTTCAAATGGCCTCCACCTATAAAAAAGAAATTGGAGCTTTTGGATTTTTGAAAGGAGGAAAGTGTTCTCCTTTGCAAGGGGATTCCAATGGTATGTTTTTTTATGATTTTTGGACAAGGTTTGAGTGCTGGACAAGAGGAGAGAAGGAGAGAGTTGAGTGGGTTTCTTCAAATCTCCATGGCCATCGCAAGGAAGGAGAAGAGAATAGAGAAGGAGGGGGGGGCAATGCGTGAGAGAGGGAGTGTGGTAGGAGAGAGAGAGAGAAAGAGTTTTCTTTCTTTCTTTACTTTATTTGTCTTTTAGTAAATAAGAAAACAATAAAGAGGGTGAGTGTGAGAGAGGGAAATCGGTCCCCTATGCACCCCTCTACAGATTTTTGATTTTTATTTGCGAAGTGGACACACTAACTTTGTTTATTTGCATTCTCACCCCACAACTTCCCGGTTGTTACAGTTTTTACTAATCGGAACCCGTTTTCCGGAATTTTCTCGTTTAATTAATTTTATTGGTTCCCAACCTTTATTAATGTTTATTAATGGCTATTTGGTTGACCAAAATCGTTACGAGTCTATTTGACCCGCTTAAAGTTGCGTTTTCCCGGTTTCCTCGAAAAACACGCTTTAAGGTTTGTTTATGCTTTTAACCCATTTTAAAGGTCCGTTTTCTTCGGGATTTGTTCCCTCATGTTTATTTAAGTGTAATTAAGCCTTTAAAATTATAATTAGCCTAATTAATCACTGTTTTTAATTACGGGGTATTTCACTTGCTAAGGTCAACTTTCAGAGCAAAATGGCCATTCTTAACAGCTTGGCTTTTTGACAGGTAGTGATGAATTTCACCTGCTAGGATAACATTGTCTGATAATAATCTGCCTTTGACGAATCCCGACTGATTTTCAGAAATAACTTGAGGAAGAATAGACTGCACTCTATCCGTTAACACTTTTGTAGCAATCTTGTACACAAAATTGCATAAGGCAATTGGTCTATATTCATTCAGATTAGTTGCTCCATTAATCTTAGGAATCAAAGTAATGAAATAGTCATTCAAAGATTGTGGTAGTGGGTTACCATGGAGGATGTCAAGCATAGTCTTTACCACTTTATCACCAATGATGCTCCAGTAAGTTTGGTAAAATTTTCCATTAAAACCATCTGGTGTAGGGGCTTTTTCTTTTTCTTAAACCTTTAACATCTTTGACAATTTCCTCCATGTTATAAGGTTGGGACAAGTGAACAATATGATCATTAGACCGGCGATCTTTCACTGCATCTTAAAATTGAGTAGCATCCCCAATGTCAACAGGAGCAAACAAATCTTCAAAGTGTTATCTTAAGATTTTTTCCAATTGAATCCAGGAATACTGCATGGTCCCATCTATATCAGCGAGACCAAAAATCTCTTTCCTTTTGTGATTATTAGAGGCCCGAGCATGGAAGTAGGAGGTGTTTTTATTTCCCCCACAAATCCATTTGTCCCTAGATCTCTGCTTCCAGCATAGCTCTTCTTTGAACATCAAGAGCTCTATTTCAATCAGCAGTCTCTTCCTATTATTTACTTCCCAAACTGAAGTTTAAGAAACATTAATCTCTTATAACTCTTTTTTCTTTTCAATTAATTTCCATTTAATTTTTTGAATTGACCAACCCTTCCAATTTTTGAGCTTCTGGCTGCAGCTTCTAAAGTAGCTCATTAGTTGTCCCTCGTTTTCCATCCACACTTTCTCAATGATTTTCTTACATTTTGAGTCCAAGGTCCACCCGTTTTCAAATTTGAAAACTTTAGCTGGATTTCTATGAGAACCAAAAAGCCTAAGCAAAATGGGGCAATGGTCAGAATCCCCCGTAGATAAATGCTCCACCAAAATTTTAGGGAACAAGAGCATAGCTTGGTGAGAGGCTAGCACTCTGTCTAATCTGCTAGTTGAGAGATTATTCTGGATTTGGCCATTTGTAAAAGTTCAAGGCAATCCAAAAAACCCACATCACTTAAACCTAGCTCATCAACAACCTCCCGAAACGGTCTGATCTGTGACTCATCTCTAATTTGGCCACCGAACTTTTCAGAGGGATCCAAAATTTGGTTGAAATCACCCGCTATGATCCAAATGTCTCCTGTCTGTTTCCCTAGGGTTTCCAACAGTTGCCAAGAGAGATATTTCAGGCCCTAGTTAGGCCATCCATAGAATCCGGTGAAATTGAGTTGAGGGAGGCCTGGAAACTTGTTATTAGATGCGACATGGTGCTTGGAAAAGTTAACCAGATTCACCTCCAGATCCTTAATCCATAATAAAGCCAGCCCACCACTGTGCCCCACACTTCCAACTGAGATACCATCATAATTACGGAATTTACATTTGATTCTGTCCATTTCAGGTATGGGCCTATGGGTCTCCAGAAGGAAGACAATCCCAGGTTTGAACTGTCTGATAAGATCAGTGACCCAGGCTACCGCACTAGGGGGACCTAGACCCCAACAATTTAAGGATATGCACGACATGTGGATTGACATCCTTGTTATACAACTAGTTTTGCCTAATTGACGTTGAAGAAAAATCACCAAAAAACTTCTCAACACTCCTAATTAGTCTGGAGTTCTACACTCCTTCTTGCTACGGAGTAGTTGGTTCTCAAGCCCCAACAGAACTGAAAACACTGAGCCTTAACCGAAGGAATTGACCTTCATAGAAGCAAAGCAAACAGGGGGGATAAAATCACACCACTCAACGAAGTCCCAAATATCCCCCTTTCTTCTTTAGACATTTGAATTACTGGGGGCAGATAGAGCATCTCTACTCAGAATTGCTATGAAGGAGGGTGAAACCATACCTCTTTGTTTTACGGGTGTTATCTACTGGATGGAGAAGAAGAGGACCAAACCCACCCAGCTCTAGATGGATGGTAAAGAAGATAAATCCCCAAAAGAGACGAGGATCACAGAGAATCCAAAAGGTTATCGCCTAGATTGACTCGAGTGAGCACGATAGATGAGTTCCTGTGAGAAAATAATCTCAACTCGACACAGAAATTGCCCAAAAGAGCGAGCCCTAGCTTCCGCCATAAAACTATGTAAATCGGTTATTTTAGTGATAGCTGTCAGCTGATCTAAGAAGAGCTTCATTGAAAATAAGAGAATTTTAGACTAGTCTATGATGTACATAATACGTCATGGTTGAAGACTTTTGAAAATGGGGAAGTGAGCATCGATAATATACTTTTTTTTTATCTCTATTACTAAAAAATAAATGTCTAGCTAAGATGTTTCTTATAAAGGTTCAACAATGCAATGATGATTTTGAAAATGATAAAAGTGATCTTAGTTCTGACTCAAAGAGAGCTAAGTCTAAATATTTAGATAGCGTAAGTCAAGTGCTTGTTGTGAAAGTGATTGGGTAAGAGAGTAAATTATTGTACCAGAAAATCACTCCGTACAGGAAAATTCCCAAGTCATGGTTGGGTCACAATGGTCCTCTTAAGAATCACTTCCTTAGACATAATTCCCCTGACTGTAATTTACTATCACAATAAAACACTACAATATTACCCACATTAGCTGCTAAATAAAGCTATAAACAAAAACGTCAGAACTATAAATGCTTTTGCTATTACTTTAGAAATAAAGAAAGAGAAGACGGTACAACTTTACTACGTAAAAAGTTGATTGTTGAAGGGATGATTACTAAGGTTGATACTAGCCCCTATTTATTAGCAAAGGACTAGTATCACTTTTCCTAACATTTCGATGAGGGATGAACGACATCTCAAAATTCTCCACCTTGGTTTATCCCACTAAAAAAACAAAACACATTTTCTTAAATAAGAAGAAAAAATGTCTTCATATGAACCTTCAGACGGCATCTTCAGTGTGCAGGATGTTGGTCAAGTCTAAGCAATGTTTGAACTTAACTGTGGTCAACACCTTGGCCATCATGCCTACAAGATTCTCAGTCGTCCGGATTATTTGAACAAGAATATCCCCCTCTTCGAGTATCTTCCGCACAAAGTGATAGCGAACATCAATATGCTTTGTCCTTGCATGATAGACTTGATTCTTTGCTAAATGAATAGCACTCTGACTGTCGTAGTGCACCGTGATGTGTCTCTGACAAACTCCCAAGTCTTTAAGCAACTCATACAGCCAAATACTTTCCTTCACAACCTCTATCAGAGCTATGTATTCCGCCTCGGTCGTAGACAAATCAACTATAGACTGCAAGGTAGATTTCCAACTCACTGGTGCCTTGGCTAAAGTGAACAAGTAACTAGTAGTTGATCGTCGCTTATTCATATCACCTGCAAATCATAATATTCAACCATTGACCACCTTTAAATTCCGCTCATATAGCAGACCAACATCTACAGTACCTTTAATATACCGTAGAATCCATTTCACAGCATGCCAATGACCTCTGCTAGGGTCCTGCATATACCTGCTCACTACTCCAACTGCTTATGAAATGTCAGGTCTCGTACACACCATGGCATACATTAAGCTACCAACTGCATTTGCATATGGGATTCGTGCCATGTATCCTCGCTCCTCTTCAGTTTTAGGAGATAATTGAGTACTTAAGTTCAAATGAGGTACAAACGGGGTACTCATAAGTTTTATATTATCTTTCATACCAAAGCGTTGTAGCACCTTCATCAGATATTGCCTCTGAGTCAAATAAAGTTTGCCACTCCTTCTGTCTCTGCTAATCTCCATCCCGAGAATCTTATTGGCTTCTTCAAAATATTTCATCTCAAACTCTTGCACTAACTAACCCTTCAGTGTATCAATCTTTGACTGATTCTTTGAAGCTATTAACATGTCATCAACGTACAAAAGTAGGTAGATGGAAAACCCATCATGTAGCTTGCGTAAATATACACAATGATAATGTTTGCTTCTTGTGTACCTCTGCCCTTTCATAAACAAATCAAATTGCTTGTACCATTGCCTTGGAGACTGTTTCAGCCCATACAACAACTTGTTCAACCTATAAACCTAATCTTTTTACCATGAACCTGATATCTTCCAATTGAGTCATATTGTAATACCCCGAACTTAAACATAAGGATTAAAATTAATCTAATACGTATTTAAGGGCCTAATGGTACCTGATTAATATTGGCAAGGAAAAATAAACCCAAAAGAAATAAAGAAACGCTTAAAAGGCGAAAAACACTAATAAGCGTTAAAAACCATAGGAGGTATGAGACCTCGGTTAGAGTATCATATGGATTTCAAGGTTTAATAAGACCTAAATAATGTATGGGAACAACTCTCGAAGAAAACGGATCCAAATAATGTATTAAACGCTAATAGAGCTTTAACACACGTTTTTCGAGAAGACCCGAAAACGTGATTTTAAGTGTCAACGAACCCGTAATAAAATCATAAGTCATAAATAAAATCATTAATCATTTAAGAAAAGCTTAATAACCAATAAAAATAATGAAACGAGACAATTCCGGGAAACGGGCCCGGTTAATGAACAGTACCTAAATCGGGTAAAAAAACGAGCGTTTTCTGTAAAAGACGAAAAACGCTCCAGCTAGTATACTGTAAGGGGGCCGGTTTTTAAAGGGTTAAATAATCCCTCACACACACAATGTAATAGTTAACAATAAGTAAATCATAAAGCAAAAAGTAAAAGTACAGAAAAGCAAAATAACCCTCTCTCACTCTCATTCCCACCTTTCCCTCTTCTCTCTCCATTTCTCCCTCTCTCACCGTCTCCTCCTCCCTCTCTCTGCTGGGTGCGATTTTTGGAGCTTCTCCAACAACAACAATGGCTTCTCCCCTTTCTCCACATGCTCCATCCCTCATGTAGCTCCAAAATGTAAAAAATAATACATATTTGTAATCCCCTCATTCTCCTTACATTCCCTCTTTCAAAATTCGGAAAGGATGAGTTTCATCTCCATGGGTTTTCCCATTTGAAGAGAAAAGCGCACCATTATGGAGCTTGGAGTCTCCTTTCCAAAAAGGTAAAAATTACATGAAAAACTCATGTTTTCACCATTCCTTTCATAACCAATTTTACTCCTTGTAACACCACTTTCTCTCTTCTCTCTTTGAGCATAATGTAAACTAGCAATGGTGGTGGATTCACCTTCTTGAACCAAGGCTAAAACCCCTTCTAAAACTCTCACCAAGGTAAAAACCCTAGAAATTTCATTTCAAACCACTTCAATGAATTGGCATTAATTTAGGGGTAGTATATAATCGTAGTTTTGTGTGTTCATTAGGTGATGGGACATGAGGTTTGGCAACTCCATTCCCCACATGGCCGATTTGGGCAAGAAAGGAAGAAGGAGGAGAAATGAGAAAGAAAGAAGGAATTAAAAGCTCAAGGTAAGAGCTCCTTCCTAATGTTAAGTTCTAATTGCATTAAGAGTAATGGGAATGGGTGAACTAATTAAGGAACCCAAAATAATGTATTAGTAATGTCATTTTGGGAAGTTTAAGTATTTGTGAATTAGTATGTGAATTGTAGGCCTTAGAGCCAAGTGTATTGTGTATGTGCATTAGTAATGTGGATTGAGGAAGTAATGGTGTACTAAGATTTTGTATGTGTGCTGGTAGAACCCTTGTGGTTTGGCTAGATTAGGAATGAGTTTGATGAGAAAATACATATGTGGAGAAGTAAGAAATGTAGAGGAACTATGGCAAAATTTTGGTAGGAATATGTATATGTATGGATGACTTGGTGAATGGGAAAACCAAGGTGTGTATTGGAGTTAGTAGAGATGTTTAATGACTATGGAGTAGTAGTTGTGGTAAGATAATGAAAGGATATAAAATCTGTAGCAAGAATCGTTAAATGACATTGGAGAAACTAGGAGGATTTATGTACTTGACCTTGGGAGTGAGTGTTGGACTTGAAGAGGAGAGGCAATGCATTGTAGGCATTGGAAATGGCATTAGGAGAGGAAATTATGTATGGAGGAGGTGGGAACCAAAATCTGTAGCAAAGAGGTATTAAATTGCATTGTAGAACTAAGAAGAAATAGTGTGCAAGATTTGGTAAGAGGAGAGTTGGACTTGTGTATAGGTAATGTAATGGCTTGGGAATGTATTTGGGATGCTAGTAATGGTATTGGTAGTAGAAGTATTGGATATGAGCATTGAGCTTTAAAATCTGTAGCATAAGTGTAACAAAAACTGTTACAAGTGTTGGAAGAGAAGTGAGGGAATTGTGTAAGTTGTTTGATGGATTTAGTAATGGTTTTGGTGGATGAATTAAGGTGATTTAGAATGTTTAAATAGTACTAAAACATGTTAGGATGTATGTAGGAAGATTGGGGAAGCAATGGGTGAAATTGGGAAGAGAAAATAAGGGCTGTAGCAAGGTTCTGCTACCGTCCGACCCAGAGTCTGGGTTGGACAGTGGGTCGGACGGGGCTTAGGCAACGGCAATAAATCTTTCTGGAACGGTCCGACCCAGGGTCGTGAGTCGGACGTGGGTCGGACAGACAAAAAAAAATCGAGGACGAAGTTACTGACTTCGTCCGACCCAGAGTCTGGGTCGGACAGTGGGTCGGACGGAGTCTGGACAACTGAACCGAAACTTACTGGAACGGTCCGACCCATAGGTTGGGTCGGACGGTGGGTTGGACGACCCATAACTTACAAAAAAAAACTATAGGGTTATAACTAGTATATATATATATGTATACCCACCTATACATATGTATATATCTATGTAAGTAAATCATGGATAAGTAATGAAAAGAAAGTAAATGAGATATAAGTGTAAAGAATGCAAAGACTTAGTAAGTATGAATTAGGAAATGTAAGAGTAATCAAATTAAGTACATGCTAGTTAGAGTAATCATTCAATTACATGTATATCATAGGAACTTGATTTGTGAACACCGGAGGAACGTTGGGATACAAGTACAACGGTGAAAGGTATGATTTCTTCATGCCCTGTATCCTAATCTGGTTACCCCGATTTGTGTGCTTATTTGACCACCTAATAAGATAAATGCATGAATCGGATTATATTGCACTTACTTGTGCTTGTTTACATTGTTCTCGATATTTGTCTTGAACAATAGTTTGTATAATTCATGAAATATATGAATGACGATGATGTGTAATTGTACCTTGTAGTGTACTTGTATATTGTATTGTATTGGTATGGATGTGTATATGAATAATGTATTTGTGTATGTGGTTGGATGTTGACTTCTACTAATTCCTAACTACCTAACTCCTAACTTAAGTGAGTAAATTGGAATGAGTAGAAGTCCGATATAGCTTCGGCCATGCGTGAGGATGCGGAGTCACAAGAGGTTGGCTGCAATTCCTGACTCTAAACTGGTCCGCGGCCCAAATCCCTTAAATGGGTAGCATCCCGGATTGGTGAGTCAAGTAAATCCCGGAGGTGGGACGGAGTAGTCCCCAGGGCCGGAGGTCCCGACGACTTAACATGAGTAAGAGTAAGAGTAAGTAAGTATGTATGAGTATGAGTATGAGTATGTATGCGTATGTATGAAGTAACGAGTAAAAGAGTAATCACCACCCGATTAACCCGGGTGGACCAATGAAGCTTCCAAGAACGGTACTTTGTGTATGTAATGAGTATGTGCATTCGGAAGAAGGTAAGTATGTATTGAATGGTTATATTGTATTCCTTGTATGTAATGAAGTGTATGTATGTATGCCTTGCGTAAGTATTATTGTATTGTGTGTAAGAGCATGTAAGCATGTATGTTTGTATGAAAATGAACTGCATGTATTCGACCAAGTGGTCGGCGTACCCTCACTAGTACGCGGGGTATGCGGTTATCATGCGCAGCGAAAGCTGACCCCTAGGGGGAACGTTTTTAGTGTGCAGGTACCCGGAGCGAATATGGTCAAGGTAAGAGACCGGAGGCACACCCTTATATTTAGAAGCAAGTAGTTTGTGAGGAACGGGTAGTAAGTAGTCTCTTAGTGAGTACGTATGAACTTGGAAGAGGTATTATACTTGTATAAGGATCTTAGTAAACTCGGTATGTGGATTATATTGTATTGTACTTGAAGTATTGTATCGAATGGAAGATTGTAGCATTTATTGGTATACGGAGTATGTACGGTAGATATGTAACACTCAGGATTCCGGTCCATCAGACCGGTGCTGTATGTAGAAGTAGTAGCCTTGTTAGTCACGTGGGTGACTAACGGCATTGTATCACCCACTGTATGTAAGTATGTATCCGCTGCGTGTATCTGATGTGTAAGGGGATTGGACGGTAAGCATTGTATTAATGGTAGGGGTGTTACACATATAAATCTTATCCTCTAGATCGCCATGTAAGAACACGGTCTTTACATCGAGTTGGGTAAGTTCCAAATCTAACTCCACTACTAATGCCAACAGAATTGTTATGGAAGAATGTTACACAACTGGAGAAAATATCTCATGATAATCAATTCCTTCCTTCTGTGCATACCCTTTGGCCACTAACCTGGCCTTGTAGCAGACATTGTTTTTACCTAGAGTTCCTTCTTTCTTTGCAAACACCCATTTACAACTGATTACCTTCTTGCCCTTCGATAGCTGTGCCAAATTCCACGTGTTGTTCTTGTGAAGAGAATTCATCTCTTCTTTCATGGCACCTTTCCACTCCTTACTTTCTGAGTTTTGATTTGATTCTTGGAAAGTAGGTGGTACCCCTTCATCTACAACTAGAAGTGCATAAGCCACCATATCCGCATAGCGAGGAGGTTTACGGATCTCTCTTCTCGGTCTTTCTTCTGCAATCAGATCTGATTCCGCTAGTGGAGCTTTCACATTTTACTCATCTACTCCTTGAGAGTTACTATTGTCTCCAACCAATGGGTATAACAATGTTTCCTCGAACTCCACCTGCTTTGTTTTGGGGTACTCAAGAAAGGGATCAGAATGATTATGTTTTCTACTATTTGTTTAAGTAATTTTTCTTATTTTCAAGAAAAAGTGAATAGGATTACCCCAAGTCCCTCTAACTTGATTCCCCACCTTCAAATAAGGAATGAGATTCCTTTTCCTCAACACACTTTGATCGGTGACCGATGGCCATTAACTAATGACCAATGCCCTTTATTTGATCGGTGACTGGTGGATGTTGAAATACCCCAAACCTTGGTAAGTGGTGTAAATGTTAAACTATGGTATTTAAAGGCTAAAAAGTGCCTTAGAAACATAAATGAAACATTTAAACCATGGTAAAACACAATAAAACACTAAGACACGGTTTGAGCAAAAACATGCTCTAAGGTTGGAGTGAACTTGGTTAGGACCCAAAGAGCCTACCAAGACTTGATAACATTTAATTATGACTTTATAAGGCTAATTAAGTCCTTAGGAAACTTTGGTAGACAATGAAACCAAACAAAACACAAATAAATACCTTAAGGTCAATAAGAGCAAAAATGTGCTCTAAGCTTGGGATAAATGTGTATAAGACCTAATGGTCATACCTATACTTTATAAATATGTTAATGAACATATTAAATCAATTACCAAAGAAAACCAAGCTTGGAAACAAGTTAAAACACAAAATGTGCTTTAAGAAGTCTTAAAGCACGTTTTTGAAAAATTGTCTTGTAAATGAGTTTTGAATGGCTAAATGTCCATCATTACTCTTTAATTAACATGTGTACTATATAGTATCACATTTGGGTGGCTATATCAATGGGAAATCAAAAATTTCACTTCTATGTGCCTTGTTATTGGTGAATAGTGATTTTTATAACTAGTTTGTAACATATAATGTTATAAGTGATTAAGTTGGTCAACAAAGACCAAAGCACCCTTCTAACTATTTGGGGCCGGTTTCCTTAGTGACTCACCATACCTACACAAACAAATGAGTTAACTAAATGATAAAGCAAAAGTTACTATACACTTTAGTACAAATATCTTCTAAAAGCAAAAGCAAACCTCATTCTCTCATTTGCCTTCTCATTTCACACGGTCCCATTCTCCTTCTCCCTCTCTCTTCTTGTTCTCTCTCGGTAATGCTACTACTACCATGGAAGTTCCAACTTTGAACCCATGTAAAATCTTGCTCACTTGTTCAAATCAAAAACAAACACCACCATTCTCTTAGTTAAGCCAAGCTCTACAATCTTGTCTCTTCAAAACTTCAAAACCTCCATTTCGGTGCCAAGAGAAACCTCCATGGGAAGAGCTTGAGCTCATCTTTTCATGCCTTGACATTCTCCTTTGCTTCAAGGTAAGGAAACTCAAAGAAAAATGACATTTCCTTCATGTTTTGTCATGTCCGAAAATCACTCTTAATGGAGTCATTATATTGCCTTGTTCTAGCTTCATTCCAAGCTTTCATGGACTAGGAGGAGTCCTCTCTTGATATATATCAAGCTCTCTTTCCATTCCAAGGTAAAACAATCATGTTAATACCTTAAGATAATATATGTAACTAGGGTTTACAATGAGATAAAGCTTAAAGCTTATATACTCATTTCAATGTTGGTATATTGCTTAGTTGTTGACAAGGAAGAAAATGCCCTACCGGTTTACAAGGGAACAAGAAAGAAATTTGTGAGGAAAAGAGGTAAACAAGCTATCTCAATGTAGTTTAATGCCTTAGGAGAAATAAGCTTATAATGCTTGTTAAAACTACCTAAAGAGCAAATGGTAAATGAGCTAGTAAAATGCTCTCAAGGAGTTTATTAAAGGAATATGAATTGTTGGGTGTATTTGCAGGTCAAAGGCATTATATGTGGGAAATTCAGTGTTTAAGGTTTATGCATTTAAGGGCCTAAGAGCCATGCATTTAAGGGCCTAAGTGCCAAGCAATTTAAGTTATGCACTATATTGTGATGTAGTGCTTAATGTGTGAAGTTTGTGTATAAAGTGTGCTGATGGATTTTAGGTGTTCTTGAATGAATTAAGGTAAAAACCTAAGTGTTTGGATGTGGGTATATACTAGAGAAGCTATGGCCAAATTTGGGAAATGTGTAAGAAGTTCTAAGTGTTGTAAGTGAGTTTTGGTGAACTAGGAAGGATTAAAGGTGAATGAATGTTTACTTGAGAAGAAAACATGTATTAAGGTGATTTAGAGTGATGCAAGGATTTAGGTGTTGTCTAGGAAGTTCTAGGAATTCAATGGGTGTTTTGTGAATGTATTAAAGTCTTGGAGAAGTTGTTTAAGGTTTAGGTAAGGTTTTGAGTAAGGAGTTTTAAGAAGTTGTGAAAAGGAGATTTAGTTAGTAAGAAAAGAAGTTGAGAGGTGATGATAAGGTGTAGAGGAAACACCTTGGTATTGTGGTCATTATAGGTGAAATGCCACCTAGAAATCATAAGGAGAAAACATTGTAAGTGTTAGGAATTTTGTGGAGATATAAGTAAAGGTTTAAGGAATTAGGAAACATAGTTTTGTGAGTGCTTAAGAATATCTTAAGGGTGTGTTTGAAGTGCCAAGTGATGTTAGAACACATTAAGAGGCCTTAGGAGAAGTTTGGTGAAGAATTGGCAAAGTTTGGGTAAGATTAGGAGGCGACCGACCCAGGGGCCGACCCAGTTTTTGGGTCGGTCGAGCCTCTGTAAGATGTTGGGAAATGTTCGGTAATGGACCGACCCAGAAGGTTGGGTCGGACATGGGTCGGTCGGTCAAGTTACAAAGGAGGGAAAATGTTCGCACATGGACCGACCCAGAATGGTGGGTCGGACGTGGGTCGGACGGGCATGATTATAAGGAAGTAAAAGGGGTCTGTGATGGACCGACCCAGATGTGGGTCGGACGGTGGGTCGGTCGGACCAAAAACATGGTTTAAGGTTATGAAATGATATGAGATGATGGGGACTGGTAGGTAATGATGTTATAAGGATGTTAAGGACATGTTAGGTGAGTTTTAATGACAATTAAGTGGGTTAAAAGTTGTATTAAAAGGGTGAGAGTAAAACAAGTTAAAAATGTTAAGTTATGTAACTAAGTTAACGGGGAAAAATTAAGCATTGACTTTAAATAATCAAGCAAACCCTGATGTTAATAAAAACACATGTGATGTTAACAGTTGTTCGAGAGTTGCTCGAGGAACATAAGTGGACGTGGTAAAGTGGACTCCGGTGACAGGTATGGTTTTCTTGCAACCTGTGTCCTACCGGATTACACCGGCTTGTATGCCAATGTGTTTTTCTGTATGTTTGCCACGTTATGAGATAAATCATGAAACGAGTTTACAGTCGTTATTGTTATTGCATGTTTACATGCCGATACCGGTAACCTCGAATGCGCTTGAAGGGCTAGTTAACCTCTATTAGGTAAACGTAGGAGAACGGTATCCGGTAACAACGTTTCCGACTTAAGGAACGTTCTAACCACGGCTATGCGTGAGTTGGTTATGATGTTTGTGCGTGATGTTTGTATGTGAAGGTATGACTCTCTCCTCCCTTGTGTGCTTAACTCGGTTATGATACCGTATGGTGTGTGGTTGTGGTAGGCTCCATAATGGATCTCTAACTACTTATTTATAAGAGTCTATGGGCTAATGGGGGGTGAGGAGTCGGTAGTTTCCGGCCACGCGTGTGATGGATGGGAGTCGTTATCATATCCAGTTCGGCTCTCTTGGTGTATGTTTAGGTGGTATTCCAATTTGGTTTCAACCTTCCCTTAGCTTATCCAAAGCTAGTTTACTGACTCACGTCGGGCCATAGGGGCATACTGTGTTGTTTGGTGTGCTTGGGATCACTATATCCGACACACCTTGGGTTTAAGTCAACCGTTCAAATAACAGGATGGTGATGAGGTAATTAACGAGCTTGGTATGAGTTTGGCAACAATCTCTATGCTCATGGTATGGACTAACTATGATGGAAGGTTCCTTGTGAGAACCGATTTTATGGTGTATGTAATGTTATAATGCTATGCAAATTCCCTTGCTATGCTTTGGTATATATATATATATATTGGATGTTTTAAAGGAATGCAATGTTGTCATGTGTACATCGAAGCAAGAAAGGTTTGTTATGTTTGGTGATGTATGGAATGAGTTATGTTGTAGGATATGGAATGTGTGGATCATGGAAATGAATCCCAGGTTGTGACTAGAGGCATTTGAGGATAACCCGATTAATGGGTACATGCCGTTCGTTAAGGAAGTAGCTCCATTTTAGAGGAGAGCCACTCTAGGGTTTAAGGAATCATTGGATGGTTGGTTAAGTGTGGATGTTTTGGTTATAGGTTGCGCCCATTGAGGCGGAATATTATGGGTTGTATGGTTATGGCTTGTATGCATGATTTAAATATAATCAACTGCATGCTAAGACGACAATTAGTTGTGCGTGGCCCGGTAGCATGTGGGCTGCGGGATTACCATACCAGCAAAGGTGCTGAGCCCCTTGGGGGCCACCCTTTCTCTCCTTTTCTATTTCAGGTACAAGGAGCTGGAAGCCGTTCGAGAGTAGGACGGGGCAGATGTTTATACATGGGTAGCCATTTAATTGGCGTGAGTATGATAGGCGTAGTAAGACCGAAATTGTTACCGGCAGTAGTTTGTAAATACTCGGTACAGTGGAAATGTATGTATATAATAAATGTTGAAAATGGAATGAGGAATGTATCATGTAGTTGCTCGGGAATCTAGTCCATCAGACCGATACAAATGTACATGTATTAGCCTTGTTAGCCACGTGGGTGGTTAACGGCGTGTAACACCATTGGAATAAGTAATGTGATGAGTTGGGTTTCCGCTGCAGATTGTTATTATGTATTTGCTGTTGGATGGGGTGTTACAGATGTTGACCAACAATTGGTGCCCGTTGACTGGCAGTCGACAATTGTTGACCATTGACTAGTGGCTTTTGATAGTGATTCATATTCGTATCCCCTGTACAAACAAATAGCTAGGAAAATCTAAAGGAATTCTTTTCCATTTCCCTTCATTCCTTTTTCTCGATTCCATTATGTTCCCTTTGTTCAAAACAAACGCTCCCTTAAGAGAATGTAATGTTGGTCTTTGAATTTCGAATGAACTACTGAATAGGTAGCTTGATAGTGCAAATAGATAGTTTGAGTTCAAAACTTTGGAGAGTTACGTAGTACATATGAGTGATTGTCGGTTAAGACTAACCAAGAATTGTTGTTTTAGATGGAAAATCAATGTCATGCAAGGATAAGTAGAAGTGGTTTCTTAATTAGTCATTGCTAGAGCCTACAAAGATAGATTGTTAATAAGAAACAACCTAACACAAGACTAATTCACACTAGTTATGTAAAACATCATATGAGAGTGGTTCTGAATAGTATAACATGCAATTAATTCATAAATGTTCTGTTAACCATGCTCTAATTAACCATCATCTTCATATCAACATAGAGCAACAAGAAGAAAAAATGTCCTTAAATACATTATAGCATAAGGAACATATGTATATTTGTTTCCAAAAGGAAACGATTCATCCCTTTTTGATGTTGATAATAGGGGGAGCGATGGTATTAAGATCCAGCCTAGTACTAGCCGGTCTAGCACTTAGGTTCAGTATGACTCTCAGATTTTTTAAACTTTCAATGAAGTAGACACTAGGATCAATACCATGAAGTTTTTCGTCATCAATATAGGGGAAATTGCATGTGTATATGTTTTGATGAAGCACACTTAGCCCTGAACTAAGTCATTATTGTGAACTTTGAGCTCAAACTTGTGTTTGTTGATAATGAAGCCTCTACTTAGAGGAAACTTTAGTCTAATCAACACCTTACAATTTGTTCATATAAAAAAGGGAAATTGTAGGTGTATAATATATATTAATGGAACGAACTTAGCCTGATCAAAGCTGGAAATTACAATGTCACAAATTGTATTTTGATCTAATGACAAGGTGATAATTGGGTTTTATCTCAATCTTTTTCCTCAAGACTCACACTTCTGCGTTTGGATACAAGTTGAAAGGGGATGGACGAACCCTCTCAAGGGACGCTTCGCTAAGCTTTGAGAGATTTTAAATGATTGAAAGGTTGCTTAATGTTGTAGTCCGGGGTGGAGCCAGGATTATAGAGTTAAGGAGCCAAAACAAATTCTTTCTTATAATTTGAAATTGTATGCGTAATTAGCTATGCTATGAGCCTTTATAGTTCTCCTATCATATTTAAAATATAAATCTTCATTGTTATGTTTCTTTTTAGACCCCTAGTCATTAATGGCTTGGAAACTTTTTTAAACAAAAGTTGCTTTCCTCTTCATAAATTTCAATGGATTGGTTTTACCATTGAAAATTTTCTTTTAGTACTTCATTATTATATAATACAATACTTTATGATATTTTTAAAATTCATAATATAAATTTATGTAAAAATATATAGAAAGATATTCATTAAGAGTTTTAATTACGAATAATTATTTTTATGGATAAAACTAAAGAACAAATAAAGTTTAACTATTTTTAAGTCATATTGACATCTTCAACTATGTATGGCAATTAAAATTGCAAACAAACTACTAACTATAACTCATAATGAACTAATCTTTAGAAAACCACACTATAAAATTAAGTAAAATAATCGTTACTTTGTGTATAGTTTCTAGTATGATATTACTTTTATATATAGAACATAAATAGATCACATACTGCAAAAAAAAAAAAAAAATCAATCTTATAAGTTTTATTTTCATGTGCTTCTTAATCTATTAACTGCATATATAATCATCAATTACCATACATTTTAATTTATAAAAGACACAAATGTATTGTATTATATTACTATTTAGGAAAGTATATATAGGATTATGTTCAATTTTCAACTACTAATAATATACAATGTATTAACTTAAAAAACAAACCACTATAAAACACAACACAATAAAATTTTTAAATCTACTAATTTCAAATTGAGTTGGGGTGGCCCACCTAACTCATAAGGTAGCTCGTCTTGTAGTTATAATTAAAATCCTCACTTATCCCTGTTAGTTGTTTGATGAGATGTTTCATATGCAAGGTGGTACCGCGTAGTGTCATAACATTTTCTTATATTACCCTAGAACACTGCTTGACGCGATTAGCTGTATGCTTGTTTATCTTTATATGCCACCTGCTTATTTACATATCTTGTCAATGTACGTGATTACTCGTCGGGACAGATGTCGTGCAGTAATGCGTTCATCTGCACCGATACAATTTTAGTAATTACAGATTGATTTTAATTTTAGTATACAATTCTATTACGTAAACAGCCCAACAATTAACGTACACAAGTATATAAACATAATGTGCAATCCTTTGACGCATTCTTAATATACAGTCCTAAACTACTTTCATCCATTAACAACATTCATAAGATTAGAGATAATTCTTAGATTTGAGAATATGTCAGTCTAAATTAGATGTCATTTTTCTACTTCCTTATGATATTAGTTTTTTTTTTTTTGCGAGTAGTTTCTCTAAAGTTTTTTTGATCAGGATAGTTTCTATAAAAATTGTTTGGTTTTAACTTAGAAATGGAATAGAATTATGTATCATTCCTTTTGTCGTTATTTGGTTTTGAATATCATCATTTTCTAAAAAAATAAAGTTATACTTATTTTACTTAATATTAACATAATGTAATAATTTTTGTTTCCAAATCTCAAAATATCATCTATGTCATATTGATAGTTAAACAAAATATAAATTAGAAATAATCTTATTATATATTCAGTAAAAATATAAACACTTTAATCAAAATAAAATATTATTAATAATATCAAAATTATGTTATAATTCAAAAATATTTGCAATATATTATAGACATTTATCTAATACATACATTAGATAATATTTAATATTTTAAGAATAAGTTTATATGTTAATATCTTGTTTAAATTTCTTAATATTTTTTGGTATTAGCTAAAATAATTTAGTTCTCATTTAATTAAATAATATTTAGTTTAGTTATTAATATTTTCAATAATATGAGGTTATTAAAATAAAATAAAATAATATTTTTTATTAAAGTGAACCGTTTATGATAATGAAATAATTAATACTTCTATACTTAATTTTTATTACTTATATATAGTCATTTATTTCAAATTAGTAAAATTTTTAAACGTTTGGTATAACTTTTAAATCTAAAATTTTAAAAATTTTGTTTTGAATATTATTATATGTAGTATTATATATATTAAATAGAAATATTTAGTATATAACAAAAATAACTAAATGAATCATTATAAATATTTTATTTAAGATAAAAATATATTCATACATAAATTGTTTATTTTAAATTTTTATTTAAGTATATGTTAATTATAATTTTTAATTCTAAAGTGTTTATTTAAATTAAACATTATTTTAAATAAGGATGAGATAGAAAAGGAAAAAAAAAGAATACTATTCCCCATGATTTTAGGGGAATAGATAAGGAGGAAATTAGGAGTTTTTAAAACTAGATATAGGATTTTAAAAAAATAAACCATCAGAATTCCCTTTCTAAATTACCCTAAATCAACACACCTTTATTGAATATTAGAGGGTTTAATTTTAGTTCTTATATATGTCGATCTCTCTTAATAAATAACGCGTCCATGTCGTACTCTTTTTACTGATATTTTTTCTTTTATATAGTACCCTTTCGTTAACTTAGTACCAGGGGCACGGGTAGTGGAACGCTTCTCTGATGCTTACAGCTTACACATATCAGTACTTTATTTTGATACTTAGAACGAAGCTTAAATGAGAAAAAGTAATATGAACACGAGTGTGGGATAATTATAGGAGGAATCATTGTGGACGATGTTAATCATATCGATCCGCCGAACTGTACACTAAACTTCTCTCAAGTCTCATCTCATCTTAGATTATTACTCCCTCCGTCATGAATTGACCGTCCTGTTTATTATTTGTACATGTCGTTTGACTTCAATTTTTAACATATAAGATAAATTAATTTTGAAAATTTAAATTTTGTATATGATTCCTTACATGATAAACTATATGTTACAAAATTTAGTTTTATAAAATTATTTTATCTTATATGCTTAATATTAAAGTGGAAAAACGTGTCATAAAGCAAACAAGACGGTCAATTCAGGACGGAGGGAGTACTACTTTATAACCACCGACAGCCCCGTAGGTAGCTAGCTAACGAACACGTTTTCTGGTGGTGTCCGTCGGGTAACATTCACAGCATTAGCGTTTCAGCTCGCTTATGCACTTCATGATTGTACTAAATACCCAAAATCAATATTGACTATTTCTTTTTTTTTATCAAACAATATTGACTATTTCTGTAAAACTATTACGCTCTCCTCTAAAATAATTTAAAATTTTAAGTTTTATAAATGGTTAATAAATTATATAGTATAAAATTTAATTTTATAAAATTATTTTATTTTATATATTCAATATTAAAATAAAAAAATATATAATAAAACAAACAGCTAATTTAAGACAGAGGAAGTAGAAGATAGTTTCCAAATTTTAATAGCAGAAACTAACAAAATTCTCTACAATTTAAAACCAATGATAGATATTCCATCAAACATTAATACTAACAAAACCATCAACAAATATAACTTCTCATTTTGTAGAACCAAACAACTATCCCGTGTTACAGACCCAATATATTTTTTATGAAAAGAGAAAAAGAATTGTGGCGGGGAGAAAGTGGAAGTGGAGACCCGTCTAGATGTTTGTTTGGGATTGGGACGTTGCTTTGAAGTTACCTTCACTTTTTTGTTGTTAGGAAGATTTGAAGTTACGATTTCAATCTAAAAGAAAGGAAGAAGCAAAGTGACAAACAATAAGTGGCATGCATAATCGATCTGTTATACTCGATTGAGAGTAGATAGATAAGGTTACCCTACCCTAAACTGTATCATCGATAATACTGTTGCCTGTCGGTTGTTATTACCGACAGCCGATTGAATGAATTTGAGCCCATTTTGGTTCGTTTGTTGGATTGATTTTTTTTTAGGGAAACTTGACATATAACTATATAGAGAGTTTACATCATTACATCTATACTCCGTTTCCTTATGGAGTTTTGCAGCTTGCCGCAAGTGAGATTGAATCCCAATACCCCCAATTAAAATGACTGTTATAGTGCCAAGCCCCAGTGACTTGGTCGGTAGTGGAGTGGTATCTTTGACCAAAGGTCCTGGGTTCAAAACTCACTATTACCGTATTGCGAGAAAGGTTCATTTAGAACCTAGTATCGCTCATAAGTTGAACTTTCAATCACTTATAAAAAAAAAACAATGACTGTTAAAGTATCTAGTAGCTAGAAAAGCGGCGAAATTTGAAAATCCGGAATTACGCGACCGTCTAACGGAAGTAAAAACTTAAACAACAAAAGAGGTAATTCAGTGATGGTATGTGTCGAACTCTGCAGCTTGTTCATAAGCTCCATGGTTTTCTGGTTGTTGATTCCAATGAGTTTTATCTTTGAGACTCTTCTTTGAACTGTTTACTGGAGACCGTGGTGGACGATGGTAAGTTCGAAGAGCGAGTCATCAACCTCACTTTGATTCTTCCTGTTAAAGGCCAAAGGTGAGATCACCAAATTGAGACAAAGATCAAGGTCAAGGGGTCACCCATTTTCTTGTTACCAAAAGAGTAAAATATATTCGTCTTGAATATGAGATAACTGTTAACTAAACTCCGGTAAATGATTCAGCTTGATGTTAAATGTGTTCCACGTTCAACAACAGATGATACAGTTTGCTCACAATTTTACTCAAGGTTCATTTTCCAGTTGTTTATATAATTGTTCTTCAATGTACATTTGTGATATTGTTTGTTCACTAATAGATTTACAATATTCATATTTCCATGCTCTGTAGTTTTGCTGTACTTGTCTGTTCACCCTTGAACAAATTTGAAAAAAAATAGGAATACTAATAACCAAATTTTGAATAAAGGGTTTGAAAAATCAAACCACTAGTATTACTTATCTGAACACAAAATGTATGATTAAAGAATGAAAAAAATATAAAAAAAATGAAGTTGTATTAACATTTTTTTATTATATAATTTCCCTTAATAACTAGTCTTCAGTGTGTGAACAACTTTAATTACGATCATATCACTTATCTAAACATGAGAACGACAAACCAATAAAAATAGTAAATTGTATTAACATTATTTTATTATATTATTTCAAACATAAATTTGATAACTAAAGAACAACAAACCATATTAATGAATTGTATTAGTATTGTTTTATAATTTTAATTTAATAATTATCATGAATTAAAATAATAAATAAATTTAGAAAAAGTAGAGGAGAGTAGAAGAAAATGAAGTACCTTGATTTTTTAACGTAAAATTATAAATAACTGTAGAAAAGAATTATCAAAAATCCTAAACTATTAACATATTTCCAAATTCGTGAAACAGTTATAAAAATAATTTACTTTTTAACTGATATTAACGCAATACATAACATGCTTCCGGTTAGGGATGGCAATGAGTGATGGTGTCCATTTCACCCGATTATCCGACCCACTAAAACAGGTGAGAAATTCAAACAAAACGGGTGAAAAACAGGTGATGGGTGAAACGGGTGCGGGTGACAGATTGGGTGAACATTTTTCACCCGGTGTACGTGTTATATTAAATAAAAAAAAACTTATCCCATATTTATAGAGATAATTTGAAAATATTTAGGTTAATATTCTATGTTTTGAGTATGTTATTGATACTTGTGGTATGTATTATTAACAAATATGAGTATATAATTTTTGAAAAAATAAACTCATATAAGGTGTTAAAGACAAAAAATGCTAGTTGAATGAAAAATATAAACGGGTGATGGGTTCACCCGTTTCACCTACGGGTGACAGTTGATGAAATTACGGGTGACAGATCGAATCAGGTGATGCGGATGAAAACCAGATAACGGATCGGGTGGGCGTCACCCGACCTGAACCCGACCCGGCATCCCTACTTCCGGTTGTAGCGGGATTGTAAAATCCATAAGTATCATTATTGTTATCTATCACCATTTATATATCAATCTCCTCCTGTGATCTAATCTTATTTCTCTTCCTCACACACACACACAATCAAATCTTATCTTCTGTTTCTTCTCTTGTCTTTTAGAGTCGCTTTCTTTCCTATATATATCCATTTCTTTCACAACCAACCAACTTTATATATCTATGTTTATCCGCTGTTCAATCAGATCTGCTCTTGGAGATACCAGTCTATTATGCATTCAATTTCACGAGTAGCTAGCTAGGGAGGTGGAACACATACGTACGGTACGAGTGATCAAAATCATGCTGGGCCGGGGCCGCATGCATTATTTTATATGGTAAGCCGATCCAAATGAGGGTGGGCCAGGGAGGGCCCTTACTCACGTCCGTCCATAGTCCACACTGAAAACAGATATAATAATGATAATGATACCGTCGGTCCGGCCGCCCGATTGATGCCGATTATCATTATGGGCGCCGGGCCACACCGGCAAACGTAAACAAAAGGAACGTCGTAAATATGCTTGATGGAATGGGGACTACCGATTCAATTCAATTTATGCAGAAACAACTCATGCATCTATCTAACTACTCTCATATGTAGTTCCCTCAAAAAAGCTACCACCACATAATTTTATTTTATTTTCTATTCTGAAAAATTGAAATTGACAAAATAAATATAGAGAGATGTTAGAAATGAGAGAACAGAGAAAGCGTAGAAACAGTAAGGTTTTTCATTCATCTTACAACTGAGTACAATGATCTCTATTTATAGAGAGTAAGGGGTAACCCAAAGGGGTAATAAGGACATTCACTAAATATATATATATATATATATATAACACTCCCCCTTGAATGTCCGATGTTGATTGCCTCGTTAAAAACCTTGCTTGGAAAAACCCAGTGGGATAAAAACCAAGACTAAGGAAAAAAGAGTGCAATCCTAAGTTCTCCCCCTGAAATAAACGTCACTTCAAGTCTCTGAATCTACATAGCCCAATCTTGCGGACTAACTTTTCGAAAGTTGAAGTTGGAAGTGACTTGGTGAATATATCTGCCAAATTCTCGCTTGAACGGATTTGTTGTATATTAATTTCTCCATTCTTCTGAAGCTCATGGGTGTAGAAAAACTTGGGAGATATGTGCTTCGTTCTATCTCCTTTGATGTACCCATCTCTCATCTGGGCTATACAGCAGCAGCATTGTCTTCATATAATGTCGTGGGAATTTTCTGATCAAAAGGTAGGCCACACGTCTCTTGTACATGCTGGATCATGGACCTCAACCAACACATTCCGGCTGGCTTCGTGCATTGCTAGAATTTCTGCATGATTAGAGGAGGTGGCGACACTCGTTTGCTTTATAGACTTCCATGATATAGCCGTACCTCCATGAGTAAATACTAACCTGTTTGTGACCTTGCCTTGTGGGGATCAGATAGGTAGCCAGCATCAGCGTAACCTACTAGGCCAGACTTAGGTGTCTTTGGAAAGAATAACCCCATATCCATTGTACCTCGAAGATAACGAAGTACATGTTTAACACCATTCCAATGTCTTTTGGTTGGAGCATCACTATATCTTGCTAATAGATTTACTGAGAATGCTATATCAGGTCGAGTATGACTCGCCAAGTACATTAATGCTCCAATGGCACTTAGATATGGGACTTCAGGACCAAGTAACTTTTCGTCACTTTCCTGAGGTCTAAATGGGTCCTTGTTTACATCTAGGGACCTAACAACCATTGGGGAGCTCAACGGATGAGCATGATCCATATAAAATCTTTTCAACACCTTTGTAATATATTGAGTCTGGTGTAGGAATACCCCACTTGGTGAATGCTCGAGTTGCAGTCCTAGGCAGAACTTTGTCTTACCAAGATCTTTCATTTCAAATTCTGACTTTAAACATTCAACAGCTTGTTGAAGTTCTGCAGATGTTCCAATTATGTTGAGGTCATCAACATAGACTGCAATTATGACAATCCCAGATCCACTTTTCCTTATGAATATACAGGGACAAATCGAGTCATTCTTATAGCCTTTCTTAAGCAAGAAGTTGCTAAGGCGATTATACCACATACGGCCCGATTGCTTTAGTCCATAGAGGGATTTATTCAATTTAATAGAGAATTTTTCTCTAGAGCTTGATTTAAATGCTTCGGGCAATTTAAATCCCTCTGGTAGCCTCATATAAATGTCGCTATCAAGCGATCCATATAGGTAGGCTGTAACCACATCCATTAAACGAAACTCAAGGTTTTCTTGGATTGCCAAACTAATCAAGTATCTAAAACTTGTGGCATCCATAACTGGGGAATAAGTTTCTTCATAGTCAATACCAGGTCTTTGACTAAAACCTTGTGCAACTAGACGAGCTTTGTATCTCACAATTTCATTTTGCTCGTTTCTTTTCCGCACAAACACCCATTTATAACCAACTGGTTTTATCTTACTGGGTGTATGGACCACTGGTCCAAAAACTTCACGTTTTTGAAGTGAGTTTAATTCTGCTTCAATAGCATCTTTCCATTTTGGCCAATCATTTCTTTGTCTGCATTCTTCAACAGACTTTGGTTCATGATCCTCTTCATTATTCATAACTTGTAGCGCTACATTATATGCAAAAGTTTCATCGACGTCAATTTCATGTCGGTTCCATCGAATTCCAGTCATGACATAGTTGATCGAGATCTCTTCATTATCAATATTTGTTTCAGGTACCTGATTTTTCTGCATTTCTGCAACTGTCATGTCTACAGACTCTTCAAGAGTCTCACCCTTTTCACTTAGACCATCTTTAATGCATGCTCCCTTTCGTTTTCGAGGGTTTTTATCTTTGGAACCGACTGGTCTACCACGCTTTATACGTGTGTTAGACTCATTTGCAACCTGTCCTCCATGGACATCAATTTTAGCGGGAGCATTTTTAGCTGGCACATACGACTGTGTCACCTGATTTAGGTCAGTAAATGCATCAGGCAATTGGTTTGCCAGCTTTTGGAGATTAATAATATGTTGAACATCTTGTTCACATTGCTTAGTGCGAGGATCGTAATGTAGTAATGATGGTTCGTTCCATGTAATCTCCTTTACCAATTGCTTATTTTCTCCCCCTAATGATGGGAAATGTGACTCATCAAAATGACAGTCAGCAAATCGAGCTGTAAACAAGTCCCCAGTTGTTGGCTCGAGATATCTAATAATTGAGGCAGATTCAAGCCCAACATATATTCCCATTCTTCTTTGAGGTCCCATTTTGGTTCTTTGCGGTGGAGGTATAGGAACATATACCGCACAACCGAAAATCCTCAGGTGAGAGATATTGGGTTCTTGACCCGTAACCATTTGTAATGGTGACAACTTATTAAAGCTTGTTGGCCTGATGCGAATCAAGGTAGCTGCATGTAATATAGCATGTCCCCACGCAGATACTGGGAGTTTTGATCTCATTAGTAACGGTCTTGCAATTAACTGCAGACGTTTGATCAAAGATTCTGCCAAACCATTTTGGGTATGTACATGAGCTACTGGATGTTCAATGGTTATTCCAATGGACATGCAATAGTCATTGAAGGCCTTGGAGGTAAATTCACCAGCATTATCCATGCGTATGGATTTGATTTGATTATCAGGAAAATTTGCTCGCAATCGAATTCTGAGCCAATAATCTTGCAAATGCCATATTACGGGTTGATAATAAGCTAACATGTGACCATCTGGTTGATGCATCTATCAAAACCAGAAAATATCTAAATGGTCCACATGGTGGATGTATAGGTCCACATATATCACCCTGAATCCTTTCGAGAAAAGCAATCGGCTTTATCTCGAGTTTAACTGGTGATGGCCTTATAATTAGTTTTCCTTGAGAACAAGCAATACACGGAAAACTATTTAGTTGAAGAAACTTTTTGTTTTTCAACATATGACCACATGAATTTTCCATAATTCTTCGCATCATGATGGAACCGGGATGGCCTAACCGGTCATGCCAAGTTTTGAAATCATCAAAATATTTTATTTTTCAACAACATGTATTTCTGTTGTATTAATATACGCAGGGTACAACCCAGAGGAAATAGCAACTAGCTTTTCCAATATTTGTCTCTTTCCAGCTACCACTTTTGTGATGCCAATATATTCAACATTTCCATCATTCCCCGTCTCAATGTGATACCCATTCCGGCGTATATCAATGAAACTCAACAGGTTTCTTTGAGACGTGCTGGAAAATAATGCATTTTCAATGCATATTTTTGTTCCCTTAGGTAGAATAATAGTTGCTTTTCCAGACCCTTCAACAATACTCGTACTACCTGATATGGTAGTAACCTTTGGCGCATAATTTAGTAAATAAGAAAAATATTTCTTACTCTTAAGAATTGTGTGCGTTGCAGCACTATCAATAAGACATACGTCTTCACCATCCATCAATGAAATTCAATGGTAATTATTATTACAATCTGTCATATAAATAAAACAAACAAATATTAGGAACGATCCTATAGATATCGTTTTTATGACATCATTTTAATATTACAACTGAAAACTTTCCGGCACGGTGCCTTTTTTTCTATAAATAATACTATTATCAAACTTAACAGGCACAATGCCCTATATAGCGATGTAACCACCATAGAGGTCAATACTTGACATATGAACATACAATTATTATACGATGTCGCTTAATTAGATTTTTTTTTTTTGAACAACTATTTGTCATAAATTTTCACTGATGCTATACCATCATGATTCTTCATAAAGCATAATACAATGCTCACCTCATACAAAAATAAATATATAAATACGGCTACATATGAATTAACCAGGTGTTATACCATCTTTTCGATGAGTGATCTACTCAATATCATTTCTTTTTCATATATTATAATGATTTCTGGCGCAATGCCAATATCATATTATATCAAAGTTAAAGTTTTCAGGTGTGATACCTTTTATAGCATATCAAAATTAAACTTCCAGGCACAATGCCCTTTACATTTTGGTAATGTTGACCATTCTTAAACACTTTTGTCATAAGATAAACAGATATAGAAACGATTATACATGTATCGTTTTCAGAACATCACTTTTATGTAGCATCAAAAGCTTTCCGGCATAATGCCTTAATAATTTATAAATTAAAATTTAACCGGCGCAATGCCGTATGTAGTGACGTAAGCATTATAAGTAATAATAAACAAAATTGAATCATTTAGCATCACAAAAATAAGTAAATAAATAAATAATACAGAATAAATGGAAATATTAAATAACAATAAAATCGGGCACGATGCCTCACGTGATATATAAATCTGGCACGATGCCTCACGTGATAAATAAGTCTGGCACGATGCCTCACGTGATATATAAATCGGGCACGATGCCTCACGTGATGTCTATATCTGGCACAATGCCTCGTGTGATTTTTATTTCTGGCACAATGCCTCACACGATACATAATAAAATAACAAAAAGAAATAAATTAATGAGTAAATAAATATAAACTGGACTGGATAAATTAAACACACAAATAAATGAAATAAAATTAACAATAAACAAAATCTGGCGTGATGCCTCACGTGATATTGAATATCTGGCATAATGCCTCACGTGAAATTAATAACTGGCACGATGCCTCATGTAAAATTAATAACTGGCATGATGCCTCACATAATTTTTTTTTTTTTTGGGTTAGATCGGGCACAATGCCAACGAATATAATAAATATATATAAAACAATATGATTCAAGCAATACAAAATAAATAAAGGAACAGTAAAAAAAGTAAAAAAAAGAATGATGTTAGGGTGTGCGCTCCGGTGTTTCAATTTAGAGTCGCATCAGAGAGAAGAAAAAAAATGTCGGCGACGACGATCAAATAAAATATAGTGTCAGATCTATTTTTTTTTTTTTTAAACACATAGCGTCAGATCTATATCAAATAAAATGAGGAAATACAATCGGCATCATAAACTTAGAAATCGACAATTTGTCACAGATTGAAATCGGCAACAATACATGAAATCGGTAATGTTATAAAAATCGGTAACAGTATTGAAACCGGCAGATGATGAAGGCGGCAACAAGAAATGAAATAGACAGAGTATGAAATCTGCAATAATATTGAAAATCGGCAAATTACGAAGGCGACAACAAGAAATGAAATCCGCAGATGTGAAGCGTGAGTGAGTTTTTTTTTTCATGATCGTAGATGGATAGGTATAAGGGAGCGATTGTCATAGTGCTGCTAGTATGTTTGTAATGTAGGATATTTTTCTGAGAGAAGAAAGTAATGAGTAGATATGAGGCGGATTTACCTCTTGATAGGAATCCAACGGAACCAGATTAGTTCAGAATTTTAGAGCGTGCTGATAACGTGTTAGAAATGAGAGAACAGAGAAAGCGTAGAAACAGTAAGGTTTTTCATTCATCTTACAACTGAGTACAATGATCTCTATTTATAGAGAGTAAGGGGTAACCCAAAGGGGTAATAAGGACATTCACTAAATATATATATATATATATATATATATATATATATATATATTATATATATATATATATAATATAACAAGAGATATTTTGTTATTATTTGCCCACGTTGTTGTTCGCTTCAATCTGACGCTAAACACAAAACAAGTTGAATTTCTACATCAGCATCTAAACTTACCCCTTAGTTTATGAAATGTTTGTCCTCTCCATCCAAACTTACCTACTAGGTTATGAAATGTTTCTCGTGAGTATTTTTGTGTCATATTTGATGGTATATAATTATAATATATTGTGGTGATTCTTTGTATAAAATTCACTTGAGTGGGCTCTCCCTAATAATATACAACTACTACAAAAACACTTAAAACATACATAACCATAAATATGCACAGGGTGAGAGCCATAATTATTCACTTTTATTTTCCAATTTTCTACCATATATATACGTATATACAGGTTCTTTACACCCACGGTAAGGAATAAAGTGGTAATCAGTTGTCCCTTCGGGGACATCCGATAAAATTGGAACGATGCTAATCTCATGACCCCTGCGCAAGGATGACACACACAAATCGAGAGAATAAAGTGGTAATCAGTTATTTTGGGTTAATTTTCACGTCAAGAAAAATAATCTGAGGGCTGGGGCTAACAGCTCACTGTACACCTATTTCCGGCCGAAGGAAATCATAAGATATGAGAAGTTTAGTGCACGCGATGGATTGTTTGTTAGAAACCCATACGACCAGTATCACTACTACTATGTAATTAAATCACCGGGCCAAAAAAGTAGTATAAAAAGTGAGTTTGGGTTGACGAAATTCATATTTCTTACCCAATTTCAAAACAAATCTAAAGCCTCAACGATTGATCCAATATGGCCCAAACACAATTTTGTACGTAAAAGAATATAGTTCAACTCTTCACAAATGGGGCTGAACCACTAGCTTCATGATTAATTTTACTCTCTTCCTCCTGTTCACATACTGAATTCGCCATTCTTTCCAATATCTTTATCGATCGATAAGTCCTTTTGTAATGAAAAAAAAAAAAATCAAAATCTGAGTGCTCTGACTGATGCTATGAATGAAGTTGGCAAATAGTGGATTTTGCTCTTGGAATCTGAGTTGTTCTCCATCCTTGCCAAGCTCTCATCTCCTTGCGAAGTATGACGATGTTTCATCTCCAAGTCCAATGAGCGTTGATCTTTTGGATATGCCTCGTGAATCCGCTCTTCTGTGCATGCGAGGTGACCGCCTATCTTTAAGTGGAGGCAGACCTACTCTGGTAACCAAGATCTCCCGAATGGACACTACACAGGCGCAAATCTTGGCTCTGATAATCTCCCCATCTCATTGTGGCATGCAAGGCACAGAGTCTACGGAATGCTGCTCCTTGATTTGCTCCTCATCGACCTCTCAACTGCCTCTCCTTATCTCACTACAAGAAAAAAATATTTTAGCTACCAATGAATTGCTACTACACATATGTTGGTATCTAAATTGGAAAATTGCTACTGATTTTTGATGTTATTAACAAAGTGATTACTTTTGTGCTACCACAATGATAATGGTAGCTAAATGTCTACCGTCTTACAAGATTGCTATCAATATGGCCCGGATGTGGGAGCTTTCCAAATCTACACCCTATTGTTCCTCTCCTCACAGACCTTCAAGATACTTGTTCTACTTGCACGATACCCATTTCCTACAACCCCTGACATGAACAAGATTATGGTTAATGGCCTAATCCTGGCCACGGCTCGTTGCCTCATTGCTCAGCTTTTCTCGGTGATTCCAATTTGTGCTACCACTTTGGCGCAAATTCTTCAAGGATGATGGGCGGATATTGGTGGGTTTAGGTTCAAATGTCGGATCGAATCTCTTTATGTTTGAATTCGAATCCTTGGAGGCGCTGGAAGCAGTTTGAATTAGGGATCCATGAACGATTAATAATATAGCCTTCTGGCCCTTCAACCTCTTGATCCAACCAAGTTGATTTCTCAACAGGATTTTACCTGGATCCCCTGTTTAGTCAGAGTTTATGGTGTTCCATCTCACCATCATACTCTAGAGTTTGTTCGAAGAGTAGCATAGAAGTTAGGCCGGTTGTTTGGAGGAATGGAGGTGGGAGAAGCTTCGGGCTTCAAGTTTTTACACTTCAAGGTTCTTACATATATTCAAGTTCCAATCTTGCGAGCTCTCCCGATGGTGATCGATGGGAAGCTCTGTACCTTCACCAATACTTATGACAATATGCACCTATTTTGTTCGATTTACGGTCTCTTCATTCTGCTACATGTTCTTCGGTCTGGCCAGCGGATGCAATGGAGTTCCTTTTGGTATATGGTTGTCAATGAAGATCTTTCTGTCTAGGAGATGTGCTCATGAAAGTACACAAGCTGATCCTTGAAGCTCACTTCACAGAGTGGCGCGTAATCATGCTTAGACTTCACATGCCCCTTCTTCCACTTGGGCAGACTGGTCATGCACGCCAGTTACTACACCTAGCCATAACAAGAAACTTCCTGATGCTTCTGGCTGCGCTCATAAGAGGAAGTTCAATGAGGTCCTCTTAGAAGCTTCTCGAGCGGAATACTGGGACTTTTCATTGCCAGAAGCTAGGAGGAAGGGGGAGAGAAAGCCTTTCGTCAATGATGCATCACGTAATCAAGTGGTGGAAGCTGACAAGGTGGAAGGACAGAATGCCCTGAGAGGACAGGGCCAGATTGGAGGGTGATGTTCATTCCCTTGATGCCTGGGTTTGGACACAGCCCACACATGGGGAGGATTTAGTCATGTGCATGTTTCCGCTTATCGGCTTGGCATTTATTTAGTGCTCCTAGTTAACTCTAACATCTATCTTAGTATTATTAATATTTTACTTATCAGTTATGTGTTAGGTTGGCGGTTGATTATCTTCGTTTATGTTGCATGGTGTATGTTTTCAGTTAGAGGGTGGGTTGTTCTATGGACGGTTTTGATGAAGATTGAGTTGGGGCTTAGTCTGGATGTTGGTTCTCTGATCACGCAAGCCCTTCTTAGGCATCTCTTACACAGGGAGGGCTTGGCGGCGTTGGTTGATGCAGTCGTTGAAGTTGTCTGGTGGTACTTAGCTGGTTGTGAAGTTTCTTGGGGATGATGTTGTTCTAGGATGGAATCGGAGGGTGTGGGATCTGGCCTCTATGGCACTAATTATACTCTTTGGCTAATATTAATCTAATGCTATCCTTATCTTTGAAAAAAAATTGATGCTATGAAGTTGTGGAAAAGATGAAGTGATCCCACCTCTCTCTTAATTCCATCCCCTCGACTCCCTTCTTACCATGGAAATCATCGTCCCACCACCATCCCCCTCTCACGATTGTCGATCCATACTTCCTCCAACCATTCTACTTCAAAATATGAAACTAGTAACACTGTTTGGCGAGAACCCTTTTTCTCTCTTCGATGAGAGGCTCCATCCTCTTGAAGTTTCTTCTATTAAGCTTATCTACTCAAGCTTCTCTCGGTGGATACTATGAATCTTGTCTCTCATTTTATTCCTCTTCTTCTCTTTCTCCTTCTTTCTTTTATTTCAGGAGTTTCCCCTTTTCATTGTTCTATATCAAAACAATCGCATTTGCATGTCCCTTCTCAGTAGAGGAGTGGAAGATTTGGGTGATTTGTGGAAACCGACGGCTGATTTTGGGCAGGGGAGCAGTGATTGAGTCCCCGAATGTTTACCGGTTTGTGCATGCGGCCACTAAAAAGAAGAGGGTTGACAATCCAATAATAATGCTTGGGAACTAGTTTTGCGCCAGTATTATCGTGGGTCCTTTTCTTGCTCCACAAGTGGATGATGTAACCAAGAGAGCTGGGATGACTAAGAAGTATGTTCATGAAATCTTTCGATTGCAGCAGATTCAGCCACACCAAGGACACCAATCTCAAAAGCTAGTAATTTATGATTTTGCCAGGTAATTTTTGAGTGTTCTAAATGAGGAAGTGAAGGTTTTCTTGGTGAATTATTGGGTTGAAATGAATTCGGCTTGCCACTGCTGTGGGCATGAGAAGGTTGAAATGATTTTGCATGTTGCACTTGATAGGAGGGTTGGCAACTTTATGAGTGGGGGCGTATTTCACCTTGGAAGCTTCAAATTACAAGCTAAAACTCGGCCAACAGATCAAAGAAGGAGGATGAGCCGGCTGCATGTGAATGATACGGGCCGATTTCTCAATTACAAATTGCACTTGGCTGGATCTTACTTGTCAAACCATAACGCTTGTCCACACTTTTTCTTGCTTGTGATCTTAGTTTGCACACAGGAGCCTTCCGTAGTAAGTGAAATACCTCAAACATTAATTATCCTAATTAATAATAAATTAATTAAATGGTAGAGGTTAATCAAGGGCTAGCCATTGAATTATGAAGACTAATGAGCCTTAATTCATTAAGGAATTAAATAACCTCCAAACATATATATATATATATATGGGACTAAAGAGGGATCAATTATAAGGTGTTACAACTACTAAAGTTAATGTAACATGTAACATATCAATACATGAACTAAGAGCACAAATCATGGGAGAGAATTATGTAACATACATTATATAATTACACAGAATAGTAAAGTATACCAATTACTCAAAACACAAATAACACACCAATCAAAGAAGATTCCATGGTTCACATGCATAAATCACAATTACATTCATCATGCAAATGCATCATTCGAACGTTTTCAAAGAATGACTCATTTTAAGTGAATAGCTTTTGTTACCACTAATAAGAAGCACTAGTTTTGTTAATCATCTTCTTCACAAAACAAAAAAACAAAAAAGAATAAAAATAAAAATGATGAGCATTCATGTCTTTCAAGAAAAAGGATTGTGAAATATCCATTTACTAACAATAGAACAAAACGACTTGCCTTTGTTTCCAAAAGGGTGAACATGTCCAGCCAAACACCACATCACACCCCCAAAACATAAAAAAATCCACCAAGCGGTTCCAAGTACACACTTGTTAAAATTGATGTCAAAAACCCCAAATCAATCTTGAGGGCAATCTGAGTTTAGGATTGTCATCTTTAATCTTTCGTTTAAACATGTGAACAAGTATTCGAGTGAAAGTTCGCAAGAGTGTTCCAAGCGGAAAAACCATGAGCGAATGAGCATGTCATCTTTACATGACTCCGGTGAGACCACACTAAAAGGTAAGATAAACGTCATAACTTTGACTGAAGGTGAAATACCCCTAATCTTTAAAATATAATTAAATGATCTATTAATGATCTAAGATGATTATTAAACATCTAAATATTATTGGGGAACAATCTAAAAGATCTCAACAAGGCAAAACACGCCTTAAGGTCGGTAAAGCCAAAAATGTGCTTTAAGACACCATGAAGGTTGTATGACCCCAAGTAGGATCCAAAGTGGATTACTAAGTATTATAATGAAGCAAAGAACACAATAAAACCATTCTCAAGGAGAACTAAGCTCAGGAACATCCTGTGACACAAAAATGTGCGCTAAAACTCCTTAAAGCACGTTTTTGTGAGATTGCCTTTTAAATTGATTTTTAATGGGCTTAAAAATTATAATTATCCTTAAATATGATATTTTATCATATTATATCATATTAGGAATTTAATTCCAGAAATTTACGAATTTTTACAAATTTAATATTAAAATATTAATAAAACCCTAAAGTGGGGCCCGCATGAGTCAACATTGACCAAGCATGGTCAATGGTCAATTAATTGACTCATTTGGACCATGGAGGCCGGCTGCAATAAGAGAGGAGGGAGCATAAGTCATTGATTGACAAATAATGCTACCTAATACATGACTTTTTCAAAATTAACTTACTTTTTACATTATTACCAATCATTCCCTCCTTCCTCCTTCCTTCCTTGTCCGATCTTCACCATCCCAGCCGAGTCCTCCCTTCCTCTCAAGCTCTCCAAGTGTGTTCTTGAGCATGGAAGGCAAGCTTAACTTCTAAGCTCCTAATGTAAGTGTTTTAATGTCATTTTTAGCTCTTTTTCTTCATCTCTTCACCACCAACACCTAAATTTCGTGGCTCATCTATTCCTATGACTTATTCTCAGTGTTCTAAGGTTAGAACAAGAGCTAAACTCGGTTGAGACCAGTAGAGGGACCAAGGTTGTTCAAATCTACATTTTAAGGTAAAAATGTGCTTTAAGCTCATAACTTTTGATTCCCTTCGAGTTTGGCTGTGAAACTTTGGTCATAGCCTCATCTTCTTCTCCTTTTCATGTGGAATCTGTTGGTTAGCCATTTGGAGCAAGGGTGACCGAGATCCAAGAGAAATACTCTCTTTTAAGGCATTTTTCCAAGGTAAAACCTAATAACAAGGTAATATTTCGAGATCTAGCTATTTCCTATGATAATATGGTGGATCTAACACCTTGTGGGGTGTTTGGTTCAGGCCGAAAATACCTAGAACTTCCCTTGCATTTTTAAGGTAATTTTTGCCTTAAATCTTACATCAATTATTTCTTATGGTTAAGCTCAAGCTTGGAGTGTAACCATATCTTGTTTTTGTGTATTAAACATGTCTAAATCATGTGGTGATTTTTCCTACAAGTGACCGAGCCTATACAAGGATAAATCAAGGTATAAACACCTTAAACTTATGATTTTTGTAATCTTTAAGTATATATATATATGGCCGAGAGTGAATATACAAATATAGGTCATACTGACCTAAAAATGTAAAAAAAATGGCTAAGATAAATTAAGCTAGTCATTTAAGGGATTTAATTAACATAATGGTCAAATTATGACATTATGTGGAAAAATAATTAAACCTAAGTGAGGCCGAATATATATGCTGTATTTTGAGACATTTATTGTGTAATTTATTTTGCAAGTTCAAGGTTGTAATAAGGCCATGTCATTAGGCCATTTTATTTTAAGTTTATAAGCTTATTTAGTTTTATTTATGCTTATAATTAAAATTGGGGCCAATTCGTAATTATTAAGAATTTAGAAAGCCGTGGGCGTAATTTAGAACAATTTAGGGTTTTTAAATGAATTTAATAAAAATTATAGCATTTTATAAAGTTTTGGGTCAAAATTGTAAAAATAGAAAAGTATAGGTTATTATTTGTAATTACCGAAAAATTGGTTCCCATTTGGTATTAGGAGTCAAAGTTGACTATATAGGAGACTTTGACCAAATTTAGAAAATTTAAGAAATTAAAATACTACCTTATAATAAGATACTTATTAAATTGTAAAAGATTTATAAGTCTTGGGGTAGTAATGTAATTACCGAAACTTAAGGGGCTATGTGGAGTTTAGTAAGGTCCTTAAGTTATTAGAAATTTTTAGAAGTTTATTTGGTTAAATTTGGAGTTCATAAGAATTATGTAAGTAATATATGGTATTTTATGACATTGTTATAAATAGGTAACAAATATATGGAAACCGAGACTTAGAGGAAAAATAAGGTTAAGAATAATGTTTATAACTTTTTGGTATAGTTTGGTAATTTTTGGAATTATGTATAAGGTTTTATAAAGATATATGTCTAATATATAGTTTAATGGAATTAGAAAACTATGTATTATAAATTGGGATTGAATTGTGATTTTATAGAAGTTTAGTGGTTATAGGTGAAAGCCGAAAATATTAAGGGCCATTTGGTATTTTATAAACAAAATATGACTATAGGTTATAATTGTTTTAATGACTTAAATGTCATAAGGTATGTTATATAACTATAATGTAACATTACATTAATTAAGTGGAAGATTTTGGAAATATTTAAGAACATAGGTGCTGTTCGAAAATATTAACATTTTTTTTAAATGGAATTTACAATATGGTTTTAATGTTATAAGAATTATAACATTTATAGTATAAGAGATATTCATTAAAAAGAATGAATATAGATTACAAGACTTACCATATAATAAATAGTTCCATAATACACACATATAAATAAATATATGTAATGGTGTAGAAAACGTGATAAGGTTCAATAAATATAAATTATCATAATTAAAATGATAATAGATAAGGAAAAAGAATTATAAACATTGGATAGGGAATTCTAATGTAAAGAGAGTGTACATATGATAATGAGAATCCATGTAATTAAAAGTATAAGTTCACAAATGAATTATACCACATTGAATTTTTAAAAAAAAGAGACAAACCTTAGAAAAATAAATACTAAGGTAAGATGCATAGTGCATGACAAGGGATCACACATACGATAATGAAACAAACTATACGATCTACAAATATACATTAGTTACATGCGATAACAAGTCCAACAATAAGTATATTATTATACAAGGCAAACTACACATGTAATGTAACACCTTTCCAATCTCGAGTTAGACCAAAAGCCTGACAAACATTGATAGTTAATAACGGGGGGTTAACCGGGAGTTGTTAGTGACGGTACGGGGTACCGTAGAATTGTGTTGTTATACGGTATGCTAATCAGTAGCATTATGTATTGTTTAGATTATTAGAGACTACACAAGGAGCATAGGATCTCGCTGATTCATACTCCACCGTAATACATCGGGGTGAACGGTATGTTGTTATGTGTCTCTGATTGTCTCTGAGGGCTTCCTCAGTTCAGACTTCTGTGTGATCTGTGATAAGATTGTTTGTCTGAATGTGATAATTAATATGCATGAATTGTGTATTTATAGCTGCTCATTATTTACTGTTGTTGAGTTAATAGTATTGGTTCGTATATAAGAACCTATATATAAAATGAACTAGCGGCTATGGTGCTATCTTATACGAAAAATAAGGAACGTCAGAAAAATGTTGTAGCACTAGGATAATAATACGTATATATTATCCAAGACTTTCATACGGAGCATTGGCCTTTTTATACGCCGCTCTCGTATCTAACACTGGATCCCGAGTTTACAGACTCCGGATTGGACTAATGATCTTGGTCTGCTGTGTTAGAAAATTTGGTAATGCGATGCGATGGTATAATTAAGTAACTAATGAATGGAAGTAAAGCCAAGAGGATGTGGCTCTTGGTGCGCGCTGTGATCACAAAAACGATACCAGGATATCCGCGTACAGGTCCGCAAGTATCAAGAAAATTTCCCGTGAGCTAGAATGGCTCGTTGGTCGGAGACTCTACCGTTGGAGTGGCTACTGCCGTGGGTGACCCGCCATAATATATGGGTAACTAGAGACATGTCGTTTTAATGAGACAATGTCACTAGGTATAACTGAACAATAATACATTTGAGAATTATACAGTGGCGAACAATATTGGCTTCTACACCATGGACGAGAATTAATACTTATTGTTACTCTCGTTGTTTCGCTTATTGTTCATTGGTTATACTTGTGGTATATTATGTGTGTTGATGGTTGTGTTGTTGTATGGATTACTGTTGTTTATTTTACAGTTTATATATTAAAATGGTATTGCATGTAATGAACCTCATGCTCTCGACCAAATAATTGAGGGGTCTTTGGGGGCATGACGGGGCATGTGATGACATACTCAGGGGCTGATTCCATACCACAAACCATCTTTATTTCAGGTGATTAGCTGGTGGGTCGCAGCGAGACGTGACCATTGTGATATTACAGTTGGTTTAGACTTGGTACGGTGTGATACTCAGGTTGTTTTGGACTCGGGTTGTTTAACCGAGGTGTATTTGGTTTAGATGCTCACGGTCTGTAATAATTGTTGATGTTAGATTTGTTTTAAGTTGTTTAAGTTCTACTATCTATCTCTTGTGGTCACTGCGGGAATACGTTTCGCAAGTTGATTATCAGGTAAATCGTTATCACCCGTATGGGCGAGTGATAACAGTGACACCAGTAGGGCGATAGTTTATTATTTACCGCTGTGAGATATTATTGTGCGCGACTTCTATAGGATTGCTAGGAACCGGTTTAGTAGGGGTGTTACAGAAGGAGATAATTTATAAGTTTACTCTTAGATATGCGAAAAGTAACAACGAACAAATATACACCTATTAGGGATGACGAAGCACCTAGGTACAATATCACATAGCCAAAAGCTTGTGAACCCTAACATTAGACTCTAGGCACCCTCGCTGAGGTTTTCATATATCTCCTTTTTCGATAAGCTCCACATAATAAGCTAGCCCGTAATGACTATCTTCCCGGTGACCAAAGGAAACAAGGAGGCCGACTCTCGAAGAGCATTTTCATCGGTCCAAAAGAAGCAACACCGCTACCAGCATGACGAAACGATCCGGAAATGGTCCCATAGCGACACAAGATCCAAAGAGCTCATATCAAAAATAGCTCTCAAAGTCCAAATTCGGGAAACACAAGAACCCTAAAGCAAAGAAAGTAAAGGATACAAAGAAAGGCAAATCTAAGAAGCCTCAAAGAGATCCAAAAATTGGAAGAGAGAATATGATGCAAAGGACAACTCCAAATTTCCTAGTCCAATGCTCAAAAGAAAAGTCAACACGAAGTAGCCAAACAACTTCAAGGCGAGAAAAGGCAAATCTGAGAGAAGGTGTAATTTGCAGCTTTGGTCATCTTTATAGCTCCACATACCTCAAACATCCCTCCATGGCCCCGTTGTCATTCATCACACCTTATGGCCACGTTATAAGCTTTAAAGACTTCCGACTTAGTAGTAGTGTGTTCAACCATGCGAAAGTAACAAGTTGAATGCGTAAATCCAACAAACGTCAAATTCAATGGTCTAGATGTTATGACCGTAAGCAAGTGCAAACACCAAACAAGATGAGTGTAGGTTAGAAAACACCACATTAAGTACAAGCCTTAATCCCGTGAGAACGAGACTTGTTTCACACATCTAATTGAACAAAATACTAGGGGGTAATTGCCATGAACTATAGCTCAGATTATCTTAAGGAGAAACATTGGGGGCAATTGTTGGTTCCAACGATTTCTATGACAACACCAATTGAAACCCAAAGCTTAAACCCTTCACAAGCTTTAAGCACCACCAACACCACCACCACACAGTCACCCCCAGGCTCGTAATAAGACTTGACCATCAACATTTCCCCAGGCTTGTAATAAGCCCTAACCTCCACATATATTCCAAGGCCCATCATAAGCCCTGACCACCACTCAAAAAGCCTTAAACCCCACAACAAACACCACACGCTCCCACCAGCGGCATGTTCATCTTCTAAGAAACAAATTACAAATCTGAAATCTTTAGTCAGGAAATGATAATTTAACTTTCCTTCTTCAATAGACAAAATCTTCCTCAAACATTGCCACGTCTGGCACCTGTTTGAACAATTTCTTATTTTAGATGAGTGTCGGTTCCTATGAACACTTTGATGGTATCTTAAAACTTTTGCATACACCTCATCATTGCCAGATTTGGCACTTTCACAACCAATTTTCATCAAAATCATTTGCATAAGACCATTATCTTTGCAACATTTCATCTTCCAAAACACAAGTATCCCGGGCCATGTGTTTTATTGCACTCTTGCATCATCAAACATATCATCAAACACATTGCATTAATCAAACACATTGCATCAATAGAACACATTGCATTCATCAAACACACTACATGTCACACCTTTTAGATTCCTGACACCTAGATGCTCGACGTAGTTTATTTAGGTTCCCGACACCTTAGATGCTCGGAGGAGTTGGTGGGGCAGTGGTAATAAGTCCCCTATCTTTGTGTTAACTCATTATGGAGTAACAACTAGTGGGCAGTGGCAATAAGTCCCCTTGGTAGTCTAGAAGTTATCCTGCGCCCAGTTGCTGGGCAGTGGCAATAAGTCCCCATAGTATACGAGCCAAGAGCGTTAGGTTCCCAACTCCTTAGATGCTCGACGTACTTCTTTCACTTTTAGGCTCAAACACCTTAGATGCTCGACATATTTCTTTCACTTTTAGATTCATGACACCTTAGATGCTCGATGTATTTCTTTTGCTTTCAGGTTCCCGGCACCTTAGATGCTCAACGTATTTCTTTCACTTCTAGGTTCCCGACACCTTAGATGCTCGGCGTATTTCTTTCACTTTCAGGTTCCCGACACCTTAGATGCTCAACGTATTTCTTTCACTTTCAGGTTCCCGACACCTTAGATGCTCGGCGTATTTCTTTCACTCTTAAGTTCACAACACCTTAGATGCTCGGCGTATTTTGTTTACTTTCAGGTAGTCAGCACCTTAGAATAGCTTGATGTCATTTCACCATTTTAGGTAGTCAACGCGTTAGAATAGCTTGACATCATTTGATCATTTTAGGTAGTCAGCGCCTTAGAATAGCTTGACATTATCTCATCATTTTAGGTAGTCAACACCTTAGAATAGTTTGACATCATCTCATCATTTTAGGTAATCAAGGCCATACAGCAGCTTGACATCATTTCATCTTGTAGGTAGTCAACGCCTTATAATAGCTTGACATCATTTCATCATTTTAGGTAGTCAACGCCTTAGAATAGCTTGACATCATTTTATCATTTTAGGTAGTCAACGTTTAGAATAGTTTGACACCATTTTATCATTTTAGGTATTCAACGCCTTAGAATAGTTTAACAACATTTTATAATTTTAGGTAGTCAGCGTCTTAGAATAGCTCGACCAGATCTGGGTGGTTAGTGCCTTCGAATAGCTCAACAATTTCAAAGTCCTTCGATCACGTGGTCATCGCCTTAGAATAGCTCGACAAAAATCTTAGGTCTTCGGTGGCATTTCAAAAAAAGGGAGTAACTTGTCAAAGTCAGGCAAAATTTTGGGATATTACTCAAGCATCAACTAGTCTTTTCACCTTCATTCCAAAGTCTAGTTGATAGGGGGCGATCTGTTATACCCAAAATTTTGACCCCCCGAAAGAGAGTCTCTTAAGGCATAAGGGTTGTAAAGGGTAGTTTTGTCAAAGGACATGAAATCCAAGGTTGATTATCATGTCTCAGGACATTGGTGACAGCTTGATCGTCACGAGGGGTATTTCATAATTTTCAGAGCTCCTAAGCCATCTCATAAACTTTCTCTCTCTTCTGAAACTGACTCAAATCAACTCGAAATACTTTGAAATTTTAACACATGATAAAAGATGACACTAAGAGCATAATCGCCTTGGAATTTTGGATATTTCAAATTTCCAATAATTTCCTAGTAATTTTTGAACAAATTTGATGAGAAATTGAATTTAAAAATATTCTGTTATCCAAAAATTCTAATTTCTCTTTAGAAAAATCAGAAATATCTCCCGCTATGTGGTTAAAATTTCATAGTCAGGTTTCTTTGGGAAGTTACTTCACCGAATCTTGATAAACTTCACCGAGGTAACTCTATCTTTAGTGTTGCCTATATAAGTAAAGTAGTTAAATCTCTCTCTCTCTCTCTCAAGACAGCAAGCGTGAAGTGTAATTGCCAATGTATTGATCGATGTCCCTTTTACATAGGGCGGGGCTCCTATTTATAGGTACAAGATTACGTTACTTCCTATACAACCTGTGAGGCCCATCCTTCTTGAACCTTCCATAACTTATAAAATCTATCTATGCAACTCTATTTTACCTTATACCCGACTGGTGACTTAGATAGCAATCTATCCTCCGAACTAGGTCTGCCGGTATGGACATCTTCTTAGTCCCTATCAGTGATATTATAGTCTTAAAGCGTCCGACCAGTCCCAACGTGCTCTTCCACCGTTAAGATCGTAACTTCGATGCATCCGACTGACCTCAACATATTCTTCCACCGGTAGGATCATAGCCTCAAAGCGTCCGACCGACCTCGACACGCTCTTTCTCCGGTAGCTGGCCTTCTTGCCTTGCTTCGGTAGATAACTTTCTCATGGCCTTCGGTATTACTCCACTTCAATAAGAAACCTTACCCCTTGGTCAAATCAGAATCTCAATAACTCTTAACAATCAGAATACCCAGCTGATTAAAGTCTCTCACGTTTTTCAACTCCCAAGCACCGAAATCCTACCAAAAATCTTTCAAAATCACCATATAAACACATTTTCCAACTTCCATTTCCATTATAATTATCAAAACTCAACCAAACCACCACAAAAACGTGAAGAACACCACCGACCACCAGTAGACAGAGGCTCAAGGCAAACTCGATTCGGAACCGGCACCAATGAGGCTTCCGAAGAATCCCGGCGTGAAGAATCATCTTGAATCTGAAGGTAAAACAGGTTAGAATCTCAATTTTCTAACTCCATTCAACTTAACTAACCCTCTGTTTAAATTTCGGATCGAACTGACCTTTTTAGGCTTCCGAATTAGTATTTGTTTTCGTTTTTGCCATATTACTTGTTTGCTAAGTTTCACATCAAATCTGACTTCATATTGAATTCTTTCAATCACTCACGTACTTAGAATCTTTCTCGCTACACGCCCATAAATTTTGAGCTGAAAACATCACCGGAAAACACCCGAACACCACCATCTGGGTCTGTGGCCACAGACGCCTTCGGACGGTGGCAGGATGATTTTAATTTTTAAAAAGTTAGGGTTTTTACTTAATGTCCGGGCCCATGGATGCCGTGTCCGTGGCCCCAGACTTTTCAAATTTTCATTTTTCTATAATTTCGACTTTTCTGTACAATTAGCTTAATTAGGGTCCGCGGGTTTAGACATTTGGTCCGTGGCCACGGACAGAACTAAGATTTTACCAAATTCAACTTCTGAAACCCTAATCCAAGTTATTTCAATTTTCACTATAATTTTCAGTCAAAAAATGCTAAAAATAAAAGAAAATCAGACACCCGCACATTTAGGTTAAACCGACGTCGTAATAAACCGTAAATAACATAAGTAGAGGAAAATGACTTAGAAGGGTAGTGAAAGTAATTTGAACCTGGAAAAGTTGAATACCAAGCCCCCAAACCCAAACTCTACCTTTCAAAGTTTACTTGGGTTAAAACTTAGGTGGCGACTCGTAATAGGTTCTAGTGAGCTAGCTTAGGTTTTAATAATTAATGTTTGATAACATAGTTATTAACCTTAGGTTATAAGTGGGCCTAGAACCCGACCAGATCCTAATCAACCCTAATCATCATAGGATAGAGGTTAAAAACTGAGGCTCACAATGAAAGATCTGATATCTTCCCCTACCATCTATCCTAGTTTTAATCCTCAACTTTCTTATCTTTACTCGAGATCTCTCCTAAATTACCTGGTTCCTGCGTGACGACTGAAGGATGGATTTCGCAAAGAGAGAGTGAAAGAGAGAGCTTGGACACAAAGAGATTACGAACTTTCAAATGACCAAGTTTGATCGTGTGTCTATTGCTTTGAGGTGAATCCCTATTTATAGATTTTCCTTGTAGTTTTCTAGTATTGTCAGCCTCTCAGTTTGTTATTGCTAGGCTGTCATTCATTTATTGCCAAGCTGTCCTATTGGACCAAAGCCTAATCCTAATCCTGGCCTACGCCCGGGCACACTTGCCCGATCGTTGTTATAGGTGCACCCTGGCGTGGACACCAGGGTGCTTTACAGATGCACCCTGGCACAGGCGCCTGACCATTTTACTTATTCCTCTATTAGTCGACTGAGTACAGGTGTCAGGTCGCTATTTACATAATACTGTACATGCTCTAAGTATAAATAACAATTCATTGGCTTTCGTTAGGTTTTTAGCATCTTTGGTCTCTTTGTTGATCTTAATTTTCCCCTCTTCATCAGTTCCACAAAGTAGAACTTTCAGTGAAGTTGCAGCTATTCAGAAAACTGTTTCGTTGGTTTTAAAGTCCCACAAGTTTTCCTTTGTGCTTCTCTTATTTTAATCATGTCTTCTTAATCCCACAAGTTCTTTTTCTTTGCTTAGTCATGGAAAAAGAACTTAATTTTGTGCATGCCAATCTCGTGCTTTCCTAAGTTCTGGTTGCGTGCGCGTGCACACTTTGGTAAGGAATACGCAAAGTCCTTGTTTTTCTTTGCAAAAAAAATATATGATTTTATGCTAATTATTATATTTTATAATTTTTAAAGAGAGGTAATTTTACCGCCTTTATATTTCAGGAGTCCCACTTCTTTCTCTCTCTTTGCTTTCTTTGCAACTATCATCCTCTCTTCTTCGACTCTCGGAATTCTCGCTACTCTCCTCATCTTCCTTGCAAACCTTGCGACCATCTCTTTTTAGTGATCATGGCCACTTTGAGCTCTATAAAGGATAACATGAAAGGTTTCGTCCCTGCTCCGGAGTCGATTCAGAGTGTCGGAATGAGTAAGGATTTCTGCCCTACTTTGCTGTCACCCGAGCATCATTTTGCTTGAAATCGCAGACCTTTGGCTTCTACTCTCGATTTTTTCTTCTATGTCTACAATTTTGAGCAATGTTAGGGTTTCTTTAGGCACCCGTATTTACTTTCCCTCAACCGATTCCCATCCTCACGATGATTTTGGCTTAGGCTGCGTAGCTTATTCTGAATTATTTTCCCGTGGAATGTCGATTCCTCCTCACCCATTTGTTCTTGGGTTTCTCATCCGAAGGTGTTGCACCCTTGCACATTTCACCCAAGCGCCATAGCTCATCTTTATGCTTTCGTCGCCCTATGCATGAAGCATAAGATTCACCCTGAGACGACCAAATTTGTTCAGTTTTTCACCTGTCGGGTTGATTCTGATAGCCTGTCTAATTCTGGGCGCGCTTGGTTTTCTATCTTTGAGTATAAGAAAGCCGCTAAGGGTTGGAACTCGAGGTGGTTAGTCATTGTTCCCCCTTCTGGTCATTTTCTTAGGGTTCCTTACTGTCCGTCTTTTGGAAAGGGGCAGCTATAGAGCCCACCATTATCAAAATCCGATGCTTCTATCTCCAAGGTTTTGAGGAAGTTGAACAATAAATAGGCGCTCATCGATGAATTTTTTACCAATGCGCGGAAAGCTGTGCCGAGGCATTCTAAAAGTAAGCTTCCCACTTCTTTGTTATCTCAACCCCTGTCTTTTGTAGACTTGTCCTTACTTTTGTTTTACTTTTGTAGATTTCCTTCAAATTGGGTCAAAGTTAGGCCCATTCCACAGCTGGAATTTTATTGTCTACAAAGTTGGTGATGAAAAAGTCGATTATTATGCTTCTATCGATGCTGTTGAGGAAGCGGCCAAATGCTTGACTGAGAGGGCCCCTTCCCCTATTCCTAAAAAAAGACAGAAAGAGCAAACTGATAGTGAACCATGAAATAAAAGAGGAAGGATGTGGTTCAAGAATCGCCTGAGTCGCCGGGTGCTGCTTCCTTGCCAAGTACATAGCACACGAGTCTAGAGTCTGGGAGCCGTGTGTTTCTTCCCCTTACCCCAAGGTAAGGCCTAAGTCATAGCCCCCGTATGGGCAAGAAGTCTAAGTGTGCTACCCCAATTTCTGCTTTGTTTCCTGACCTGTCAGGTTATTTTTCTTCAGATTTTTCTTTTGAACCCGCTCTTGAGGAGAGGGTCTCTATTTCTGATCACCTACGTGGAGGTCCCTAACTTTTATTTTTGTTTTTTTCCTTTTTTTTACTCAGTTATACTTATAACCTTTTGCTTTTGTATCTCCTGTTGCTACTAAAGATACCGCGCCCAGGCGGTCCCTAAGGGTAGCTGTTGCTCAAAAGGCTCATCTAAAAAAGCTCGGCAAAAAATTTATGTCAAAGCAGAAGGAAAGGAAGGTGAAACAAGCAGCCTAGAAACTCAAGACTTTGGACATCATGGATGTTGATGCTCCTGCTAAGAAAAATGTTCCTAGAATAGGGGAGGGGCCTGAGTACCGGGTGGTTCCTAAGGACCTAGAGCTTCAGAGTAAGATGAGGGAGGATTTTATTGCATATTCCTCGTCGCCTCTACTTGCAGCTAGTGGTTCGTTCTGTGGCCCGGCCGAGAAGGAGGGCTGGTTTTATCATAGTGGCCAGCCGACCATAGCTGTGATTGAGTCCTCTTCTAACTTTGATTTGTGGAAGGAGGTTGTCAAGAAATCCGACTCTCCTGATGGCATCTTTGCGCTCTTGCACACTATCACAACCATTAAGGAGAAACAACGAGTTGGGATGGTGGAGCGGATGCTATCATACATCAATCTATCCCACTCGACTAGGCCCTTGACTTAATATGGCAAGGGATTTTTGGGATTTGCATCTTTTGCTTTTTCTTTTACGTTTTTGCTTGCTTTGCTTACTCGATCATATGCATTTTTTCTCTTTAGACGATGGCCATGGCCCAGAGCATAGATGTTCACACAAGAAGTCTAGAGTCCAGGCTTTGATATGAGCAAAGCTGGGCGGACAACGCCTGGGAAGAGCTCGAGAAATCTTGGTCCGTGCATAATAACTATGTTGACACCATCAATGATGCGATCGCCACTCGGGTGAAGAAGAAGACCGAGACTCTGAGCAAAGAACTAACTCAGGCCCGGGCATTAGCCATAAAGATAAGTGATGACTATGAGGCCCAAATTGCGAAGCTGAGAGAAAAGGTCTTGGTTCTTAAACGTCAGCAACAACCTTTTGAGGCGAAGGCGTGCTCTGTGAAACAACTGAAAGCTTCCTTTGAGGAGGAAATGAGAGAACTAACTCAGAGGTTTTCCAAGCCGGAGATTTTGTTAGACCAATCAAGAGCTTGTTGTAACCAGGAGAAGGCAAGAGTCTCAACCTTGGAGACTTCTTTAACCTTGTTGGAGCAAGAGAAAGCATCCTTTGCTCAAGAAAAGAGTGACTGGGCGCATAGAGTTTCTGATTTAGAAACTTTATTGGAGCAGACCATGGCCGCTCATAAACAGGAGATGGCCTCTGTTGTAGGGATGGCAACGGGTCAGGTTCGGGTCGGGTGATGCTCCACCTGACCCGTCACCCGTTTTCCACCCGCATCACCCGACCCGACCCGTCACCCGCAACTTCATCACCCGTCACCCGTTTTACCCGTCACCCGCGGGTGAGACGGGTGAAGCGGGTGAACCCGTCACCCGTTTTTATTTTTATTTTCAGCAAGTATTTTTTTTAATACCTTATATAAGCTTAATTTTTCAAAAAAAATACACTCATATTTGTTCAACAATATATACCACATAAACTAATGTCAATAACATACTTAAAACATAGAGTATTAACCAAAATATTTCCAAATTATCTAAAAAAATATGGGATAAGCATATGTTTTTAGTTAATATAATACAAACGGGTGACGAGTCGGGTGAATGGGTCGGGTGACCGGGTGAAAAATGCTCACCCGACCCGACCCGTCACCCGCACCCATTTCACCCGTCACCCGTTTTTCACCCGTTTTTTGGGTTTTTCACCCGTTTTAGCGGGTCGGGTGGTCGGGTGAAACGGGCACCAGTCACCCATTGCCATCCCTACTCTGTTGGAACCTTGTGTGTTGCTGATGATAGAGTCCTTCCATGAGCACAGAGTTTCTCGAGCAAAATGACAAACCCTGCTGCAACAAGCACAGAAGATGGTGAAAGAGTCTGCCTAACCAATGAAAAAGTTTGTCTAACCAAGAGAGTCTGTCTAATGCTTTATGGCTGAACACGTTGTCGTTTACAACAACTTGTGAAATTTGTGGCCAAGGAACGTGTCCAAGTACTCACAACGTCTATCTGCCAACGTTCAACTCCCACGAGCCTAAATATTCGGAGCCATAACCTCACATAAGTCAGGTTCGAATTTTAAGGTCTAGTTTCCTGGTTTTCCGGAACATACTCTGCCAACAGCTCCAAGGACTCTAGTATTTAAGGAGTTATATAATTCAATTGTAATTCGTGCTTTATATCTAAATATTGCGAGTACACTAAAAGAACATTGTATGAGAGATTGAGAAAAGCACCTTATCACCTTTGTTAGTCTTTTTAGTTTGAGCTTCATAGTTAGGTTCAATCTAGGGTGTTCCTAGGCTTACTATACTCATCAAAGAGCTGAGTAGAAATTATATAAGGTGAGTGAGTAAGATCCTGCTAACTAGAACCCTTTCTACTTAGCAGGTAGTGAAAGTTATTTTTTTACATATTAATGAAGAATTTACATTGTGTGTCCATGTATGTCGACTAACTGCTTCCGCTTTCCAAGAAAGTTTGTCCAAGTCTAACAACCAAGACAGACTTTGTCAGCTCCATCGATCCTACACCTTCCCTTGCACAAAAAAATGCTGCTCTGGCACAAGATAAGGCCGTTCTCGAGGAGAAGATAAAAAATCAGGAGGATTCCTTGGTTGTCCTTCAATCTGAGAATGCAAAGTTGCAGGTTCGTTGCGAGAAGTGCTCTAAGGATGGTTCCTCTGCCAAAGGTGTAGTAATTTCCTTATACATAGCTTCTTTTCCTTTCTTTCTTGAATCTCATTTTTGTGCATTTTTGTCCAGTCCGATTTCCAAGGATTTTTTTAATCATGTTCAATCTTTGGAGATATCCACTGACAATATTCCAACTGTAGTGAAAGTGTCTGAGTAACTGATGTGAACCGATGGCATCTTGAACTGGTTAGGTTCATCATCAGAATTGGATGAATGTTGGTTAGGCCCTTTGTTGATATTGGAATGCACATCTGTATGGTCAGTCTGACTTTGGAGTTCACCACGTGGTGTAAGATGTAAATCGCCAGTGGCATACGCTTGACCCTACACTAATTCCATATCATCAACAAGATGTTGAGACCATTTGGAATTTACCACCTTGGCTGTACCTTCATTCTCCTGCATTTAACAAAAGAGAGGAAACATGTTAGAAATAGAATATGGATATGTAGCTACCTATATGTAAGTGAGAAAAGATATTTGAAAAACAACTAACCCGTGTTTGACGTTCAACCCACTCTAGTGGATAGGTGACAAAATTCGTCTTTGCATCATGAACCACCCCAGTCTTGTTATGCAATAAATCTTTCCAGGGGCGGAGCCACGATTTGAAATATATGGGGTCACTATTATTGAAAAAAATCTTGTATTCATAAATATATTCAAATTTTTTAAAAAATATAATCCCCTAGTACAATTGTACTCTACCGGGCTTCCTTGCCTGAAAATATTTTATAATAGTTTCATCACTAATGGTCTCAAAAGTATCTTTCTCTACATAAGTAACTAAACAATCATTAAGTAAGTCATCTTTCATCTTGTTGTGCAGATCGGTCTTCACATATTTCATTGCAGAGAATAACGGTTGATTAGTGAGAAGGGAAAGGAAAATGAAAAAAAAAACAATTACTCTAAGCAATTAGTTAGTGATGGAAAATGAAAAAAAACAACTGTTACACAATAAAAAGTGATTTGCTAAAAAGAAAGATAAAAAAAAGGAAAATAAACCGAAAAAAATAGTTAATTGGTGAGAAGGGAAGGGAAAATGAAAAAAAAAAAGTTCCTTTAAGCTATTAATTAGTGATGGAAAATGAAAAAAAAACTGTTACACATTAAATAGTGATTTACTAATCCACTAGAAAAACAAACCCCCATTAATAGGGGAGATGAAAAAAAAATTGTTGGAATTCACTTCCTGCAGGAACACACGCGAACTACAATCAAAAATGAAAAAAAAAAACAGTTCCTTTAAGCTATTAATTAGTGATGGAAAATGGAAAAAAAATGTTACACATTAAATAGTGATTTACTAATCCACCGGAAAACAAACCCCATTAATGGGGGAGATGAAAAAAAAAATTGTTGGAATTCACTTGATTTACTAATCCACCGGAAAACAAATCCCATTAATAGGGGAGATGAAAAAAATATTGTTGAAATCTCCACCAGGAAGGAACACACGTGAACAAACACGAGATGGAAAATGAAAAGTGCTAGAAAAAATATACATAGCGAGACTCGAACCCTGACAACTACATATACTACTCCTATCCTTAACCAGTAGACTATGATAGATTTTATAATGTACATGGTCACTTATATTATACATACAAAACAAGTAAATAAGAATCTATGAATTTTTCCAAAAACGTGGGGTCACGTGACCCCACGTGTACCCTCCTAAATCCGCCCCTGAATCTTTCCACTTGCACCATCCTGATTTGAGTGTGCCGCCCTTGTTCTTGCACTGATATTTACCAACTGAAGGCTTACTAGGCTGGTAGTCATTGAATTTTTCGGTGATCTTAGTCCATTTATGAGTTAAACCCACTACTAATCCTTCCTCTCCAATCTGAATTATTGCCTCTTCGACAAGTAATTTTACTAGTAACTCAACATCATCCATACTCCATTCACATTTTAGCTTTCTACATTGGGTTTCCCTATTGTTATACCATTCCCTTTATCAACCTTCCCTTTTCTTATGATTCTATTTATCCATCAACTACATAAAAATAATAATAACATGTAGAGAGACAACACAAACTAAGAATGATATTACAAAGCCTAGCTAGATGGGGCTAGCTGGCCGCTCAAACTAAGCACATATCTCACTAGATACAAAAAAAAGAGCAGAATTGTGAATTGTGTTATAGCTATAAAGCAAATGAAACACATAGAAAAGAAGCATATATCAACACTTGAACCATAAGTAGTGAATCACACATCAATCACTTGAAGAACCCGTGCAATGGAAATCGAAGTTAAGTGTTGTACCTAGGTGACTAGATCTCCCTCTTTAAACTTTGTTAAACTTGGATTGTTGCGAACTGGGTAGATTCTAGCTGTTGAAAGTACTTTCAAATGTTTAGAATCAACATATAAAAGAAGAGAAAGTAAAACACACAAATCAAACACTCTCCAGCATGCATGCGGGAAAGAGGGACAACAACTACATTTATCAATGAATCTACAACAATCTCCGATGGTAGGAACCTCTCAAATCTGACATTCAAGGCTTGTGCATTCAATGCATTTTGACGGCGGGTGCACGATAGAAGCAAAGGCGGTATGGAATTGGATGGTCGGAATGAAGATGGAGAAATTGAATTCACCATTATAGAGATCGACTGAGTGGAAAATATGTCTTTTTGCTGATGATAACAGTTGGAACTTTAAACAAACATAGCCAAACCCCCGTTTGGATAAAGCCCAGTCCGAAGATCCATCATCAAGCAAATCACTGGTCAACCATGGTCAAAGCCTTATGTTAAAGATCCATAAAGCTCCATAAAGGCCCATAAGCCTGATTGTGAACGGGCCCTGAATGTTTTTTTTTTTAAAAAACTCAAGAAAGACAACATAAATGCATTGAATTACGTGAGATTGCAACTACAATCAGATTTTCATTATGATAGATATAAATAGAGAAATAATGTTTTAATGTAAGTTTTTAATGTGAGACTAGTGTTTTTGGTCAGAAAGTAGCATAAGTAATTAATTGTGGAACTTTAGAAGTAGAGTATGATAGAAGAGTTTGTATTTTGCATGTTGTAGCGTTATAATACACCTTGCCAGAGTTAATTAGCAGCGGTGTTGGTAATAGGGCTGTTCATAACAGGTTAATCTGTTATTTGATACTGTATTGATGGTTAGTCGAATTTGACAACTACAACCGGTTCATGTAGAAGTGGTTAACCGTTAGTTTTGATGTAGTTTTACCAATTTTTTATTAATTGAAATCATATAAATTTATGATATTTTTTAATAAATAAAGTATATTTTTACCGGTTTTGGTATTGTTTTAATTAAATCGGTTAATGATTTATTTTGGTAAGATTTATCAGTTTAGGAAAATTTAATGAAACACCAATGAGTTCTTGTTTAATTCACCTTTAACCAATGTGTTTTTAAAATTACATAGGATAACACTTAGCTTTAACACATTTTACCAGATTTCACTTTATTTCAAGTTCCATTAATTCCACCCTTGAGGCTAGGGGTGCCAAAAAGGGTTCATGGGTCGTGTTAGGCTAAACCCAAACCCGACCCATTTATTAAACGGGTTGACCCGACCCAACCCGTTTAATTAATCGTGTCAAAATATGAAACCCAAACCCAACCCGTTTATTAAACGGGTTGACCTGGTTATCAAACGGGTTGACCCGTCTGACCCAATTAACTAATTATGTCCAAATTTGAAACTCAAATCCTCATATATTTAACTCAAACCTAACATGTTTAGTTATATTAAAGAAAATAATTTGATTAATTAACATTAGATTTGTCATTCTATGATATTATTAACTTTAATTTAATTAGATACTTAATTTTAATATTTATATATCTTATTTATATTAAAATTTGATAATAAAAAAGGAATAATCTATAATTTATAATATATATTTATTTAATATTAATTACATAAACGGGTTAGCGGGTTACATATCTTAAACCCAAACCCGACACGGTTATTAAACGAGTCGTGTTTGGGTTGACCTGCTTATTTAACCGTGTCACATTTTAAAACCCAAACCCGCTAACTTCGTGTCGAGTTCGTGTTGATCAAACGGGTCGTGTTGAAATTGCCAGCCCTACTTGAGGCCCCTATAAAAAGTCTAAAATACCCTTATATTATTAACCACTCGACTTAATTAGAAAACAAAGACCCTCAGTTAACATAGGGTTTAGCATTTTGTTCCATTGCCAGGGGAAAAGACTAATTTTTTTGTTTTGTTTTGTTTTTTCATATGAAAAAGCAAGTGACCATATTGAATTAGTCGAAAAGAGAGAATGAATTAACTTAGGGATCGCAAAACCATGAAAGTAATGAAACATTTATTTCAAGAGCATCACCTTTGCTAATTAATGTACTACAAAAGAGAACGTTATAACTTACAAGTCCTCGCGACTTCCACCCAGAAAACAAAAATAAGACCAAAACGCTTTCATTATATATATGCGATAAATTTGTGACAACTAAACAACAATAAATGAGTTATGATTGCTGGGCATGATAGCTTATTTTGGCGTGATGACCGGGTGTGATAACCCAAATTGGCACGATGACCGGGTGTGATAGTCTGTTTTGGCGTGATGGCCGGGCGTGATAGCCCTGAGATTTTGTGATTGCGTTTTGACAAAGAGAGTTGTAATCCCTTTTTATTTATATTGATGTTGCAATATGTTTTATACAAAGAACTTTTTTAGACACTCAGTGTGCTAAGAATGTGGAAGCTCACAATCTTCGATATTTTTCAACCTGTATGAAGCTCGCCCATTTTTCTAGTGAATGATATCCCTCCCACTGAGGATCAAGCTTCTTTGGTTGTCTAACTTCTTAGTGAACAAGATCTTCTGGAATGGACGACCGTTCCTTTATTATTTTATGGAAGTACCTTTTGACCCTGGAATTATCCTTTGTCATTCTCATTTCTGCTTCGGCCCTGATTTCTTCAAGAAAACCGAGGTGATCTCGAATACTCTCGTTGTTGAGTGCCTCATTATAGGATTCTAGTTGAGTTGAAGGTATGATCACCTCAGCTGGGATGATCGCTTCCAGCTCGTACGTAAGCCTGTAAGGGGTCTCCCCAGTGGGTTCATTTTCAGTTGTTTGATAAGCCCATAAAACCTGGGGTAGCAGTTCTGCCCATCTTCTCTTTTTGTAGTCTAGCTTCCTCTTCAAGGCTTTGACTATTTGTCCATTGGTATTCTCGACCTGGCCATCCGCCTATGGATGAGCTATCGAGGCAAATCTTAAGTTAATTTTCCATTCTTTGCAAAACGCGCGGAAGTTCGTGTAGTTGAATTGAGCCCCGTTGTCTGTGATTATTACTCTTGGTAGTCCGAACCGACATACCACATACTTCCAAATGAATTCTTCTGACTTTCGGGTTGTTATGAATACTATTGGCATTGCTTCTAACCATTTGGTGAAGTAGTCGACGACCACATACATGAACTTGAATCTCCCAGGGGATGCTTCTGGGAAGGGACCAACTATGTCCAATCCCTACATGGCGAAAGGGATTGGGCTAAGGATGGTCTTCTGGCTGGACGGGGGAATATGGATTTTGTTGCCATGTTCTTGGCACTTGATGCATTTTTGGATGTGTTTCTTGCAATGCTCTTGCATCTTTGGCCAAAAGTATCCTAACCTCATTATTTTGTGAGATACGGTTCTTTCTTCTTGGTGGTTTCCACAAATTCCACAATGTATTTCTTCTATGAGTTTATCCCCTTCCTCTTTTGCAATACACTTGAGGGCACGCCTTCCAAATGATCTTTTGTAAAGCTGACTGAAATACCCCAAATCTAATTAACATTATAAAACCATTATTTAATGAAAAATAATCCAAATATAAACCATTTCACGTACGCATGCAAATACATGCATGAAAACGTTACGTAAAAGTAGTCATTTCACCATAAACGCTAAAACGCCTTAGAAACATGCGATTAAGCATGACCTTGTATGACCTTCTAAAACTCAAACCAAATGGTCATACCCTCATTATATGACTATACAAACATAGTCCCTAGGCTATATCTAGTCAAAAACGCAAAACGCTCGGGGGTGCTCACGCACGCCCCTTAAAGCACGAAAAGCCCGGAGAGGTGTCGAGGCGGCACAAACTCCTATATAATTCATTCTTAGAGTTCCTAACATCATTAATAATCATTCTAAAGAGAACCCACGAGCTATTTTCTCAAAATTCAACAAAATCCTCAGGGGAATTTCTTAACGCTCCTATTTTGCCCGGGAGTGTCCCAATAGCCCGGGAATTATGTCATGAGTTGATGTAACCCCATATAACTCAATGTAACACCTTAATATATCATTATTGACTATAAAAAATGTTTATAAACACTTGGAACTCATAGAGACAACTTATTTTCCAAAATATCCTTAGAGCACAAAAACGCACCTTCGGGTGACACTAAAACACGTTTTACGCAATTACCTTGTAGTTTTTGACATGCCACGAATTATGAATCTTAAATGGGGATGGATTGACCCTCTAAATCAACTAAAGTCAGTGTCAAACAAGGAGCTCTATAGGGGCCGATTTTCTACCTAAAAACTAGTATAAAATTTACATTTAAAACTTATAAAAGACATAGAACATGGTGACTCACCTTCCCATGTGCTATAATACTTAAAGGCAGAAGAATATAAGTCTTATTTGACCTCCATGCTGTCGAAATCCTGCAGGAAAACAAGGCCATGTTAGCTTGACAAAAGTAAGAATAATTAAGGCAAAAAGTAGATCTAGATCTACTTTTTGATTTGTTAAATACAAAGACCATCCCATGCTTGTCTAAAGCTCTTGGCTGCCGATTGAAGAGGCTCCAATTAGCCCTAAAAATCGTCCACACACAAGGGAAGAAGAAGACAAGTTTAACATAGGAAAATCAAAAGAACTAAACCTTACCTAACTTACCTTGTCCTTTAGCTTCCATAATTTCTTCCACCTTGCCTTGTCTTGTAACATGGCCGAAAGCAGCCTTGTTTGGAGGGCTTATGGAGCCTAAAAATCAGAAGATAAACAATTAACAAAGTCATGACCTAACATGCCAATTATGGGTCCTAAATAAACAAATCAAAAACTAAACAATCCTAGCTTAAGTTATACGGTTGCAAACCATTCCCTTCACTCCTTGCAACCGGTTTGGTAAGTCTTCTCTCTTCTCCTTTCATCTTCTTCCTTTGAAGCTCTTAAGTCCATTAATGGAGATTTAACTTTTATCTTCATTTTTATGTTAATTTCCTAGCATTTCTCATCAAGTCTTGAAGCAAAATTCTTCCTAGCATAACTACAAGTCTTCGGCATCAAATTATACTCCAAGGAAGTTGTCTAAATCAACATTAATCCAAGGAGCATCCAAGGTTACCTTAAGGTATTTTTCATGCTTGAAAATCCTTAAGACACATTTCTTTGTGTAACTGAATCCTACACCTTCTAAGGCTCTTTTCTTCTTCATTTTCATGAAGGAAAGATTGTTCTTCATTCATCTTAGGTGTGCCGAAATTCTAAGAAGAAAAGCTTAAGGTAAATCCTTGGAAAACTACTTACAAATCTACTTAAGATCTTTGTTAAAGATCTAACTCCTAAACTCCTTCACCTCTTGCATAAGAACCGAAGTGGAGCATCAATTTCCTTTGGAGAAAGCTTGGGAATTCAAGAGGAGTTCAAGCACTTAACCATCCTTTATTAAGAGTAAGTTTACTAAGCCAATCTTTATGTTTTAAGCTTGGTTAAGCTTTTAAAAATTGTACAAAAATTATGTACACCTTCTTAGGAGTCTAAAATCGAAACCATATGGTAACATATATGAAAAATATAATCTATAACATATATGGAAAATATTTACCTTAAGACACATTTTAGTGTCACAAAAGTTACCTAGGTTAAACCTTTATTCACACCGAATTGTCAAGGACAAATATATGCTCTATTTTGAGCTAAAAATCAATCTAAGACATTACAATAATTTTTACATGAGTTATATGACTCAGATGAATTTATGTATAATTACTTTGACTTATAAATCTACTTTTATATACTATATGGTGTCCTATAAAATTATGGCCGAATTGCTTTGGTAAAGAATAGGTTTAAATGAGCTACACATGTATATAAACTTATATTATAAAGTTTGGTGAGTTAAAAATATTTTACTAGTGCTTAAATGGCTAATTAATTAAGTTATGTGGCTAAATTGTAAATCTTGAAAAGATTGGTGTATATAGTAAATGCCGAGAGTTTTTGGCTTCTTTGGAGAGATTATGATATAATGTAATGGTAGGAATTAAGTTTACGAATTTTAGTTAATTTAAACAAGTGTTAAATTAACAATTTATAAAGTTTGGGGCTATTTTGTAATTTATAAAACTTATTATGAAAAGTTGGAGTTTAATATGGGGCGAATCCATAATTAAGAGAAATATAAAGTACACTTCCGAAATTTAGAGGAATTAAATAATTAAACTATAGTTTATAAGTTATTAAGTAACTATTATAAAGTTTTTGGGTGAAAATGTAAATAATGGAAAGTTTATGGCAAAGCCGAATTACTTGGGGTTAGATTTGTTATTTAAGAAATTATGTATATACATTCGGCAATTAAAGGGAATTAGAATTAAAACTATAGTTTATAAGACATTATGTAAAGGTTATAAGATTTTGTGGTTAAATTGTAATTATAGGAAAAATTATGTTAAGGCCGAAAGTTTAAGGGGCTAGGTTGTAATTTTCGAAAAGTTATAATGTTCAAATGTTATATACCAAATATTAATAGTGGGTTTGTAAAATAATTAAATAAGGAATTAAAACTATATGATATAATGAGATTAGAGTTTAAATGTAAAGTTTATGAATTATTATGGTTGTTTTGTAAATAACCGAAATATAAGGGTAAAATATTTAAGTTTAAATAAGTATAAGTCCTATGTGGATATTTGGAGGAGTTAGAAAAAAGAATTTTGATTTAAGGGATTATGGAATTAAAACTATGACTTATATAGTTATAAAGAATTTAATGGTAACCAATAAATATTATTTATGGTTAAAAGGGGTATAATAAAAACTATAAGAATATTATGTCCATGTATGACATATAAATATAATTGAGAAATTACAAAGTATTATGTCATCTAGACAATTAAAAACATGTAACATAAATAGTACATGAATAAATCTATTCATATGTGTATATTAAAGGATTTATAAATAAATCAAAAAGGAAAGGGAAATTTACACCCCCCACCCATGAGGTTTGGGGTATTTACGCAGCCCACCCATGAGGTTTGGGAATTTACTTTCCCCACCCACAACCTTTCTCCCGTTTTACTTCCGTCATTCTTTCTTCACTCCCCGTTAGTTTCAGCCAGATGTCATAAACTCAAGCCAAAAAAATTTCCCACTCCCGGTTCAACTATATTCCGCCATTTTCACATTTCTCTCACGGTTCCTTCTTCGTTGGTACCCTTCTTCGTTGGTACCCTGGATCTGAAACGGAGCGCCGCTCCGGTAAGCACCTATGCGCGTTTATCTTCTCTGAGATTCCCACTTTCTCTCGCGTGCTCCTGAGTTCGAATTTGTGATTCCGCGATGCGAACCCTGCGTTCGAAACCTAAAAGGGCGATGCGAGCCCTAACTCCTATCGATTTGGTGTTGGTATCCATTTTTTCTTGATTTGGTGTTGGATCTGTTGACTATATTCGAACCCTAAAATGGGCTGCGGTAAGTGTTTTGTGATTCCTTTGCTTCTGGTTAATCTTGTCGAAGTGCTCTGCTGCTCTCGTACTCGACTTGCTGTCGCAGTGCACTTGCTTCTGGATTATGGGAATCTCTGCGATTCTTTTGCTTTTGGACTGTAATGGAAGTGAGTTTGTTCGAGCTGATTATGGGAATCTGTTCGCATTGTGTCTGTGAGCCTGCTTCTATGAACTTTCATATGCTTCTGCTCCTGGGAAATTTTTTTGGCTTGCTGCTGTATGGAACTTGCTTCTGTATTGAAGTTGCTTCTGTATTGAAGTTGCTTCTGTATTGAATTTGCTTCCGAATCTGCTGTTGGGAAATTTATTCGAATTGGTTCTGTTTATAACTTGCTTCTATGTTGAAGTTACTTCTGAGGAGTGGTGAACTTTCTTCTGTTAAATTGTATATGTTTGTTGCAAAACCACTTTCTGCTACCTCTCTTGCTGTGGTCAGTTGAAGCAGCAATGATCTTCATTTGTTGCTCCTGTCCATTTGATGTGGTCAGTTGAAGCAGCAATTGATCTTCATTAGTTGCTCCTGTCCATTTGATGTGGTCAGCATTGTGATGACCAACCTCATTTCAATTGCAGAAGCTAGTTTATTTCCAATGTGCGATTACTGGCCCCACAGTTATGATGTTAGTTGATATGATTTAATGGTCACATGTTGAAGCGGTTGTCTTTATAATCCCATAACTGGTTAGTTGAAGCAGCAATGGTATTTTGCCTAGTTGCTCCTAACTTTTTGTGGCTTCGGTTATAGATAATTGCTCCGTTGTGTCTATCATTCTTCTTCTAATGTCATTACACAAGAGCAGTGATGATGGGCCAAGTACCCGATCTGAGCTCATTCAATGTGACTTTCACTGCTGATAATTCTTGTGTGTCTTTTAAAACAGAAAAGAACATCATGTCATCTGCCAACAACAAGAACAGTGAGAGCCGTTTCACCTTTGCCAACGTGAAGTGTGCATGCAAAAGAAATGCTAAGTTATATATTGCTCTTACCTATGAAAATCTTGGCAAACTTTTTTATCGTTGTGACTGTCCAAGTGGAATCTTCAAGTGGTGGCATGAGGAAGAACTAAACAGCCACTTGTTGAATGCCTTTCTGTACGGACAGGAAGTGAATCAGCGATGCACTGATGGTGATCTGATGAGAATGATGAATGAAATCATAGATTTGAAGAATGAGCTAAGGGAAGTGAAATTGCTCATTCAAATAGATAGGGAGGGTGTGAAAGGTGTTGCAGACAAGATACTTATGCTTTGTTATGTAATAGCTGTAGCAGTTGCTTTGTTATTTCTGAAGCTGGGTTAGGGTGTTGTAATGATCATCCAGACAAGGTTGTTAGATTTTATGGATTATGTACTATGTACTGTTAGTTAAACTGATTGTACAAGGATGTAATACTTATTGACAATGTAAGATTGCAATGGTTATTTGACAACCAGTGGTGGTGCATTATTGGTTATATATGTCGTATTTTACATGTTTTGCTTTTAAACTGTACACATCAGTAGCTTTTTGACATAAGGTTTGGCAAGCATTTGCATCGAACCATAACGACAAACACTGGGCTGTCAAAATACTGGACATAGTACCAAAACAGATTTTAGGAGATACCATTACATAATCCGGAATTCACATCACACAGGGCTGTCAAAATACTGAACATAGTACCAAAACAGATTTGAAGTGTCAAAGCACTTAGAACAATACTAATTCGAATGGTCTACATTATCCGATAACAGAGGTACTGTAAACATCCCATGCCTAACTACGCACATTCATCCGCCAACGGTTCACTTCATCACAGCTGATGGTTGGCATCTGCAGAGCTGTCAATGACAATCGTAACAACAAAGAGTTAGTCACGAAGGAATAGCTAAAATAAATAGACTTACGAATTGATTGTAACATGATTACCGATTTTTCTTCTGCCTTGATGATGCCACACTTTGCTTCGTGTTCTTCTTTCTCTTTCTTAAATGACCACTATCTTGTGTAGCACCATTTCCATCACCACACTCTGCTGTAGCAACTAATCCCTGACCTTGTCCCAATGATCTGTTCGTTTGAGCTGTGCAAGTTCTTGAATTATGACCTCTCTGTTTGCATCTTGCACATGTTACATGGGATGATCTTTTTGGATTAGGCCTGGCCTCACCTTCTTCTCTTCTTCTATTCTTCTTCGGTCTTCCGGGTAACTTTTTCAAGAAAGGTGGAGAAAGAATTTTCAAGCCAGTAGGTTCTGGCCATATGGAAGGATCAGGTATTGGAGAGATTGCCCTAGCATAACAATTAGCATACCTTGACAATGAAAAGTATGGATCCACAAACTGTTCCTTGTCAAGTCGTTTCCAGTTCATTATGGCACAGACATGTTTACAAGGAATGCCAGATTGTTCACTGCTAGCAGTATGGCTACATCTGCACCCTGATCTAGTGTTTTTGTGTAGAACCTTCCTTGCATAAGGTGTAATTATGGCAGTCATTCTCCCTATGGACTCTCTCCTCTCATTTAATTTCTTCATCATAGTCCGTCTCAAGCTTTCCAAGAGGGAGAATATAGGACTAGACCGAATGTTGGATAATTTGCTATTGAATGATTCAACGAAGTTAGAAGTTATTTCCGTAACTCTCACCTCCTTTGGCATGTGATACCTTACCCACAAGTTGTAGTCCACTTCCCTTAAGTATCTGAAAGCACCAAGAGATGTTTCTTCTATTCTTTTCAGCACATCCTTCAAAGCCGCCTCTGTGTAACTATGAGCCGCCTCCCAAAACAAATTTCTTAACAAAGTACCTGATACATTACAGCACAGTACTCACTCTACAAGCCATATTTGAATTAACAAATAAACACAGTATAGTACGATGGTTACCTGGATTATCCTTTTTAAAGTTTGCATACAAATGCCTGCAACAAATTCTTCGTGTAACCTCTGGCAATACAGCATCCAATGCTGGCTCAACACCTTATTGCATACGCCAAAAATGGTCGGTTAGTATGTATGAACAAAACATTAACATTTTTAATGGAATTTATTACCTTTTGCCTATCCGATACTATCACCCACTTGCTCCGTACGTCTTCATCAGCAATTAATCTCAAATTACTGAAAAAGTAGGTCCACGTCTCCGTCGTCTCACTAGCGACCACAGCAAAGGCAATTGGAAATATGCCATTGTTCCCATCTATTGAGACAGCACTAAGTAACACACCTCCATAAGGCCCCTTTAAGTGGCATCCATCCACCCCAATAAATGGTCTACAACCTATCAGGAAACCTTCTTTTAATGTGCTGAAACGCACAAAGAGCTTTGTGAATGTTGGTGGGCCATTGGAATATCTTGGTACTTCAAATCAATGATGGATCCTGGGTTGCGTTCGAGTGCTATTTTGGTGTACTGATGAAGTTTCGCATAGGATTCAGTGTGGTTACCCTGAAGCATTTTCAAGGCTTCTTTCCTTTCTCTGAAACACTTCATGTAATTTACCATCACCCCATATTTTGCTTGAATGAAGTGCTGGATAGCTGAGGGGGACATGGACATGTTTGCTTTCAACTCGGCCAAGATCTTTCTAGTAATCCACTTGGAAGAAGCAGCGGGGTTCTCTGATAATCTGGAACAGGTGTGCTCACCTTTAATTGTCTTGATCATGAAAGTGATGTTGTCTGGTAAAAGAGAAGCGTGAAGACGCCATTGACATGAGTCGGAGTTGTTACACAACACTGTGTACTTGAAAGGGTCATTTGCAACCCTATGAAGATCAATACCTTCTTGGACCGCAAAGTCTTCCATCACTTCCCTAAAAGCAGTCTTGTTCAAGAACATTTGGTGTGGTTCTAGTACAATTGTCCCATCAGGCTGCAGCTCAAACAGTTTGCCGTTGGTTAACCATTTCTCATCCCTGTCAACCCCTTCACCCTCATCTCCTGAAAAGTAACCACCTTCCATTAACCTCTCCACTGCTTCAACATCCACTTCATCATCATCATTCTCAACATCACAATTTGTATCACTCCCATCAGTAAAACTATAACAATGATCATCATCAAATCTGTGGTCCCATGAGTCATCAGAGAAGTGTGGATCCACAAAATCCTCGTCGGCAGTTTCATTGTTTCCATCATTAGCATTTCTGACACTAACAACTGCATAACCAGTTGCACTGTTTGAAGCAACCCTAGGGCTAGATAATGAAGGAGTACCTAACCCAATTTGGCATATGGAATGAGACTGGGGTTTTGTCAGTGAAAAAGACTTAGCCGAGTCATGTGCCCGCCGGCTATATGAAGACTTGGTAGACTGAGGTTCTCCTTGAGATGATATTGGTGGAATGTTCTGTGGTAGCTGAATAGATGGTGTTTGTGCAGATGGGTGAGATGATATTGGTGGAATGTTCTGTGGTAGGTGAGTAGATGTTGGTTGTGCAGATGGGTGTTGACCACATACAATGTTGAGGCCCCTTGGGTTCTTCTTCTTATGAGTGTTCCTCTTGGAACTACTAGCTGGTGCGTTAGAGTCATGATTTGGTTGATGTGTTTGTAGAGGTTGTAGTGTTTGAGGAGGTTCGTCTGTTTGTAAAGGTTGGTGTGTTTGTGAAGGTTGTGTTTGCTGGGGTGGTGAACTGAGATATATCTCTTCAAGCTCTTGCACCTCCATGCCACCAGCAATGTCTAACTGAAGATCAAAGTCACTGCAAGCATTGATAGGCATGTCCCTTTTATCACTATCCTGCAGCCAACGCCTATAAGTAACCATTAGTTGTGTATCCTTTGATCCATCTTCAACAAACACCTCAATTAACCGCTCTCCCTCAAAGAGTCTCAACATTGTAAGCAGTTGTCTGTCACATGTAATCTCAATTTGCTTCTTGCTTTTAGGGTGTTTGTACATGAAAATTGGGTGTCTAAGACTTGGAAATGCGCATTGTTCCTCCAACAGCTTCATGCACTCAGCAACCATATCAATTGTAGAGTATTTATCAGGGTCAAGTGGGTCTTGAATTCGGAAGCGACAATCCTTGTAAATAACTTCCAGGAACGGCTCCATTTCTGTACGATAACATAAGCAACTTTAATACAGAAGCAACATTAATACAGAAGCATATGTAAGAATATTCAGAAGCAAGTTCAACACTCTTCAGAAGCAACTTCAACACAGAAGCAAGTTCTATACAGAACCAATTCGAATAAATTTTCCAAAAGCAGATTCGGAATCAAATTTAATGCAGAAGTAACTTCAACATAGAAGCAAGTTATAAACAGAACCAACGTGAATAAATTTCCCAACAGCAGATTCGGAAGCAAATTCAATACAGAACCAATTCGAATACAGAAGCAATACGGAAGCAAGTTCCATACAGCAGCAAGCAAAAAAAAATTCCCAGGAGCAGAAGCATATGAAAATTCATAGAAACAGGTTCACGGAGAGCAGCAGAGATTCCCATAATCCAGAAGCAAGTGCACTGTGACAGCAAGTCGAGTACGAGATCAGCAGAGCACTTCGACAAGATTAACCAGAAGCAAAGGAATCACAAATTCGAACTCAGGAGCACGCGAGATAAAGAGAAGATAAACGCGCATAGGTGCTTACCGGAGCGGCGCTTCGTTTCAGATCCAGGGTACCAACGAAGAAGGGTACCAACGAAGAAGGAACCGTGAGAGAAATGTGAAAATGGCGGAATATAGTTGAACCGGGAGTGGGAAATTTTTTTGGCTTGAGTTTATGACATCTGGCTGAAACTAACGGGGAGTGAAGAAAGAATGACAGAAGTAAAACGGGAGAAAGGTTGTGGGTGGGGAAAGTAAATTCCCAAACCTCATGGGTGGGCTGCGTAAATACCCCAAACCTCATGGGTGGGGGGGTGTAAATTTCCCAAAAGGAAATAACAAAATAAGTTATACATTAAATCATGAGGTAATTAAAAGGAATTACCACCCAATATAAGTTATTAATTAGACTATATTAATGGATTATTATAAACACCTTAATTATCAATGAGGTTAAAGAAACTGTCTAAGTGTGAAGAAATAACCTCACATGAAATAACAAATACAAAATTCTTGAATGATCCAGTAAAATTATTATATAAGGGTAAACAAATTAACCCTCTCAGTTAATCCTAATATAGGACAATACTTGACCAGACGTTGATCAGGATATATTCAACTACAATCTACGGTGAACGGTATGGGATTCTTGCAACCTGTTTGCTACCGGATTACACCGGCTTGTGTGCTATCTGTTGTTTGAAATAACGACCAAGATATTATTGATTGTAAAAGTTATATCACTCTTTGCACTATTGTATTATTTTATGTGCGTGTTGATGCTAACTGTAACATGTATGTCCCACGCATACAACACTACATTACCAGTGGATTAAATACCTGTGTTTTATTATACCGAGAACTTGTACTCAAGTTTCTCACTAACTTCACTTTATAACAATCGTCGTTATCCTAAAGCGTGATAACTGACAATACACATCGTGTTCTTAACTAACATCCTTGTGTGATACCTAACAATTCTATACTACGAGAACGAGGAGCCCAGTTGGATCTGGCCATGCATGCTACAGGAGCTGTACCTGTCTTAGGTCACCTCCTATTAAAATTTACGTCGCGACGGAAGTTTTGGGTGCACTCTTTGCACTCACCGGGACCGTACCGGGACATTTCAAGTTAAGAGGAAGACTTCACTTCTCTCGAGGGTACGATACCCACCTCTTTTAAGTACACGAGTTAGCTACGTTATCTTCTGAGAGAATTATTACCCACCTCTTTTAACAAGGTCACTATACCTTCATTATATCGACATACTTTTATACACCTGTCAGTCCCATTGTGTGGACCCGACTACTATCAACGATTTACAGATCATCTAACTTGACCTTCTGAAGTCTTGTTCTATGTGACATTGTTGTCCTCTTATGGATACTTGTTATTATCATGTTATGCTTGTTTACAGCTTTACAAAAATGAACTGCATGTATTTGACAAAGTAGTTGGTGTGGCCCAGTAGCCGATGGGCTGCACGTTTTCCATACCAGCATTGTTTGCTGAGCCCCTTTGGGGGCACCCCCATTTTTCAGGTACCTGAAGTTGAAGAGTTTACCATACCGAGTGTAGGTGGGGTAGATCAAGCTATGGGAGTTTATTACTAGTTATTTATTTTACTTAATTATTGTACCTTTGAGTTTGATTCCTAGTATCTCGGGTTGTATTCGTATTCAGACCGTGACTTTTGAGATTTGTATTTGGAGTTAGCCTTGTTAGTCACAAGGGTGACTAACGGCATTGTAATACCGCCCGGTTATTGTAATTTATTCCACTGCAGTTTAAGTTTTATTATGAGCGATCGTTGTTCAGGTTATTAGATTTCGGGTTGGGGTGTTACACTGACTGATCTCAATGAAGAATGATGCCGCCCTTATTTTTACTATTTTTGCTTCATTTTTGTCCGGGGTTAGTTTTCCTTTTTCAATGTACTTAATAATAGGGGTCATCAAGGACTCTTCTGGCTCGCCTGACTCGATGGATAACACCTGCTCTTCATCTATACTCGAGTTTGTTTTTACTTCTAGCCAGACTTTGTCTGGAACTCCCTTAGCCATGCTTGCTAGTTTCACTAAGGTATCCGCCTCGATGTTTTTGGCCCGAGGGAGTTGCTGTAGCTCATATCTTGTGAAGTTTGCTTTTTATTCTTGTGCCTTTAGTAGATATTTCCAGAGCTTCTCCTCTTTTACTTCATAGATGCTATCATTTTGCCTTGCTAACAACATGAAGTCCGAATACACTTCTAAATCTATATAAGTTTTCAAATTATGAGTTTTCTCTCCCTTTCTCTCTCTTCTTTTTTTAGAATAAATAACAGGGCTATAATTTTGTCAAGGTATGTTTTTATTGAAACATCACCCTCAAGGCAGTGGCCACCTCCAGTCCCTGGATGAGGGCCTCATATTTGCTTTATTGTTGGTTACTTCAAGCTCCAATATGAGGGCATAATTGAGATCTCGCCCATCCGGCGTTTGGACTACGATGCCCGCCCCTGCTCCAGAATTGCATCGAGCTCCATCGATGAGTATGATGAAAGGTGACAGATTTTGCTTTTCTTCTTGGGCAAAGCTGGTCTTTGTTATGAAATTTGTTAGGGCTTGGGCCTTTATTTTCGTCCAAGGCAGAAAATGGATCTCATATTGTGTCAGCTCGACCGTCCAACTGACCATGTATGCGGGTGCATTGGGATTGTTGGCTATGTGCTTCAATGGCCAATTTGTCCTGATAAAAATTATGTGCGATTGGAAGTAACGACGCAACTTTCGTGATGCTATCACAAGCTGAAATAGTATTTTTTCGATGTTGGAGTAGCACGCTTCTGCTGCCGTCAGGATCTTTCCAGTGTAATAGACTGGGATCTCCTTCCTTTCTTCCTCCATTATTTGGACTGCTGCTACCACCCAGTCGGAGGCCGAGAGGTAGAGGTAAAGGTCTTGGCCTCGGGCGGGTACGCCCAACTTGAGTGATTCCCTAAGCATTTCTTTGATTTTATCAAAAGCCTCCACACACTCTTGTCCCCATTACAATTTGTTATTTTTTCGTTGTGTGTTGAAGAATGGGATCGATTTTTCCTGGAGCTTTGAATAGAATCTGCTCAAGGCTGTGAGTCTTCCAATTAAGGCCTGCACGTCCTTGATGTTTTTTGAAAGGGAGACGCTGAGTACGGCCTGAGTTTTTTCCGGGTCGACCTCAATCCCATGCTACCCCACAATGAAGCCGAGAAATTCCCTTGGTTACCCAAAAAACACATCTCTCGAAGTTTAGCTTGATTTGGTATTTGTTCAAGGTGTTGAATGTTTCCTCCAATGTGCTGCTCTTTTGAGTCACTTCTTGTCGTCAACATAGGCTTCTATGTTGCGAGAGAGTTTCCCTTTGAAGACCTTGTCAATCGTTCTTTGGAAGGTTGCCCCTGCGTTTTTCAGGCCGAAAGGCATCACTTTGTAACAAATGTTCTTGAAGAAGTGATAAAAGGGATTTTTTCCGCATCTTTCTCATTCATATTTATCTGATTGTACCATTTAATTGTATAAAAAAAAACTTAATACAGAATTTTGGGCAGTTGCTACAGCTAGTCTGTCTATGGATGGAAGAGGGTAAAAATCTTTGGGACATGCTTTATTTAAGTCTGTGAAGTCTACACATATCTGTCATTTCCCATTTGACTTCTTTAACATGACAACATTGGCCAACCACTTGGGATATGTGACCTCTTGGATGAACCCAGCCTTTAGCAAATTTTCTACTTCCGCCTAGGTGGTTGAGTCTCTTTCTTATCCCATTATTCTTTTTTGCCGCCTTATGGCTGGATGCTTCAGATCTACTTAGAGGTTATGTTGGATAATGCCTGGGTCTATTCCAGGCATTTCTTCCGTGCTCCAGGCGAATGTTGACCTTCTTTTTTCTAAGAACCTCATTATATGAGTCTAGTCTCTGCTTTCAAAGGAATTTCCAATTTTAAAGAATTTAGAAGGATCGGTTCTTAAGTGTACTTCACTTGGCAAGTTACTTGATGCACCATAGTCCTCCGCCCTACCGCACGGGCCTGGAGAAAGGAGTTATTTTCTTTGAATTCCTTATCTGAGCCAATTGTCTTAACTATTCCATCTTCTGGTAGGCTCTCCATGATCTGAACCTCGCATAACCGTGCCATTTTCTGGCTCCCCTAACGGTTATCAATTTTTCTGACCTGCTCAGGTACTTCATTTTCAAGTAGTGAGTGCTGCATATGGCTCGGAATGCGTTGATCCCTACCTTCCAAGGAACATGTTGTACCCATAGAGCATGGGCATGATGAAAGCTGTTAATTTTTCTGTTCTTCTTTCGTCTCCTTGTCCTAGTGTCATGGTGATATCGACACTTCCTAAGGATTTAGCGGAGATCCCTCCTACAAAGCCTCCTAGGACAGCCGAGTAAGGCTTAATTTTGCTCTAAGGAATTTCGAGCTTTTTGACTGCTTCCAAGGAGATGACATTCGCTCTGGCTCCGCTGTCCACCATTATCCCCTTCATCATTCTGTCGTTGACCTACCCTCTGATGACGAGTGGGTCATTGTGAGGATACAAAACTCCATCCTCATCTTCTTTAGTGAATTAGATTGGGGGGGGGGGGGGGAGTCTCTTGCTTTGCCACCTTCAACTCGGGGAGCTCTTGGTGGACCTCATGTATGTGCCTTTTCCTCTCGTTTGGAGTCAATGGTCCTACCTCCGAAAAGAGCCCTGTAAATTTTCTTTGGAGAAGTTTATATTAGATCATTCGTAGTTTTATTTCAATAGTTTTTTCCTGGATAAAAAATGAAAATACTTTTAAAAAAGAAAATTTCTTATTTTTCTCTTTTGGCGATAGCTAAGTTCTTTTTTTTTTACATTACAATCTCCTTTTTATCCCCTTCTTACAGACCTGTAATCATCCCGAAGGATTTACTATGGTTTAACTCGGGGTGCACTTCTTCTTCAGCTTTGGCCCGGGCGTGATAGTTGCTGCTTGATCTTTGCGGCCTGACCTGCTGCTTGCCTCTCTTCTTGTAGTCATTTATTTTCTTGAGTTCTTTGAAGAGGGTGGCACAATTGACTGTTCTGTGGCTCTTGCTCCTGTGGAACTCATAGAAGGCTACAGGGATCTCTCGTGGCTGTGGTCTCTTCGGCGGAGGGAGGAAGCCTTCTTTCATGGTCCGTACTTTCCTGGGTTGATCTGGATGATCATGGCACTCTGATAGTGGTTTCCTTGGGAGGGAGCGGCTGAAGCTTTAAAATAAGGCTTGTACCTTGAGCTCCCGGCCGAGGAGCTTCCTCCCACGACACTTTCCCCAGAGCCAACCTTCTTTTCAGTAGTAGCCGGTGCCTTAAAGCTGTTTGTTAGGTCCTTGGCCCTATTCTCGGTTATCCCTAACTTTAGGAAGTCATGGAGCATCTCACCCAGCTCTCCATGAGTTTTTGGTGCCTTCGTTACTATTTTCCTTGTGAGTCGGGGATGTGCCAATCCGTTACCAAATGCCTTTGTCAGGATCTTCTCGTTCACATCGTCGATCTCTGCGACTTGCTTGTGGAATTGCTCACTATATTCTTTTATCGACTCTCCTTTTTGTTGCTTTATATCCATCATCTTGATTGTGTCCTTTTGGACCTTCTTGCTGGCCGTGAAGTGCTATTGGAATTCTTTCATCAATTGTTTGAAGTTGGAGATGGGATGTGGGGGCCTTGTAGAGATCCAACTCAATGCTCTCTTGGAGAGAGTCCTATGGAATTGGATGCATAGAGCGAGGGAGCTGATCCCTTGAGTATTCATGATGAACATGAGGTTCTTGTCGACTTGAATGCTTATGATGGTTCTGAAATAATTTATTGTATTGCTGCTTCTTCCTTGATTAAAAATTGCAAAATTATCTGAGATATTTAGTCCCATCCATTCCACTAATCCAATCTCGGACCTTGACACCTAAAAATCCTACAAACATAGCTGACAAGACGTAGCACCTCATTTATTACCACTCACCGATCAGTCGTTGAGCATATCCAAAGTGTCTATAAAACTTGCTTACTTCATTTGCCACTCACAATCATCTTTTCACATCTCACGAAATGCTTCAAACTCCACAAAGCTCATCCAGCTCAAATGAGCAAACCATTCACTTCACCATTCGCAAGTTTATGTTCACTATACATCCAAAGAAATACGTCGCCCAAAGCTATGTTTAGCCAAACTCTGACTCACTTACAACTTGGTCTATCACCTCAAGTATCACTCTATCACTTACACATTCTCCACACTGCATGGAGTTCACAATAGATTCTGATGAGTCCGACCTTTCAACCACAGCTGAATCACCTTTGATCAAACCTACTACAAGACCATCTTGGATCAAAGCTTCTTTTTCGGAGGAAGACCCCTTTGGCCCAGAAGATTATGAATGAGATAACCAACTACATCACTCCATCTAGATTATCTTGATCATGTTTGTGGTTTATACTCTATGGAATGTCATGGCCTTTACAACATCTTACGTCGTGTAGTTGCTCCCTATTTTGCATAAAAGCTGTCACTTATTGCTATCATTCGCTAAAGTTTTTCATACTTAAAACCTTTAACAAACTCAGGGGGAATCCTTTTTAGGGGGAATCTCTCAATTTTTGAATTGCCAAGTACATATAAGTGTATAGGTGGCCATCATCAAAAGGGGGAAATTGTTAAGACAAGATCCTTTAGTTTTGATTATAGCAAACCTTGTATTGTCTATCTAATGTGTTTGTCAAGATTCATGATTCAGATAGACAGGTAAATTAGTGGCTTCCATGCAAGGTTGCAAGCACACACAATCCATGACATGTGTCCAACCAGTCAGGAACCTGTCTGCGAGAAGTCCGTAGAATTTCTAGCACAGACAACCAGTCAGATACCGCACGAAGATATCTCTCATGCTTAAAGATGAAAATCAAAGACAAAGGACTGCAAAGGATCGACACATTCAGATAAGACACATACATCCACATAAGCAACTTGTTCACGACAAAAGGAGAAGATCATTAATGCAAAAGATAACGAGGCTATCAATGAACATCATTACATAGCCGTAATAAATTCAGAAGAGGGCATTTATGAGCATTTAATGAGCCAGACAGAATCAGGCAAGTGGGGCACACAAGTAGTGATCGACCTATCAAGAGGGCTGCCGCCAACTTGACCAACCATGAGGTGACACGTAGTCCAGACGCCTCCAGATCAAGTTGAAGACACTCTGCAAGTCTAGTGTGGTTGTTATGTGAATAATCAAAGCTGTAGTTGACTCCTAGAAGTCTAGGGACTAATAGAACGGTAGTTACATCCTAACAACCGTGTATATATACTTGCATTTATTCCTTATGTAAGTATGCCTGTACGAGAGAAAAGAAAGAAATAATCTGGGCAAGTGTGGATCAGACTTAGAAGTGTGTGTATGTGCTAGAGAGTTGGTGAGCCAGATAGGAATGGGTTAGAGTATCAATACATTGGGTATTTGATAGACCGACAGGTCGGGAATGGTCGGTGAACCGTAGGCCGATAGTCAGGAGAGGGTTAAGGACTTTAGGGGTAAAGTCGAAACTGTCCCGGGAGTCCGTGTGTGGGGCCAGGGAGATTGAGTGAATTTCGTGTGTGTAAATTCTCAATCGAAATAGGTTTTCCAGTTTAAGTGTATCTCGCATCTATTCCTAAACTATCAAGTTTCATTAGAGTCCATGATATGTCCACCACACGTCGGGGACGCATCAAGAGCGCTTGCTGGTTTCACCTACGCCCGGGCACACTTGCCTGGTCATTGCTATAGGTGCGCCCAGGCGTGGACACCAGGGTGCTTTACAGATGCGCCCGGGCACAGGCACCCGACCGTTTTACTTATTCCTCTATTAGCCAACCGGGCACAGGCGCCTGGTCACTATTTACATATTACTTTACATGCTCTAAGTTTAAACACCAATTCCTTGGCTTTCCTTAGGTCTTTAGCATCTTTGGTCTCTTGATTGATCTTACTTTTCCCCTCTTCACACAGGTCTATAATTTGTAGTAAATGTTTTCAAAGACAACTTCATTTTACAGTTGTCAAAAGTATGAAAATCAAATAAAAAAAAGTCGATCAAAGATAACAATAAAAAACAATTGTAAAAAACTAAGAAAATCAAGAATAAAAAGTTATCAAAGAAAACTGTTAATAACAGTTGTCTTTATCCTCGAAAATGCACAATAATTAAATATGACCTATCACAACTATTATTAACAGTTGTTCTTTGACATGATTAGAACAGTTGTCTATTGCAGTTACTACTTAGACAACTGGTTCTGTTACAACTGTTAATAAGAGTTGTCTATGATTTTTTTAACAGTTGTCTTAGCCATTTTTTGTAGTAGTGTGAGTGTGTCGCCCTTGTTCTTGCAATGATATTTGTCAACAAAAGGCTTACCAAGCCGACATTCATTGAATTTTTTTGGTAATGTTAGTCCGTTTATGAGTCAAACCCTCTCACTAGAATACTAAAGATATAGCAGACACACGAAGTGTTATAACAATGAAGCAAAAGACACAAAAAATAAGCACATATCAACATTGAACCATAATTAGTGAATCACACGTCAATCATTTAAAGAACTAGCACGGTGGAAATCAAAGTTAAGGGTTGTACTTGGGTTTAGAGCTGATCATTCGGACGGGCGGGCCGGGTTCGGGCCGGGCTGAAGGAAAATTTTAGGCCCGTCGGGTCTATTTTAAAAAATCAAGCCCGACTTTTTACATGCTCGGACCGGGTCAGGCTGGACCCGGTTTTTTCCATGTTTTGCTGAAGCCCGACCCGCCCAGCCAGGTTTTTTAATTTTTTTATATAAATTAATAAAAAATAAATTTAATTAATATATTTTAATATAGATTCATATATTATATATATAACTTAATTAAAATTTATATATTATATATAATTTTTGTATATATTATATAAAAATTAAATTAAATATGTATATATTACATTTTAAAAAATAATAATAAAAAATATAAAATTGGGCCGGGCCGGGCTTGCCCACGGGCTCAAAAAATATGCCGCGGCCCAGTCTGATTTTTTATTTGGGCCTGGTTTTATGTCCAGACCCGTCCGGAAGTCCAATCGGGCTCGGGCCTGTCGGACTTTTTTACGGTTCGGGTCGGATCGGGCTGCCGGGCCGGACACATTATGATCACCTCTACATGGGTTACTAGATCTCCCTCTTTAAACTTTGTTAAACTTGGATTGTTGTGAAATGGGTAGATTCTAGCTGTTGAAAATAGTTACAAATGTTTAGAATCGAGATACAAAAGAAGAGAAAGTAAACCACACAAATCGAACACTCACCAGCATGCGTGCAGGAAAAAGGGATAACAACCTACATTTATCGATGAATCTACAACAATCTGCGGTGGTAGAGGCCTCCTTTTAAATATGGCATTCAAGGCTTGTGCGTTCAATGCATTTTGACGGCGGGTGCAGGATAGAAACGAAGGAAGTACAGAAATGGATGGGTAGAATGGAAATGGGGAAATTGAATTTGCCATTATTGAGATCGACTGAGGGGCAAACATGTATTTTCACTTATCATAAAAGTTAGAACTTTAAACAAACGCTGCCAAACCCGCATTTGGATAAAGCCCATTATGGAGCTCCATTATCGAGCAAACCGCTGGTCAACCACGGTCAAAGCCTTATGTTAAAGGTCCATAAAGCTCCATAAAGGCCTGTAAACCTGATTTTGAACGGGCCCTAAATGTTTTTTATAAACTCAAGAAAAACAACATAAATGCATCAAATTACGTGATTGCAACCACGATTGGATTTTCATTATGATAAATATAAATAGAGAAATAATGTTTTAGTGTAAGTTTTTAATGTCTCACTATTGTTTTTGGCATGAAGATATTGTACGTAATTAATTGTAGAACTCTAGAAGTAGAGTACGATATAAAATTTTTTGCACGTTTGTAGTGTTATAGTACACCTTGCTAAAGTTAATTAGCAGCAGTGTAGCTGGTAGTAGGGCTGTTCATAACATGTTAATCTGCTAGTTGATACTGCATTAACTGTTAGTCGAATTCGATAACTGTAATTGATTCATTTAGAAGTAGTTACCCGGGATAGATTAGTCGTTAATTTTGGTGCAGTTTTACCAACTTTTCGATTAATCGAAATCATATAAGACTCACAAGTGAAGAAGCCAATCTTCTAACACATTTCACCGGATATCCCTTAGCTATAACAAATTTCACCAGATATCACTTCGTCTCATGTTCCATTAATTGTATCTTTAAGATCTCCGTAAAAAGTCTAAAATACCCTCATAGTAGTTAACCACTTGACTTAATTAGAAAACAAACACCCTCATTTTATAATAAGGGGTTTAAAATTTTTTCAAAAGCCAGAGGAAAAGACTTCTTTTGTTTTTTGTGTTGTGCATATGTAGATGATAAGTGTGAAATATGAATGGTTTTAGTGGTCTTAAATGCTTAATTTTCATACTTGCATTGATCATATTCCAAACTTATCTTATGTTTTCCTTTTGTTTATGGTTCAATAAAAACTGATTCCAGAGAAAAGCCAAGAAAAGAGTAGATTAGCTCATGAGGGTGATGATGCAACAAACGGGGATCAAATCAGAGTCAGAACGAAGATTTTAGAGGGTTTTGAAGGTATGTTCGAGCTTGTGTCCGAACATTGATAAGTGCAAAACATATAGACTTATTAAGGTTTAATCACCTTATTAATTGCATCATTTTTAGTAATGTTTCTCACTTATCTTGGGTTTTTCCTATATTTATGTTGTTATATTAACTGATGTATTATATGTGTTAAAATGTAGGAAAAATGACAAACTAACACATAAGGATTAAAGGAAGACTCACGTGCATGTCACGCATGCATATGTTAACCGCCTCTGTACCGCTTGATAAGAGGCGGACGAGACATAGATGGGCAACCGCCCCTCAACACGCGGACAAGAGAAGGAAATAGAAATAAGAGACGACCGCCTACAAGGAGGCGGACAAAACAGAGGCGACCGCCTCATACGAGGCGGACAAGAGACAGAGTGTACCGCCAGATATCAAGCGGACGCCACACACGAGACCGCCTATTAACATGCGGTTGAGACAGAGGAGACCGCTCCTTATCTAGCGGACACGTGTAAATCAACGGATAATCTTCTTCGCCGACTCTCGCTCTGCAACTTGACTCGCCTTATCGTTTTAGCAGTCGGCGCCTACCAGAAATCACGCACGCGTTGCAGCCCTGTCCCCTGCGCAATCAATGAGCTGCAATCAATGGGGAGCTGCAATCATCGAGCTTAATCAATGAAGCTGATGCTCTGCTTCTTCTTCCTCTATAAATACAACACTCGTCTCACCTTCTCCAGTGTCCTTCAAGAGGTTCCGTCTGTGGTTCCTCTGGAGTTCCAATTCACACCATCATTCCATCTTCGTACCACTACACTTTCACTCACTCGTTCATCTTCATCTCTAATCTCCCGCTTCTCCATTTGTTTTCTTTTCATCTCATTAATTTCACCTCTAGTCTCACGTATTTAAATAGAAGACCAAACTATTTAATATGTTAGGCTAGAGTACGTATACTCTGGTAATAATTATTATGTATCTGTATTAATTATGCAATATGTTTTACTGGTTTTAATTTTAATAAAGTTTGTTACGCTTAAAGGTTTTCTTTCATCTTTTTAATAAATGTCATGAGTTTATTAAATTGATTGCTAAGTCTATTTTGATCAGACCAGGTGATAAATAGATAGGTTGATTAAGCCGTAAATCTGGAGAAAGCTCTATTATGATTTAATGAGTTAGTATTTTCAGATGCAATTATATTTCCTCGAACTTCATGTCCGTTTACATAAGAGTGCTCGAACCTTGATTAGACCGAGCATTTCTGGTAAACGAGTTCTTATGAGGCTATGACTTAGTCCTTAAGATAATTAAAGGAATTTTGCCAGACAATTATAATTAAACCAGTAGGAATAGCATGAAAGAGCAGATAATATTAATCTGAACTAGAGTCCCGTTTAGTTTATCTATTAATTTAGTTTATTTTATCTTTCCTTTTATTTATAAAAACAAGTCAATTAATCCCCCCTCCTGTGACACGCTTAGGTACTATAATATGTACATTAGTCCCGCGGTTCGATATCCGGTCGCTTACATTTTACTATACTACCACGACCGGGATTTTGTTTGCAGCCCGACGTTTATTTTGAGTTTTAATTTCTTTTCTTTTCTTTTATTTTATGTTAATTATACCCAATATAACCACTCAGATTATAACGTCTGCAAACATCCATGTTCGGACACAAGTCGAGAGCTCAAATGCTCTTCCTGACGAAGTGTCCGAACTTGTATCCGAACGTCGAAGTTCGAACATAGTTTGAGACTTGCAACAAAGAAGTCAAAACCCTGCTCCACGACCATATGCCTGAACTTGTGTCCGAACATTGAAGTTCGGACACAAGTCGAGACTTTTGCAAAAAAAGCCAGATCCACGCTCTAAAACAAGGTGTCCGAACATTGATGTTCGGACCAATGTTCGGTCACGGCGTATTTTGCAGCTGAAAGTGTTGCGTTTTGAAGAAAAGAAGGGGGAGAGAAGGTTATAAGTAACCTAATCAGTAAGCAAAAAGGGGGTACACCATTCTTCTGATAAACGACGCTCTTCAACGACAACCGAAGCTCTCAAATTCTTCACCATCAGCAGCATAATCTTTCATTCCATTCATCACAAATTATCATTGCAGTCGAGGAGAATCGTCAGAAGTGAGTTCACGTTCATCTTCAACCTCGCGTCAACACGTCTTCGAATCTGGATAGCAAGTGGAATAAGGAGTTTATTTCTTTATCTTAATGAATTATCTTCCCATTGTATTTACTTGTTTCGTTGATATGTCTGTCTAGTAAGGATTACTCTAGGGGAGGGTTGTTCGTAATGGATACGAATTAGCTAGAGTTTCGGCAATTTGAATATGAGATCTTTTCGGATTGTTTCTAGATTAATGTCAATCATTCATCTTCTTATTAATTTCATGAGTTTATCGAGTTGTTTTGCGAATCTCATTATGATCAGATCAGGTGATTAACAAGAAGTTTGAATAAATCTGAAGATTTGTGGAAAAACTAGTCGGATAGATAATTTTTCCCTACAAATGCTAATAATTCTTCGCACTGAATCCACCTGTATGTGTTTTGTTTGTTTCTAGATTAGAACCGGCATGTTCTGATAGGTGAGCTCTTCTTTTAACTAGGATTTAGGATCGAAGAGAGTTTAAGAATTGGCCAATCCGTTTCTCATAATAAAACTGTAGGTATTGCTAGATTTATCGAGTAAAGAACAATCCAAACCCGAAGTTCCATTCATTTTATCAAACTTATCATTTACTTTCATTAATTATTCATTTAAATTCTGAATTGCATTTATTCAATTCAATCACAAAAACAATTTACAAACCCCTGAATTTCCAGTTTTCTTAGGATTAGGCTTATTTCTTCAAGTCCCGTGGATTGATACCTGGTTGCTTCTATTTGCTATACTATTGCGATCGAGATTTTTGCAACCCGACAGAGACATTGATTTGTTATTTTCTAGATTAATTTATTTAGATTTTAGTATATCAATTTTCTTGTTTGTAAAATGGCGCCGTTGCCGGGGACTTGACTTTGTCTAGTCCTTTGCCTTGGTTGTCAATTGTTTTTACTTTACATTATTTTATTTTTACCTTCTTGTTTTAGTTTCATTTGTTTATTTTATTTTATTTTTGGTATTGATTTCTTTCTTATTTTATTTTAATTTAATTATAATCTTAATTTTGTGTTTATTAGTTTTGTTTTAATTTTAAAATTTTGTTGCTTCTCTTAGTTTTTAATTTATTTCATTTGATTAATTTTGTTTTACTTTGAGTTCAGTTTATTCTTAGTTATTTATCTTTATTTTATTTTAGTTTCATCAGTCTATTATATTTTATTTCTTTCTTGTTTTTATTTAGTTATAAATTTAATATAGTTATTCTTAGTTGTTTATACTTATTTTATTTTATTTTATTTTGTTGTTATTGTTTTCTTAATTTTATTAAATTCTATCTTATGTTCTATTTTATTTCTAGTTTATTTTGTTCTCTGTTATTTAGACATTTTCGTATTTATTAGTTTGTTTAATCTTGTTTAACATCAGGACTAACTTTAGTTTTTGTGTCTCATCTGTTTTAACTGTGCAAGTGTTTGGTGAATGCACGGTACCCGATCTCGAGGACCACCAAGATTTAAGTTAGACCCAGAGATCAACCGTACAGTTCGACAAGCACGAAAAGCTAAAAGAGCATTAAATTTCACCATGGCTTCAAACAGACTAGCGAACAATGACTAGAAGAGGCCCTGTGGTCCTACCTCAACTGACAGCAGAATTAACAGCAGAAGGGTAGAAACTCAAACATAGCCATCAAACAAACGCTGTTCGGAATCACCCTGCAGGGACCTTTTCAAGCGCAGACCCAGCTGATGCGCTCGACAATGTCCATCGCTTCTTAGTGCATCTGGATTCGTTGGGGTTGTCACAAGGACTGGAGGAGTATGCTCGCCTGTGCTTGTTCCAGCACAGTTTGTCAGGGGAAGCATCAAAATGGTTTCATCATCTGCCACCGGGTATCATCACTACTTGGGAGCAGATGACAGACAAATTATACAAGAAGTACATCCCCATCTTCAGGATGAGATAGATAATTGCTGATCTGACAGCCTTCAAACAATTAGGCAGTGAGACAGTCTGCGAAGCTTGGGATAGATTCAAGGAGCTACTTCGCCAGTGCCCTCACCACGGTCAGAATACCACATCTCTGGCTCAGGGGTTCTTCCAAGGGCTAAAAGATGAGCATAGAGGAGTTCATGACTTCTATAGTCTTATTGCGAGGAGCTCTACCAGTGGAGCAGCAGTGGGGGCAGAGTATTTACAGTTGGTCATAGTTCTTCGCGGGCTTCAGATCCCATGATTGAGCAAATAGTTGCTGACCAGGCCCATTTAAGGACCACTGTTGTAACATGGCGAAGATTCTTGAGTAGCTCACCTTGGGACAGACATCTGTGCAAACTGCCAAGAAGGTGTCTACTGGTTCCAGTGATATCTGCTGTTCTCAGTGTGGGGACAACCATGAGTACGAGGACTGCCCAATGGTAGCTGAGATGACGCAGATGAAGGAAGTAAATGTAGTTGGTCAATACAACAGGCCACCTTGGATGCAGAATCAGCACCCAAACCTGAGGTACGAGAATTCAAACAATGCCCTGAATTCGCATCAGATGCAACCTCAGCGGGAAAACCAGGGAGGACCACCTGGTTTTTCTAGGCCTCAGTATGGTCAGTTTAGGCCACAACAGTCTCAATCTCAGCAACCATCATTGAGCACAAACAATGCCAAACTTCAAGAGATGGTAGATAAGCTCATGGCTTCTCAAGAGCAATAGACCGTGATCAATCAAAATCTGGCATCTGGTCAACAGAAGTTGGAGAATTCCATGATAGAGATGCAGGGGACGATGAGTCAGTTGACTCAGTTCCTCTTACAATAGAGACCTTCTGGATCACTACCTTCCCAAACAGACCCCAATCCCAAGGAGCAGTTGAAGGCAGTGTCGGTCTCGGATGTAGTGATAATTGATGACTGAGAAGAGTCTGAGGAGGTACAAGCAGTTACCTTAAGAAGTGGGATAAAATTGATTAATGATAAAGTGGCAGGAAGCCAAACTGATGAGGAGACCGAGCCCTCCCCTATTATTGTTGGTGCACCATCAGGGCATCCTGCCCCTCCTAAGGTAGTTCATGAGGAGACCTAGGCTCCTACTTCTTCATTTTCTCATTTAACTGTTGTTAAAAATACGAAAGGAAAAACATCTGCTAGAGAACTTCCTTTTCTAAACCGTTTCAAAGAGCGAGAGCTTGATGAGCAGTCTGGAAATTTTTAGATGTCTTTCGTAAGCTTAATATTAATATTCCTCTTATTGATGCAATCAAACAAATGCCTAACTTTGCTAAATTTGTTAAGGATTTGATTTCAAATAAGAGGAAGTACAAGGAGAAGGACACCATCCAGCTGACTAAGACTTGTTCAGCAGTGATCCTGCAGAAGCTACCTCCTAAGCGTGGTGATCCAGGTCAGCCCATCATTCCTTGCTCGATTGGAGATATGGACTGTGGATACAGCCTCTGTGATGTGGGAGCGAGCATCAACCTGATGCCATATACAATGTTCAAGAAGCTTCATGCGGGTGAGCTCGTTCCAATTCACTTCAATCTCCAGTTAGCTGATAGATCTTCAATCACACCTAGAGGTATGGTAGAGAATGTGTTTGTTGGTGTTGGTAAGTTCTTCTTTCCAGCTGATTTTGTAATCCTTGACATGAGGATGTTGAGGTCCCTTTAATTTTGGGTAGACCTTTCCTTCGTACTGCTAAGACTGTTATAGATGTTGATAGGGGAAAGATCACCTTAAAATTTCATGATGAAGAATTGATTTTTGATATTAATAGATGATGCGAAAGAACTCTTCTTCACATGCTGTATTTTCCATTGATTTACTTGAGGATTTTTCTGATCTAGAGGATGACTATATCCCTAGAAGTACTGATGTTCGTTATTCCTTGTGTGAGTCTTCTGACATATTAGAGCAGGTATTGAGCTTATCAATTGAAGATGACAAGGATAGCATTGAGATGGCCTCAGCTGTGTAGCAGCTTAACCAAGGGAGATCTTACTTTTGCTCATTCACTCCTCCTGTGGAGAAGTTGGATCGACATATCCAAAGGTCCATCCCTTCAATAGAGAAGCCTCCTATCCTTGATCTTAAATCTCTTCCTTCGCATCTTAAATATGTTTTACTGGTAGAGAGTAGCACCCTGCCTGTTATTATCTCTGCATCTTTATCTATTTCACAGGAAACTAGACTTCTAGAGGTGCTCAAAAGACATAAAGGTGTCATGGGGTGGTCAGTTGCTGACATCAAAGGGATCAATCCACGTTTCTGCACTCACAAAATTTATATGGAGGATGATTACAAGGCAGTGAGGCAGCCCCAGAGAAGATTAAATCCCAACCTGAAGGAGGTGGTCAAAGTTAAGGTCCTGAAGCTTCTTGATGCTGGTATAATCTACCCTATTTCAGACAGCCGGTGGGTTTCCCCTATTCAGGCCGTTCCAAAGAAAGGGGGAATCATAGCAGATTCCAATGAGAAGGGTGAGATGGTTCCCTAGAGGCAGACGACTGGATGGAGAATGTGCATTGACTACCGTCATCTCAACAATGCCACGAGGAAGGACCACTTTCCGCTCCCATTCATCGATTAAATGCTTGAGCAGTTAGCTGGTCAGGAGTTCTATTGTTTTCTAGACGGCTACAGTGGCTACTTTCAGATTCCTATTGCTCTAGAGGATCAAGAGAAGACGACCTTCACCTGTCCATATGGGACGTTTGCATACAGAAGGATGCATTTTGGTCTCTATAATGCTCCTACGACGTTCCAGAGGTGCATGATGGCTATCTTCAATGACTTCATTGAGAAGAGCATTGAAGTTTTCATGGATGATTTTTCAGTATATGGACAAAGCTTTGAGGTGTGCTTAAAGCAGTTAGATCAGATATTGGGACGCTGTGAGGAGACAAACCTTGTGCTGAACTGGGAAAAGTGTCATTTTATGGTACGAGAAGGTATTGTGCTAGGCCACAAGGTTTTAAAGGAGGGCATCCAGGTAGATAAAGCTAAGGTGGAGGTGATAGAGAAGCTTCCCCCACCGACTACAGTGAAGGATATCTGATCTTTCCTTGGTCACGTAGGATTCTACAGGAGATTCATTCAATACTTTTCAAAGATTGCTAAGCCCCTATCAGACCTGCTTCATAAAGATGTCAAGTTTCAGTTTACTGATGAGTGTTTGACAGCTTTTAAGACCATTAAGGATAAGCTCTATTAAGCTCCGATTGTGGTTCCACCAGATTGGTCAGAACCATTCAAGATCATGACAGATGCAAGCGATTATGTTGTTGGCGCCGCATTATGTCAGAGGAAGGATAAGGTATTGAGGGTGATTACCTATGCAAGCAAGACTCTGATCGATGCACATAAGAACTACACTACTACAGAGAAGGAGTTGCTTGCTATGGTATTTGCCTTGGATAATTTCAGACCGTATTTGCTAGGAAGCAAGGTCATTGTTCACACAGACCATACGACACTTAAGTATCTTTTCCAGAAAAATGATTCAAAGCCTAGACTCCTGAGGTGGATTTTGCTTCTCCAAGAGTTTAACTTGAAGGTAGTTGATAATAAAGGGAAGAAAAATGGAGTTGCTGACCATCTGTCTAGGCTGGACATTCCTGATGATGGAGTCACAATAAATGAGTTCTTTCCTGATGAGACAACATTCACTATTGGAAAGGTGAAAGAACCATGGTATGCAGATTTAGCGAACTTTCTTGCTTCTGGGCTGATTACTCATGATTATAGTTATAACCAGAAGAAGAAATTCTTATCAGCGGCCCACCACTATATCTGGGAGGATCCCAATCCGTTTAGGATCTGTACTGATGGCTTGATGAGGAGATGCCTTTCAGATGAGGAGATCCAGAGTGTCATAGAATTTTGTCATGCTAGAGAGGCAAGTGGTCATCATGGTTCTACAAGAACAACAACAAAGGTGTTGGAGTGTGGATTCATTTGGCCCACTCTACATAAGGATATCCACCATTTCTGTTCTCACTGTGACAGCTGTCAGAGGATGGGAAATATTTCTAGAAGACATGAGATGCCTCAGCAAGGTATTTTGGAGGTGGAGCTTTTTGATGTTTGGGGCATATATTTCATGGGGCCCTTCCCTTCATCCCATGGAAATCAGTATATCTTAGTCACTGTGGACTATGTCTTAAATTTGGTTGAAGTTATTCCCTGCCACACTGCTGATGCTAAGATAGTGGTGTAGTTTTTGAAAAGCAAATCTTCACCAGATTTGGGGTGCCCAGAGCGATCATCAGTGATGGTGGTTCCCACTTCTGCAGTCAAGCTTTCGATTCCTTAATGACTAATAAGGGGTGACACACAAGGTAGCATTACCTTACCATCCCCAAACTAATGGTCAGGCAGAGTGACCAATCGTGAGCTTAAATGGATCTTGTAGAAGACTGTTAATGCATCAAGGAAGGATTGGTCAGTCAAGCTGAACGACGGTCTGTGGGCATACCGGATTGCATATAAGACTCCTATAGGGATATCTCCATTCAAGCTTGTATACGGGAAAGCCTGCCTTCTCCTAGTGGAATTAGAGCATAAAGCATATTGGGCATTGAAAGCCCTTATTTTTGACTTACATGCTGCTGGAGAGAAAAGAAAGTTTCAACTGTCTGAACTTGAAGAACTGAGGGAACAAGCCTATGACAGTTCTAGGATTTATAAAGAGCACACCAAAAACATCCATGATCGAATGATTCAGAAGAGAGAGTTTAAAGTAGGGGATCTGGTGTTGCTCTTCAATTCCAAGCTGCGTCTTTTTCTTGGAAAATTGAAATCACATTGGTCAGGCCCCTTCAGAGTTGTAGGAGTCACATCCTATGGAGCATATGAGCTTCAAAACAAAGTTGGTGAACCCTTCAAGGTAAATGGTGCTTGTTTAAAACATTATCTTGGTACTGATCATGAGCTTCTTCCTATGCAGACGGTGTTCTTTATTGAGAATGATTCCAGTTATGCAACCAAGCTAGTTTCTTAGGAGACAAATTCAAGTATGAAGAAGAAATTTTCTTGGCGAATGGGGAAGAAGTTGGGAAGGTTGAAGAAGCTTGCTGTAGGATGTTGTGGAGCGTCCGACCACACTTCCTTTGATTGAATCGAAAGGGGAAGAGTCTAGATAAATAATTTAAAGAGGAGCAGCTGACCGGGAGACAACCCAGTGTTTTTGGTACTTTAATTCTGCTTTATTTTGTTGTTTTAGCTTTTTTTTATGTTAATGATTTGTTTGCATTGTTTTCAGTTGAGAAAAGAACAAGTTTTTGAAATCTTGGCCTTGTCCGAACTTGTGTCCGAACACCAATGTTCGGACACAAGTCGAGAGTTTGAAGAACTGCACAGAGTGATACGTTAGAACATTGGTCCGAACTTCAATGTTCGGACACAGTTCGAGAAGAAATTTAGAGTTGGGGAATGATATGTCCGAACTTTAGTCTGAGCTTAGAAGTTCGGACATGATACGAGAGTTCAATAAGGGAAAAGACGATGTGTCCGAACTTCAGTCCGAGCTTTAAAGTTCGGACATGTTGCGAAGTGCTGCCCAGGTAAGTGTGTCCGAACTTGCGTCTGATCATGCAAGTTCAGACACTTCGATAAGTTCGAATTTAAGTCTCCAGTCCGAGCTTCAAAATATCAAAAACCCAAAACCTTTCCAGTCGTGAAGCAGCAGCGCACACAATTTTTCCCTCCTTTAATCTCTCATAACTTCCTCATTCCTCCACCAAATTGTACAATCTTGGTATCAATCACTTTGTTTTCAATTCTCTACAACTCCAGCACCAGAAATCAACAAGCAAATTCCCAAATCAGTCTGATTTTGAGCCAAACCTATTCGAATCTTAACTTGCAATTTCAGGAATTTTTGAGTTGAATCTTGCAAATTTCACTGTTCTGTGTTCTTCTACACATTTATTCATCTCAAGCAAGGTATTCTCTCCACTCGTCTACCTCATTTATTGTGTTTTTGATAGATTTCGGAATCTGGGGTATATCTATTCAAAAGTTTGATGTTTATTGTTGAGTATTCTGAAATATATTTGCATGAATGGGGTTGATTTTCTGCTGTGCTGTGAGTTGCTGAATAAAGATGATTAAACTGCACTTTTATGATTATATTATGGATATTTGAGTGTGTGGTTTGATTTTGTATGGCTGAGCTAACAAAATTGACTGAGACTAAATTGAATGTGTTAGAATACTTTGTCATGGAGAGAATTATTTGTCGGTTAAGTCTCTGCTGGTCAGTGTTTGTTCAAGATTAAACATTGAAAATGAAAAAAAAATTTTGATTGAACCTTGCTGTGGAAAATAATGAATTTTTAGGGGAGACTCTATCAGATTTTGGATAGAATTTGTGCATACATTGAGTTATTTTATCTTTGCCATTGTTTATATTGACTGATTCTCTTTGAGCAGATGATGCGCAAATTCACCGACAGGTCTAAGAAGTGTGGGAGAGCCGGTACCAGTTCAAGCCGCCAAGGTTCGACTAACGTCTTTAGGAACGACGCAGCAAGGGAGTGGTTTGAAAATGGAGTAGACATTATCGCTAAGAGCCACGTCGTCCCTGAGCTTGAGCGTCAGCTGGGTTTACAGGAGCTCCTTGACGCATACGAATGGGGTAAGATCTTGGATATGGGGAGACCGTACTCCGAGCGGCTGGTGCGTATGTTTTACGCCAATGCTATCTGTCAGGATGGGCAAGTTTACTCCAGTGTTGAGGGTCGCAACGTCGCAGTTTCAACGGTGGAGATTGCTCGTTTTCTAGGGATTCCTTACCCTGCTCCCCCTCAGCTCGAACTCCTCAATCCCCATAACTTCCAGGCCGCTGCCATTAATCATTATCTCCCAGCCAAGTCCAAGCCCGCGTCGACGCAAAGGTGATGACCCATCGAAGCAGGTCATCCCTGCTGATCTACTTCAGGATCCACGGGAGCGAGTCCTCTTCGCACTGCTAGTTGCTAATGTTCTCCCCAGACAAAGCTTAGATCTGAACCACACCGACTGTCTTCTCCTCCAGGCCATGCTAAATCTAGACTTTGTTGGGGCAGCTAAGATCACCTATTTACCGAGGGTCATCTCCCTGCACCTTCGCTACATCGTAGATAACAAGGACCGGCATAAGCTTGGCTATCCTGTCATGCTATGTCAGTTACTTCGGTGGAAGATGATATCTATTCCATCCGAGGGGCTTCATCCTGCGAGGTCCCCTATTGATATCGGCGCCATGAAAAAGATGTGGTTTGAGTTTGATGGGGTGGCTTGGAAGAAGAAGGCTGCCCCAAGGTCACAGAAGCGCAAGAGAGATGCCGGTGAAGGTTCGTCAGAGCCAGCTCCTCCATCTGAGGATAAGGATGCTTATGCAGCGCTGCATGCCCCTAGGAGTGAGTATGTCACACGCTATGAGTTTGATCAGCTAGAGCAGCGCTTTGAGGCCTTAGATTGTCGCTATCAGGCGGAGATCGAGATCCTTTAGGACTAGGCTTGCTCTCTCAGGAGGAGGTGGATATTCTCTAGCAGCAGGCTCGTCGCTCTCAGGAGGATTATGGAGCCTTACTCGCACAGTTCCAGCAGTGGCAGACGTTTTACACCCCCCCCCACCACAGTGATAATTAATTTTGTTCTTTTCCTTTTGACTTTCTTTCTGGATTTGTTCTTATTTTAGTTGTTATTTTTAATGTCTCTTTCTTTTTAGTTTGTACTTTTATTTGAATTGTCTTTCTTTTTATTCCTCTCATTATCCATTTACAATTGAAGTGTGTACTAATCTTAACTAATGCAATGCTTCACGCATATTTTCATGGTTTTATTTGTGTACATGTTTGGTGATACTCTAATGCTTATTCTGTCTCCAGGACTGGACACTTGCTTGGGTGCAAGTGTGAGGAAAACTTCTCCCCCTGCCAAGGAATTAAGTGTGAGGAAGAACCTCTTCCTCAATAAAAAAATCAGGGGAGTTTTAGTTCTCTTTCTTTTTAGCTTGTGTTCAGTCCCTGCTTTAACTTGTTACATCTCTATTGAATACATAATGCCACCCTTGTGTGTCTGACACATTTTGCAAGATCTTTTTCTTGTGTTAATTTTGTGAGTAATGAGGACATTGCTCCTCCTTAAGTGTGAGGAAGGGGAGATCTTTCTAAATGTGCCAGCTATTTATTTTGCATCCCGCATTAGTTTTTGATTGTTCTTGTGTTATATGAGAGTAAGTTCCTTGGAGTGCTTTTACGTGTTGAATACTCGAGTGAATTTCTTTTGTGGAATCCAGCCTAGTGATGACTTTAAGGATTGGTTTGCTCAAAGCTGTGTGTTCTCATGTTTTAAAAATTGCTTAATTTTATTAAAACTCTATGGACAAGCTGATTATGGAGTCAAAACTGGTTTAACTTGGAGCCTTGGGAATGATGATAATGTTTGGAATGAAAGGATGAGGCAAGGTACACCTCTGATCTAATAATTTTCTGAACCAAAATAGTCCTCTTCCATCCGGTTATTAAGTCCTTGGGGTGCTTCATCACCCATTTACCTAAAATCATCTGATCTGGGATAAAAGACCCAACACTATTACAAGGATGGAGAGAAATTCTAGGGGGATGAATTAATTGTGCGAACAATTTAATATTTGTGCAAGGAAAAAAAGAGGAAGCTCTTCAAAGCTTTATGTTTATTGTAAATTCCTTAATTAGATCATGAGTGCATGGTGTTGAAAGGTACTATGGAATATGGCAGTACTTCACACCCCTTTGTCATCCATGGGTTTGAGAAGAGAACGGTTGGAAGGTTCCGAGTTAATCTACGTTTTGACTTTGTGATTTGACTTCTTCATAATTTTTATCTAAAAGCTTGTTTCACACTGTTTAAGAAATGTACAGTTAAGAGCAAAGTGATTCTTGGGTTGTTATTATGGCTTAATTCCCTTTTTATGTTGTTCAATCCCGAGATTTGGTACTAAGGCATTTTGAGATAGCTTACTTCTGTTTTGCTTGAGGACAAGCAAAGGTTAAGTGTGAGGAGGTTTGATAAGTGTGAAATATGAATGGTTTTAGTGGTCTTAAATGCTTAATTTTCATACTTGCATTGATCATTTCACACTTATCTTATGTTTTCCTTTGGTTTCTTGTTCGATAAGAATTGATACCTTTTTGTATGTCAAATGTAGAGAAAAGCCAAGAAAACAGTAGATTAGCTCATGAGGGTGATGATGCAACAAACGGGGATCAAATCGGAGTCAGATTGAAGATTTTAGAAGGTTTTGAAGGTATGTTCGAGCTTGTGTCCGAACATCAAGTGCTCTTCCTGAGTGTCCGAACTTGTGTCCGAACGTCGAAGTTCGGACACAGTTCAAGACTTGCAACAAGAAGTCGAAACCCCGCTCCACGACCATATGTCCGAGCTTGTGTCCGAACATTGAAGTTCGGACACAACTCGAGACTTTTGCAAAAGAAGCCAGATTCGTGCTCCAAAACAAGGTGTCCGAACATTGATGTTCAGACCAATGTTCGGACGCGGTGTATTTTGCAGCAGAAAGTGCTCCGTTTTGAAGAAAAGAAGGGGAGAGAAGGTTATAAGTAACCTAATCAGTAAGCAAAAAGGGGTACACCATTCTTCTGATAAACGACGCTCTTCATCGACAACCGAAGCTCTCAATTCTTCTCACCATCAGCACCATCATCTTTCATTTCATTCATCACACAAATTATCATTGCAGTCGAGGAGAATCGTCAGAAGTGAGTCCACGTTCATCTTCAACCTCGCATCAACACGTCTTCGAATCTGGATAGCAAGTGGAATCGGGAGTTTATTTCTTTCTCTTAATGAATTATCTTCCCATTGTATTTACTTGTTTTGTTGATATGTCTGGCTAGTAAGGATTGCTCTGGGGGAGGGTTGTTCATAATGGATACGAATTAGCTAGAGTTTCTGCAATTTGAATATGAGATCTTTTTGGATTGTTTCTAGATTAATGTCAATCATTCATCTTCTATATTAATTTCGCGAGTTTATAGAGTTTTTTTGCTAATCTCGTTATAATCAGATCAGGTGATTAACAAGAAGTTCGAATTAATCTGAAGATTTGTGGAAAAACTAGTCGGATAGATAATTTTTCCCTGCAAATGCTAATAATTCTTCGCACTGAATCCACATGTATGTGTTTTGTCTGTTTTTAGATTAGAACTGGCATGTTCTGATAGGTGAGCTCTTTTTTAACTAGGATTTAGGATCGAAGAGAGTTTAAAAATTGGCCAATCCTTTTCTCATAATAAAACTGTAGGTATTGCTAGATTTATCCAGTAAAGAACAACCCAAACCCGGAGTTCCATTCGTTTTATCAAACTTATCATTTACTTTCATTAATTGTTCATTTAAATTTTGATTTGCATTTATTAAATTCAATCACAAAAACAATTTACAACCCCCTGAATTTCCAGTTTTCTTAGGATTAGGCTTATTTCTTCAAGTCCCGTGGATTGATACCCAGTTGCTTCTATTTGTTATACTATTGCGACCGGGATTTTCGCAACCCGACAGAGAGGTTGATTTGTTATTTTCTAGATTAATTTATTTAATTTTTAGTATATCAATTTTCCTATTTGCACATATAAAAGAGCAAGTGACCATATCGAAGAGAGAATGAATTAACCATGAAAATAGTGAAACATGATTCCCAGGCGCTGAAGCATTTATTTCAAGAGCATAACATTTGCTAATTAATGTACTACAAAAGTGAACGTTACAACTTACTAGCCCTTGCGACTTCCACCCAGAAAACAAAAATAAGACCAAAATGCTTTTATTGTAAGTATATATATATATATTTTTTGATAAGTAGGCTACAAACGTAGCAAAATAACCGGACAGCGGTTTACACAGCATTGGACCGATAGTTCCAAGCCAAACAGAAATGACAGAACACACCTATCACACACACAACCAAACTCATCATAATCACCAAACTAAACAGCGAAAATCTCATTAGTGCTGCTGTCTAGATCAAAACTAATTGTACGATAATCTCAGTACTGCTGCTGTCAGTGTACATCGATTTTTATGTTGTCTCTGATGTTGTCTGATGTGAGCAGGAAGTTCACAGAACCCTTCATCCTTCTATCCTTAAATCCCCTCTCCACAATCTGGATTTTGTTTGATAATGCTGATTCTGATCTATATTGAACAACCTGCACCATCATCAACTCCATTCGTACAGCAGCCTTCATCGAAATTCTTCACAGGAGCCAACTAGATCGACATAAAAATCTGTAGCAATAACTCCATTACAGCTATGTTAACACAACAGAATACAGAACAGAAAATTCTGTTCAAAACCCCTGTCGCATTAACCTCAGTAAGACAGCTTTCCTTTGTATCGAATGAATTAGAAAATATGCCACCTGCTGCTATCAGGCCAAGTTGTGTGCAGTACAGCCATAAACAGGATCTTGGAGTCACTCCTCAGCTTCAAAAACAGTAGGTGGCAGCAGCCTCATACCAATCTTCAACAGGAAGGTGGTGCAGGGGCTTCGAAAACGTTACTGGCAGCACCCACCTTGTGGCTTCGAGACATCACAGCCATAGACAAGACCTGGTTTTTAATTTAAAAAGTGGTGTTGATAGTAATTGGAGGACTAACCATACCTTCTTCATTAACAGCTACAACTTTCTTGTTAGTACCCTCTTTATCAACTGAACTTATCTTATAGCAGCTTGGTAGTAATATCAGCACTGTAAACGCATAATGGTCTGGAAGTTGTGGGCGCTTGGTCCTAATTTACTGGCGGTGGAGAGCATGATCTAGTGGGAATAAGCAGAGACCGACGTCTGGTTTTGCAGAATACGACTGGTCATATATCATATTACAGCAGATTTTTTATGTTCTCTGAAGCGAGTAGTAGAGTATAACTTGCTTGCGTCTTCCTCTCACGCATACCCCATTCTAAAATCTGCATCTTGTTTGATAATACCACTTCTGTCCAATCTAACTCCAGATTATCAAAAATCAGCCGATTCCTTATTCTCCAAATATTGTAGAGTGTGAACAGAAGAGTTGTATACCACAACCCTGCGGCTCGGTGCTTAGGTGTGAGATCCTTCCATATACTCAGGCAGTTTTCCCTATCAGCATCAAAGCCTCCCTCAACACCCCACCATCGTAGCATCCTCGTCCAACATTTTCTTGACTCCCGGCACCGAAAAAACAAATGATCTGTGGTCTCGACAGCCCTTTTACACACCGGGCAAATAGCATCAGCCAACGGAATCATATTTCTCCCCAACAATCTGTCTCTCGTAGCCAATTTATTTTGTAACAAAAACCAAACATGAAGCTCAACTCGAGGAGGGGCGTATCGGGACCAAAAGGATTTGTGCCAAGTTACAGGATTGGATGTTTCCTGTTCCTTAACCTTATCATAGAACATTTTTGTGTTAAAATTGCCCTCTTTCCCTGCCTTCCACAAGAGTTTGTCTGTACCCGCTGAATCAAGTCAAACTGCATTAATCAGTTCCAACATATAAGCCACTGCCTCCCTTTCATAGATAAAAAGCGCCCTTCTCCATCTCAGGTTCCTAGAGAAATTAGGGTAAACTGTCGTAATCATCCCATCGTTGTATTCAGTAAACATGTCCTATATATAGGACTACAAATAGAGTGTGGCTTACAGATATAAATTGGTAATAGTGGGCTACTAATATTCTGGCCCATACATAAACATATTATATTAAAGAGTGTGTTGGACCGACACACAGCCCAGGACCAATAAACGTTATCTAGTCTTACTATCCTCCCTCGAGATGAACTCCCGTGACAAAGGGAGTTTAGATCGTACAGAAGCAAAGAGTGAGGGATTTAGGGTTTTGGTTAAAAAATCTGCCAATTGCGCTTCAGAGGGGATGTGAGAGATGTTGAGACTTCCATTACGAACACGTTCCCGAATGAAGTGGTAGTCGAGGGCAAGGTGTTTTACGCGACTGTGCAAAATTGGATTGCAAGCGAGAAAGGTGGTGCTGAGGTTATCACATAGTAGAGTCGGAGGCGATTTGAGATGCAGCCCGAGTTCCGCCATCAACTGCTGCAACCATATAACTTCAGCGGCTCCAGAAGCGAGGGATTTATACTCTGCCTCCGTCGAGGACCTTGATACCGTTGGCTGGCGTTTCGAACTCCATGAAAGAAGATGAGAACCGAGAAAAACCAGTTGCCCGGAAGTAGAACGGCGGTCAGAGGTAGAACCTCCCCAATCGGCATCAGTGAATACACGGAGGGGACCGGAAGTTTCAGCCGAAAAGAACAGACCAAGGTGTCGACTATGATTAAGGTACCTGAGAATTCGTTTTACTGCCTTCCAATGTATTTGTCTGGGTGAGTGCATAAATGAACAAACTTATTAACTGCATGAGTAATGTCTGGCCGAGAGAAGGATAAGTATTGTAGGCTTCCTACTATACTTCGGTAGAGAGAGGGATTGTCAAACAGAGGAGAATCTAGAGTGTCTAGATTAAGGGATGGTGACATGGGGGTAGATATGGATTTTGATTCGAGCATGTTAGTTTTCTGCAAAATATCTTTGATATACTGGCTTTGAGATAACAACAACCCTTTGGGTGTTCGAGAAACAGAAACCCCAAGAAAGAAGGTGAGGTCCCCAATATCGGTAATAGGAAAGGCTTTAGCAAAGGTTTGGACAAACTTTCTGAGTGTGAGTAATGATGAACCAGTGATAAGGATATCATCAACGTAAACAAGAACATAGATGATGTCTTTGCCGTGAAGATAAATGAAAAGAGAGGTGTCTGATTTTGAGATGATAAAACCAATCTGAATTAGGAAAGAACTTAGTTTGGCATACCAAGCTCTAGGAGATTGCTTGAGGCCATATAAAGATTTTTTGAGACGACAAACATGATTAGGAAACTTACTGTGCAAAAAACCTGGGGGTTGTTTTGTGTAAACAGTCTCTTCAAGTTCTCCATGCAAAAAAGCATTTTGAACATCAAGTTGTTGGATTGGCCAGCCATGAGAAACTGCAATAGATAGAATTAACCGAATTGTAGACTGCTTTACCACAGGACTAAAAGTCTCTGTATAATCAAAACCTGGTGCTTGATTAAACCCCTGAGCAACTAGTCGAGCTTTCCTTCTGTCAAGTGTGCCATCTGATTTCCTTTTAGATCTAAAAATCCATCTGACTCCGAGTAAGTTCATATTAGAAGTGTAAGGGACCAATTCCCATGTGTCATTGCGTTCCAAAGCCTGTAGTTCTTGTTTCATTGCTGCAACCCATTCAGGGTGTTTAAGGCTTGCTTGAAAGTGGGGTTTCTGGGATAGCATCAATAGAAGTAGCATGGAATTGATATGGGACAGTTCCATCAGTTCGAACAAGAGGTTTGAGACTGTTTGTTTTGGAGCGTGTGGTCATGGAATGGGTGGAACCAGTGAGGGGTGGCAAGGCAAGGCAAGGTTGATCTGATTGTTGTGGAGATAAGATAGGGTTAGGTGAATCAGTTTGTGGTGGAGGTGAGGGATTGGTAACTGAGTGATGTGAGGGAGAAGTGGGAGAGGTACTTGGAGGAGTTGGATGTGTGTGGGTGTTTTCAGCAGAGAGAATAGGAGAGGCTACACTCTGTGATGATAGAGGAGAGTTTAACACCTGGGTAGGAGAGGGATCTGTAGGTGGTGTAGAAGGTAAAGGGTTAGGAAGTAGCAAGGAATATGTGCGTAGGTCAGTGGGAGAAGTAGTGGTAGAGTTGTGGTAGGCAAAAGGAAATTCTGTTTCATGAAACTTAACATCCCTTGATATATACAACCTTTTGTTTTGAGCATCATAACATAAATATCCACAATGTTGAAGAGAATACCCCAGAAAAACACATTTGAGAGATCTGGAAGAAAGTTTGTGGGATTGATAGGGTCGCAAGTTTGGGTAGCAAGCACATCCAAAAACCCTTAAAAAAGTGTAATCCGGGGTGTGTCCAAGAAGCTTTTGGTATGGAGTTTGGTGGTCAAGAATAGGAGTAGGAGTGCGATTAATCAGGTAGACAGCTGTCTTAAAAGCATATGTCCAATAAGTTAAGGGCATGGAGGCTTGAGATAAGAGAGTGATACCTTTATCAACAACCCTTCTATGTTGAGTCTCAACAGATCCGTTCTGCTGGTGAGAGTGAGGACACGTGAGTCGATGCCTGATGCCTTTGTCTTGAAACAGGGATCTGAGAGCTGTAAATTCTCCCCCTCCGTCTGTTTGAACAGACTTAACATGTGTGCCATAATAATTTGTGACCAGATTAACAAATGAGCTGAAAACTTGAATAACCTCGCTCTTAAGATGGAGTGGAAATAACCACATGTAGCGAGAGAAATCATCCACAATTAGAAGAAAGTAACGATAGCCATCAACAGAATTTAAATAAGCAGGACCCCAGAGGTCCATAAATAACAGCTCAAAAGGTTTTTCAGAACAACTGGAAGAAACATGATGAGGGAGAGCATGAGTTTTCCCAATACAGCAAGCGGAACAAAATTGGATAGGGGCATTAGCAATAACAGGAAGATTAAAAAGTTTCACAGTTTTGGTAGTAATAGAGTTGGATGGATGGCCTAATCTCCAATGCCAAACTGTGGGGGTAGCTTTTAGTCCAACATTAAGTTGAGGCTGGTGAGCTTGAGTGACAGCCGCCATTGGGAATGTGAGCTATGACGGCTCTGATACCATAGAGAAATTAGGGTAAACTGTCGTAATCATCCCATCGTTGTATTCAGTAAACATGTCCTATATATAGGACTACAAATAGAGTGTGGCTTACAGATATAAATTGGTAATAGTGGGCTACTAATATTCTGGCCCATACATAAACATATTATATTAAAGAGTGTGTTGGACCGACACACAGCCCAGGACCAATAAACGTTATCTAGTCTTACTAGTTCCAGCCCCACTCCATCCCATTCCATGATCCTATCTCCGCAATTACTGCGGTCTTACACTCGCTGATTGAAAACAGTCTGGGGAATCTGTCCTTAAGACTTAAATCACCCGCCCACACATCCAACCAAAACCTCACCTTCTCCCCATTTCGAATAGATTGTAAGTATATATATAAAGCGATGAATTTGAGACAACTAAACAACAATAAATGAGTTATGAGTGTGTACACAGTAAGTTAATCTATGCTTCTTCTAGCTAGTATACCATCGATCGATCACCTTGTCTTGTTCACGAGAGTTGCAATGCTAGATAGCTAGCTAATACGCTCCGTTCCTCCGAGTAACGTACATTTGCAGAGAGCGTCAAGGAGCTGCACACTGCACCTCAGCAACTCCTTAGTACTATTTTTATGTCCGCCGCTACAATGCACGCCGAAACCTTGAGGAAAACGTTACACATGTACGACCATATTTCTATCGCCACCTTCAACACCACTCTATCTACCCTAGCTCTCATTATAATTTATATACACATCCATTGCATATCTTTGTTCCTCACCATTCCCAAGATCCTTTAATTAATTACAAACAGCGGTCCATTCACACATTAATTCTACAGTACATACAGTTCCTCTGCTAGCAATTAACTCGCGTTCTCAGCATTCTCAATCGAATACGAAATAGAAATGGTGGCAATCTATGATTTATTCTGCGTCAGGATCATGACTACTGCCATGGTAGTACTTCTGCTGATCACAACCATGATTCTACCCACCTCCGGTGCTGATAATCTGCAGCATTTGACATGGAAAAGGAGGATCACAGTCGACCAGTCTTCGGGAAAGTACAGGACGATTCAAGCTGCCATTGATTCCGTTCCAAGCGGCAACAAGGATTCCGTACTGATTCGGGTCATGCCCGGAACGTATAAGGAGAAAGTGGTTATCCCGGCAGATAAGCCTCACATCATTCTCACCGGGAAGAGTGCTGAAACCACTGTTATAACTTGGAGTGATCATGGCGATATCCATCAATCTTCGACCTTCACTGTTCTTGCGGATAACTTCGTTGGTCGCTACCTCACCTTTCAGGTACCTTTAATTAATTTGTTGTCCACGATATGTGTATTATGTATGTATGATTAGTAGTGTGAATATAACCCATGATTATTAAGAAGATGCATGCATGATTGTGACGATGGAATATGGTTTTGTGTGTGCAGAATACGCATGGTAGAGGTGACAAGGCGGTGACATTGAGAGTAAAAGGTGACATGGCTTCGTTCTACGCGTGCAAAATGCTCTCCTATCAGGACACATTATTGGTTGAAGTGGGAAGACAATTCTACAGCAATTGTTATATAGAAGGTGAAGTTGACTTCATTTTTGGCACTGCTGCCTCCATTTTCAAGGTATATATACAATACAGAACATAATGTCCTCCTTTATCATCTTTATATGTATATATAATAGTATTATTTTCATGGAAAATATTAATTAATTGACAAACCCTATTACTTTTCTTTCTCAGAATTGCCATATTCGTTCCTTGTCACAAGGAGATGCTGCTATCACAGCTCAAAAGAGAGAGTCACCAAATGACAAAGGTGGATTTTACTTCCTAGGATGTAAGATCACAGGAGTGAAGAGTTGTGTCCTCGGTAGGCCATGGGGTCCTTACTCGAGAGTTGTTTTTGCGCACACATATATGTCTAGTGCAGTTCTGCCTCAAGGTTGGGATGATTGGAATAAACCCAAAACCCGAAGGTGTGTATATTAATTTCATATGTACATCTTTCCCTTACAAAGTCCTTTTTTAATACTAGGAGAGGCATTGTAGTAGGCAAGGATGAAGTACGGGTGTCTCATATGCAATTTGCAGATGATACCATCATTTTCAGTGAAGTTTCTGAGGAGGAAATTCAAAAGGTTAAATGGATTGTAGCGCTGTTTGAGTATATGTCGGGACTGGAGGTTAACTGGGCTAAATCTGTGGCATACGGGGTGAATACCGATGAAGGGGAAAAGGCTCTAATCAGTACGATTCTTGGGTGTCAAGTTGGAGAACTCCCATGCACTTATCTGGGACTACCACTGGGTGCGAATCCTCGCAGGTGTGATACATGGCAGCCGGTTGTTAGTAGAATAGAGAAGAAACTTAGCTGCTGGAAATCATCTTCGCTGTCCAGGGCAGGTAGGCTAGTACTAGTGCGAACGGTGTTGAGCTCCATTCCAGTGTATTATATGTTGGAGTTTACTCGATTCAGGTGAAAGGAAACAGAAGTTGGGACGGTGATTTGCAGATGTTGGAATTTGTTTGATACAGGTGAAAAAGGAAAACAGAATTGAGACAGTGATTTGCTGCAGAAAATTACTTGTATTCAGCAGAGGAAGAAATCAGTGCGTACAGGTACAAAACAAACTCTCGCTTCTACTTCTACTTATACATCCTGAGATTAGTGGTTTATGCTAACCAACAACTCCTAAAAATACTCCTAATCGTGTGTTACTGCAGCTGACTATTTCTGCCACTCAAACACGTTTATTTTTTAAGTAACAGAAGCTGTTAACTTCTCCTAAAAAAACAGCAATAAATAAAAAACAGGTCTGATTTATTCAACAAGTTTATAACGTTCACATTCACCCCCTTAAACTTGTTGCCCTTTGATGATCTTCACGCCAATTTTGTCTCTGAGTTCGATGAACCTTTGTCTTCCAAGAGGCTTGGTTAGGATGTCAGCCAACTGAACTTCTGTTTTGGTGTACTCCAATTGGATGATGTTGTTTTGAACACATTCACGAATAAAATGAAATCTGGTGTCAATGTGCTTACTTCTTCGTGATGGACTGGATTGTTAGCTAGAGCAATTGCTGACTTGTTATCCACCTTCAGAATTGGCTTCACCTGATCATCTCCCCTTAGATTTTCAATTAATCTTGTGAGCCAAATTCCTTGACAAGCTCCTCCTGTAGCTGCAATATATTCTGCCTCACACGATGAGAGTGCCACAATTCTTTGCTTCTGTGATACCCATGTGATTGGATTTCCTCCAAGAAAAAATATGATTCCTGTGGTGCTCTTCCTGTCATCTGTGTCACCAGCCAGATCACTATCACTAAAGCCAATTAACTCCTCATTTTCTTGGCCTTTCTTGTACACACATCCCATGTTAAGAGTGCCCTTTACATACCTTAGGATCTGTTTTATGGCAATCATGTGTGCAGTGGTTGGAACTTCCATGTATCTACTAGCAACTCCAACAGAATATGCAAGATCAGGTCGAGTGTTCACTAAGTACCTTAGACTCCCTATGATGCTTCTGTACATGGTGGCGTCCACTTGTGGCTCTCCATCATGTTTGCTCAACTTGCATCTTGGTTCCATAGGAAGGTTGCATTGGTTGCACTCTGTCATTCCCATCTTCTCAAGAATTTTTCTTGCATAACTGGACTGACACAGAGTTATGGCATCTTTATCTTGCTTTACTTCTATTCCCAAGTAATAGCTGAGGAGCCCCAAATCATCATTTCAAACTTTTCCATCATCTCTGACTTGAAGCTTTGAATGAGCTTTGTGTTGAGCCTGTGAGTATGAGATCATCAACGTACCCCTACAATTGTGATTTTATTTTTCCTTTTCCTCACATACACAGCATGCTCAAACGGGCATCTCACAAAGTTCAATGACTTTAGACATTTATCTAGCTTCTCATTCCACGCCCTCGGAGCTTGCTTAAGGCCATACAAAGCCTTGTGCAATTTTAATACCTTCCCTGGATTTCTTTTGTCAACAAAACCCTCAGGTTGCATGACATATACTTCTTCTTTTAAATCTCCATTTAGAAATGCTGTTTTTACATCCATATGATGGACTTCCCAATTTCTGTGTGCTGAAAATGCTAGCAAGGTCCTTACTGTTTCCAACCTTGCTACAGGAGCAAACACTTCTTTATAGTCAACACCAAATTTCTGCACATAGCCCTTTGCGAGCCTTGCTTGTGCTTGACTATCTTGTCGTTCGGGTCCTTTTTCAGCTTGAAGACCCACTTCAAGCCTATGGCTTTGTGACCCCTTGGCAAGTCAGCTAGCTCCCATGTACCATTCTTCTGTATGGAATCAATTTCAAGAGCCATAGCTTCCCTCCAATTTTCATTTCCTGCAGCCTCAACATAACTTGTAGGTTCCTCAATAGAGAGAAAACATAAACTGACCTCTTCATCAACTTCTCTAGTTGCATCATTATTTCTTGCAAGGATCTGAAGTTATGTTCATCTGCTGAACTTGTGCTGGTGCTTGATCTTGGCGTGCTAAGAGGAGAATTTGAGCAGTTTGAAGAGGTGATATAGCTCCTTCCTCCTCGTCAGAGTTGGATATTGCTGCTGCATCACTTTCTTCATTTCCTCCTTCACTTACATGGATTGTAAATGTTCCTCCACAATCTGTTTCCCCTTTTTGTTGACTGTCCACCATGACCAGCCTTTTCTTCATCAAACACCACATCCTGCTTACCACAATTTTTTCTTTATTTGGATCTAGCAACCTGTAAGCTTTGGAGCCTTCCTCATATCCAAGTAAGATGGTCTTGATACTTCTATCAGCAAGCTTGGTGAGATGGGGTGACACCACTTTGGCATAAGCAAGGCACCCAAACACACGCAAGTGTTGCACATTTGGAGCCCTCCCATACCATGCTTGATAAGGTGTCATCCCTTCCACACTCTTTGTTGGAGCTCTATTCAGAATATATACTGAAGTTTTCACAGCTTCACCCCAAAACTTGGCTGGCACACCCTTGCTCTTCAAGATACTTCTTGCCATCTCCATAACAGTTTGGTTTCTCCTCTCTATGACACCATTCTGCTGAGGGGAATATGGTGCAGTGAGCTGCCTCCTCACACCCTCATCACCACAGAACTTCTTGAATTCAAGGGAGGTGAACTCACCCCCTCGATCCGTCCTGAAACACTTTATTTTTGCTGTTGTTTCATTCTCAACCAGAACTTTAAACTTCTTGAAAAACCCCAAGGCTTCACTCTTGCACTTTAACAAAAATATCCACATGAATTGTAACACCCCTACCATTAATACAGTCCTTACATATCAGATACACGCAGCGGATATATACTTACATACAATGGGTGATACAATGCCGTTAGTCACCTACGAGACTAACAAGGCTACTACATCTATATACAGCATCGGTCTGATGGACCGGAATCCCGAGTACTACAAATCTACAACACATTCTCCGTTTACCAAATACTACCACAATCTTCATTCAATACAATACTCCAAGTACAATACAATATGATTACATACCGAGTTACTAAGATCCTTATACAAGTAGACTACCTCTACCAAGTTCATACATACTCTCTAAGAGTCTACATACCCATTTCCTCAAACCACTTACTTTCTATGTACAAGGGTGTGCCTCCGGTCTCTTCCTTGGCCATATTCGCTTCGGTACCTGCACACTAAAAAATGTCCCCCGAAGGGGTCAGCTTTCGTCGAGCATGATAAACGCATACCCCGCGTACTAGTGAGGGTACGCCGACCACTTGGTCGTACATGCGGTTGATTTCATTCACACATACATGCATACATGCTTTTATACATGTTATTACAATACATTACGCAAGGCATCACACATACATACACTTCATTACATACAAGAGTACAACATAAACCATTCAATACGTACTTACCTTTGTCTGAATACACATACTCATTACATTCACAGTATACAATACTTGTTAGCTTCATTGGTCCACCCGGGTTAATCGGGTGGAGATTACTCTCTTACTCGTACTTCATACATACGCATACATACTCATACTCATACTCATACATACTTACGGATCCATACTTGCTTACTCTTACTCTTACTCATGTTAAGTCGTAGGGACCTCCGGCCGGGGAACTACTCGGTCCCACCACCGGGATTTACTTGGTTCACTAATCCAGGATGCTACCCCACTTAAGGGATTTGGGCCGTGGACCAGGTTAAGAACCAGGAATCGATCCAACCTCTTGTGTCTCATCCTCCGCGTGGCCGAAGCTATATCGGACTTCTACTCATTCCGGTTTACTCACTTAAGTTAGGAGTTAGGTAGTTAGGAATTAGCAGAAGTCAACATTCAAGCCACAAATAATACCATTACCCATATACACTTACATACAAATACATTACAACATACAAGTACACTACAAGTACGATACACTTTATCATCATTCATATGTTTCATGAATTATACAAACTATTGTTCAAGACAAATATCAAGAACAATGTAAACAAGCACAAGTAGGTGCAATATAGTCCGATTCATGCATTTATCTTATTAGGTGATCAAATAAGCACACAAATGGGGTAACCATTAGGATACAGGGCATGAAGAAATCATACCTTTCACCGTTGTACTTGTATCCCAACGTTCCTCCGGTATTCACAATTCAAATCCTATGATATACATACACCGAATTAATAACCATTATTACTCTTAACTCAGCTACTTTTGTGTTTACTAATCCTTATTCACCAAGTCTTTACATTCCTTACACTTATATTTCATTTTACTTACTTTCCATTACTTGTCCATAATTTACATACACATGTATATACATATGTATAGGTGGGTATGCATATATATACTAGTTATAAGCTTACTGTTTTTTTTTTGTAAGTATAGGGCCGTCCGACCCACCGTCCGACCCAAGCCCTGGGTCGGACCATTCCAGTAGAGTTCGTCCTCTGAAATTCACCCTGTCCGACCCAGCACTATTACGTCCGACCCATACCCTCTGGGTCGGACCATTCCAGAAGGTTTGGTCCTGCCGTCCAAGCTCCGTCCGACCCACGTCCGACCCAACGTCTGGGTCGGACGAAGTCAGAAACTTCGACGACGGAAAAATTTTAGCCTGTCCGACCCACGTCCGATCCACGGCTCTGGGTTGGACCATTCCATAAAGTTTACATCTCGGTGTTTAAGCCCTGTCCGACCCACGTCCGATCCAGACTCGGGTCGGACGGTTCCAGAATCTTGTTACAGAGTTTGTTTTCCCCCAATTTCACCCATTGTTTCCCCAATCTTCCTACATACATCCTAACATGTTTTAGTACCATTTAAACATTCTAAATCACCTTAAGCATCTACCAAATCCATTACTAAATCCATCAAACAACTCTACCACCCAATTTCCTATCCTTTCAACACTTACTACAGTTTTCCATCCTCCATGCTACAGATTTTTGTTCCAACTTTAACATCCCAATACTTCCTCTGCCAATGTCACTCCTAGCATCCCAAATACCTCCTCTTACCAAGCCAATTCATTTCCAAACAATTGTACCATCTATACCCAAGTCCAACATTCATTTTACCAAATCTTACACCTATTTCTTCTTAGCTCTACAATGCAATCTAATATCTCTTGCTACAGATTTTGACACTTACTCTCCCCTCCTCTAACCTCCTCTTCTAATGTCATTTCTAGAGTTCCAAGTACGTCACTATACATTATCTATCTCTCCCAACCTACCTTATCTTTCTCTATCAAAATCTGTTACAACATCTATTAGCCCTAGTTTCTAGTTCACTAAGTGTTATAATCCTAGGCAAATTCGCCATCGTCTCCCCTATATTTTATACACCTTCACCACAATGTTTCCTCAACAATAATATAATCTCACTGTTTATACACAACATCAATATACAAGCTCCCATACACATTTTCCAATGCTAAAACAAACACTTAAATTCCTACACTCAACAACTCAATCCCAATCTGTTTTCAATAGTGTCTCACATCTTTTAAAGCTTCAAAATACTTATATTCTCCTACGCATTACACTACTACTACATTACATCCCATTACTCATTCAACTTCCAAAAACTATTACATACATATATACCAAGTTACACAAAAGAGCATTCTTACCTTGTCTTTCTTCTAGATTTTTTTCCTTCTTCTTTCTCCTTCCTTCGCTCCTTCTTCTTTCTCACCGGTTTGTAAACCAATTCTAACACTACAACCCATTGATATATACATTCAATACACCATTATAATACCCAATTTTAACCCTAACCGTTAGTAAGTGCTAATATAGGTTTTAGGGTTTAGAAATTATTTTACCTCCCAGGAGTACAAGAGCTGTTTGGGATAGCTCAAGAACAAGGTTTCCTCTCTTCCAACAAAGACAAAATCGGCTAGAATACAAGGGAACCAAACAAGGTTTTAGTTTTTTTCGTTTTGCCATAAGGCTAGAAAAACAATGGGGTTTTGAAGAGATTTTTACCTCAAAAGAACAAGGGAGAAAAGGGCCTTCTAATGGTGGTCTTGAAGCTCCAAATGGGGTATACCCATAAAAAAGAAAGTTGTTGCTTTTGGATTTTGGAAAGATAGGAATGTAGCTTGATGAGAGGATTCCAATGGTATATTACTTTATAATTTTTTGGAAGAGGTTTGAGGGAGTTACAAAGGAGAGAAGATGGAGTTTTGTGTGGGTTTCTCTCAAATCACCATGGGAATCGCATGGGAGGAAGAAAGGAGAAAAGAGAGGGTGAGGGGTGCTGGTTCACGTGAGAGAGAATAGAGAATGGGGATAGGAGAGAGAGAAATGTGAGAGTGTGAGAGTAAATATGTTACTTTTTGCCTTTTGATGTTTTGTCTCTTGTGAATAAAAAGAAGAATAGAGATTGTGTGTGAGGGAGAGGTAAATCGGACACACACAGAGCATGGGGGTTTTTTTAGATTTCATTTACAATATGGACACATAAGTTTGTGTTATTTATTTTTCTACCCCACAACTTCCCGTTTTGACAGTTTTTACTAACCTCTTATTTTATTGATTTTATTGGTTCTAAAGCTTCACTAATATTATTAATGATTATTTGGTTGACCAACATGTTTACGAGTCTATTTGACCACCCGCTTAAAGACACGTTTTCCCGGTTACCTCGAAAAACGTGTTTTAAAGTTCGTTAGTGATTTTAATCCGTTTTAAGGATCCGTTTTCTTCGGGAGTTGTTCCCATATATTATTTAGGTCTTACTAAACCTTTATAATCCATATAACACGCTAACCGAGGTCTCATTCCTCCTATGGTTACTTAACGCTTATTTAGCGTTTTCCGCTTTTTAAGCGTTTATTTATTTCTTTTGGATTTATTTTTCCTTACTAGTATTAATTAGGTACCATTAGGTCCTTAAATACGTATTAGATTAATTTTAATCCTTATGTTTAAGTTCGGGGTATTTCAATCTACCCCCCTTAGGAACTTTGTCCTCAAAGTTGTTCGAGGTTATGGGTTTACAATGCTTACGCATTCTTACGTGTCCAATACCAAAGCCATACGTTCTTCCTCCTTACTAATCCCAAATCAGTTACTCAAGGTTTCTCCTTTCCATACCATACCAATGTACAATAATTACTCTGATCCACACTACTACCGACCGACCATCCGGTTCCTCATTACCAAATTTATACCTACATACAATGCAAGGCTATCCCCAAAGCGATGCAATACACATTCCAATCCCGCAGGCGCTCAGGTCCTCTAGACACGGGACTCCTCTATGTCCCGCTGCCCTTGGAATAATGCAACGTAATATACTACTATCTTCTCCCGTACCAGCTTCCAACAAATACTTACTCTCCAGTCTAAGAAAATTCTTTTACAACTACTAATTAGAAATCTTTCTAAAGCATACGACTCCAAATTCCAATTTGTATTCATTACTTCTATCCTATGTGTGATTCTTGTGACCACTTGAGGGGAGCTTCGAGAATCATTCGACCCTGATGTGATCAGCATCAGTGTTGAACTATCTTTCCACCCCAATTTGTGTTCGGTTTCCCTTGATCTGATCAGGATCAAGTTCGACTTCCCACATCAGTTTCAAACAAGCAAATAATTTAGTTGTTTTCATTTTCTATCTTTTTACTCTTCCTAGTCATTCATACATCTCCAAAGGATGGAGTCAGTCCATCAATCATCCTCACTCTATTTCCCAAATGCTTTACTCCATGGTTCAATCCTAATGCTCATTTCCTCAACCTTCACTACTTCCATCCATTACTCGCCATCATATCCTATATTCTAACTACGGAATACTACACTTATAAGATTTAGTTGGCTTCAATTGTTTCACATATTTTGCTTACGATTCCACTACTCATAAACTTCATTCATCTACTATCCTCATTCATTTTGTACTACTTCTTCAAAGGTTACAATACTTGTGGAGCTCCGTCCACTACTCATTACTTTTCTTTTACTAATACTCTTACATTGATGTTACAAGATGGGTATACTCCTCATATGGTATTTGCATGTCTAATGCCTAATTACCATATTTACAATATGAATGAGTACTTATGTTTATTTAACATAGTATCAATCCTCCATTTGGTTCTCATTGTGCTATGCACATTACGGTTTAAGTGTTTTATTCATAAAACTTACATTAAGCGGTTTTCACTCTACCCCCCTTAAAAGGGATTACGCCCACGTAATCTACCATATGTTATTATTATTAAACATTGGTTTAATTAGTTTGGGCAAATTGAAGCGTTTAGCTTCACTACGGTATACTATAGAATATGCTCTGGTCAAAGGGTCTTAACCATACCAATGGTTTAGTCTTTGCACCAAGGGTTCCTATATGAGTTTATTTAACTCATATGCAATTCGGTTCTAGCTTAATCGGCTTCAAGGCATTAATAGCCCTTTTGCCATGCTTACTAGGTATATTAATCTCCTAGCTAGGGCCCACTAGCTTCTGCTGCACGACCCTGATAGCTTGGGTTCCTTACCCTTCGTGTTATCATTAATGTGCTATACATCACCTTTTTATCCGTCTATTATGGGAATAAGGTTTACTAGACAAATGCGGTATTCTTTTACCGTGTTTGAACTCAATGAGTTTAAGACTTATAACCAGCTCTCTGGTAATCTACTGCACATGCTTTTCGTGCTTCCAGGGTTATTCACTAAGTTCTTTCGACTTATTGTCAGGCGAGGTTAAGTCACCACTTAGTTGTAGTGCTTCCTCTGGTGTCACTAGCTTCTGAATTCTACCAGTTTCCCTGGTTCAGTACAAGTGTTCTTTACTTGTATGACCTTGCATTGATATGTGTCGGTCCTAGTGACTTTGATATGTCTCCTTTCACCTTTTACTCCAATGGAATTCACATCTTGTGATTATTAGTGTGTTGTACACTCTTCGTGCTTCTTTGGCCTTAGGCCGCACGGTTTGTTGCTAAGCTTGCTTAACTGGCTTATGCCGTGTTTGTGGTGAAAGGAAGGGTTTACTACGGTTTACATTCTCCATATCCCTAACCATCTCATTAGATCATTAGCTGCACAAGTGCAATACCAAAACACTCAGTCATACAGAGTGCAGAGGCGTAAACGCTTGACAGTAAGTCACTTATGTGATAGGATAGAATATTTCTGTGTGTCCTCTTATACTTATACTCCGTGTTATTGCTTAACTATTCCCTCATAGCGGTCGCCTGTTGCGCACCGTATTCTTACTCATTGTACAACATTGCTTTTACTGTTTCTGTTACTATGGTAGTTCCTTTTTACTTAGTGACGTTGTCCTTGGCACCATTTCCTTATGGTATAAATATACTAGGAGTTCCCTGTGTTTGTGTGTATGACGGTTGTTGTAGCATACCGCACTACTATTATCTTCCCATTGTGGGGATGTTTTATTTCAGTTTAGGTTTCATGTGTAGGTTGGCTTACCTCACATTATCTTCATCATTTGTGATACAATTTACCAAGTATCCTGGTTGACCAAGGATGAGATAACTCATCGGGTCATCAGCTCCCTTGAGCGTTAATCATTCATGGTGTTCAATGTGTGTTCACATTAGTTGCTTTGATAATTATTGCCTTTCGGTGCTGAGCATTGGTTTAGGCTCTAGCTGTGTAGTTTTACTTTTGTATGTGCATCACCGGGACATCCCAAGAAACTTCAAGGGTTTTCTGGTCCCGTTCTCCAATTGAGAGTATTCTATCACTGATAAATGAAAGTTCTTGTTGAGGGGTTTGTCTCCACTCATAGGTCTAATGACAAGGTTTGCTATGTTGGTGTTTACACAATGGTCCACTATATGTTGGCATATGGAGTATGCTTACTCTTTTAAGTCGTAATGGTTTGGAAATCTCATTTCCTTACTCCATCACCTCTTGGCAATATCTATTGCGTGGTTTTATTGTTATAGTAGGTGGAAGCCTTTTCTAAGGTTTCACATCATCACCACATTGGTGGTCTTCGGTTAACGAGGGGTACCTTCCCTTGGGTTTCTCGTAGTGTCCAAGTGTGGACTAGGCCAATGTTGGCATTATCATGATTCTTATGCCTCTGTGTACAATTGCTACAGAAGGCATGAGGGGTATTTAACTTCGTCAACTTTATACTAGATTGGTGCTCCAGTGACAGTGACACTGAGGTGGCCATCACTACAAGCCACTCAGGATGTTGGGTTGGATTTATGGTCCAGTTGTTGATTTCTTGTCGTATGTGGCAATCCCTCTTGCAAGTCTTGTTAGTATTGGTGTGGGTTTTGCAACCGTTTAAGGTTACACACGTAGTTGGTTGATGGATTTTAAGCCGTACTGCTGCGAGCTATGCTCTTTGCAAGCTGTTTATGCATGTTTCCACTCCTTGTACACCGTCATAGGTTGGAGGTATTATTGGGCTCCATGGTAAGTCGTGACATCACGCTTCCGTTCGTAGGAGACCCTTTAGGTAATCTGATGTTAATAGGTGTCTCTCAATATCTTAGGGCATTTCGTGTTAAGTGAAATCCCTTCGGGTCCCAACCGAGTGTTCGTTCTAACTTTCGTGCTTTTATCATGTCGCTGTTGTTCGACTGTTGTCCATCTAGTCACCCTCAAGGATTGCTCCTGGGTGTTGTTAAGTTATGTCGTTACTTCCGGCTGATAGTTATGATATGTTGTCCACTGTACCATCTTGTGGTATCGTTCTTGAGTTGTCCCTTTTTGGGTCATGACGTCTCCCGGCCTTGGGTAGACTGTTTATGCTTGTTCCTAGTACTTGAGACTAGGTTTGAATATCCTCTCCGATTATGGATTGTGCTCCGTAGTAATTTTGTGATTGCTCTTGGGAATTCCGCCCCGTTTGTTGAGTATTGTTAGGTTCACGTTAGGCATTCGCCTTAATGTGTTTAGGCTGGGCATTCCATCCAGCTGTCCGGTAATTGCTTGGATTATTTGAGACATATCCAATGTCTATACTTACTAGCATGTGCTCTTTGCACTTCCTAGTTCTTATTCCTCATCTTCAGATGGATTCTCTGAGTTCCTTTACGCTTGATCCTCTGAGGTGTCCAGCTGTCTTGGTTGAACTTACTGATGGTCCGTAGAACAGAGTTGACTACTTCCCGTGTGTCGTACACTACATGTATACATACGTGGGGTACCATGTTGATACGTTACCACTTACCCAACTATATGTCGGGCCCACAAGCTCCTTCGGAGTGCGGTTGTCCCACATCCCGTAACGGGTATACTCGTAGTGTTCGTCACACGCCTAGGTGAAGTATTCTGTTGCCAACTCCTCTTGTATCATCCTATGATACTCACCATAATGCTGTTGATCTGGTTTTAAAATCCGAGGTTTTTAAAAGAGGGTTGTGGTTTTGAAAAGAAAATTTTGGGTTTTAAAACAATGGTTCGGTGTTAAAAGGAATCTCCCATGGCATAGCCATGTTTGAGGTCTTGACCAAGTCTAGCTTCTCGCTGACTGGTATGTACTAAGTACAGCGGTCGGGCCGTTAGGCCTTTCCAAGGTTCCATACGTCTGGTTGTTAGGATGTGTGATCCTGTGGTTGTTTCGTTACAGTCACCGTACATTACTATGTACCTGTGACGTGTTAGTGTCCCTTTACACATCTCTGTCTTTACTGCACTTGCCGTGGCAAGTGCGTGGTACTGGTGGTTTTTAAGTAATCCTATACCGATCACGGTATGGTTTCCACTTGTGTTTATTAGTCTTGTTGGCACTTCCCTCGATCTTATTGATCTATAATCGGTATACTCGCTCCTTTAGGTAGCTTCTTGGTGGTCTAGACATGGCTGTCGTAGATCTGGGTACTTCTCCACTCCTTGGAGATTCCCGCTCTATTTGTTTTAGCGTCATTCCTTGTGGCTCGTTCCCACACATCTGTGGCGGTCACTGAGTCTTCCTTGTTTAGGCACTACTCTTGCAGTCCTATTGGATTATATCTCATGGTTGTTATTGTAGTTGTCTGAGCTATATTGGCCAGGTATTGCAACCTTAGTGGCGTTGTGATTCTGGAGTCAACTGCTCCCGACTATATCCTTAGTCGGCTAGCATACCGTTAGTGGTATTATTCAAGTATTACTATCCCGTAGACTTGTGTCTCGGGTTCCGTTACAGCTCCCTTTTTCATTCAGTTGTACAGTTAGTGCTTCTGTCCTGCTGTTGGTTGACTAGCTAGGTTTCGCGACTGCAGCAGGTCGCCCCATGCTGTTGCAAGTTATAGCCTCCTCGTGGTTGGAGCGCTTATTCCCCCGCTATTAAGTGCGGGCATTATTGTTCAACCGGGATTCATCTCCGGGTCTTCCATTCCTTGGAATCTACTACGTGTCGGTTCTTGTTTACTGTGTGATTGCTTCACCACTGCCAGATCGGGTTTTCCCGAGTATGAGAAGGCTTTTCTTCTCTCTGGCGTCCTTTCCCAAGTTATATAATAGGGTATGTGGAGGGAGGGTCTGGTGTGGTAGGTATCCGGTACTCACCGGTGGTTCCTAACTAGCATATCTCTAATGCTAACACTCAGCCCTTAGCCCTAAGCTTCTAATTCCTAACTCAGTATTCCTAAACTCGGTATTTCCAGTCATCAGAGCGATACTTCGCTCTGATACCACTTTTTGTAACACCCCTACCATTAATACAGTCCTTACATATCAGATACACGCAGCGGATATATACTTACATACAATGGGTGAAACAATGCCGTTAGTCACCTACGTGACTAACAAGGCTACTACATCTATATACAGCATGGGTCTGATGGACCGGAATCCCGAGTACTACAAATCTACAACACATTCTCCGTTTACCAAATACTACCACAATCTTCATTCAATACAATACTCCAAGTACAATACAATATGATCTACATACCGAGTTACTAAGATCCTTATACAAGTAGACTACCTCTACCAAGTTCATACTCTCTAAGAGTCTACATCTACCCATTTCCTCACAACCACTTACTTTCTATGTACAAGGGTGTGCCTCCGGTCTCTTCCTTGGCCATATTCGCTTCGGTACCTGCACACTAAAAAATGTCCCCCGAAGGGGTCAGCTTTCGCCGAGCATGATAACCGCATACCCCGCGTACTAGTGAGGGTACGCCGACCACTTGGTCGTATACATGCGGTTGATTTCATTCACACATACATGCATACATGCTTTTATACATGTTATTACAATACATTACGCAAGGCATACACACATACACTTCATTACATACAAGAGTACAACATAAACCATTCAATACGTACTTACCTTTGTCTGAATACACATACTCATTACATTCACAGTATACAATACTTGTTAGCTTCATTGGTCCACCCGGGTTAATCGGGTGGAGATTACTCTTACTCGTTACTTCATACATACGCATACATACTCATACTCATACTCATACATACTTACGGATCCATACTTGCTTACTCTTACTCTTACTCATGTTAAGTCGTAGGGACCTCCGGCCCGGGGAACTACTCGGTCCCACCACCGGGATTTACTTGGTTCACTAATCCAGGATGCTACCCACTTAAGGGATTTGGGCCGTGGACCAGTTAAGAACCAGGAATCGGATCCAACCTCTTGTGTCTCCTCATCCTCACGCGTGGCCGAAGCTATATCGGACTTCTACTCATTCCGGTTTACTCACTTAAGTTAGGAGTTAGGTAGTTAGGAATTAGCAGAAGTCAACATTCAAGCCACAATAATACCATACCCATATACACTTACATACAAATACATTACAACATACAAGTACACTACAAGTACGATACACTTTATCATCATTCATATGTTTCATGAATTATACAAACTATTGTTCAAGACAAATATCAAGAACAATGTAAACAAGCACAAGTAGGTGCAATATAGTCCGATTCATGCATTTATCTTATTAGGTGATCAAATAAGCACACAAATCGGGGTAACCAGATTAGGATACAGGGCATGAAGAAATCATACCTTTCACCGTTGTACTTGTATCCCAACGTTCCTCCGGTATTCACAATTCAAATCCTATGATATACATACAACCGAATAATTAATCTACCATTATTAATCTTAACTCAGCTACTTTTGTGTTTACTAATCCTTATTCACCAAGTCTTTACATTCCTTACACTTATATTTCATTTTACTTACTTTCCATTACTTGTCCATAATTTACATACACATGTATATACATATGTATAGGTGGGTATGCATATATATACTAGTTATAAGCTTACTGTTTTTTTTTTTGTAAGTATAGGGCCGTCCGACCCACCGTCCGACCCAAGCCCTGGGTCGGACCATTCCAGTAGAGTTCGTCCTCTGAAATTCACCCTGTCCGACCCAGCACTATTACGTCCGACCCATACCCTCTGGGTCGGACCATTCCAGAAGGTTTGGTCCTGCCGTCCAAGCTCCGTCCGACCCACGTCCGACCCAACGTCTGGGTCGGACGAAGTCAGAAACTTCGACGACGGAAAAATTTTAGCCTGTCCGACCCACGTCCGATCCACGGCTCTGGGTCGGACCATTCCAGAAAGTTTACATCTCGGTGTTTAAGCCCTGTCCGACCCACGTCCGATCCAGACTCTGGGTCGGACGGTTCCAGAATCTTGTTACAGAGTTTGTTTTTCCTTCCCAATTTCACCCATTGTTTCCCCAATCTTCCTACATACATCCTAACATGTTTTAGTACCATTTAAACATTCTAAATCACCTTAATTCATCTACCAAATCCATTACTAAATCCATCAAACAACTTACACAATTTCCCTCACTTCCTTTCAACACTTACTACAGTTTTCCATCCTCCAATGCTACAGATTTTTGTTCCAACTTCTAACATCCAATACTTCCTCTACCAATGTCACTCCTAGCATCCCAAATACCTCCTCTTACCAAGCCAATTCATTTCCAAACAATTGTACCATCTATACCCAAGTCCAACATTCATTTTACCAAATCTTACACACTATTTCTTCTTAGCTCTACAATGCAATCTAATATCTCTTTGCTACAGATTTTGACACTTACTCTCCCCTCCTCTAACCTCCTCTTCTAATGTCATTTCTAGAGTTCCAAGTACGTCACTATACATTATCTATCTCTCCCAACCTACTCCTTTATCTTTCTCTATCAAAATCTGTTACAACATCTATTAGCCCCCTAGTTTCTAGTTCACTAAGTGTTATAATCCTAGGCAAATTTCGCCATCGTCCCCTATATTTTATACACCTTCACCACAATGTTTCCTCACACAATAATATAATCTCACCTGTTTATACACAACATCAATATACAAGCTCCCATACACATTTTCCACTTAAAACAACAACTTTTAAATTCCTACACTCAACAACTCAATCCCAATCTGTTTTCAATAAGTTTCTCACATCTTTTAAAGCTTCAAAATACTTATATTCTCCTACGCATTACACTACTACTACATTACCATCCCATTACTCATTTCAACTTCCAAAAACTGTTACATACATATATACCAAGTTACACAAAAGAGCATTCTTACCTTGTCTTTCTTCTAGATTTTTTTCCTTCTTCTTTCTCCTTCCTTCTCTCCTTCTTCTTTCTCACCGGTTTGTAAACCAATTCTAACACTAAAACCCATTGATATACACATTTCAATACACCATTATAATACCCAATTTTAACCCTAACCGTTATGTAAGTGCTAATATAGGTTTTAGGGTTTAGAAATTATTTTACCTCCCAGGAGTACAAGAGCTGTTTGGGATAGCTCAAGAACAAGGTTTCCTCTCTTCCAACAAAGACAAAATCGGCTAGAATACAAGGGAACCAAACAAGGTTTTAGTTTCTTTTTCGTTTTGCCCATAAGGCTAGAAAAACAATGGGGTTTTGAAGAGATTTTTACCTCAAAAGAACAAGGAGAACAAGGGCCTTCTAATGGTGGTCTTGAAGCTCCAAATGGGGTATACCCATAAAAACGAAAGTTGTTGTTTTTGGATTTTGGAAAGATAGGAATGTAGCTCTTGATGAGAGGATTCCAATGGTATACTTTTTATAATTTTTTGGAAGAGGTTTGAGGAGGTACAAAGGAGAGAAGTTGAGTTTTGTGTGGTTTCTCTCAAATCACCATGGGAATCGCATGGGGAGGAAGAAAGGAGAAAAGAGAGGGTGAGGGGGTGCTGGTTCACGTGAGAGAGAATAGAGAATGGGGATAGGAGAGAGAGAATGTGAGAATGTGAGAGTAAATATGTTACTTTTTGCCTTTTGATGTTTTTGTCTCTTGTGAATAAAAAGAGAATAGAGATTGTGTGTGAGGGAGAGGTAAAATCGGACACACACACAGAGCATGGGGGTTTTAGAATTTCATTTACAATATTGGACACATAAGTTTGTGTTATTTATGTTTCTACCCCACAACTTCCCGTTTTTGACAGTTTTTACTAACCTCTCGTTTTATTGATTTTATTGGTTCTAAAGCTTCACTAATATTTATTAATGATTATTTAGTTGACCAACATTGTTACGAGTCTATTTGACCCGCTTAAAGACACGTTTTCCCGGTTACCTCGAAAAACGTGCTTTAAAGTTCGTTAGTGATTTTAATCCGTTTTAAGGATCCGTTTTCTTCGGGAGTTGTTCCCATATATTATTTAGGTCTTACTAAACCTTTAGAATCCATATAACACGCTAACCGAGGTCTCATTCCTCCTATGGTTACTTAACGCTTATTTAGCGTTTTCCGCTTTTTAAGCGTTTATTTATTTCTTTTGGATTTATTTTTCCTTACTAGTATTAATTAGGTACCATTAGGTCCTTAAATACGTATTAGATTAATTTTAATCCTTATGTTTAAGTTCGGGGTATTTCATGAATCGTGAATAATCGTCAACAAAGAGCATGAAAAATCTGTTACCTCCGGGTGTAGATGGTGTGATTGGCCCACACAAATCTCCATGTATCAGCTCAAGTTTTTCTGTTGCTTTAAATGTTGTTTCATGTGGAAATGCAGCCCTGTGCTGTTTCCCCACCATACATCCATCACACACCTGATTTGATTGAGCAATCTCTGGCATTCCTTTCACCATCTGCTGCCTTGTCAATCTTCTCAAAGCCTGAAAATTCAAGTGTCCATACCTAGCATGCCATAGCCTAGCTTTATCTCCCATACTTGCCATTAGACAGATTTTCTTTGCAATCTGTAGCTTTGCAACGAACAGCTTATTTTGCTGTCTCCTCACTTTGATTATGAGTCTATTTGTGCTGTCATAGACCCTCAAGACTCCCTCTTCAATGACCACACGACTCCCACTCTCATCAAGCTGGCCAAGGCTAATGATGTTGCTCTTCAATTTCGGTATATAATACACATTGGACAGAGTCAGGTGCTCTTCATTTTTACACTGAAAAACACCGATCCTAACCCATGTATATCAGTAACTGAGCCATCACCAAATCTTACCTTGCCGTTGATGGAATAATCAATGTCGGTGAAGCAGCTTTCATCACCCGTCATGTGGTTGCTTGCACCTGTGTCAAGGTACCAACTTAGTTCCTTCTTGGTACCTCCACTTACAGCTGAAACTTTTTCTTTGCAATGTGAGACATGTGATTTGGTCAGCTCACAAGTCTCAATTACCAGCAGCGCAGGCTCATCGTACTCCTCTTTTTCGGTCAAGTTAGCTTGCTCATCTTTCTCCTTAGATGAGCATTCTGAGGCAAAGTGCCCCATCTTTCCGCATCCATAACACTTGATCTTTGATTTGTCGAATTTTCTCTTCTGATGTGGCTCCTCTTCTTTCTTTTGGAAGCCACCACTTCCTCTTCCTCTTCCACGGCCTCTGCCTCTTCCACGTCCACCTCTATTGTTCCCTTGATCTCTGGAGGATTTCTTTTGAAACTTACTGTCTTCTTGGGCCTTCCATTCTGCCCGAGTGAGAAGAACAGTTTCGTCTTTGTTTGCTCCATGCCCTTGCATCCTCTCTTCATGAGCTTTGAGTGATCCAATAATCTCATCTGTGGTCTTCTTTTTTAGATCACCAAACTCCTCAATTGTAGATGCAATCTGCAGGAACTTTGGTGAAGTTGATCTTAGCAGCTTCTTCACCACAAGTTCTTCTTCTACCTTGTTGCCAAGCCCTCTCAGCTTGTTGACAATTATTTGGAGCTTTCCAGAGAACTCATCAATACTGTCTCCATCACTCATCTTCATGGCTTCAAACTCTCTCCAAAGTGATTGCGTCCTCACCTCTTTCACTTTCTCAGCCCCAAGGTTCATGGTTTTGAGTATGTTCCATGCTTCCTTGGCTGTCTTCTTGGCACCTAGCTGAAGCAGAGTGTCTTCACTTATGCCTTGGTAGATGGCTACTAGGGCCATCTGTCTTTACGGGTGTCAACCTTTCCTTCAGCCTCCACTGCATCCCAAACGCCTTGAGCCATCATGAATACCTCCATCTTAATTGCCCAAGCAGCATAATTGCTTTTAGTGAGCATGGGATACTTTAGGGTGACGTTGTCTCCCTTCTCATTAGAGTTGCTTGTGTTTGCAGCCATGGTGGATCTTCACAAAGCTCTGATACCAGATGTTGGAGTTTACTCGATTCAGGTGAAAGGAAACAGAAGTTGGGACGGTGATTTGCAGATGTTGGAATTTGTTTGATACAGGTGAAAAAGGAAAACAGAATTGAGACAGTGATTTGCTGCAGAAAATTACTTGTATTCAGCAGAGGAAGAAATCAGTGCGTACAGGTACAAAACAAACTCTCGCTTCTACTTCTACTTATACATCCTGAGATTAGTGGTTTATGCTAACCAACAACTCCTAAAAATACTCCTAATCATGTGTTACTGCAGCTGACTATTTCTGCCACTCAAACACGTTTATTTTTAAGTAACAGAAAGCTGTTAACTTCTCCTAAAAAACAGCAATAAATAAAACAGGTCTGATTTATTCAACAAGTTTATAACGTTCACATTATATGAGTCTATTCAGGATGCCAAAGAAAGTGGTGGAAAAAATAAACGCCATACAAAGGCGGTTCCTGTGGAGTTCTGGAGCTAACAAAGGTCTTGCACTGATGAGATGGGATACACTCAACAAACCCAAGGAGTTTGGGGGATTGGGAATATGTGACTTCGAGACGAAAAACGCTGCATTAATGTTTCGATGGTGGTGGAAATACATGAAGGAAGATAACCGGCTGTGGAAAAGGGTGGTAGCGTCTATATACGGAAAAGATATATGTATACCGCTGTATGACGAAGAGTGGGAAAAGGGGAACAAAACGGTACTTGGAAGACTATTGTTTCGGTCAAAGTTTGGAAGCCGGCGATTCAAAATGTCCTAGTGATAACTTGAGATGGGTAATAAGGAATGGTGAATCTGTGCGCTTCTGGCTAGATCCGTGGGCTGACTGTAACACTCTCAAACAGAAATTCCCTAGACTCTTTTCCGTCAGCGATTGTAAGACTGCCATTGTGCAGGAGGTAGGTACATGGATGGGGATAGAATGGGAATGGAACTTACGCTGGAGGAGGGAGCTATTCACGTACGAAATGGAAGAGATGCAAAATATGATGGAGCTGATTGATAGCAGCGATTGCCGGATGAGTACTGGTGAGGACTATCTGACCTGGGCTGCTGGTAAGCAAGGTAAGTACTCTACTGGTGAGTTCTATTTGCACGTAATGCGGAAGGAACACGGTACTACAGTATCTTGGCATAAAACGTTTTGGAGTAGAGCAGCTCCCCCACGTATAGAACTGCTGACATGGTTTCTGCTGCAAAACAGATTAGCGACAAGAGAGAGACTTTTTGGTCTGAATCTTGTCACCATATCTGATATGAGATGTGCCATTTGTAAATCCGCTGTTGAAAGTGCTAAACATCTGTTTCTTGAGTGCCCAGTTGTGCTGCAGTTCTGGGCCAAAGTACTACAGTGGTGGGGTGTAGGGACAGTTGCGATGAGTGTTGCAGTAGAAGATTGTTTAATGAACTGGTGCAGCCACGCCCCAAATTCCAGATCAAGAGTGTACTGGCAATCAACGTTTATGTTCGGTGTATATGCAATATGGCAGGCCCGGAACAGAATCATCTTCCAAAATGCAGTAATTGACTGGGAAGAGGTGTTACTGTCCACGAAGATCCAAATCATTGATTGGGGAAAGAAAGGAAGCCGGGTACAGAATGCGGTGAACTGCTGGTTATACTGATAACCTGAAAGAGTACCTGTAGCCTTGCTGCCTCTGATATATGGTCTGTATACTGGGGGAAACTTTCACCAGCAGTGAAACAATTATTATCCTCACCACAGCCCACATGCCTGCTACTGCTCTCCCTAAAAAGCTGCTCAGAATCGGCTCATTCTATTATAATAAACATCTAAACTCATTCCTCATCCAAGCATCTTGAGCTACTGATGCGGTTGCTGGGACAGGAAGTACAATCACCAACAACCTTCCACCCCAAATGCTCATAATGCTCATTCTCAAATCAACCTATGGAATCAGTCTGGGATGCTGCTAATTGTTCGGCGTAATGGCTCTTAATGCTACAGACAACATACAGGAGTCCATCACCAATTAACGTTGGCATGCTTAGTAATAGTGCAATTTATTTAATCAGTTTGGGATGAGTATTAGTGGATCTGTTAGAATTAACAGAGTTTTTTTTTCCAGGAGTAGGAGAGTAACAATATCAAGGGACGGTTTTCTGTTTCATTTCTTTTTGTTCTGCTGGCTAAGTGTTCACTTAGCTGAAAAACCGTTGCTGGTTATTCTTGTAATGCTACTAATGTAGCCCACTGATCAAAAAAGAAAAAAGTCCTTTTTTAATATAAATTTTATTGACCGTTATTTATTAACATACTTGCTTTGCTATATATAGATACTAATTCTTTGTTTGTCAATAAAAACAGTACAGTGTATTATGGTGAGTACATGTGCTCTGGTCCAGGAGCTAACAGGTCCAAAAGGGTGGCATGGTCTCAGAGCCTTAGCAACCAGCAAGCATCACCGTTTATGAGCACTAGTGTAATTCAAGGAAATCGGTGGATCAGATCTTAAAAATCACCAACTAGCACCATAATACCATATATAAGCACGAAAATATAATTCTGTATGAATGAATTATCCAGTTATACAAGTTGTAGATTTACCATTTAATTTCATTCATTGTACATACTTGATTTTAGTTAAATAGATTTATTATATGTAAGAACCTCATTATTAATCGATCAAGATTCATTTAAATCTTACTTTTATGTTATTGTCTCTGTTTTTCTTTATTTATATAATGAGATATGAAGCATTGTATGTGTAGAAACAACAAAAAGATTGACAGCAAAGTGAGCCGCTTCTGTATTGATGTATTACGTTTCGATCTAGAACAAAACTGTTCTGTTATACAATATATATGACCTAATAACAAGGTCAAAACGACACATATCAAATTGAAAAGAAAACTTAAAATGACTAAAGCTACTGAGTACATCGTGCTATGATTGCGTCCGGCTAACCATCCTGATGGCTGTCCGGGAGATTTCCGGGTGACCGTCATCCGGACGCTCCAACAGGACAGAAATATAATAACATTTAAAGTATTGGTATGAAAACATCACAAATCCAACACCCCCTTAAGACATAGGTGAGCTTGCTCAGTAAGTCTAAAAGTAGAACCATTTTCCATGCCGTGCTGTTGCAACTAGCCTTTGTACTGCTACCTGGAAGAACCTTGGTCATCATATCCGCTAATTGGGTAGATGTAGAAGTGTAGTTGAGATCCCTCTTGAATCTTCTCACGAACAAAATAACAATCAAGCTCGATATGCTTAGTTCTCTCATGAAAAACAGGTTACAGGCAATATAGATACCTGACTGATTTTCACTCTTAAAACAGCTATTGGTGTAACATCATCAGCCTCAAGATCGTGCAATAACTGACTTAGCCTTGCGAGTTCTGCAGTAACCCGGCACAAGGAACGATTGGAATAGCAACAGATCTGGCATTCTGACACTAATGTTATTCCACGAGATATAAAATTTGTGTTGAGATAATAAAACATCATGTTCAGTAAGAACAAACTCAATACCAAGGAAATAGCGTAACTGCCCTAAATCCTTGATCTTGAAATTATTATCCGTCGCACGTTAGATCAAATTAACATCTCACTGATGAGTTTCGATGACAAGCATGTCATCAACATATATAGCAATGTACACAAAGTGAGTTCCAACCTTTATGAAAAACAATGAGTAGTAATTCTTTGATTGAATAAAACCCATGGTCCTGAAAAATGTACAAGTTTGGAGAACCACTAACGCGAAGCTTGTTTAAGGCCATACAAGGATTTCTTTAATAAGCAGGCTTTGTTCTTCTCGGTGACATCTTAACCAGGTGGGACTTTCATATAGACTTCTTCATCTAAGTCTCAATGCAAAAAGACATTATTGACATCCAACTGGTTGACAATCCTGCCTTTATTAAGAGCTCAAATCATAGTAATCTTGACAATAGGAGAAAAGGTTTCATGGTAGTCAAACCATGACGCTGAGTAAAACCATTTGCTACAAGTTGAGCTTTATACCGTTCCAGAGTATATTTTAGTTTCACCTTATACACCCACTTACAACCTACCAGAATTTTTTCCTTTTGGTAAATCAACGATCTCCTAGGTTCTATGTGCTTCCAGAGCACACACATTTCATTCTGCATGGCATCCTTCCAGTGATCATGAAGGATAGCCTCGTTATAATGACTAGGCTCTTCAGTAACAAGCAAACAGTGATGTATTTGGTTAGATTGCACCACGGCTACACTCGCACATTGATGGGGAGTAGTATCTGGTAAGCTCTCACAATTTGCAAGAACATTAATATTTCTTCTTCTATAAATCCGGTCATCCAGATATCTCCTGGAAAACTGTATTACAGACATAATCATCAAGATAACGAGGTCTTTGAGTATCCCTGGTAGAACGTCGAACCTCACCTTCATACTGGACAACATCAACTTCTGGGATTGACTGTTCTACATTAATAAGCTGATCAAGAATACAGGTTTGTATGTCGACTGGTTCGGATGTTACAATGTGATATGAATGATTATCTACGCGAGAAGGCGGATGCAAAGCAACATCATCTGAATCTCACCACAAAATAGGAAGATTTTCAACTTGACCAAAAAACCCATTATCCATAACCTGTTCAGACGTAACATTCTTGAAGGGAAATGTCTAAGGATGAAACTTAACATCCCTGCAAACATCCACCCTACTTGTGGTAGAACTTAACATTTTGTGTCACTTTTTTCTAGGATCTTCCCCCAGATAAACACATGCTTCTGCTTGAGGACTAAACTTGCCGTCCTTTGGTCCAAGTACAGTTACATAACAAAGACATCCAAAAGGTCTTATGTTATCATAGTAACCTTCTTCCCATAAAGACATTCAAAAGGTGTCATACCATTTAAGGCTTTCATGAGAAGACGATTAATTAGGAATGTTACGTGAAGAATGCATTCTCCCCAATACAATAGAGGAACCTTGGATTGATCATGAAAGTATAAAGCTCTAGCTGTTTCCAAGAGATACATATGCTTACGTTCGACCACCACGTTCTGCTGAGGGGTATAAGCACAAGTAGTTTGATAAACAATTCCTTCTTTACTATAGAACCGTTAACCTTCATTGGAACTACCCAACTCATATGCGTTGTCACATATGACAACCTTGCCTCTAGAATCAAACTGTCTCTCTACCATCCGTATAAAGTGAACATTGGCTTGCTAGGCCGCACCTTTATGTGACAATATATATTTGTACCCATGTCTTGTAAGTATTATTATCAACAAAAAAATATTTATACTTGTTATACGTTTCAGATCAAAAACAACCCTAAATGTCAACATGTATCATCTCAAATGGTCGCACAGCTTAGATTTCACAATGTGAAAGGATGTCACTGAGCTTGTCCTTTACAACAAACATCACAAGCAAATTATTTCAAAAATAACTTGCCTCTTTATTAGACCCATGTCAACAAGTTTGTCAACAAGTTTGTCAAAAAGTACATGTCCTAGCTTAACATGTATTTCAAAAGCTGATAAACTTCTAAAAGAAGCAAAATTTAATTTTCTACAATCTGCTACACTTCTCTTCTGAATCATTCTACCGGCCAGCTCTCGAAACGATTGACATCCAGAAAATATAGGCCGCCATGCTCTTCTCCCAGTTTCTCTGTAACACCCCAACCGCTAATCCTTCCATTATCCTCTAATCCTTCTCATAATTACCTTACTCGCAGCGGAATACTTACCTACTCCCGGCGGGTGATACAATACCGTTAACCATCCAAGGTTAACAAGGCTACTACTACTTACCGTATCGGTCTGACGATTAGAATGAATACATACATACTACTTACTTTACAATACCAAATACTTACTTACATTTGATTACCGAGTGTCTAAAGTATACGAATTACATTCCAAGATTACTTCCCAAAAATGAAGAGTTTATACAACTACTCCTTTCTATCTAACCAAGAATTCAATATCCAAAAAGGTGTACCACATGGTACACCGGCTACGCAAAAGGGGCCTTAGCCGTGTACAACTCGGTACACCATCACAATCCTACTAACTACATCAAAAGAATTGCATCCAGTCCTTACTCTACCGTCACGCCTCGCGGGTACCTGTGGAGTAAAAACATTCCCCCTAGGGGGTCAGCTTACGCTGCATATGATAACCGCATACCCCGCGTACTAGCGAGGGTACGCCAACTATTTGGTCGAGTACATGCGGTTCGTTTCATTCATACATACATACATGCTTTATACAATACAATACATTACATTCATTTACCAAGCATACATACATGAAATACATACAAGGAATACAATGCAAGTCATTCATTCATACTTACCATACTCACCGCATCACGGAGATACAATTCTCCAATACATACAAAGGTCTTGTTAGCCTTATTCCACACCCGGGTTAATCGGGTGTTCAATACTTTTACTCCGGTCAATGACTTACAATAGTCAAGACCAATACAATACAATACTTCTTACATACTTTACTTCTAGTTAAGTCGGTATGACCTCCGGGCAGGGATTACTACATCCCACCACCGGGCTTTAGGGTGGCTCACTAATCCAGGATGCTACCCATTCAAGGGATTTGGTCCATGAAAAAGATTACAGCCAGGATTCGGTTCCAACCTCTTGTGGTTCCTTATCCTCACGCGTGGCCGAAACTATATCGGGCTTCTACTCATTCCATCTTACTCAATACTCATGTTAGGAGTTAGGTTGTTAGGAATTAGTAGAAGTCCATACTTACTTCCATACATACATACATACACAAGTACTCATACTTACACATACACTTCATTTCCATTCATACATTTCATGAATTATACAAACTAAATGTTCAAGAGCATAAGCAGGAACAATATAGTTCAAACACATATAAGTGCAATATAAATCCGATTCGTGCATTTATCTTGTTGGTGATCACATAAGCACACAAATCGGGGTAACCAAGTTAGGATACAGGGCATGAGGAAATCATACCGTTCACCGTCGAATACGTTCTACCGGTTCCTTTGGAGATCAACTATTTGATTCCTATACATACATGAAGTAGTATGATCAATGATCTATTATTGATCTAATTTACTCCCTCATTGATACTTTCAATGTACACTTACTACTTCTTTACATTCATACTTGGTTATAAAACCATTCTTTTCTTTACTACCTCATAAACTTGTTTTCTTACAACTTACTTACTTCCTTACCATTATTACTTCATCAATGGTGTATTACTACATATATATGCATATAGGTATATAGGCATATATATATGTATATATGATTACTATAGTCATATAATTAAAACATTTTTTTTTGTAAGTGTTTGGGCCGTCCGACCCACCGTCCGACCCAACCCTGGGTCGAACCATTCCAGTAGGCTATGTGATAGCGTGTCCCATAAGAAAACAACCCTGGGTCGGACCATTACCATGACTTAGTACCTCAAATAACCATAAGAAAACCATCGAAAGATCTCTTATACAGAAAGTGAAGAATCCTACTGAGCGTGAGACTAGAACAGACAGAATACGATGATGATAAACGAACTCTGTAACTCAGATTATCACTCAGAACACGTATCAAACTCGATACAAGATTGGCACGTAGTATGTTCACCACACTACCTATACACGAGATCTAAACTCTCAACACGTTAAGAGAACAATCCTCTCTTAACACCTCACACAGAAAATATGCTTCTCAGTACGAATTATGTTTCAGTACTATACTAATCTTTCTCCTGTAAACATCTCTCACTCGAGACTTATGCGGCGCTTTTTCTTTTGTTTTCACCTCCCTCTCTAATGCTTTCTTCCCCGTCAAAACCCTCCCTTAACCCTAGAGTTACAAACCCATATATAGATGCCGAACCCATTAATTACAACTCATAAATCATAGATATTATTTATCTTTTATAGATAGATAAAAAGCCGTTTAAGATATTCTTCTTGCTTAGATTATTTCCTCGGTTATGGACTGGCGCGTGGATTTCTTTATTTCTTCTTCACGCTCATCAGTCTGAAGCTGAGTTTGCCGATCAAAATACATCAACAATTTCCCCCTTTTTGATGCGGCAAACTGTTGAAGTCTTGAACCTCTTGCATTAATTCCCCCTGAATCTTGTAATGCCATAGCTTCGCAAGAAAGTCCCATCTAGTGTTGGTATTCCCCCTTAATCTCACATCTTTTTCTGCTTGCCCTGTACTTAGTGTAAAACTCACAACCTTTTGTGCATTAAATGTGATATGACAGCAAGCAAAAGAATAAAGAGACAAATAACCGAACATAATCTCTACATATGTGATTCGCATCATAAACCCACTTGTACCAAGTATCAACAGACAGAGTAATGGAGATTCAGTTCGAGAATTTTTAAAACAAATATACTAGCCGTAAGCACAACACAAGTATAAACCTACACCACTGTTTGTGCATAAACCCCTTTGTTAAAGACTTCCTAATACACTTCCCCCTTTTGCCACATCAAAAAGAGACAAAAGATAGCAGATATTGTAATGAGCAGGAAGGGGAGGGGTAGGATGCAATCCAACTGAAAAAATACTAAAATTTATCAGATTGTTCAGATGTTGAGTCATCCGCCGACATCAAGAAATTAAGTTTGTCCTCCAGAATCTGCATCCGGTCCAGTAAGCGCTTCTCCATTGCCATCATTGAGTCGAGGACTGACTGGATCAGAGAGGCGGTGGAGGGAAGTGCATGGCCAGTCTTCTCCTCATGTTGCCCTGTTTGTTTGAATTGCCAGCCTGACGATGTCAATTCCAAGCCCATCTTGGAGAGTGTTGCGACAGCTAGATAGTTAGTGGGTTGAGCAGTGAAGAAGTAAGCATCATCTTTAACAAGATTGAAATGACGAAGAACCTTTGTAAGCCAGAAGGGGTAAGGAATGGAGGGCTTGGAGCTATTCACAATTAACCGCAAGTGAGATATGATGAATCTTGGCAAGGAGAGGTGAATCTTTTTATCTAAGCACCACATCAATCCTAAATCCACGGGTGTGACCTTATCACGCATATCAGAGCGTGGGAGTAATGTCTGATAAGCAAGCAAATGGAGTAACCTTGGTAATACATCTAGGTCTCTCTGTGGATAGTGCTTCAGTCTAGAACTAGCACGAGTCAGGCCAAAGTGTTGCACAACGTCTGAGTGTGGTGCGACATCCACCTTCTGAGTATTAAACTCAGCTAAACCATCCAGAGGGACATCAAGAATCATAGCAAGCCATGCAGGAGAGATTATCATTTTTATTCCAGCCACCTCAGTCTTAAACTCGTATGGTGAAACGAATTCTAAATTTACAACAAACGGAAAGAGTAACTCTGGGTAGTAGGTGGTTTCAGAATTAAATAATTTGTCCCAACCTTGAAATTTAACAATTTCCTCCAACGATTCCAGCGAGTTCTTGCCTAACCAATCGCAATCAACCAATTTTCCAGGAAGAATATCGGATTCAAGCATCGAACGATTAAAAATGGGTTTCTGTGGAAAGGTACGACCTGGGTTTTGCGTCCGTTCTTGATGAAACTCCTTGACCTTGGATGCAAAAGGACGACGTGGCACAGACTTCAGCCTCTTCGACGATCGCTGTTGAACTACTGGAGAATCACCCTCCTTGCGCTTTGGGTTCACCGAGGAAGCATCGTCGACTCCCGGAGCGGCTTTCTTTGCAGGTGTGCGCAACCGACGACGTGTTTTAGCCAGAGGAATGTCGTCCTCAGTAGGAACAGCAGAGGAATCTTCATCGCTGACAATAGTGGTTTCTTTTGGAGTTGGAGATTTTGCGTCGGGTGAGGGTTTTGAGATGGAATCGGGGACGATTGTTTGTTGGCTATAATGCTCCGGTTTTTCAGTAGCAAGAGGAACAGCATTCTCATAAATGAGTTGTTCGAAAGAATCCATGGCTGAAGGAAGAAGGAAGGCGGAAAAATTTTCAAGAACGAAGCTCGAGAAGAGCAAGAGTTGGCACTGTTTAAGAGACTTCGGGAGGTGTAACCAAGTGAGTAAGCAGTAGATGTTTTAAGTATGCTGAGAATGGGAGAGAAAAAGAATAACATTTGTGTGGGGTTTTTTTATTCAAAAATTAAAGCTAAACTCCTCCGTTTGAAAATAAACACAGTTGAGAGATCTAGACTGAGTCTTTCAGAATAAAACCTTTAGAAGATTAGGAAGATGAGCACATTTATCTACAAAGATATCACCCAGCATACATTAGGAAATAATGACTCCAGTCTCCTGATATTATTAAATTTCCTTCAGTGAACATCCCACAAGCAGGGCATGTGGATAATTTGAGTGAATAAGCCTGTGCATAATCATAACTTCCTTTGAAACTACAAGAGGTGAGAAGTATAATCATATTCCATTATACCTTTCATCACCACAGACTCATACTCACAGCTGTGAAAGACATTATGTGTGTTATTTAGTAAACAACACCTTGACTTTTTCTCTCCATCCAAAATGTAGCGAATTTGGGTCAACTTGTCCAGAGTAATTACCCTTAGAAAGTTAGATGATGAAGCATCCTTGAAGACTTAATTATCGAATGAAAGAGGCCAAATACGTGTTGTTTGTGCTGTGAGCAGAGGAATCTCTTGCCTTGTTTGTTCCATTGATTATAAAGCCACTGTGATGTTATAGCATTTAGTTTTAGTGCATACCCCAACATGATGCTTGTGAGACACATTCAGGAGATTTATACGAAAGAGGAGAAAAGATGCATACATCCAATTAATGTATATTCGGAAGACATGCTGAAGTAAATAACATACTCATCTTAATAACCTTCATAACGTTGTATCCATAAAAGACTTGGTATAGAATACTATCATCCATGAGTAACAATCAGAGATGTTTAGAGTAAAAAAAAATAAAACAAACCCACAACCGAACAAAATAAAAGAAAATTAACAAAAACAAAACATCTGATCTATCTCTCACTTGGGTATCTACCATGCCAATCTCAAACGAAGTCACTCAAAAGTCTCTCTTGGTAAGGGCTTGGTGAATATATCGGCCAACTGTTTTTCTGTGGGACAATGAACGAGAATAACATGGCCATGTTCAACGTGATCACGAATAAAATGATGACGGATGTCAATGTGTTTGGAACGTGAGTGATGAACCGGATTTTGGTTAGCTCAATTGCACTGGTATTGTCGCAATAGATAGGGATAGGAATGAAGAAAAGACCATAATCCTCAAGCTGCTGATGAAGCCATAAGATCTGGGCACAACACGCCGCCGCAGCCACATACTCAGCTTCAGTCGTAGACAGAGCAACCGAAGCTTGTTTCCTAGAAGACCAAGCAATGAGATTAGAACCCAAAAATTGAGCTGTGCCGTGGTACTCTTCCTATCAGTAAGAGAGCCACCAAAATCTGCATCAGTATATCCAGAGAGTGTAGGCAACGAAGTAGCCGTGTATAGAAGTCCAAGAGTTGATGTCCCTTGTAAGTAGCGAAAAATGCGTTTGACCGCTTTGACATGAGGTGTTTTGGGATTAGATTGGAACCGAGCGCAAAAAACACACTTTGCATAATATCAGGGCCGACTCGCGGTAAGATAGAGAAGAGACCCTATCATCCCCTATAAATAGTAGGATCTGTAGATTGCAGTGGGGTGGGTTCCAGTCCCAGTCTGAGAGTGGTTGACATCGGAGTGAACATTGGTTTACTCATTGAACTTGTATTTCGCTAAAAGCTCCAACGTATATTTAGTTTGGCTGACAAAGGTGCCATCAGCTGTCTGTCGAATCTGCAAGCCAAGAAAATAAGTTAACTCACCCATGTTACTCATTTGGAACTCTTGAGTCATTACGGTCTCAAACTCCTTTGTTAGCTGAGGACTGGTGGATCCGAAGACAATGTCATCGACATATATCTGAACCAGAAGCTTATCCACCCCGCACTGTTTGATAAACAGTGTACGATCAACATGTCCACGTACAAACTGTTGACTAACAGGAAAGTGGTCAATCTTTCATACCACGCCCTTGGTGCTTGTTTAAGCCCATATAATGCCTTTTTCAAACCGATAGACATGAGTAGGATGGATAGGATCTTCAAACCCGGGGGTTGAGTAACATATACCTCTTCCTTGAGGTGTCCATTTAGGAAGGCACACTTAACGTCCATCTGGTAGAGTGTGAACCTATGTAAAGTGGCAAAGGCTATGAGCAATCTAATGCTTCCTTCACAGTTTTTGGCTCTATTGTTGATACAAATCCAAAGTAAGCACAATAGTTTTGTGCATTCGACCTGGTTTGTACCCCTGAGTTCAAGTCTGACAAAATATTGTTAATCTCTATACCCGGGGCGTTACGGGGTGTCAGACGACGCATGACTCTGGCTTCCTGGTTCACTACTGGTGGGATGATAGTATGCTCTGGTGGTGTGGCTTCTAAGATCGGAACCGATGAAGGAAGAACTTGAGTTCGTACCACTTCTACCTCTGAATCAGTTTCGGAATTATTTTCCATGAGTACATCATCGGCCTTACACTGAAAGAGATCTTTTATCTCCTGATGACTGACACGTCCTCCAAAGTTATTCTCGTCAAACGTAACATTTGCAGACTCTTCAACAACCAAGGTGCGTTTGTTAAAAACCCTATAAGCTTTACTGCTCATTGCATAGCCGAGAAATACTCCTTCATCACTTCTTTTATCAAACTTCCCAAGTTGAGTCTTTCCATGATTGAGGATATAACACGAGCACCCAAACACTCTGAATGTGATATAGATGGTTTGCGCCCTTTGTACAGTTCATAGGGAGTCTTGACTAGAATTGGCCGAATCAAGGCTCGATTGAGAATATAACATGCCGTATTTATCGCCTCCCCCAAAAACTTGGTGCAAGCCCTACCCATTTAGCATCGTACGAGCCATTTCTTGGAGAGTCCTATTTTTACGTTCCACCACTCCATTTTGCTGAGGAGTTCTGGCTCGGAATAGGTATGTGTGATTCCGTTGTCAGTACAGAACTGGGACATCTTCTGGTTTATGAATTCCGTCCCCTGATCAGTCCTAATAGTCTTGACCTTATTCTCCGTTTGAGTCTGAATCTTAGCAAACAGACTAATAATCTCAGAATATGTATGATCCTTACTATGAAGTAGAACCACCCATGTGTACCTTGAGTAATCATCAACGACCACCAGTATATATCTCTTACCAGACCTGCTCTGAATCCTCATTGGTCCCATTAAATCCATATGAATCAACTCTAGAGTCTTGGTGCTATTGACCGCATGAGTCGAAGAGGTGCGAAACCCGTGTTTGTTTGTTCAGGGCACAATCAGCACAGATAACATCATGACTTATCCTTCTTTGTGGTAACCCATTGACTAACTCCTTTAGTCTCAATCTGTTAATCAACCTGTAATGAGCATGTCCTAACCTCCGATGCCACAAAACTTCTTCATCATCTTTAGCTGTAAGACAAGTTAAGTCTTCCTGGTCGTTCACATCTACCATGTAAAGATTTCCTACTCTACACCCTTGTAACAGTACCTCCTATGTAGCCTTGTTACGAATTTGAAATCCATTAGAATCAAAGATAACCTCCGAGGGACCTTTGTCGCACACCTGTGACACGCTTAACAGATCATGACTGAGACCTTCCACCAAACTGACTTGATCAATACAATTCTCTTTGCCAATCGACCCTACTCCTATTATTCTCCCTTTGCCATTGTTCCCAAATGTAACTTTTCCTCCTCGATGTTCTTCTAAGGAATTGAACTTCTTCCTATCTCCACTCATGTGTCGTGAGCACCCACTGTCCATCAGCCACCAGTTCTCACATAACGTGGTAGCCAGTGCCTAAACACACCCAATTACTGTTTAGCTTTAGGTACCCATACTAGCCTAGATCCTGTTTTACATCTAAACTGCGAATGATAGTTGTTATTACTAGCTCTAGACTGACGTGTATTGTCAACAAAAGATTTTCTATAGTATAAATCCCTACAAGAACCAACACTATGACCGGGTTTGTGGCAATATTGACACACAAAACTTGACTTAAGAGATCTTTCATAAAAGACTTTTTTTACTGGAGTATAAACAGGTGTAACACTCTTCTTCTTCCCGGTTAGCATCTGAGTTAAATCTGCTTTTCCAGTGTACCAAACGGGATTCCGTGGTGTTGCTAGTTCTTTTTCTCTCCTAACCTTGGACAAGTTATCCTCTAACATCTCATTTTGCTTTCTTAAGTTCTCATGCCTCTCTTGTAACGTTTCAAATTCAGATTGAACCCAAGCAGGTAAACAAGCAACTCTCTCTTTTATCGGTTTGACAAACTTAATAGTAGATTTTTCTTTATCCTGAGATTCATTAGCAGACTCTATAGGAATATCTAGGTTTGACAGTCTAGATTCAAGCAGTTTAATCTTAGCCACAGCAGTTGTTAACAAGCTAAACATTTCTTTCTTTGACAAGGTATTGAATGCACTTTCTATGAGTTCAGGACTTACCTCGTCTGCTTCTAGGATCTCTTGCCATCCATCTTTACGGCTTCTAGGAGTTCTATTGCCCATCCATCTTTAGCCATCAGCCATCATGCAGAAGTTCCTATCTGATTGTACGCTGACCCTTTCATCATCTTCAACCACCGCAGTCATGCATACTTGTGCTACCTCTTCTGTCTCTGAGTCTTCATCTGACTCTTCTTGTCCCCACGCTGCAGCTGCTGCCTCTGTGAATTTTTTGATTTTGTCACGAAATTCATCCTTTGTCTTTAACATACAGTCCTTCACCACGTGTCCAGGCTTGTTACCACCGGAAACAAATAATTTGTTCCTTCTTATACTTGAATCTGTCAGTTCTGGACCCAGACCCTCTTCTTCCGCCGAAGATCTTCCTAAATCCGTTAGCAATCATAGTATCTCTTCATCCTCGTTAGCATCATCATCTTCTTTATCGCTTGATATCTTCTTCGCCTTTAGTGCCAGATCCTTACTAACACCGAGTCCAACTAGTCCACCTTTCATCTTGCCTTCGTACACTGTTAGTTCAGACCCCAGTTCTTCAAAGGACAATTTTGATAGATCCTTCGTAGACTCTAAAACGGTGGTGTAGTTCCAACCACTCTTTGCACAAACTATCCAAAAACCTCTCGTTATTTGAGCATTATCCAGAGTTAACCGACCGTCTTAAGTTCACATAAAATTATCAATTTTTTTATTGCCTCCGTAATGTTTCTCCCTCTTCCATCTTAAAATTATCAAGCTGCCTCTTGAGTTGTTTTCCCTTTGCTTTCTTGACTGAATCTGTCCCCCGCGTAAGCCGTCTTAAGGAATTCCCAAACCTCTTTTGCGGTGCGCAAACCTAAAACTTTCTGTTGGTCCGAGTCTGACAGGGAAGACATTATAACTCTCCTTGCTTGTCGATTCTTACTTATCAATTTGTTATCATTCTCCCCCCAGCTAGACTTTGGCTTATCCTTGTAACTCCTTCTTCAACATATTTCGGTTTTAAGTCTCCTTCAGTCACCACATCCCAAAGTTGAAGATCAATTGAAATAAGTTGATCCTCCATCTGTTCACACCAGCTTGTATAGTTGAACTTGGTCAACTTAGGTGGCTTGACACTGTAGGTAATCATCTCGACCTACCCTGAGAGATTTTTTCTCTGAACTTAGGGTAACCTCGCTCTGATACCAATTGAAGAATCCTACTGAGCGTGAGACTAGAACAGACAGAATACGATGATGATAAACGAACTCTGTAACTCAGATTATCACTCAGAACACGTATCAAACTCGATACAAGATTGGCACGTAGTATGTTCACCACACTACCTATACACGAGATCTAAACTCTCAACACGTTAAGAGAACAATCCTCTCTTAACACCTCACACGGAAAATATGCTTCTCAGTACGAATTATGTTTCAGTACTATACTAATCTTTCTCCTGTAAACATCTCTCACTCGAGACTTATGCGGCGCTTTTTCTTTTGTTTTCACCTCCCTCTCTAATGCTTTCTTCCCCGTCAAAACCCTCCCTTAACCCTAGAGTTACAAACCCATATATAGATGCCGAACCCATTAATTACAACTCATAAATCATAGATATTATTTATCTTTTATAGATAGATAAAAAGCCGTTTAAGATATTCTTCTTGCTTAGATTATTTCCTCGGGTATGGACTGGCGCGTGGATTCTTTATTTCTTCTTCACGCTCATCAGTCTGAAGCTGAGTTTGCCGATCAAAATACATCAACAGAAAGTAATTCCCCAACAAATCACTTCAACTAAATAGCAGCGGAACAACAAAATCCAAAAGGCGTTACCGCCACACTCTAGCAAAGAGTGCTCAGGCTTTAAACTACAATTCAAATACCAAATCATTCCCAAAACTTGTAAAACATAGCAATTCCAAAACATAACTCAACTCGAAATTAGACGAAATAATTGTCTAGTTGTCCTAGGCTATGTGATAGCGTGTCCCAATCCCACATTCAGCCATGAGTACCTGCGATCATAAAACAACAATAGAAAACACGAGGGATCGCACAAATCAGCAAAACTGAGTAACATTGCCTCAACTTGTAAAATACATTTTGAAACTCATTTAACATTTGCAAAACCTTAACTCACACCACAACGACAACCAATTTCACCAACACCAAACCACCATTAGTAAAACATTTCGGGGGAGAACTTTCCAAGAATCAAATCAATGGCTTACACGGACGACCCCCAATCGGGTCGCAATAATAAGAATCCCACCTCACTCTACGTCCTTAAGTGTGCACACCCCCCAGAAGGTAACTTATGACCCTGTAACACCCCATCCAAAGCCTATCGTGGTTATCGCAATCTGAACACTTAATCGAAAACGTCGCAGCGGAAATAAACAACACCTGGACCTTGCCACGGTCTGATCGTTAGAATATACCGGCTTAATATATACAATACTTAACCAAAATACTTATCCAGCTCAAAACATTAACATCCACAATCCCACAACCAACCGAGTACTAGTATCTCAAACGTAATCTCAAACTTTCAACAGTTTAATATAAACAGTCGGGTGCACAGGCGCAACCCGGACTCAAAATAAAAGTCCCCACCTAAGTCTAACCGCTCCTACTCTCGTAGTGCGTCCTCATGGGCCTCTTACCTGCAAGTGTAAAAAAATAGCCCCCGAGGGGTCAGCACGAATGCTGGTACACCCTCTCATGGCCCCCAAGCTAACGGGGCTACGACGACTAATTGTCGATAGCATGGAAATTGATTACATACACAAACATAATATGAAGTGCAATAACAATAACCACAGATGAACATAAATAGTTCACAAGCAATGAACGGCTCAAGCGTTCTCTTAACAAGTGGGTTAGTAACCCCTCCTTAGTCCTCATTTCCTTAATCTTAGTTCCTTACCTTACCTTAATCTTAATCTCAATCTTAATCTTAATCTCAGAATACAAACCTTTCCTGGAAGGGATTGGTTGTAGCTTAATTCGAACCTGGGATTTAGGTGATCCCACCGCACCATCTTAATGCCACCTACTCTGGACGGGAGTCCAGCGTAGCTGAGCCGGCAACCGGCCCTAGGCTACAAGTCCGAAGACAAGTCCTTAAGCGGAGGCGGATCTGATTCAGATACCGTCCCCCTTTCTCACTTAGCATGCATGACCGGAGATCGGTCCCGGGTTTCCTCACTCAAGTTCCAGTTAGTAGACATCTTAAACACCATGTGCTAGTTAAGCCTCATCGGGCATTAACCAACAACCATCAAACTTAACTCTTATTCTTAAATCAGTAAGTACTAAACTTGGTTAGTAACCATCTAAGCCTCGCGGGTTAGTGTAAGGATAACACAAACACAACGAGAATAAATATAACCGGTTGCATGCTTTATCTTGTTTTAGTCATAGCAAAAAAAAAAAAAAACAGATAGCACACAAGCGAGGGACACCTCGTTAGCAAGCAGGTCACGAAAAGGATTGTACCGTTCACCGTCGATCGTTGTTTGTTTAACCTTCTTCGGGGTCCCAATTCACAAACCTAAAACATTCATTCATTTTTAGGTTATTAGTTATTTGCACCTTACTCAACTCACTTAGTCCCTAAGGACTTCCATTCAATAACCTCTCAAGTCTTTATCACTTAATCTTACAAACTTAACTTTAAACATTAAAACTTATACTTAATCTCAACTTAATTCCTCAAGTTCTTAGGGTCCCAATCATTACTACCCTACCAAGGGCATACCTCATTACCCATTACCATTTTTAGAAATTGAAATTTCTTTTTTTTTATTTTTAGGCTCGACCGGACTTACCGACCGGACTTGCCAAGTCCGGTCCATTCCAGTACCTTTTACCGTTAGAAAATTCACTCCGACCGGACTTACATGTCCGGTCCTATGTCCGGTCGATTCCAGAGACTTATAATCCGTACTAAATTCATGCCGACCGGACTTGACAAGTCCGGTCCCATGTCCGGTCCATTCCGGAAACATTTCCCTCTCACAAAAAACGCCCCGGTCGATTCCAGAAACATTTTCCGGTAGTGTAACAGAGCCCGACCGACCTTGCAAGTCCGGTCCTAAGGCCGGTCAGCTCTAAAAACTTGTTTCTAAATTCCTTTTCAACTCCAAACTTCTCCTCATATATCTTAATATGTTATAACCTCATTTGGGCACCTCAAATACACCTTAAGCCTCCTTAAAATACCTTAAATCATCCACCAAGATTCACCTTAGTCATTGCATTTCCTTGTAATAAAGCTAACACTTGTAATGTTTTCCTCTAGGTTTCTAGTTGGTGGTTCATACCTAGTGTAACCACTATGCCAAATGTTTTCTTCACCACTATTACATCATCTCCCAAGCATCTCTCACTATCTAAACTCTTTTAGCATTCACTTAAAGTTCCTTAACAAGTTTAAACTTCCATCACCATCACATTATTTCCTTCCTAGTTGTGCACCAACATTTGCCTAAGTCCTAAATACCCAAATACATTCTTTTGATTTCCAAACATTCCATGGTGATACCTAAGTCATCATAAGTCATTAAAACATCTTAACTTCACCCTTTTACATCAAGACACCCATAGAACTCTCCTAGTACTTCTTAATCATTAAATCCCCTTAGGATATCTTAAACACTTATACTCTCCTTTAAATTTTGCCATAGGTTCTCTAGTATATAGTACTTCCTAACACATGGTTTTTCTTCATCAAACAACCAATACCACACAAATTCTCATCACAACACCTTAACACCCAATTTACACTAAAACTTCACCACATCATCATATAGTGCTTAAGCTTAAAATGCTTGGCACTTAGGCCCTTAAATAACAATAATCTTAACCACTGAATTTCCGCATATATATATGCCTTCAACCTGCGAATACACTCAACAAGGCTCCCATTGAAATAAAATGCTTCTTGTACTTCACCTTTATATTCTTAAACTATCTCTTTCTCATTTGCTCCTTAGTCACAAGTTCACAAGTATAGTCATTGTTTCTCCTAGGTTTTATAGCACCTTACCACTATAAACTCTACACTAAACTCATCACATACCCATATCTCATTCCCTTAAACAACAAGACAACTTAAGGTAAGTAATTTACCTTGTTTTCTCACAAGCTTAAAAGCTTTTCTCCTTAGGTTTTCTTTGTTCAATCTCGGTCACCAATGTGATTCTCCTTGCCAATGTTCTAACCAATATCCAATGACTCCAATGAGTACTAGATAACACATTAACCCTAAGGAACAAACCCTAGGTTTAAAAAATATGTTTTAAGGTATTAATGTGATTGTTTTACCTTGGTTTTCTCAAGACAACTTGGATGTGAAGCAAGAAGGACCTCCTCTCTCCTTTGAAGAGTAGAAACAAGCTAGAACAAGGCATAAACATGGAGTCCCATGAGTATATTTTCGGTCAAGTGAAGAAAATGGTGGAAACCTAGATTTTCTTACACTTTCTTTACCTTAAGAGAATGGAGATGCCAATGGAGTCTCCAAACTTGAATTTCCTCCTCTAATGGTGGTTTGACTTGGCACCAAAATGAAGCTCTTGAAGTTTTGAAAAGATAGAAAGGAGGAGCTTGAGCTAACTAAGAAGAATATGTATTTTGTTTTGGATTTGGAGCTTAAATGAGCAAGATGTGTGCAAGAGAAGGTGGAGCTTTCATGGAGGTTGAGTTCAACGTGATGGAGAAGGGAAAGAGAGCAGTTCAACCGTGGGAAAACAAAGGAGAATGAAGAAAGTGAGGAGAGAGAACTAATAAAGTGAAAGGAGTAGATCATTAGAGCTTAACTGCAAGTAATGTCTGCAGGCAAAATAATAAGAATATCCACGGGGTACATAGTACCAATAATTACACGGAGCGCCAATAAGGCACCAACAATATACACAGAGTACCAAGAGTACCAACAATCCAATAACCAATTCAAAGAAAGCCTCCCAAAACGTTATTCAAACCCTTTCGCATAACATCTTACCAGAATACACAGGGAAAAATTATTCCCAAACTTCACAATCTCAAAACCACAATAAATCCAACCATCGATAATCGCGAAACACAGAGGTAAAGAATGTTGAGCACAACATTTACCTGGATACACTCACCGCCACATAATCACTCAGCAAGATCAGCAGTAGCGTTCGTCAGGGAATTCGGTGTCTAGAATTGTAAGCAGAAACACAATCAGGAACTACTCAAATACCAAAGAATTAACTATCTAACCTTACCAGTGGATTCCCCTTACCCTTCTACCAGAACCGGCACCAGAGAAGCGGCCTAACAGCGACGGGGAAAACAAGAATGTGAATTTAAGAGGGGTTGGAAGCGTGAAGAAAGAGAGGAGCGTAGAGACGGCGTAATGAAGATGAAGAAGATCGTGGTAAAGATCGTGAAGTTAAATAGGGAATAAATAACATAATTAATTAGAAATAAATTAATATATATACATTTGATTTAAAAGGAGAGAGAATTGAGAAGTAGTTTGTAAAATAATTACCACAATAATAATAGTCTGAAAACTGAGTAATCAAATAACGTTAAAAATCATGGAGGATCTAGATTCAAGATTAGAGAGATAAATAAATATTATTTGTTTAAAGTAAAAATAGAAGAAGGACTAACTAATCGTTAGTAAAGAATGAGAAGAATTATCTAAATAAATATATAAAAGAATAAATACATAGTAGCTGACTAAATAAGTTAGGAAGAGGAAAATATTTTAGAAAGAAGTAAAATCAAATTTGTATTCTTAAACATAATAAAGTTGTTTGAGACGAACGTAAATATATATATGTATTTTGCTTCTCTGGGCCCTTAATAATTCTGTTAATAACATTCCCGACTATATGCTAATTTAATTCTATGCCAAAATTCACGGGTATTTCATTTTGTGTGTGTAAGAGAAGATGATGTGGAATTGTCTTATGTGAGGTGAGTTTGTCTTTTAATGTTTCTTTTGTGTTGAATTGTCTTTTAATGTTTAACATCTGATTTTATGTCCCCTTATACAGCTCCTACATGTCGTAACCAGCTGGAATAAATTGGAAGATGTTTCTCTTGTGTGAGAAGGAATGAGAGGAAGGGCATGGAAAGTCACTTTTGCTTTTTTTTTTCTCTTTGGGACATTCTTGTCTCTACTTGTATTTGTCTTATGCATTTGATTCCCTCTTTACCTACACTTGCAGCCGGCCACACATATTGGAGGGGGAACCATTTTGAATTGTATGACTTAATATTAAGACATTAAGGTTGTACACTAGTGACATTATTTAGGTGTTAGGTGGTAACATGTGTTATTCTTGTATTGAGGTGTGTATATAGGTGTTGTGTGTTTAATAATTTGTTTGACTACATAAAATGTTTTATATAGTCTAATGGGTAATATTTATGATATTTAATACATGTACTAATGTGTTACATGTGGTATTGATTTTAGGAGTTGATTTCTCCTTAAAGATGTAGCCTCTCTTTGATTAGAGATTTAATATATAGTTTGGTGTCCATTTGGACTATATGTTTATATACTAATGTTTATAATTAATATTACTCCTTAGGTGAATATTTGGTAATTATAACATTCATTTGATTTAGTTCCTTATTAATTAAGGTAATTAATGTTCGGGGTATTTCACAGAGTGATTATGTCTAACCCAATGAGTATAAGACTAGGTTGTAAATTCATCATTGAATTCTCAACAAAAGTTTTCAATTTTTGTATACTGTGCCTCAAAGCTTCCGCATCTATCATTTGTCTCAAAACGAGTCTGCATGTGAGTCTAACCTTTCAAACACACTTGATCAGCATTTTTGGTTCTATCAAGAGAAATCATTCCTTAAAACAAAAGCGTGGAAATAAAAAGAACTCTTTCTTTCATAAGCATTCTTTAGGATAAGATGGGATGGATATGTCATCAATAAAGATATATATACGTTGCTGCTCATGAAACATGATATATAGTCAACAACGAAATTCTTTCATATAATATTTATATATACAACCAATTAAATGGAGTAAAACTCCAACTAAAATAATATTTACAAATTAAGAGTAATATTGCTAAAATCAATGAACCACTTGCCTAATCATATTCACAGCAACATGAGATTGTGTTTAATTACTTCTAGCTATATACAGCTAGCTAGGTGGTACTAGCTTAATTTCTAAGATCTAATCCATCGGTTCCCTTGAATAACGTTGGTGGTCATGAATGGTGAGGCTTGTTGGCTTGTGAGAGTTTGTGACCATGTCACCCTTTTTGATCTGTTGGCTCCTGGACCAGAGCACATGTACTCACCATAATACACAGTACTGTTGTAATCAAAGAAGAGAAGATTATCACCAGTTATATATAATGAATTAATTAATAAACAATATAAAATTAGGTTTTGAAATATATAATTAATAAAATGAATGACATGAAATATGCATACCTTTGGTGTTGGGCTTATTCCAATCATCCCAACCTTGAGGCAGAACTGCACTGGACATGTAAGTGTATCCAAAGACAACCCTGGAATAAGGACCCCATGGCCTACCGAGGACACAACTCTTTACTCCTGTGATCTTACAACCTAGAAAGTAAAATCCACCATTATCATTTGGTGACTCTCTTTTTGTGCTGTGATGGCAGCGTCTCCTTGTGATAATGAGCGGATATGACATTTCTGGGAAGGGAAAATAAGAAATGAATTTATAAGAACAGGAGATGAATTAATTATAATATAAAAAGGTGATTAATTAATGATACTTATAATTTAATATATATGTACCTTGAAAATGGCAGCAGCAGTGCCAAAAATGAAGTCCACTTCACCTTCAATATAACAGTTGCTATAAAACTGTCTTCCCAGTTCGACCAACAGCGTATCCTGATAGGAAAGCATTTTGCAGGCGTAGAATGAAGCCATGTCACCTTTGACTCTCAATGCCACTGCTTTGTCACCTCTACCATGCGTATTCTGGAAAGTGATGTAACGGCCTACAAAGTTATCTGCGAGGACGGTGACAGTCGGGGATTTGTGGATATCGCCATGATCACTCCAAGTTATCACAGTTGTTTCAGCACTCTTCCCACTGAGAATGATATGAGGCTTATCCGCCGGAACAACCACTTTCTCCTTGTACGTCCCCGGCTTGACCAGAATCAGAACAGGATCCTTGTTACCGCTCGGGACAGAGTCAATGGCGGCTTGGATTGTCCTGTACTTTCCCGATGATTGGTCTACTGTGATCCTCCTCTTCCATGTCAGCCGCTCAGCAACGGAGGTGGGTAGAATTATGGAAGAGATGATCATGGTTATGAGCATTAGTAGTGTAATTCGGACGAAGGAGGATGAATTACAGATTGCCATTTCAACTTTTGATTGTGTTGTGAATACTAAGAGGGATCGAGTTGTTTGCTACTTGCTAGCAGAGGAATTAATGTGTGGAGTTTGATATGTATACGTGCAGTAATCAATGATATGATATTAATGGATGAACAAAGATATGAGGTGGGTGTGTATATATAATAAGCTTCAGACTGTAACGTTATTTTCAAGATTTCGGCGTAAAATTGGATGTGGCGGATAGAAAGAAAAACATGAGCAAGGCCAGTCACACGTTGCTCAGGTGGGAAGAAAGAAAAGCTGCGGTGCAGTGTCCTTGAACTTTTACGTACATTGCAAATCAGCAAATGCACGTTACTCGGAGCTGCCTAGCTAGTTAGATTTGCGATTCTATAATAATACTATGTGATGCTGGTATATTGAAGATATTAAAAAGAATTTTCAACTATATCCTTATAATAAAATGGCATACTATGACACCGTTCCATGCTTGTCTTGTACTCAAAAACATAATCCATGCATATTGTACTTCTTCTATGCCCATGAAAATGTGTTTTTCCTAGTTAGTTAAATTTTAAATTCATCATCATGTCATTTGGCGGCTAAAGAAGGATAAGAAGAGAGAGTTAACACTGAAACATATTATTCTAATTAACTCGCAGCTCAAATTTCAGCGCAGGATGATGTTACAATCATACGTTATTCAATGCATTAAAGTTGTCTTTCTTCATTTATATATTAAGACCTCTTTCAACGTTTTTGCCCTTATAACTACATCACTAAGCAATCATCGATCTGAAGTTCTTAACTATATATGGAAAAAAAAAATACACACTTCAGTGATATATATAGAATTATAAACAATATAAACATATTGTTTTTTTTTTTGAAACTTACCTTATCATATCATTAAGTTATAGAGATCATAATAGAGTACAAACGTCAAGAGAGGCACAAGACAAATGCCAATAGTGGTAACTATTTTGTGCAGCCTGGTCTTATTGGAATGTTACGTGAGTAGTTTGTGTGTTACAGTCTAGTTCTAATCCCATATTGGATGTCAGATTCTTCCGAAACATCAACCAACGGTAAGAAGTAAGACTAATAAAACTCCGACTCTCTACCCTAGGATACTAAAGGATGACAAAGACCAAAAGAGTCTCCAAAACCAAGATTATAGTAGACGATAGGTACGGCAAATCCAGAGACATTATTAGACATGCAAGAACATAGAGAATTGTTCCAAGGATATTATATCGATCCTTGGAACCCTCCCGTGCAAGCTCATTTATTCAGGCAGTCCCTAGGGCTTGGGGTTGCTGGTGTAGATATATGATCGGTCTGGGTGGAAGGAGCTGTCCCAGGAGGATCACCAGGCTCCATAATGTGAAAAAGCTCTAAAGTAAGCATTGGAGGAAATTGTTTGTTAGCTGTTTTACCCCACCTCACCAACGTCTTCGTCCCTCGGTCGACATCTTAGATCCATCTTCATTTGACTTACACCATCTAGATCTTGAGCAGATTCAGAGTTGCATGTCGATTTTTGATTTTCACATTTGAGATCTAGCCTTTTCTGATTTTACTTTTTGGTAATAAGAATGAACTATCATCCATCGTTGGTTGTCCCATTTTGCATGTATTATCTTTTGTCTCTAGAAATAATTTTTAAGTCTCTGAGCTTGACTTCATCCCTAAACTATCATCACTGGTCTCCTACTTGTTGGTCAGGGTTAGCCTCTCTCTTTGCACTCTACATAAATGGATGCATCAACTGCCAGCTGGATAGGTAATCATCCTTTGGGACGTGGTTGGCCTCAGTTGAATGCCCTTTCGGGCTTGTTTAGGAATCTCCAGTGATGACTACTAGGATTGATTATAAGTTCATGCTTGGACTCATGATGTTTAGTTGTGTTGATCTCTAGCTATTTGGTTAGTTTAAGTCTACCTAGTGGACTTTATACAATTATAAAAAATTCACCAGTCCCCTCTTCAGTTACTAGGCTTGTAATTCACCTCGTTTAATCAATATATAAATGCACTATTGAAAAGAAAAAGATCCGGACATGCCTTTCCCCTTGATGAACCAATAGCTGTTAGGATATTGAGTGGGTTTTAGTCTGGGCCGGGTTGGTCTCTGTTGAGTAGTGGGCCGTCACTAATATTAGCCCATCTATCTGTCTGTGTGTTTTAGGTTATAAGCTGCTACAGTGGCTAGCTTATGTGAAGGAGTGTAGTGCGAGTGTGAGCGTGTCGAGCCAAGCCTTCCGGCTAGGTCTTCTCCTCCTCTCGTTTCTTGACAATTCTAAGCCTTCCACGTTGTGTATGATTCAATGAATCTCTGTTTCGATCGAGATTTTATCATGGTATCAGAGCATGAAGGTCATCGGGCCTAGCTCTTTCATCGCCTCCTCGATTCATTTTTCTTGATTCTGTCGATTTCACCAAACCGCTCTCATCCCTCGTTTTTTTTCGATTTTCCGCTTCAACCCGCTCCTTGGTTTCCGCATAAGTGATGGCCGACGACGATGGTAAAAGCAAGAACTCTAATTCGGGGAAGGACGACACAGAGGCCAGCGGCAACAGCATCATTAAGGTTGGGGATGCGCTATATCTAGCAAGTTCCGAAAGTCCTGGGCAAGCGTTAGCCTTCAAGTACGATGGAGGTCCCGGTTTCACTCGATGGAAACACCAGGTCGAGATCGCCCTCGGGTCGAAGAACAAACTCGGTTTTGTTCATGGCACACTCAAGAAGCCCACCGATTGCGAAGTGAAAGCCGAGGCGTGGGCTCGTTGCGATAACATGGTGCGGTCGTGGCTCCTGATGAGCTTGGAGAAGTCCCCGGCTAATTCTGTGTTGTTTCGTTCCTCAGCGGCAAAATTTTGGGAGGATTTATGTGCGCGATATGGTCAAGCGGATGCGACTCAGATGTATGACCTTGAACGCCGCCTGGTAAACACCCTCCAAGGCAACGATACGATAGGAGAGTACTTCGCCAAGCTCAGAGGGATCTGGGATGAAATCGACACTGCTGCTTCCCTCCCAGTATGTTCCTGTGCCACAGACAAGGCATTCAAAGACTACATCAAGAACCAGCGATTAATTAAGTTCTTGATGGGTCTGAATGATAGATACGGGGCAGCCAGAGAAAATATTTTAATGATTTCTCCACTCCCAAGCATTGAACAAGCCTTCTCGCTCTTGATACAGCAAGAACGACAGAAAACCCTAACTTCGGCATCGACAACCGAGCCGGAACCACCAATGGCTTTCTCTGTGAATCAAAGTAAAAGAAATTTCGGGCGTGGTCAATCAGCTGGAGGGAAGCGACCAAATCTACAATGCTCATACTGCCACAAGCTGGGACATTCCGAAGAAAAATGCTTCCAGAAGCATGGCTTCCCGCCGGGATGGCGAACGGGTAAAGAAAGGAAGATTCAAGCCAACAATGTTAGTGATTCAAAGGAAGAAGGTCCCAAGGATCCTCTAGGAGGAACTCTCACTCCAGAGCAAGTTAATCAACTCCTTGCCTACATAAGCAAGTCTCAGATCAAGGATAAGGAGGCCCAAATTGCTGAATCCAACTGTGGATTCATCGGTAAGGATCTCTCCCATTTTACAGATAACAAAACTTGCAATACTTATAATAGCTTTAATGCCTCTGATAATGTTAGAAATAAGGAAACTCAGTGGATTATAGATAGTGGTGCCTCAGACCACATGTGCGGTGAGTTAGCCTTGTTTCATCAGGTTTCTTTTTCTGGAAAAAACCCATGTTGTAGGAATGCCAGATGGGCATCCTCAACCGGTTAAATTAATAGGAGATATTAGAGTCAATAATCTGATAGAACTTAAAGATGTCCTTTTTGTGCCTAGCTTTAAAATTGGGCTTATCTCTGTAAGTAAGCTGACTAGACAAATGAATGGTAGGCTGTATTTTAATCCTAGTTCCTGCATTTATCAGGGCTGTGATCACAAGAAGGAGGTAGAGATTGGGCAAATACAGAGAGGCCTATGTTCTTGATAAGGAATGTGATAAGGGAGAGCAAAGATGCCTTAGTACAGAAATAAGTAAGGGAAGTTTTCACTCCCCTAAACAGAATTGTAATAGTCCTTTAGGCATGTGGCATTGTAGGTTAGGGCATTTGCCCAAGGAAAGAATTTCCAAGTTAGGTCTGGTCAGAGAAAAACAATTAGTTGATTCTTTCCTTTGTGAACCATGTAATAGGGCTAAGAGCCACAGGCTAGCTTTTCCTTCCAGCTCTATAATAAAACTAAAGAAATTTTTGACATGATTCATATAGATCTCTGGGGTCCTTATAATATGAAAACTCATGATGGCTTTTCACATTTTTTAACTATAGTTGAGGACAAGAGTTGTGTGACTTGGACTCAACTATGCAGATATAAATCTGAAGCCTTAAGCCTCATCATTAGTTTCATAAACATGATAGAAAGACAGTTTAATAAAAGGATCAAATGTGTCAGATCTGATAATGCATTGGAGTTGGGAAGCTCTAGTGCTGGAATAGAGTTCTTTAGGCTGAAAGGAATAAAAATCAAACCACATGCTCATACACACCACAACAAAATGGTGTGGCTGAGAGAAAACATAGACACATTCTTGAAACAACTAGAGCTCTCATGTTCCATTCCTCTCTCCCTAAGGAATTTTGGGGGGAAAGTATCTTGACTGCCACTTACCTAATAAATAGAATGCCTTTAACTAGTATTAATAATAGGACTCCCTTTGAAATCATACATGGTGAAAAACCTGATTATTCTTTCCTTAAGGTTTTTGGCTGTCTCTGTTTTGCCCATGATAATAAACCTCAAAAGGATAAGTTTCAGTTCAAATCAGTGAAATGTGTCTTCTTGGGGTACGGACAGAATAAGAAAGGCTTTAAATTATATGACATTGATCACAATAGAATTATATACAGCAGAGATGTTGTATTTCATGAGGAAATCTTTCCTTACAGACAGAAACAAGATAATTTAATTGAAATTATTCCTGCTGGTTGCCCAAGGGATTCTATGTCTCTTGAAGATGATTTTTTGTTTGAGACTGACCATGTTAAGAGTAATGTGAGACAAGAAAGGCCCAATGTTCAAGATGAGACAGAAGTACAAGAAGAATCTAGAGAAGAAAGCAACAATCCTCAAGATAGCAGAAATGACATCCTGGAAGGTGTGGATAACATACCAGAGGAAACAGCAGGAGAAAGAACAGAAGCAGGACCCAGTGAAGGAGGACAAGAGTTAAGAAGGTCAGAGAGACTCAGAACACACCCAGATATCTGGAGGACTACATTGTGGGTTCATCAAACTCAAGAAAAGATAAGTTTCTTTCCAACTACACTTCTGATTGTTTCTCTGAGATTTTGCAAGATAGAATTGTGCATGCAAATTCTGTGAATATGTGCTTATCTGAATCTGAATCTGAAGTTTTTAATTTACATGATAATGGTAGCATAATTGAAAGTAGGAATCTGCCACAAACTGTTGGCATAATTCTGACTGATAAGCATAGTTTCTCTTGTGTTCACACTGAGTTAGATGCCATGACAGAACCCACTAGCTTTGAAGAAGCTGTTAGGGACCATAGGTGGAAAAGGGCCATGGCTGATGAGTTTCTTGCCCTTGAGAGGAATAACACCTGGACACTTGTCAGCTTACCAGAGGGGGTGAAGCCTGTTAAGTGTAAATGGGTATACAAAATTAAGTGCAAGGCAGATGGTAGTGTAGAGAGATTCAAAGCTAGACTTGTAGCTAAGGGGTACACACAGAGATACGGGATAGATTATCTAGAGACATTCTCCCCTGTGGTAAAATTCACCACCATCAAGGCTTTAGTTATTATAGCCACTAAGAGAAATTGGGTAATAAGTCAACTGGACATTAATAATGCCTTCCTCCATGGGGAATTAGAGGAGGAAGTATACATGGAAATGCCCCAAGGATACAAGGAGGAAGGATCGGGAAAGGTTTGTAAATTAAATAAGTCTCTTTATGGCCTCAAACAGGCTTCTAGACAGTGGCATCACAAACTCAGTGTGTTCCTTAAGTCCTTTGGTTTTATTCAGTCCTTAAATGATTATTCCCTGTTTGTTAAGGTTGAAAATAATCTTGCTTGTTATCTGGTTGTCTATGTAGATGATATATTGATTACTGGAAATGATCAAAACCTCATAAGTTCTGTTAAACAAGGTCTGAACAGAGAATTTAAAATAAAAGATTTGGGCAAGCTTAATTACTTTCTGGGCATGCAATTTTTACACACTATAGAGGGGGTAGTGTTGACACAGAGGAAGTATTGTGTTGATTTACTGAAGGAATTTGATTGTTCAAATGTAAGAGCTGCTGTAAGCCCTTTGGATTCTAGTTTAAAACTTAGGAAAGATGATGGTAAGCCTCTGGATGATCCCTTTCTGTACAGAAGACTGGTAGGCAAAATTTCCTATTTAGGGCATAGCAGACCTGATCTAAGTTTTAGTATTCAAGTTTTGAGTCAATTTCTGAGTAACCCCACTGTTGTTCATTATAAAGCAGCTATGCATGTCCTAAGTTATATTAAGGGAACCATAAATTATGGTCTGTTCTTTAATGCTAGGGATGATTTCAAACTCATTGCTTTCTGTGATTCTGATTGGGCAGGGTGTCCTAACACTAGACGGTCCATCAGTGGATATTTTATCCAGCTTGGAGGCAGTCCCTTGTCTTGGAAGTCCAAGAAACAGACGACCGTGGCTCTGTCCTCAGCAGAGGCGGAATACAGAGCTATGAGAAATGTCACAGCAGAACTCAGCTGGGTGACTAGAGTATTAGCAGAGCTTGGAGTCCAACAAATTCTTCCAGTCCCTGTGAAATCAGACAGCCAAGCAGCCATCTACATTGCAAGGAACCCAGTTCTGCATGAAAGGACCAAGCACATTGAGCTTGATGTTCATTTCGTCAGGCAGAAGTTACAAGAGGGCATGATGATCATTGAGTTGTCACCTCCAGGAATCAGGTAGCAGACGTTCTAACCAAGTTGTTGCCTGGAAGAGCTTACCCTTTACAGATGAAGAAGATGGGATTGAGGTTAGAAGAGGGTTAGTATGGTTGGTCTTGCTGTTGTAAGGTTTGTAACTTGGCAAAAACCATGAGGCTGTTCCCTCCTGGTTTTCGAGAGGGGGTGTTAGGATATTGAGTGGGTTTAGTCTGGGCCGGGTTGGTCTCTGTTGAGTAGTGGGCCATCACTAATATTAGCCCATCTATCTGTGTGTGTTTTAGGTTATAAGCTGCTACAGTGGCTAGCTTATGTGAAGGAGTGTAGTGCGAGTGTGAGCGTGTCGAGCCAAGCCTTCCGGCTAGGTCTTCTCCTTCCTCTCGTTTCTTGACAATTCTAAGCCTTCCACGTTGTGTATGATTCAATGAATCTCTGTTTCGATCGAGATTTTATCAATAGCTGGTTGAAATTTTTAAATTTATCTTATCATGTCAGGATTCGACTCAAAAGTATAACTCTATCAGTTTTGCGATATTATAAGATTTGGGGCAACATGGGAGTGTCCAACACTCGGATACCATTGTATGTGTGCTGGACATGTGTTAATTGTCTGTTACAGGGTAATCAATTGGAGCAAATTCGCGGACTGGTTTTAGGTTAACTACTTTGTAGTATGGTGATTAGTGGTTTGAGTGTCGTAATATCAGTAGTAAATAAGACACAAGGATTTATGTGGTTCGATCTTGAATGATCTGGTTCATGCGGAGTTGATGGTGATTTTTAGTAGAATTGGAAGAAGACGGATGAGGAGAGAGAGTGAATATTCTTGTGTGTGTAATAAATAAGACATTGATTTCTATCTATATGGAAGAAAACAGGTTCGCCACCTCATTCTCTTGGATCGTTCCCTGTCTTATGACCAGACTAATGATGCGGGCCATCACCACATGGGGTAGGGCTGGCATCATCTAGAATGGGCATGTCAAGAAGGAAGCTTCCTCACCTTGCTTGGTTTCCCCTTAGTCACAGGAAGGACACACACAATCTCGAGGTATTAATGATGTGCAGGGAGGTGTGCGAGTTGGTAACCATGAGTGTCTGAGTTGGTAATGACGGGTTAGCCGATGGGATTGATAGAACAGAATGTTAGAGCCTCACGTACTGAATCACAGGTGCTCCTATGTGGTGAGAGAACTTGGTCGAGGTTTCAGCTAGTGAAACCCGACTGTTTCTGACTTACTATTTGTTGTTGTCTAAAGACTCAACTTTCTTTCTTGGTTGACTCGCGCCGGTTTTGAGGTGTGGCGAGGCCAATGCTTAGTGAATAAATGAGCATGCTTAAAGGGTGTGTTTCATGTGCTTTATCAATGCTTATCATGTTCATTTATCAATTTAGCTCGTTTTTTGTAATTTTTTATGTTTTATTGGTGTTATTAAATATTTATTATTTAAACATAAGAAATATTCTATCTAGGAGAAAAATAGACAAAGATATCAACCCATGAGCGCAAACAGGTCCGAAATTAGAGCTAAAATGAAGAAGATCAGACGAAACAATGTTGTCAAGGCCGACCTTCCCATAAGACCAACACATTGGACCGACCCATTGGAACGGTTTGGTCCAAATCGTAGTCATGGATGGGATAGCGCTAGGAAGACATTTGATTTCCTTTAAAAAAAATTCTATCATCATGTTCGTACATTACAAACATCCTTCTTTGGCCTTGGACTCTCCATGGTGTCTTGGATCTTTTACTAACCTCATGTTAGTGGGTCTCACACCACCTATCCAAGCTCATGAACAACATTTCTGATTTAAGGCAGAAAGTACGACCCAGAGGACATTGATAAACCTTGGATTTGTGGGTTTGACCACCGTGTTTGATACACAGACGTGTTTTGTTGACCTAGAAAATACACAATCTTAGATTTATGATTTTTTGACAAACTTGAAGTTAACACATATAGTAAAAAAAGCTTTGGTCATTCAACAAGTTGTTTAATTTGCTTTGGTCAAGTCTTGTCCATCACCTTTAGCTTATGCTTGAGTGTGGTCTTGAGGTACTCCTTTTATATGTTAAGACTTTTCAAGATATTGGTTGATCGAGGGGTGCCGACTGAGTCTGTCTAAGGTGTTAGTCACAGATGGACTCACTTTGCATTGAAAATGTAAATGGGACACAAAAAATCAGTTTTCCATTGTTTTCACACATGTCCGAAAATCACCTCTCATGGAGCCTTGTTTTTATCCCTTGAACTAGCTTTTTTCTATTCTCAAAGGACTAGGGAGGTCCTCCTTGATTCATATCCAAGCCTATCTTAAGACTTCAAAGGTAAACATCATTTTCATACCTTAAAACACATTTTTGACCTAGGAATGATTCCTTTAGGTTGGTGTATCTTTAGCACTCATTAGAGTCATTGTATATTGATTAGAACATTGGAAAGAGAATTAAGTTGGTGGCCAAAATCAAACAAAGAAATCTAAGGAGAAAAGTGTGAGAAGCTTGGAAGAGAAACAAGGTAAATGTCTTACCTTAAGGTATTCTATTGTTTTAAGGAAGGGACTTAGATAAAGGGGTAAGTGTAGCTTAGAGTTTACATTAGGAAAGGGTTACAAAACCTAGGAGGAAGAACATGATTATATTTGAGAACTTGTGACTAAGGAGCAAATGGCAAAACGAGACAAGTAAACAATCACAAGGTGAATTACAAGAACACTATCATTGCAATGGGAGCATTGTTGTATGTTTTTGCAGGTCAATGGCTATTAATTGTGGGAAATTCAGTGGTTAAGTTTTATGTCATTTAAGGGCCTAAGAGCATGTCATTTAAGAGCCTAAGTGCTAAGTAACTTAAGTTTATGCACTATATTGTGATGTGGTGTAGTTTGGGTTGTTAATTTGTGTGTGATGGTTTGAGTGTTCATGGTTATTTAAGGGTAGAAAACCTAGGTGCTTGGGTGTAGTAATATACTAGGGAAGCCATGTCAAAATTTGGTGAAGAAACTAAGTGTTTAACATGTTCTTAGGAGATTTTATGACCATAGGCGTGTTAGCGAACCTTAAGGGTTGTTTTGGTGAAAATGCATAAACTAAGGTGTTGTTGGGTGTAGGATGACCTAGGGATGTCTAGGAGGAACTAGGGGTTACAATGGTTAATTTAAGGTACCAAAACCATGACAAGAGAAGTTTGGAGACTTGTGTATGGTTTGGAAGAAAAATGGGGGTTAATGACTTGTGAGAGTGTAAGTGTAAACTAGGATATGTGGCTTTAGGAATGTTTAGGAAATTTGATTAAGAATGATGGATTGTAAAAATGCTTGAGGAGAAGTTATATTGGTGAAAAAGGAACACTTTGGATAGTAGGAGTCTTAGTCAAACAATTTACAAGTTGGATGTGTAGGTGGTTAATGTTAAGTGTAGAAATTGGTGTTAGAATGTGATGAAATGGTCAATGGATTAAATGGAGGGTTTATCAATGACTTGATGGATAGTTTAAGAGGGTATTAAGTGCCTAAATGAGGTTAGAACCTATTAGGAAGCTTGGGAAGAACTTTGGAGCAAGTTAGACAATTTTTGGGAAGATTCTGCAGTGGACCGACCCTGTCTGGGTCGGTCAGACTGTATTTAACCAGCCGGAGTGTTTCTTGAATCGACCGATCCATAGGGTCTTGGGTCGGTCAGGTTGAGCTTGGGTTGGTCGAGGGAAATTTAGGAAACCGAAAGTTTCTGGAATGGACCGACCCAGGGGGTTGGGTCGGTCGGCCCTTACTTTTTTAAAAAAATTAAATTTTAAGAATGTTAAGTGGTATTAGTGGTATGCCCTTAAGAGGGTAATAATGATTAGATAACAAACAAGCATATAAGGACTTAAGTGATTAAGTAAGTAAATGGTTTTAAGTGTTTAAGGTTAAGTTTATATGAACTTAAGAGATGTTAGATGGGGATCATTAGGGGTTAAGTAAGTTAAGTAACATGGAAGAAATTAACAACCTAAATCGGATGAATGTTTTAGGACTTGAGAATTGGAATTCAGACGAGGATTAGACAACCGACACAAACGACGGTGAACGGTATGGTTTTTTTGTAACCTGCTTACTAACGAGGTGTCCCTCAGCTTGTGTGCTACTTGTTTACTTGCTATGACTAAGACAAGATAAAGCATGCAATCGGACTATTATCTTCTTGTGTGTTGCCTTGTACTAACACACTCGACTTTGAGATTCGTTACTAACAACACTTAGTAACATTGAACGAGATAAGAAATTCACTCCCATATTTGTTGGTTGGTTAATACCCGAGAAAGGTTTAACAACACTTCGTCTTTAAGACTTTCTAGTAACTGGAACTTGGGGGGAGTGAGGAATCCGGGACTGACTCCGGTCAAGCATGTTAAGGAAAAAGGGGGTCGGTATCTGAATCAGATCCGACTTCCGCTTGAGGACTTGTCTTCGGACTTGTTGTCTAGGGTCGAATGTCGACTCAGCTACCTTGGATTTCAGTCCAAGGTAGGAGGCAGATTAAGGTGGTGCGTAGGATCACCTAAATCCTAAATTTAAGATAAGCTGTTTAACCAATGGAGTTAATAGCTCGTTTGCTAGGTTACTTTTGACCCGACAAAAATAAACATTGAGATAATATACAACCATTTCTATTTAAAGAACGGTTTGTATACTGAAATTGAGATAAGGATTAAGATTGAGGTAAGATAAGAATGGTCTGAGATTTAGAGGAATCATAACTTGAGGAGTTAAATGATTAACTCACTTACTAAGAGAACGCTTTTAAGTCATTCATGTGTGTGAACTATGTTTTTCATATGTGGCTTGTTGTTTATTGCACTTCTTATTTATCTTTTGTATCTAATCAACTCCATGCTATCGAAAATTAGTCGTTGTAGCCCCGTTAGCTGGGGACTGGGGAATAAGAGAATCGTACCAGCAAAGGTGCTGACCCCCTCGGGGGCGATTGTTTACATTTTGCAGGTAAGCGCCCTATGAAGACCCATCTTGAGAGTAGGGGTGGTTAGACTTAGGCCGGGATTTATTTTGAGTACGGGTTGCGCCTGTGCACCCGTTGTTGATATTAGTACTTGTGAAGAATTATGATGGTTATTGAGAAACTTGGAAAACTCGGTTGGTATGTATTTTTGGTTAGCCGGTTGTAAGTATTAAAGTTCGGTTATTTTTGCGATTCAGACCGTAGCAAGGTCCTGGTGTAAGTTAATTTCCGCTGCGATGTTATATATGTGTTGTTAAGTTGGCGATAACCACGATTGGATTAAGACGGGGTGTTACAATTCGACTTTACTAACTTACTGTGAAAATTTGGAATCAAACCGAGCTTTTTTTGGCTTCTGAATTAACGTTTGTTTTCGCTTCTTCTCAGTGACTTGTTTGCTAAGTTTCTTGTTTAATTCGATTCAAATTGAAATATTATGATTACTAACACCTTGGAAATTTCTCAGGCTACACGCACATAACTTTTTAGCCGAAAAAACCACCGGGAAACACATGAAAGCCACCGTCTCTAGTCCGGCTCCGTGCCCTGGACGGCCGTCCGTCCTCGGACGGCCAGTCCGTGGCTACGGACAACCTTGGACGGTGGCGATAATTTTTTTTTTTTAGGTTTTAACATTCATGTCCGGGCCTACGGATAACTTGTCCGTGACCCCGGACGTTTTCAAAATTTGATTTCTTACAAATTTGATTTTTTTGCATAATTAGGTTAACAAGGGTCTGTGGCCTCGGACATTAGGTCTGCGATCACGGACGGAAACAAAATTCGACTTAATTCTGCCTCCGAAACCCTTGTTTAGGTAATTTCAATTTACACTTTAATATTTTGTCAAAAATGCTAAAAACACAAAAAAAAATGAGAAACTTGCGCACCTAGGTTAAATCGACTTATAATAAGCCGTTGGTAAACTAAGTAGAGGAAAAATGACCTAGGAGGGGTAATGAAAGTAATTGAACCCTAAATAAGTCGAATACCAAGCCCCCGAACCCGAACTCTCCTTTCCTAATTTAATCTAGGTTAAAATTAAGTGGCGACTCTAATTAGGTACACTGAGCTAACTTAGGACTTAGTAATTATCAATTTATGATATAGTTATTAAGCTTAGGTTATAAATGGACCTAGAACCCGACCAGATCCTAATCAACTCGAATCAACCTAGGATAGGGTTCAAAAATCGAAGCTCACACTTGCTTCTTCAAAACCCCCATGGACAAAACCAAGTGAGATAAATTACATAGGGGAAAAGAGTACAACGTGCTAGATAACTAATCTCCTTGTTCCATGTTTACAAGTAATTATAGAAATAGTAAATCGCGCTTCAAGCACCTAGCACTCATGAACCTTTCACTGGGTATGGGAAAACCATTCCACCAGCTTCTTAGCGAATTCCATACTCGCAGTGGCGGACCGATATTGAATCTGTGGAGGCACGTGACCCCACAGGTTTTTAAAAAATACTAATTATATGTCTCGATATATATAACAAAAATTAATAATAAATGTTAGATAACTAAATAGTCCAATCGAAATATGATCTTTTGACATTTAAAATGATGCATGTTCAAAATTGGATTGATTTTATCAGTTACTACAATTATTTGAAAGAGCATCCCCACCCATGAAATATATTAAAATGGGAGATGAACTGAGCTGGTGATAATCTAAACACTTATAGAATCAAATATATTATTAGTCTATTTACAATAATATTATTATGTATCATTTCAAATGACAAAGATTCATATAGAGCAACTGTAATTTATTACTAAATATCGTTTTAAAATTAAATTTTAACAATTATTTGAGAAATTGCTATTCGATAAAAATGCCCCCACAGCTTTTAAAGTCTAGGTCCGCCACTGCATACTCGAACCTTGGTCTCGTGAATGATATCTGTAGTAAAAAACTAATTACCTTGGAAGATTAGACTATTTCTGCGCACCAAATGTTTCACATCCCTTAGAAAAAAGTAGATCTCCACACTTGTCTAGCTTTCTTCCCTAACTGAATTACGAACTAGTCAAAAAGAATATCCACCAGTGATGTTGTAAAGACAAAATAATGTTCTACCACTCCTTTTGTGAGCCCAAACTTTAATCAAATCTTCGCAAAGAAGTATCACATGCTCAACTGTTTCCATCACTTGGTTGCAATAGGGGCAAAGGCTTTGGCAAGGTAATGATATCTCGCTCAAATAGAAGGTCACTGGTCTTTAGTTCTATTTATGTAACTCTCATTGAATTATCAATACAAGTTTTCTATTCTTGTGTTCCTTGTTCAAAGCTTTCCCATTTACATTTTCAATGCAAAGTGAGTCCATCTGTGACTAACACCTTAGACAGACTCAGTCGGCACACGCACTCGATCAACCAATATCTTGAAAAGTCTTAACATATAAAAGGAGTACCTCAAGACCACACTCAAGCATAAGCTAAAGGTGATGGACAAGACTTGACCAAAGCAAATTAAACAACTTGTTGAATGACCAAAGCTTTTTTTACTATATGTGTTAACTTCAAGTTTGTCAAAAAATCATAAAATCTAAGATTGTGTATTTTCTAGGTCAACAAAACACGTCTGTGTATCAAACACGGTGGTCAAACCCACAAATCCAAGGGTTTATCAATGTCCTCTGGGTCGTACTTTCTGCCTTAAATCAGAAATGTTGTTCATGAGCTTGGATAGGTGGTGTGAGACCCACTAACATGAGGTTAGTAAAAGCTCCAAGACACCATGGAGAGTCCAAGGCCAAAGAAGGATGTTTGTAATGTACGAACATGATGATAGAATTTTTTTCAAAGGAAATCAAATGTCTTCCTAGCGCTATCCCATCCATGACTACGATTTGGACCAAACCGTTCAATGGGTCGGTCCAATGTGTTGGTCTTATGGGAAGGTCGGCCTTGACAACATTGTTTCGTCTGATCTTCTTCATTTAGCTCTAATTTCGGACCTGTTTGCGCTCATGGGTTGATATCTTTGTCTATTTTTCTCCTAGATAGAATATTTCTTATGTTTAAATAATAAATATGTAATAACACCAATAAAACATAAAACTACAAAAAACGAGCTAAATTGATAAATGAACATGATAAGCATTGATAAAGCACATGAAACACACCCTTTAAGCATGCTCATTTATTCACTAAGCATTGGCCTCGCCACACCTCAAAACCGGCGCGAGTCAACCAAGAAAGAAAGTTGAGTCTTTAGACAACAACAAATAGTAAGTCAGAAAGAAACGGGTTTCACTAGCTGAACCTCGGCCAAGTTCTCTCACCACATAGGAGCACCTGTGATTCAGTACGTGAGGCTCTAACATTCTGTTCTATCAATCCCATCGGCTAACCCGTCATTACCAACTCAGACACTCATGGTTACCAACTCGCACACCTCCCTGCACATCATTAATACCTCGAGATTGTGTGTGTCCTTCCGTGACTAAGGGGAAACCAAGCAAGGTGAGGAAGCTTCCTTCTTGACATGCCCATTCTAGATGATGCCAGCCCTACCCCATGTGGTGATGGCCCGCATCATTAGTCTGGTCATAAGACAGGGAACGATCCAAGAGAATGAGGTGGCGAACCTGTTTTCTTCCATATAAATAGAAATCAATGTCTTATTTATTACACACACAAGAATATTCACTCTCTCTCCTCATCCGTCTTCTTCCAATTCTACTAAAAATCACCATCAACTCCGCATGAACCAGATCATTCAAGATCGAACCACATAAATCCTTGTGTCTTATTTACTACTGATATTACGACACTCAAACCACTAATCACCATACTACAAAGTAGTTAACCTAAAACCAGTCCGCGAATTTGCTCCAATTGATTACCCTGTAACAGACAATTAACACATGTCCAGCACACATACAATGGTATCCGAGTGTTGGACACTCCCATGTTGCCCCAAATCTTATAATATCGCAAAACTGATAGAGTTATACTTTTGAGTCGAATCCTGACATGATAAGATAAATTTAAAAAATTCAACCAGCTATTGGTTCATCAAGGGAAAAAGGCATGTCCGGATCTTTTTCTTTTTCAATAGTGCATTTATATATTGATTAAACGAGGTGAATTACAAGCCTAGTAACTGAAGAGGGGACTGGTGAATTTTTATAATTGTATAAAGTCCACTAGGTAGACTTAAACTAACCAAATAGCTAGAGATCAACACAACTAAACATCATGAGTCCAAGCATGAACTTATAATCAATCCTAGTAGTCATCACTGGAGATTCCTAAACAAGCCCAAAAGGGCATTCAACTGAGGCCAACCACGTCCCAAAGGATGATTACCTATCCAGCTGGCAGTTGATGCATCCATTTATGTAGAGTGCAAAGAGAGAGGCTAACCCTGACCAACAAGTAAGAGACAGTGATGATAGTTAGGATGAAGAAGTCAAGCTCAGAGACTTAAAAATTATTTCTAGAGACAAAAGATAATACATGCAAAATGGGACAACCAACGATGGATGATAGTTCATTCTTATTACCAAAAAGTAAAATCAGAAAGGCTAGATCTCAAATGTGAAAATCAAAAATCGACATGCAACTCTGAATCTGCTCAAGATCTAGATGTGTGTAAGTCAAATGAAGATGGATCTAAGATGTCGACCGAGGGACGAAGACGTTGGTGAGGTGGGGGGTAAAACAGCTAACAAACAATTTCCTCCAATGCTTACTTTAGAGCTTTTTCACATTATGGAGCTGGTGATCCTCCTGGGACAGCTCCTTCCACCCAGACCGATCATATATCTACACCAGCAACCCCAAGCCCTAGGACTGCCTGATAAATGAGCTTGCACGGGAGGGTTCCAAGGATCGATATAATATCCTTGGAACAATTCTCTATGTTCTTGCATGTCTAATAATGTCTCTGGATTTGCCGTACCTATCGTCTACTATAATCTTGGTTTTGGAGACTCTTTTGGTCTTTGTCATCCTTAGTATCCTAGGGTAGAGAGTCGGAGTTTTATTAGTCTTACTTCTTACCGTTGGTTGATGTTTCGGAAGAATCTGTCATCCAATATGGGATTAGAACTAGACTGTAAACACAAAACTACTCACGTAACATTCCAATAAGACCAGGTTGCACAAAATAGTTACCACTATTGGCATTTGTCTTGTGCCTCTCTTGACGTTTGTACTCTATTATGATCTCTATAACTTAATGATATGATAAGGTAAGTTTCAAAAAAAAAAACAATATGTATATTGTTTATAATTCTATATATATCACTGAAGTGTGTATTTTTTTTTTTCCATATATGGTTAAGAACTTCAGATCGATGATTGCTTAGTGATGTAGTTATAAGGGCAAAAACGTTGAAAGAGGTCTTAATATATAAATGAAGAAAGACAACTTTAATGCATTGAATAACGTATGATTGTAACATCATCCTGCGCTGAAATTTGAGCTGCGAGTTAATTAGAATAATATGTTTCAGTGTTAACTCTCTCTTCTTATCCTTCTTTAGCCGCCAAATGACATGATGATGAATTTAAAATTTAACTAACTAGGAAAAACACATTTTCATGGGCATAGAAGAAGTACAATATATGCATGGATTATGTTTTTGAGTACAAGACAAGCATGGAACGGTGTCATAGTATGCCATTTCTTATAAGGATATAGTTGAAAATTCTTTTTTAATATCTTCAATATACCAGCATCACATAGTATTATTATAGAATCGCAAATCTAACTAGCTAGGCAGCTCCGAGTAACGTGCATTGCTGATTTGCAATGTACGTAAAAGTTCAAGGACACTGCACCGCAGGTTCTTTCTTCCCACCTGAGCAACGTGTGACTGGCCTTGCTCATGTTTTCTTTCTATCCGCCACATCCAATTTACGCCGAAATCTTGATGGAACAGCTGAGTCAGGGGCATCAATCTTCTAGCCTCATCAGTGTATGCCACCCCTACCCCGTTCCACCCCTGCACCTGCTTCCATCCCACACCTGCTTCCACTCTGCACCTGCTTCTACCCTTGCACCTACTTCCACCCCTGTACCATCTCATGTTTCGGTTACTTACACTTACCGCACCTTCTGATCCATTCTCATATGACAAGCTTCAGGTATGCATGTGTGAATTTTAGTGCTTTTGTCGTTTTTATTTTTCCAATTAATCAAAAGCATGCATGTTGTAATGTATGAATCTAATTGTTTGTGTTCGTTTCTTTATTAGGGAACCGAAAAGTGGCGTCTTCTGCAGATCAATGAACATGGCACCTGTTGTCGTTGTAGTAATGCACAATTCTACAGACTGATTCGACGTCACTGGTTGTCATTTTAAGCGAGTTCCGGCCTGGTCGTCCGTGTGACGATCGACAGTGTCTGTCAAGGCTGTGATCAAATTCCCTACCGATAGAGTGGATTTGAGCACTGTCATTGAAGCACGTGGCTCACAAGTACCATGGCCTTGCCATCTGGTGGATTTATCTGATAGTACTGTAAGCAAACACTTATATAAATTTGTTTACTAATTACCATTTCATATAAATGGAGTTTTGGGAGAATAGTTTTTCTAACGTATATATGCTAACTTGTCATTTCTTAGACACCTGTTCCTATTGCTGGCAAAGGTAAGGCAGTTAGTGCGTCGAAAGGAAAGGGACCATCGGTCAGCAGGATGTCACTACATCAGTCCACTCGACGCGATTTCATTCTTATCCAAAATTTAGTGAAAACACTAGGAAAGCGTCAGCAGATCTTATATTCTTGATACTCGGGAAGGGTGATGATTTCATTGAGTTCATCCTTAGGGTTCCGACGTCTTTGTTCCCAGCGGAGAACCCAGGAGTTGCTGATCAGTATTAGCGATGTCAAGGAGCTGCTGCTTGGTGATATGCTGAACATCTCGGTGATTCAATCCTACTGCTTGTAAGTATCACATTTTTTCACTTTCAAAGTTAATAGTAAGGTTTTATGTATATATAATTTTAAGTTTTAATGCATTTGTCATCAAAGGCCTTTACTATCGAGGCTGGTGGGAAAGAAACTGGACAATATGATCACCTTCCTATGTCCACAATCATGTCTTCTGAGGAAGCTATGAGAGACGGTGTTGCGTCAGAGCCATATGCGCAATGGCATAATTGCGGCGGTAAAGAGGAATAGCAAATTTGTGCTCATACCATATCATCAGATATAAGCGTGCTTGACCACCTTATGCTTTTGTCTTGTTTATGTTAACTCATATATATATTTCGAAGCTGAAGTTGATTTGTTGTTGTTTGAAAGTTGTAGCACATTGGTTGTTGTTAGTGGTGTGTACTTTCTCATCATCCTGTATAGTGATTGACCCTATTTGGAATTAGGAGAAACATCTCCATTTCTGTTCTGCTGACAAAGTAAGTGAATTGTGCATATTTTCATTTCAAAAAAAAAATTTATACCTTTTTTAATGACTTGTCACTTAAATTAATGCTTGTTTTAATTAATTTCAGTGGTTTAGAGATGGTATGGTCAATGCCATCAGATGAATTTTCCTTTGGATATACAGTATATTAAAAGGTAAAAAACATTCTATTTACTCATATGCATATATACTTAAATATATTTTGTATATATTAGTGTGTATATATAATAATATAATTTTATTGAAAATAGTGTCCTAGGCAACCGGATAGCAGCAGTTGCGGTTTTTTGTGATGCGATACATGTTGGACATCGTGTCCCACATCGACAAAATCAGTAATGAATCTGGTTATGTGTTATAAGTTTTGTGTTTGAATTGGTAATTTAACTGTTTCTGCAAGGACTGAAAAGTTTAAATTGTGTGTACTTAATTGCTTTTTATAATTCTTGCGTGCAGCCTTATTCGGTTCTTTGAAAAACAAGGAGTACTTATTCAGCTGGTGATCTAGATTTTGTCAAGGAGCACATGTGCGCTTACTGGACGAAAGCAATACTGGAAGATGTCTGACTGATCAACCAATTTGCATCTACAAAAATGTAGTCTGTTGCATTATATATGTCAAGTACACGTTTCCTGCATTATCAAAGTTCTACAGATTGCTTTAATTACAACATAAGTACTTAGTAGCTTCCATCTGTGTTTGGATTTAACTGTAATTAAATTTTGTCTGCATGTGTTTATGGTACTAATACTGGCATTCTCTGTTAATACTGGCTGATTTGTTGCATGCAATTGGCCTGGAATGCTGTAAATTTAATTGGTAGAGATTTTAATTTCTTTTTTACAGTCATTGTGATGGCTTCTGCTGTGTTGAAAATGCAACATGCATTAATTGATTGTGATGTGATGATATCGATCTGTAGCATTTGTTGGAACAGAGATTTCTAAAAAAAAACAAAAAAATATATATAAAGAACGCTTATCCATATAAGCGTTCTTTTAAACTCTCCCGCCAACCATCATAAGAACGCTTATATGTGATAAGCGTTGTTTTTGACTGAGCATAAAGAACGCTTGTTAGGATAAGCGTTTTTTTAAGTTCCCATCGTTCTCGCATTATAAAGAACGCTTTGCAAATAAGCGTTCTTTAAAAGATAGTATAAGGAACGCATTGAAAGCGTCATTTAAAATGTTTTAGCATTTGCGTCGCTCGAATAACACCGCTAAATAAACGTTCTTAAATGCCAAATTTAAGCGTTGTTTTATTCTTTTTTTCCAGCAGTGAGAGATCACAAATTTCAGAGATACTTCGAAGACTATGTCCGAACTAGTAACTAAATTAACATTTCCAACCTTAAATAAAGAAGGGCTACCACCAGAGCCAATTTCTATTATTTCACCTTTAAAATTTTCTCCAAAGGTGATCTTTCCCCTTGATGGCCAAAGAGAGTTGTGGACTTTTCTAGATTTCCTGTCATGTGTCTTGAACAACCGTTGTCCAGGAAGTAAGAGTCATTGTCCCCAATCCTCTCTGCCTGCAAGAAATTCATTGGTTAGTTTTGGGAGCACACATGTACTTGGGTTCCCTCTTTGATGATGAAAAATTTTGAAGATCGTGAGATTTTGTAATTGCCAAAATACGAGATATATTAAAAGACTAATCACAACCTAGTTTTCTACAGGAGGAGTCTGTATGACTGTCATTACCATAGTATCCACAAATTTCATAGGAGGTAAACAAAATACTTATTTTGACAATTGAACATGTTTGTAAATTTCTTTTATTTTTTAAGACGAGAAAGATTATGGGTTTAGAAGCCATTTCAGCAAGACTGGCTCTGTCTTTACCTTTCAGCCATGATGAAAAGACATAGATTTGAGGGAGTCCTTCTTCGCCTATTTAAGGACAGAGGTGAGGATTTAACATCTTTTCTAGTTTGTTTTTGAGTGGCTTTTGCTTCAAGTAACTTATCTTTTTTGACCACTCAGGCATGTCAATAGCAGAAAGTTCACCGACAAACTAAATGCTAAAGGGATGGGGATGGGGAGGTGATTTGGTCTCTTTCTTATGGAATGTTTGGTTTAAGGATGCTTCATAAGAATCTAGGGTTTCAATGAGAACTTTGGAGTCATGTAACTCCTTTTGCAGGCTTTTGATAGTATGAGCAGATTCTTGAATCTTTAGTCGGTTTATGGAAATGCGACTTTTCAAAACATGAATTTTCTCATAAACTAAAGCAATACGTTCTTGTTCTTTAGTTAATCAACAATATGATAATTATAATCTATGATGTAAGTATAAATATCTAAAGATATAGCTGATATGTTAGACAAAGAGTGAGTCTCGCTTACCTCATTTTCCACCAATTGTCTGAGCATTATGAGATATTAAACAAATAATACTTGTGGTGCTTGTTTCTGGCTCTCGGAGTTAGAGTCACCCGATGATGCTTAGCTAACAAAGATGGTTGCAAGTTTTGACCACGATCATCTTTTTGCTTGAGAGAACAGTGATTCGTGAAGTTCCCTGGTTTCAAGCACCTGAAGCATACTCGCCTATTAGATGCCAAGTTTCCCTATAGTTACAATTTTGTGTCTCATATGTGGATCTATTGAATACTGGAAAATTTTGGCTGGTTTGTCTCTCATGGATTTTCAGAAACTTTTGATAAGCATGATCATATCTTCAAAAGTAGAGACTGATCCTTCCTTAATTATACCGTCTAGAAGAGGATCACAAAGTTGTTGAACATGATCCTAGACTACTGGTGGGGTTAGGCAGAAACTGTAAATGCATACACTTTTGACAAGCATGGACGGAGTTACTCTATACTGAAAATGTAAATGCGGAAGCTTTGAACAAGGAATACAAGAATATAAAACTTGTATCGATAATTCATTGTCTATTACAAACTAGCCTCCTACACTTGCGCTTAGACATAATGACTCTTCCTAAACCTACACTCAAACCCTAAGACGAATCAAAAGAACGTATGAAGTGTTTGGGTGCACAAGCCCTATAAGCTAAAATGAAAACTTCTTAAGCACAAAACAAAACTTAGTTATCAAGGTAATCTATCAAGATTATCTTTCTCTCTCTCAAATATGCAAGTGAAAAGCATTAACTATTACAAGGGACTTCTAACTGATACAGACTCAAAGATAACTTCTTCAACATTATGCCATGATTTTTTTTGATGATAGTGCTCTACGACTTCCCTCTTTGACTCATTTTGACTGAACTGCCAAATTACAGACTCGCTTTTGTTTCAACCACCGCCTTCTTGTTTATCGGAATGGGTGAACATGCCTAGATGCGCCTCTTATCTTTTGGGGCCTATGGAAGGAGTCTTTGACATAACACGACTCAGTATGGTCTGTAGTGTCTTCATCTCCAGAGCATAATAAGACTCCTGTCATCAGACTAACTCTGTCTCTGGTTTGGAATAACATTGAGGTTGACATAATCTGTAAAACTAGAGTACTAACAGATATTAAAAAGATGGTAGTTTCATGTTGATGGCTGATTAATTCTCCATTTATATTATCATTTGGAATAACTTCCATTGAAACTCACATGCTATTTTTCCATTACGAACTCACACGGTATCCATTGGGAATATCTAAGAGATTGTTTCTTTGTCACCTTTTTTATTTATATATATATGAACAATATGTTATTACGTTTATAATTCTATATATATCACTGAAGTGCGTATTTTTTTTTTTCCATATATGGTTAAGAACTTCAGATCGATGATTGCTTAGTGATGTAGTTATAAGGGCAAAAACGTTGAAAGAGGTCTTAATATATAAATGAAGAAAGACAACTTTAATGCATTGAATAACGTATGATTGTAACATCATCCTGCGCTGCGAGTTAATTAGAATAATATGTTTCAGTGTTAACTCTCTCTTCTTATCCTTCTTTAGCCGCCAAATGACATGATGATGAATTTAAAATTTAACTAACTAGGAAAAACACATTTTCATGGGCATAGAAGAAGTACAATATGCATGGATTATGTTTTTGAGTACAAGACAAGCATGGAACGGTGTCATAGTATGCCATTTCTTATAAGGATATAGTTGAAAATTCTTTTTTAAATATCTTCAATATACCAGCATCACATAGTATTATTATAGAATCGCAAATCTAACTAGCTAGGCAGCTCCGAGTAACGTGCATTTGCTGATTTGCAATGACGTAAAAGTTCAAGGACACTGCACCGCAGCTTTTCTTTCTTCCCACCTGAGCAACGTGTGACTGGCCTTGCTCATGTTTTTCTTTCTATCCGCCACATCCAATTTTACGCCGAAATCTTGAAAATAACGTTACAGTCTGTCTGAAGCTTATTATATATACACACCCACCTCATATCTTTGTTCATCCCCTTAATATCATATCATTGATTACTGCACGTATACATATCAAACTCCACACATTAAATTCCTCTGCTAGCAAGTAGCAAACAACTCGATCCCTCTTAGTATTCACAACACAATCAAAAGTTGAAATGGCAATCTGTAATTCATCCTCCTTTGTCCGAATTACACTACTAATGCTCATAACCATGATCATCTCTTCCATAATTCTACCCACCTCCGTTGCTGAGCGGCTGACATGGAAGAGGAGGATCACAGTAGACCAATCATCGGGAAAGTACAGGACAATCCAAGCCGCCATTGACTCTGTCCCGAGCGGTAACAAGGATCCTGTTCTGATTCTGGTCAAGCCGGGGACGTACAAGGAGAAAGTGGTTGTTCCGGCGGATAAGCCTCATATCATTCTCAGTGGGAAGAGTGCTGAAACAACTGTGATAACTTGGAGTGATCATGGCGATATCCACAAATCCCCGACTGTCACCGTCCTCGCAGATAACTTTGTAGGCCGTTACATCACTTTCAGAATACGCATGGTAGAGGTGACAAAGCAGTGGCATTGAGAGTCAAAGGTGACATGGCTTCATTCTACGCCTGCAAAATGCTTTCCTATCAGGATACGCTGTTGGTCGAACAGGAAGACAGTTTTATAGCAACTGTTATATTGAAGGTGAAGTGACTTCATTTTTGGCACTGCTGCTGCCATTTTCAAGGTACATTATATATTATTCAGAAGTATCATTAATTAATCACCTTTTTATATTATAATTAATTCATCTCCTGTTCTTATAAATTCATTTCTTATTTTCCCTTCCAGAAATGTCATATCCGCTCATTATCACAAGGAGACGCTGCCATCACAGCACAAAAAAGAGAGTCACCAAATGATAATGGTGGATTTTACTTTCTAGGTTGTAAGATCACAGGAGTAAAGAGTTGTGTCCTCGGTAGGCCATGGGGTCCTTATTCCAGGGTTGTCTTTGCATACACTTACATGTCCAGTGCAGTTCTGCCTCAAGGTTGGAATGATTGGAATAAGCCCACACCCAAAGGTATGCATATTTCATGTCATTCATTTTATTAATTATATATTTCAAAACCTAATTTTATATTGTTTATTAATTAATTCATTATATATAACTGGTGATAATCTTCTCTTCTTTGATTACAACAGTACTGTTTATTATGGTGAGTACATGTGCTCTGGTCCAGGAGCCAACAGGTCAAAAAGGTGACATGGTCACAAACTCTCACAAGCCAACAAGCCTCACCGTCATGACCACCAACGTTATTCAGGAACAGATGGATTAGATCTTAGAAATTAAGCTAGTACCACCTAGCTAGCTGTATATAGCAAGAATTAAACACAATCTCATGTTGCTGTGAATATGATTAGGCAAGTGGTTCATTGATTTTAGCAATATTACTCTTAATTTGTAAATATTATTTTAGTTGGAGTTTTACTCCATTTAATTGGTTATATATAAATATTATATGAAAGAATTTCGTTGTTGACTATATATCATGTTTCATGAGCAGCACGGTATATATATATTTATTTATTGATGACATATCCATCCCATCTTATCATAAAGAATGCTTATGAAAGAAAGAGTTCTTTTTATTTCCACGCTTTTGTTTTAAGGAATGATTTCTCTTGATAGAACCAAAAATGCTGATCAAGTGTGTTTGAAAGGTTAGACTCACATGCAAACTCGTTTTGAGACAAATGATAGATGCGGAAGCTTTGGGCACGTATACAAAAAATTGAAAACTTTTGTTGAGAATTCAATGATGAATTTACAACCTAGTCTTATACTCATTGGTTTAGACATAATCACTCTGTGAAATACCCCGAACATTAATTACCTTAATTAATAAGGAATTAAATCAAATGAATGTTATAATTACCAAATATTCACCTAAGGAGTAATATTAATTATAAACATTAGTATATAAACATATAGTCCAAATGGACACCAAACTATATATTAAATCTAATCAAAGAGAGGCTACATCTTTAAGGAGAAATCAACTCCTAAAATCAATACCACATGTAACACATTAGTACATGTATTAAATATCATAAATATTACCCATTAGACTATATAAAAACATTTTATGTAGTCAAACAAATTATTAAACACAACAATCACCTATATACACACCTCAATACAAGAATAACACATTTTACCACCTAACACCTAAATAATGTCACTAGTGTACAAACTTAATATCTTATATTAAGTCATACAATTCAAAATGGTTCCCCTCCAATATGTGTGGCCGGCTGCAAGTGTAGGTAAAGAGGGAATCAATGCAAAGACAAATACAAGTAGAGACAAGAATGTCCCAAAGAGAAAAAAAAAAAGCAAAAGTGACTTTCCATGCTCTTCCTCTCATTCCTTCTCACACAAGAGAAACATCTTCCAATTTATTCCAGCTGGTTACGACATGTAGGAGCTGTATAAGGGACATAAAATCAGATGTTAAACATTAGAAGACAATTCAACACAAAAGAAACATTAAAAGACAAACTCACCTCACATAAGACAATTCCACATCATCTTCTCTTACACACACAAATGAAATCCCGTGAATTTTGGCATAGGATTAAATTAGCATATAGTCGGGAATGTTATTAACAGAATTATTAAGGGCCCAGAGAAGCAAAATACATATATATATATATATTTACGTTCGTCTCAAACAACTTTATTATGTTTAAGAATACAAATTTGATTTTACTTCTTTCTAAAATATTTCCTCTTCCTAACTTATTTAGTCAGCTACTATGTATTTATTCTTTTATCTATTTATTTAGATAATTCTTCTCATTCTTTACTAACGATTAGTTAGTCCTTCTTCTATTTTTACTTTAACCAAATAATATTTATTTATCTCTCTAATCTTGAATCTAGATCCTTCCATGATTTTTAACGTTAATTACTCAGTTTTCAGACTATTATTATTGTGGTAATTATTTTACAAACTACTTCTCAATTCTCTCTCCTTTTAAATCAAATGTATATATATTAATTTATTTCTAATTAATTATGTTATTTATTCCCTATTTAACTTCACGATCTTTACCACGATCTTCTTCATCTTCATTACGCCGTCTCTACGCTCCTCTCTTTCTTCACGCTTCCAACCCCTCTTAAATTCACATTCTTGTTTTCCCCGTCGCTGTTAGGCCGCTTCTCTGGTGCCGGTTCTGGTAGAAGGGTAAGGGAATCCACTGGTAAGGTTAGATAGTTAATTCTTTGGTATTTGAGTAGTTCCTGATTGTGTTTCTGCTTACAATTCTAGACACCGAAATTCCTGACGAACTACTGCTGATCTTGCTGAGTGATTTGTGGCGGTGAGCGTATCCAGGTAAATGTTGCTCAACATTCTTTACCTCTGTGTTTCGCGATTATCGATGGTTGGATTTACTGTGGTTTTGAGATTGTGAAGGTTTGGGAATAATTTTTCCCTGTGTATTCTGGTAAGATGTTATGCGAAAGGGTTTGAATAACGTTTTGGGAGGCTTTCTTTGAATTGGTTATTGGATTGTTGGTACCTCTTGGTACTCCGTGTATATTGTTGGTGCCTTATTGGCGCTCCGTGTAATTATTGGTACTATGTACCCCGTGGATATTCTTATTATTTTGCCTGCAGACATTACTTGCAGTTAAGCTCTAATGATCTACTCTTTGGGTCATAAGTTACCTTCTGGGGGGTGTGCACACTTAAGGACGTAGAGTGAGGTGGGATTCTTATTATTGCGACCCGATTTGGGGTCGTCCGTGTAAGCCATTGATTTGATTCTTGGAAAGTTCTCCCCCGAAATGTTTTACTAATGGTGGTTGGTGTTGGTGAAATTGGTTGTCGTTGTGGTGTGAGTTAAGGTTTTGCAAATGTTAAATGAGTTTCAAAATGTATTTTACAAGTTGAGGCAATGTTTACTCAGTTTTGCTGATTTGTGCGATCCCTTCGTGTTTTCTATTGTTTTTTATGATCGCAGGTACTCATGGCTGAATGTGGGATTGGGACACGCTATCACATAGCCTAGGACAACTGGACAATTATTTCGTCTAATTTCGAGTTGAGTTATGTTTTGGAATTGCTATGTTTTACAAGTTTTGGGAACGATTTGGTATTTGAATTGTAGTTTAAAGCCTGAGCACTCTTTGCTAGAGTGTGGCGGTAACGCCTTTTGGATTTTGCTGTTCCGCTGCTATTTAGTTGAAGTGTTTTGTTGGGGAATTACTTTCTGTATAAGATCTTTCGATGGTTTTCTTATGGTTATTTGAGGTACTAAGTCATGGTAATGATTCTTCTTTGGTTGCTAAGTTGTTATGTTTATTTTGGTGATGGTTTGGTACTGTTTTCGCTTGTGAAGATGCATATCAGGACCTGTCCGAACGTCCGTCTGGACATCCATGTTCGGACAGGCCCGAGAGTTTAAGGTGTTTCCTCTGTTTTGGTGTGTCCGAACTTCTGTCCGAACATTGAAGTTCGGACAGCATGCGAGGACGAGGCCGACTTGCAAGTCTCGACCTATGTCCGAACTTGTAAGCTCGGACCAATGTTCGGACACGCCGCGTAAGAATTCTCGGACTTTGAAACTCGACTTGTGTCCGAACTTTGAAGTCCGGACACAAGTTCGGACGCCTTTGGTTTTCAGACTTTTCAACTCTCGACTTGTGTCCGAACTTCCCATGTCCGGACACAAGCTCGGACCAAGTTTGTTTTGCACTTTTAGACCTCGTTTGGGGTCCGTTTTCGAAGCCGTTTTCACCGTTGGTTTTGTAATTTAATAATCTATGTTTTAAGGTAAAATCCAGGTTGTTACAAGGTGGTATTAGAGCCGTGTTTGGTAAATAAGATAAATTTGGATTAAAAAGGAACTAAATGTGGGGTAAGCCGTTTGGGGAATCGTAGTGCCTGCGATACTATGTATGTGATGTTATACTGTATGGATATTGAAGTTCATTCTCCGTTTGTGTATTACAATGATTGTGATAATGTTAGCATAACCGAATGAGTATTGCGTACTGGTATTGGAGCTATTAGATGTGTTAGCTCCTAATATGGGGTAGAGACTTAATATATGGGGATATGGGTGGATGTTGCTTACCTTGCTTAGTACATGTAATCAGGAGTTCGCATAGAGCTCTAGGGAGTGCAGGACTGGCTGACAGACTGAGTTTTCCATACAACCAGATGTAGGAGTCGCAGAACTCAGATGGCCGCCAACGACCCCATGAGGCAGTTGCAGGAGTTGGCTCTCAACCTGGGACAGATAGTCCAGAGGCAGGCGCAGAGGGATAATGTGTCGGAGGACTACACTAAGAGAATTGCCCATCTGAAGCCCGCATCCTTCAAGGGAGAGGAGGACCCGGTGCTACTTGAGGACTGGATAAGAGAATTCGACAAGATTTTTGAGGCAGTCAATTGCCCAGCTGACCGAAGGGTAAACACAGCAGTTTACTATTTCAAGAGTGAGGCAGACATCTGGTGGTCCGCCAACAGAGATGTGTTATTGGCTGGGCTTGATTTCGGTTGGGATGGCCTGAAGGAGGCCATGAGGAGGCGCTTCTACCCCGAGCATGTCAGGATGCAGAAGTACTTGGAGTTCTCAGAACTCAAGCAGCTATCTTTGAGTGTCAAGGAGTACCATTCGAAGTTCCTGGAGCTGGCCAGGTTCGCGCCTACGATGGTTCCCGACGAGGCGTCGAAGGTGCAGAGGTTTGTAGGCGGGCTAAACTGGAGTCTACAGGAGGCCCTCAGCGTGCTGACAATCCCGACGCTCCAAGATGCGTACGGGAAGGCTGCTAACCTGTATAGGGTGCAGCAGAAGAGGAAGGAGGTCCTGGCTGGTAATAAGAGGAAGATGGAGGGAGGAGATGAGCCTCGAGGACGAGAGGATCAGTCCACAGACATCAGCAGGAGAAGAGGTGGAAGCCTTACTCGGACCGTAGAGACGGGAGGTCGAGACATGGGGGAGATCAAAGGGGTGATCAGAGACGAGGTGACCAGCCCCAGCACCAGTCTCAGAGAGGAGAGGCCAGACAGGAGAGGCACTTTTACTGCAAGAGGTGCAACAAGGATCACCCAGGGAAAGATTGTGAGGGGAACTTGGTCACTGCTTTCGTTGTGGAAGGCGGGGACACCGATTGTTCGAGTGCTTTCAGAGTTCCCAGGGAGGCAGTCAGCAGAGAGGCTACAGTGGCGACCGCTCATTCAGGCAGTCCGACCAGCAGGGCAGAGGCCCGAATCAGAGTCAGCGTGGGGATGCTCCTCAGCGTAGTAATGGAGAGGGCGGCAATGGTGGCAATAGAGGCCAAGGGAGTACCGAGGCAACCAGCAGCGGGCTCCAGGGAAGATAAATGTGATGAGTCGGGGAAGCCGAGGCCGAGGCAGACGTGTTGGCAGGTACCTTTACTGTTCTTGGTACTCCTGCACGCATTCTTTTTGATACAGGGGCAACTTATTCTTTATATCTGATAGCCTAGTTGGGAAATTGGGGATAGAGATTTGTGAGACTTCTCCTATAGCTGTATCTATACCATCGGGACGGGTGATTACTTGTAAGAATGTAATGAAAGACGTAGGTATAGACATCAAAGGGAGCAATTTGTAATAGATTTGATCCAATTCGCCTTGACCGACTTTGATATAATCCTGGGGATGGATTGGCTGAGCAAATACAAGGGAAGGATAGACTGCAGCGAGCAGAAAATTATTCTCAGAGGACCGTCGGGACGGAGAGTCTCATACAGAAATGTGGAGGAGAAGCCCGGAGTGAAGCTCGTATCAGCAATAACAATTCTCTCCCTAAGTAAAGAAAGGACAGCAAGCATACCTTTGCTATGTCCAAGACCTGAGCCAGGAGCCGGACGAAAAGAAGGAGATCCGAGTAGTAAGCGAATTCTCAGACGTGTTCCCAGACGAGATTCCGGGTATGCCGCCAGACCGAGAAGTGGAATTCAGCATCGACCTTGTGCCAGGCTCAGCGCCGATTTCGAAGGCTCCTTACCGGATGGCACCCTCAGAATTGAAGGAATAGAAGACCCAGTTGGAGGATCTTTTGGATAAGGGATACATTCGCCCTAGTGTATCGCCTTGGGGAGCCCCAGTCTTGTTTGTGAAGAAGAAAGACGGGAGTATGAGGTTATGCATAGACTACAGGGAGCTGAACCAGATCACGGTAAAGAACAGATATCCCTTGCCGAGAATAGACGATCTTTTTGACCAGCTGCAAGGGGCAGGGACCTTCTCGAAGATCGATTTGAGGTCAGGGTACCACAGCTCAGAGTAGCAGAGAGAGACATCCCGAAGACAGCCTTCCGGACTAGGTATGGGCACTTTGAATTCTTGGTGATGCCCTTTGGACTTACCAACGCCCCAGCTGTCTTTATGGACCTCATGAACCGTATCTTCCACCCCTATTTGGATCGGTTCGTGGTGGTTTTCATAGATGACATCCTTATATATTCCAAGGACGAACGGGAGCATGAGGAGCATTTGAGACTAGTATTGCAGACATTGAGGGAGCAGCAGCTATACGCGAAGCTGTCCAAGTGTGACTTCTGGTTAGACTGAGTGGCATTTCTGGGCCACGTCATCACCAGAGAAGGCATCTCAGTAGATCCGTCGAAGATTCAGGCCGTAAAAGAATGGCCAAGGCCCAGTAACCTGACTGAAGTACGAAGCTTTCTGGGCTTGGCAGGGTATTACAGATGTTTCATGAAGAACTTTTCGAAGATAGCGAGACCTCTCACCAACCTTATGAAGAAAGTGATTAAATTCCAGTGGGACGGCGACTGTGAGAAGGCGTTCCAGACGTTGAAGGAGAGGTTGACCACAGCTCCAGTCCTGACCTTGCCTTCAGGGACGGACGGGTTTGAAGTTTTCAGCGACGCTTCCAAATATGGCTTAGGGTGCGTCCTGATGCAGCATGGGAAGGTCATAGCCTATGCGTCGAGGCAGTTGAAAGAATATGAGACCAGATATCCGACGCATGACCTGGAATTAGCAGCCGTGGTTTTTGCACTCAAGATCTGGATACACTACCTCTACGGTGTCTCGTGCAAGATCTTCACCGACCACAAAAGCCTCAAGTATATTTTCACCCAGAAAGAATTGAATATGAGGCAGAGACGATGGTTAGAGCTGATTAAGGACTATGACTTGGAGATTCTGTATCATGAAGGGAAGTCCAACTTGGTAGCAGATGCATTAAGCAGGAAGAGAAGTCATTCAGTGAATTCCATGTGGGTCCTTCCTGATGAGCTAGCTCGTGAGTTTCAGAAGTTGAATTTGGAGGTGATGGAATCTGGGGGAGTAGAGCACGAGGTGAAGCTGTACCACATGAGTGCTTCTTCCGACATTTATGGGAAATACTCAAAGGGCAGCCTAGCGATGTTAAGTTGAGTGAATCAGGGAGAAGTTGAAGGAGGGGAAGGCAGAAGGGTTCGAAATCCACAATGATGGCAGTCTTAGATTCAGAGGCCGTTGGTGCGTCCCTCAGAGTTGTGAAGATGTGAAAGAGAGACTGATGAAGGAGGCTCATAATACTCCCTATTCAGTCCACCCAGGCGGAGATAAATTGTACAAGGATCTGAAGAAGCTGTTCTGGTGGCCTAAGATGAAGCGAGAGGTAGCAGAGTTCGTGTCTAGATTCCTCACCTGTCAGAAGGTGAAGTTCGAGCATAAGAGGATGGGAGGATTGTTGCAGCCTTTGGAGGTACCCAAATGGAAGTGGGACTCTATTTCTATGGATTTCGTAGTTGGCTACCGCCGGCGAAGGGTGGAGTCAACCAGATATGGGTGATCGTGGATCGACTCACCAAGTCCGCTCGATTCATACCTATGAAGAGCACTTGGTCTATGAGTCAGTTAGTGGATGCATACATTAAGTATGTGGTTAGATACCATGGTGTGCCTCAGACGATAGTATCTGATCGAGACTCGAGATTTTTGGCACATTTCTGGCAGCAGTTTCAGAAGGCTATGGGTACTAAATTGAAGTTGAGCACTGCTTTTCACCCGACGACAGACGGTCAGACGGAGAGGACCATCCAGACCTTAGAGGACATGCTTCGGGCATGTGTCATGGACTTTCAGGGGACCTGGGCAGACAGACTTCATCTGGTGGAGTTTTCATATAATAACAGTTACCACTCTAGCATTAAGATGGCTCCCTATGAAGCCTTATATGGGAGGAAATGCAGAACCCTTTATGTTGGAGCGACATCAGCGAGACCGTGATATTGGGACCCCAGCTGATAGAGGAGACGATGGAGCAGGTCCGAATCATCCAGAGCCGAATGAAAGCGGCCCAAGACAGACAGAAGTCCTATGCTGACTTAAAGAGGAGACCGGTTGAATTCGAAGTTGGTGATAGAGTCTTCCTGAAGGTGTCTCCTGTGAGAGGGGTAACCAGATTTGGGAAGAAGGGGAAATTGAGCCCCAAATTCGTGGGTCCTTACGAGGTCCTAGAGAGAATTGGAGAGGTGGCCTACAGATTGGCCCTACCTGGTGAGCTGGAGAGAGTCCATAATGTTTTCCATGTCTCTCAGCTGAAGCGTTATGTTCCCGACCCATCCCACGTTCTCCAGCCTGAGGTGCTGGAGTTGGAGCAGAACCTATCGTACGAGGAATACCCCATTAAGGTACTGGACACCAAGACCAGAGAGACCCGATCGAAGTCCACCTGAATGGTCAAGGTGTTGTGGTCGAATCATGGGACTGAGGAGGCGACGTGGGAGGTCGAAGAGGAAATGAAGAAGAAGTAACTCAGCTTTTCGAGCAGGTAACCGTTTAAGACTAATGTCAAGTTCAGTTGGATTCAGCTTTCAGAATCAGTTTTGGTTGGGGCATTGTCTAGGCTTAGCTTTGAGGGCGAAGCTTTCTTTTAAGGGGGATGAGATGAAATACCCGTGAATTTTGGCATAGGATTAAATTAGCATATAGTCGGGAATGTTATTAACAGAATTATTAAGGGCCCAGAGAAGCAAAATACATATATATATATATATATATTTACGTTCGTCTCAAACAACTTTATTATGTTTAAGAATACAAATTTGATTTTACTTCTTTCTAAAATATTTTCCTCTTCCTAACTTATTTAGTCAGCTACTATGTATTTATTCTTTTATCTATTTATTTAGATAATTCTTCTCATTCTTTACTAACGATTAGTTAGTCCTTCTTCTATTTTTACTTTAACCAAATAATATTTATTTATCTCTCTAATCTTGAATCTAGATCCTTCCATGATTTTTAACGTTATTTGATTACTCAGTTTTCAGACTAATATTATTGTGGAAATTATTTTACAAACTACTTCTCAATTCTCTCTCCTTTTAAATCAAATGTATATATTAATTATTTCTACTTAATTATGTTATTTATTCCCTATTTAACTTCACGATCTTTACCACGATCTTCTTCATCTTCATTACGCCGTCTCTACGCTCCTCTCTTTCTTCAAGCTTCCAACCCTCTTAATTCACGTTCTTGTTTTCCCCGTCGCTGTTAGGCCGCTTCTCTGGTGCCGGTTCTGGTAGAAGGGTAAGGGGAATCCACTGGTAAGGTTAGATAGTTAATTCTTTGGTATTTGAGTAGTTCCTGATTGTGTTTCTGCTTACAATTCTAGACACCGAATTCCCTGACGAACGCTACTGCTGATCTTGCTGAGTGATTCTGTGGCGGTGAGCGTATCCAGGTAAATGTTGTGCTCAACATTCTTTACCTCTGTGTTTCACGATTATCGATGGTGGATTTACTGTGGTTTTGAGATTGTAAAGGTTTGGGAATAATTTTTCCCTGTGTATTCTGGTAAGATTTTGCGAAAGGGTTTGAATAAACGTTTTGGGAGGCTTTCTTTGAATTGGTTATTGGATTGTTGGTACCTCTTGGTACTCCGTGTATATTGTTGGTGCCTTATTGGCGCTCCGTGTAATTATTGGTACTATGTACCCCGTGGATATTCTTATTATTTTGCCTGCAGACATTACTTGCAGTTAAGCTCTAATGATCTACTCATTTGGGTCATAAGTTACCTTCTGGGGGTGTGCACACTTAAGGACGTAGAGTGAGGTGGGATTCTTATTATTGCGACCCGATTTGGGGGTCGTCCGTGTAAGCCATTGATTTGATTCTTGGAAAGTTCTCCCCCGAAATGTTTTACTAATGGTGGTTTGGTGTTGGTGAAATTGGTTGTCGTTGTGGTGTGAGTTAAGGTTTTGCAAATGTTAAATGAGTTTCAAAATGTATTTTACAAGTTGAGGCAATGTTTACTCAGTTTTGCTGATTTGTGCGATCCCTTCGTGTTTTCTATTGTTGTTTTATGATCGCAGGTACTCATGGCTGAATGTGGGATTGGGACACGCTATCACATAGCCTAGGACAACTGGACAATTATTTCGTCTAATTTCGAGTTGAGTTATGTTTTGGAATTGCTATGTTTTACAAGTTTGGGAACGATTTGGTATTTGAATTGTAGTTTAAAGCCTGAGCACTCTTTGCTAGAGTGTGGCGGTAACGCCTTTTGGATTTTGCTGTTCCGCTGCTATTTAGTTGAAGTGTTTTGTTGGGGAATTACTTTCTGTATAAGAGATCTTTCGATGGTTTTTCTATGGTTATTTGAGGTACTAAGTCATGGTAATGATTCTTCTTTGGTTGCTAAGTTGTTATGTTTATTTTGGTGATGGTTTGGTACTGTTTTCGCTTGTGAAGATGCATATCAGGACCTGTCCGAACGTCCGTCCGGACATCCATGTTCGGACAGGCCCCGAGAGTTTAAGGTGTTTCCTCTGTTTTGGTGTGTCCGAACTTCTGTCCGAACATTGAAGTTCGGACAGCATGCGAGGACGAGGCCGACTTGCAAGTCTCGACCTATGTCCGAACTTGTAAGCTCGGACCAATGTTCGGACATGCCGCGTAAGAATTCTCGGACTTTGAAACTCGACTTGTGTCCGAACTTTGAAGTCCGGACACAAGTTCGGACGCCTTTGGTTTTCAGACTTTTCAACTCTCGACTTGTGTCCGAACTTCCCATGTCCGGACACAAGCTCGGACCAAGTTTGTTTTGCACTTTTAGACCTCGTTTGGGGGTCCGTTTTCGAAGCCGTTTTCACCGTTGGTTTTGTAATTTAATAATCTATGTTTTAAGGCAGAATCCAGGGTGTTACCCAAAAAGAGAAAATTCTCCCATTCCTCTTCATTGTCTACGGCTATATGTGCTGGCAAGGGGACATAAAAATCAGACATGGAACATTAGAGTACAATCTCAGCTACCTGTATTGCTCGTAATCTTGTTTTTCATGAGAGAACTAAGCATATCGAGCTCGATTATCATTTTGATCGTGAGATGATTCAAGAGGGATCTCAACTACACTTCTACATCTACACAATTAGCGGATATGATGACCAAGGTTCTTCCAAGTAGCAGTACAAAGGCCAGTTGCAATAGCTCGACATTGAAAATGGTTCTACTTTAAGACTTGCTGACAAGCTCACCTATGTCTTGAGGGGGTGTTGGATTTGTGATGTTTTCATACCAATACTTAAATGTTATTATATTTCTGTCCTGTTGGAGCGTCCGGATGACGGTCACCCGGAAATCTCCGGACAGCCATCAGGATGGTTAGCCGGACGCAATCATAGCACGATGTACTCAGTAGCTCGTGTCGTTTTAAGTTTTCTTTTCAATTTGATATGTGTCGTTTTGACCTTGTTATTAGGTCATATATATTGTATAACAGAACAGTTTGTTCTAGATCGAAACGTAATACATCAATACAGAAGCGGCTCACTTCGCTGTCAATCTTTTTGTTGTTTCTCACAGATACAATGCTTCATATCTCATTATATAAATAAAAGAAACAGAGACAATAACATAAAAGTAAGATTTAAATGAATCTTGATCGATTAATAATGAGGTTCTTACATATAATAATCTATTTAACTAAAATCAAGTATGTACAATGAATGAAATTAAATGGTAAATCTACAACTTGTATAACTGGATATTCATTCATACACAATTATATTTTCCTTCTATATGGTATTATGGTGCTAGTTGGTGATTTTTAAGATCTGATCCACCGAAGATTTCCTTGAATTACACTAGTGCTCATATAACTGTGATGCTTGCTGGTTGCTAGGCTCTGAGACCCATGCCACCCTTTTGGACCTGTTGCTCCTGGACCAGAGCACATGTACACTCACCATAATACACTGTACTGTTATTATTGACAAACAAAGAATTAGTATCTATATTAGCAAAAGGCAAGTATGTTAATAAATAACGGTCAATAAATTTATATTAAAAAAGGACTTTGTAAGGGAAAGATGTAACATATGAAATTAATATACACACTTCGGGTTTTGGGTTTATTCCAATCATCCCAACCTTGAGGCAGAACATGCACTAGACATATATGGTGTGCGCAAAAACAACTCTCGAGTAAGGACCCCATGGCCTACCGAGGACACAACTCTTCACTCCTGTGATCTTACATCCTAGGAAGTAAAATCCACCTTTGTCATTTGGTGACTCCTCTTTTGGAGCGTGTTATAGCAGCATCTCCTTGTGACAAGGAACGAATATGGCAATTCTGAGAAAGAAAAGTAATAGGGTTTTGTCAATTAATTAATATTTTCCATGAAAATAATACTATTATATATACATATAAAGATGAAATAAGGACATTATTTCTGTATTGTATATATACCTTGAAAATGGAGGCAGCAGTGCCAAAAATGAAGTCAACTTCACCTTCTATATAACATTGCTGTAGAATTGTTCTTCCCACTTCACCATAATGTGTCCTGATAGGAGAGCATTTTGCACGCGTAGAATGAAGCCATGTCACCTTTTTACTCTCAATGCCACCGCCTTGTCACCTCTACCATGCGTATTCTGCACCACAAAACCATATTCCATCGTCACAATCATGCATGCATCTTCTTAATAATCATGGGTTATATTCACACTACTAATCATACATACATAATACACATATCGTGGACAACAAATTAATTAAAGGTACCTGAAAGGTGAGGTAGCGACCAACGAAGTTATCCGCAAGAACAGTGAAGGTCGAAGATTGATGGATATCGCCATGATCACTCCAAGTTATAACAGTGGTTTCAGCACTCTTCCCGTGAGAATGATGTGAGGCTTATCTGCCGGGATAACCACTTTCTCCTTATACGTTCCGGGCATGACCCGAATCAGTACGGAATCCTTGTGCCGCTTGGAACGGAATCAATGGCAGCTTGAATCGTCCTGTACTTTCCCGAAGACTGGTCGACTGTGATCCTCCTTTTCCATGTCAAATGCTGCAGATTATCAGCACCGGAGGTGGGTAGAATCATGGTTGTGATCAGCAGAAGTACTACCATAGCAGTAGTCATGATCCTGACGCAGAATAAATCATAGATTGCCACCATTTCTATTTCGTATTCGATTGAGAATGCTGAGAACGCGAGTTAATTGCTAGCAGAGGAACTGTATGTACTGTAGAATTAATGTGTGAATGACCGCTGTTTGTAATATAATTAAAGGATCTTGGGAATGGTGAGGAACAAAGATATGCAATGGATGTGTATATATAATATAATGAGAGCTAGGGTAGATAGAGTGGTGTTGAAGGTGGCGATAGAAATATGGTCGTACATGTGTAACGTTTTCTCTCAAGGTTTCGGCGTGCATTGTAGGCGGCGACATAAAAAATAGTACTAAGGAGTTGCTGAGGTGCAGTGTACAGCTCCTTGACGCTCTCTGCAAATGTACGTTACTCGGAGGAACGGAGCGTATTAGCTAGCTATCTAGCATTGCAACTCTCGTGAACAAGACAAGGTGATCGATCGATGGTATACTAGCTAGAAGAAGCATAGATTAACTTACTGTGTACACACTCATAACTCATTTATTGTTGTTTAGTTGTCTCAAATTCATCGCTTTATATATATACTTACAATAAAAGCATTTTGGTCTTATTTTTGTTTTCTGGGTGGAAGTCGCAAGGGCTTGTAAGTTGTAACGTTCACTTTTGTAGTACATTAATTAGCAAATGTTATGCTCTTGAAATAAATGCTTCAGCGCCTGGGAATCATGTTTCACTACTTTCATGGTTAATTCATTCTCTCTTCGATATGGTCACTTGCTCTTTTATATGTGCAAATAGGGAAATTGATATACTAAAAATTAAATAAATTAATCTAGAAAATAACAAATCAACCTCTCTGTCGGGTTGCGAAAATCCCGGTCGCAATAGTATAACAATAGAAGCAACTGGGTATCAATCCACGGGACTTGAAGAAATAAGCCTAATCCTAAGAAAACTGGAAATTCAGGGGGTTGTAAATTGTTTTTGTGATTGAATTTAATAAATGCAAATCAAAAATTTAAATGAACAATTATGAAAGTAAATGATAAGTTTGATAAAACGAATGGAACTCCGGGTTTGGGTTGTTCTTTACTGGATAAATCTAGCAATACCTACAGTTTTATTATGAGAAAAGGATTGGCCAATTTTTAAACTCTCTTCGATCCTAAATCCTAGTTAAAAAGAGCTCACCTATCAGAACATGCCAGTTCTAATCTAAAAACAACACAAAACACATACATGTGGATTCAGTGCGAAGAATTATTAGCATTTGCAGGGAAAAATATATCTATCCGACTAGTTTTCCACAAATCTTCAGATTAATTCGAACTTCTTGTTAATCACCTGATCTGATTATAACGAGATTAGCAAAAAACTCTATAAACTCGCGAAATTAATATAGAAGATGAATGATTGACATTAATCTAGAAACAATCCAAAAAGATCTCATATTCAAATTGCAGAACTCTAGCTAATTCGTATCCATTATGAACAACCCTCCCCCAGAGCAATCCTTACTAGCCAGACATATCAACAAAACAAGTAAATACAATGGGAAGATAATTCATTAAGAGAAAGAAATAAACTCCCGATTCCACTTGCTATCCAGATTCGAAGACGTGTTGATGCGAGGTTGAAGAAGAACGTGGACTCACTTCTGACGATTCTCCTCGACTGCAATGATAATTTGTGTGATGAATGAAATGAAAGATGATGGTGCTGATGGTGAAGAATTTGAGAGCTTCGGTTGTCGATGAAGAGCGTCGTTTATCAGAAGAATGGTGTACCCCCTTTTTGCTTACTGATTAGGTTACTTATAACCTTCTCTCCCCTTCTTTTCTTCAAACGGAGCACTTTCTGCTGCAAAATACACCGCGTCCGAACATTGGTCTGAACATCAATGTTCGGACACCTTGTTTTGGAGCACGAATCTGGCTCTTTTGCAAAAGTCTCGAGTTGTGTCCGAACTTCAATGTCGGACACAAGCTCGGACATATGGTCGTGGAGCGGGTTTCGACTTCTTTGTTGCAAGTCTTGAACTGTGTCCGAACTTCGACGTTCGGACACAAGTTCGGACACTTCCTCAGGAAGAGCACTGATGTTCGGACACAAGCTCGGACATACCTTCAAAACCTTCTAAAATCTTCAATCTGACTCCGATTTGATCCCCGTTTGTTGCATCATCACCCTCATGAGCTAATCTACTGTTTTCTTGGCTTTTCTCTGCATTTGACATACAAAAAGGTATCAATTCTTATCGAACAAGAAACCAAAGGAAAATATAAGATAAGTGTGGAATTTGATCAATGCAAGTATGAAAATTAAGCATTTAAGACCACTAAAACCATTCATATTTCACACTTATCAAACCTCCTCACACTTAACCTTTGCTTGTCCTCAAGCAAAACAGAAGTAAGCTATCTCAAAATGCCTTAGTACCAAATCTCGGGATTGAACAACATAAAAAGGGAATTAAGCCATAATAACAACCCAGAATCACTTTGCTCTTAACTGTACATTTCTTAAACAGTGAAAACAAGCTTTTAGACAAAAATTATGAAGAAGTCAAATCATAAAGTCAAAACGTAGATTAACTCGGAACCTTCCAACCGTTTCTCTTCTCAAACCCATGGATGACAAGGGGTGTGAAGTACTGCCATATTCCATAGTACCTTTCAACACCATGCACTCATGATCTAATTAAGAGGAATTTACAATAAACATAAAGCTTTGAAGAGCTTCCTCTTTTTTTCTTGCACAAATATTAAATTGTTCGCACAATAATTCATCCCCCTAGAATTTTCTCTCCATCATTGTAATAGTGTTGGGTCTTTTATCCCAGATCAGAGATTTTAGGTAAATGGGTGATGAAGCACCCCAAGGACTTAATAACCGGATGGAAGAGGACTATTTTGGTTCAGAAAATTATTAGATCAGAGGTGTACCTTGCCTCATCCTTCATTCCAAACATTATCATCATTCCCAAGGCCCAAGTTAAACCAGTTCTGACTCCATAATCAGCTTGTCACAGAGTTTAATAAAATTAAGCAATTTTAAAACATGAGAAACACACAGCTTTGAGCAAACCAATCCTTAAAGTCATCACTAGGCTCGATTCAACAAAAGAAATTCACTCGAGTATTCAACACGTAAAAGCACTCCAAGGAAATTACTCTCATATAACACAAGAACAATCAAAAAACTAATGCGGATGCAAAATAAATAGCTGGCACATTTGAAAGATCTCCCCCTTCCTCACACTTAAGGAGAGCAATGTCCTCATACTCACAAAATTAACACAAGAAAAAATATCTTGCAAAATGTGTCAGACACACAAGGGTGGCATTATGTATTCAATAGAGATGTAACAAGTTAAAGAGGGACTGAACACAAGCTAAAAGAAAGAGAACTAAAACTCCCCTGATTTTTATTGAGGAAGAGGGTTCTTCCTCACATTAATTCCTTGGCAGGGGGAGAAGTTTTCCTCACACTTGCACCCAAGCAAGTGTCCAGTCCTGGAGACAGAATAAGCATTAGAGATCACCAAACATGCACACAAAATAAAACCATGAAAATATGCGTGAAGCATTGCATTAGTAAGATTAGTACACACTTCAATTGTAAATGGATAATGAGAGGAATAAAAAGAAGACAATTCAAATAAAAGTACAAACTAAAAAGAAAGAGACATTAAAAATAACAACTAAAATAAGAACAAATCCAGAAAGAAAGTCAAAAGGGAAAAGAACAAAATTAATTATCACTGTGGGGGGTGGTTAAAACGTCTACACTGCTGGAACTGTGCGAGTAAGGCTCATAATCCTCTGAGAGCGACGAGCTGCTCTAGAGGAATATCCACCTCCTCCTGAGAGAGCAAGCCTAGTCCTAAAGGATCTCGATCTCGCCTGATAGCGACAATCTAAGGCCTCAAAGCGCTGCTCTAGCTGATCAAACTCATAGCGTGTGGACATACTCACTCCTAGGGGCAGGCAGCGCTGCATAAGCATCCTTATCCTTAGATGGAGGAGCTGGCTCTAACGAAACCTTCACCAGCATCTCTCTTGCGCTTCTGTGACTTGGGGCAGCCTTCTCTTCCAAGCCAACCCATCAAACTCAAACCACATCTTTTTCATGGTGCCGATATCAATAGGGGACCTCGCAGGATGAAGAGCCCCTCGGATGGAATAGATATCATCTGCCCCGAAGTAACTGACATAGCATGACAGGATAGCAAAAGCTTATGCTGCGCTCCTTGTTATATACGATGTAGCGAGGTGTAGGGAGATGACCCTCGGTAAATAGGTGATCTTAGCTGCCCCAACCAAAGTCTAGATTTAGCACAGCCCGGAGGAGGAAGACAGTCGGTGTGGTGTTCAGATCAAGCTTTGTCTGGGGAGAACATTAGCAACTAGCAGTGCGAAGGGGACTCGCTCCCGTGGATCCTGAAGTAGATCAGCAGGGATGACCTGCTTCGATGGGTCATCACCTTGGCGTCAACGCGGGCTTGGACTTGGCTGGGAGATAATGATTAATGGCAGCGGCCTGGAAGTTATGGGGATTGAGTGTGTTCGAGCTGAGGGGGAGAAGGGTAAGGAATCCCTAGAAAACGAGCAATCTCCACCGTTGAAACTGCGACGTTGCGACCCCAACACTGGAGAAACTTGACCATCCTGACAGATAGCATTGGCGTAAAACATACGCACCAGCCGCTCGGAGTACGGTCTCCCCATATCCAAGATCTACCCCATTGTATGCGTCAAGGAGCTCCTGAAACCCAGCTGACGCTCAAGCTCAGGGACGACGCGGCTCTTAGCGATAATGTCTACTCCCTTTTCAAACCACTCCCTTGCTGCGTCGTCCTAAAGACGTTAGTCGAACTTGGCGGCTTGAACTGGTACCGGCTTCCCCCCACACTTCTTAGACCTGTCGGTGAATTTGCGCATCATCTGCTCAAAGAGAATCAGTCAATATAAACAATGGCAAAGATAAAATAACTCAATGTATGCACAAATTCTATCCAAAATCTGATAGAGTCTCCCTTAAAAATTCATTATTTTCCACAGCAAGGTTCAATCAATTTTTTTTTTCATTTTCAATGTTTAATCTTGAACCAAACACTGACCAGCAGAGACTTAACCGACAAATAATTCTCTCCATGACAAAGTATTCTAACACATTCAATTTAGTCTCAGTCAATTTCGTTAGCTCAGCCATACAAAATCAAACCACACACTCAAATATCCATAATATAATCATAAAAGTGCAGTTTGAAGTTTTAATCATCTTATTCAGCAACTCACAGCACAGCAGAAAATCAACCCCATTCATGCAAATATATTTCAGAATACTCAACAATAAAACATCAAACTTTTGACTAGATATACCCCAGATTCCGAAATCTATCAAAAACATAATAAATGAGGTAGACGAGTGGAGAGAATACCTTGCTTGAGATGAATAAATGTGTGTAGAAGAACACAGAACAGTGAAATTTGCAAGATTCAACTCAAAAATTCCTAAAATTGCAAGTTAAGGTTCGAATAGGTTTGGCTCAAAATCGGACTGATTCGGGAATTCGCTTGTTGATTTCTGGTGCTGGAGTTGTAGAGAATGAAAACAAGTGATTGATACCAAGATTGTACAATTTGGTGGAGGAATGAGGGAAGTTATGAGAGATTGAAGGAGGGAAAAATGTGTGCGCTGCCGCACCAAAATAAGCCTCGAAAGTTGAAAAAATGAAGTGGTCCAGGACTATGGACCCGGACCAAGTCCCGGACCAGAGGAAAAAAATCACCCGAGAGTACGTTCTGACATTGGTCCAGGACTAGGTACCGGACCATGTCCCAGACCAAGTGAAAAATTCATCCGTGAGTGTTTTAAGCCCTCTAAAGGGGGGGGATTGAAGGGTATTGGTTTTAGATGTTGTTTAGGCCTTGTTTGGGGACATGTAAAGGCCCTAAGAAGTATAACCAAGTGGAGAAATGATTGAGAAAGTTGAAGACTTAAGTAAACCTAAGGTAACGGGGATAAAAGGGGCTAATACGGGAGTATTAGATTTGCATACCGTATTGCCTTAATGTTAATAGTATCACTTGCTATGTGATTAGTGATTCGGAAGTGAGATCTGTCTAACGGAACGAGAGGTGACCGGTAAAGTTAAACATGGTGTAAGGTATGATTTTACGTGCCCCGTATGCTAACTGTGTTACTTGATTGTGTGTTTGTGTTGCCGGCTTAATCAAGACTAAGCATGAAAATGATCCATTGCTTGATTATGTATGCCTTGTTGTATATTGTATGAGCTAACATACTTGAATGCCAGTGAGGTCTAACTTAGTGTATTGACCGACTCATAGATGAGTGGCGATTGGCTAGAGACTCGAAGATCGGGTCGTATCGTAAAATAACGAAAACGTGCAAACACACAAACTATCGATTTAAGAACAACGATATCATAAACTTATGAACTCACTAGTATGTGACGGAGTTGTACGGGTTTAGTAAAACCCGATAACAGTTAGAAAAACCAATTAAAACAATCCACGTAATAAATAAATGTGGAAAGGTACATGAACCTCCATCTAGAGGATTGTAGATAGTTTAGAGATGTGAACTTGTAAGAAGGGTAAAGAGACCAAAGGGACCATTTAACTCCCTTGAGACGTGGTCGACCTCCTATATGAGGATTATACCCGGTATGAGAAAATAACCGAAAGTGTAAGTATACGGAAGTTTGGGGCAACCCTTAAACTTAAGAATACCCAAACCTAAGAAAATTTCCCTAAGTCATTAGGAACATCGAGAGTGATGCTTCTGGACTAATATACATGATTATATTATAACTCGAGAGAGAGTGTATGGGAATGTGAGAAGTCCGAGAGTAGTCGGACCTATGTGAAAGTAGTAGGAACTAAGAGAGAGTTCCGGGAGTTAGTTGAACCTTTCCACCATGCTAGACCCAGAGTAGGGTCGAAACCGGGGAAGTAAGACTATGCTCAAGAGCCATGTGTTTTGGCATAAGTAAGTATTAAGAGAAACAAGCGTGACATAGGAGACCTGTAGTGTCTTGAGAACTACAATAGCTTGAGTATTAGTAACCCAAGAGAATGGGTGAGAATAAGATTAAGTAACCCGAGAGATTGGGTGAGTTATTGAATAAGTAACCAAGGTATAGTGAGGTATAATCTCAAGGCCTAAGAGTAAATTGATACAACTAACAACCTTGTTATGTTAGTTAGGGATTGTCTCCCATGATTGATTGTCGAATCCTTGTTGTAGTGTACATATATAATGTGTTACTATATGCATGTTGATAGAATTAAAATGAACTCCATGCTCTCGACAAAAGTAGTCGTACCCCGGTTAGCACGCGGGGTATGCGAATGTCATATGCAGCGTTAAGCTGAGCCCCTAGAGGCATCGTTTTTATTTGCAGGTACACCGAAGATGATTCCGTTCGAGAGTACGACGGGGATGGTGGTTAAACATGGGTAGTTAGATTTTAATTACTTATGTATTTGAATGAGGTGTAAGACCAAAGTGTTATCGGCATCCGTATTTTTGTAGACTCGGTATAGTAAGGAACTGAATGGAGTAATGTATTGTATGAGACTCGGTTAGATTGAATGAGTAATGTAATTGTATTGAGTACTCGGTTATTCGGTCCATCAGATCGATGCAGTAGTGGAGTTAGGCCTGGTTAGCCATAGAGATGGCTAACGGCATTGTATCACCCTCCGTTGTAATTAGAGTTCCGCTGCGAGTTTAATGGTAATTGTGACAGTTTAAGAGGTAATGACGAGTTTAGTGGTTGGGGGTGTTACAAATCCCTTTTGAGAGAGTCAATCTTAGTGAGCATCTCCTCTTATTCCCTTTGGTTGGATTCAGTAAGACTCTTGGTTTCCTCAGCTTCATCTCTCATAACGTATATAAGACTTTTTGAGATCTCAAGTTCCGCAGTTAGCTTGAAGATTTTTCTGTTAAGATCAGCTTTAAGAGAGTTATTCTCAGGGACCATTTTGGTAATCAACATTAAGAAACCTTTAGGAGATATACGATAAAGATTTTTCCAAGATGAGAGCGAGTTACCTCGTTGTCAGGGATCATAGACTCAGTTGGATCATGTGCCATGAGACAAATCAGACTCCTCGATTCTGCGTCTTGAACGCTAGAATCTGAGTCACCCCAACCAATAGATGTCATCAGTGATCTTCCTTGAGGTTTCCAAACTGATTTTGAGGAGAGGACAGTCCTTCTTGAAGTGATCAGGCTGTTGCAGTTGAAGCAAGTGACAGAGTTGAAAATTTGTTTGGAGGAACTTAAGAACAGCCAACTCTATCGATTTGGCTGACTATGCATGAATTTTCAAAATTCTTAATTATGAAGACAAAGTCTTCCATAGTCTCAGCCTCAATTTCTTCAACTATAATATCCATTAACTCAGCCTTTGCTTGCCTGATTTGATTGCAAGCAATGCAGGAACCTTGTTGACTATGCTGAGTTGACTTAACCTACAAGGCATGGTCATTAATGCAATAGTTTGAGTGCAAGAGGTGGATGCATTACCACATTTTTTTCTGATGTTCTTCTTCTACTTATCCATGAATTATAGATAAGAACCCAAGTCTTGACAGCTCCATTGGGAAAGATCTTTGCAAGCTTTGGTGCAGATTACAGTTTCTGCCCACTCTTCTCTAAGACTGTCAAGCAGCTTATGCAAGACACTCTCCCTATCTGTTAGGATATTGACTTCCTGCATAGTAGTTGTTAATAAGTAAAAACGATCAAGCACATCTTCTAAAGACTCGCCTGGTTTGGCATAAAGTTCTCATAGTCCATTCTTAGTTCTTGAGCCTTGCATTTCTTGAGCTCAGTGACTCCTTCGTGAGTTACTTGAAGAAGAGTCCATATTTCATTTGCTAACTTGCAATGATTGACTCTTCTCTATTCTGAAATGGACATGCATGTATAGATGGCTCGAGATGCTTGTCGATTCAGCTCATACCTTTTGTGATCTACCACTGTCCATGTAGATCGATCTAAATTGACTGCAAGATCTCCTCTAATGATGTCTCCCATAATTCATAGTAGACTGACTCGATGTGTTGCTGGATCTCATTTTTTTCAATGATCGTAATTGGTGGAAGTGAGTGTGCGATGCTCAAAGTGCATCTTGTTGTTTTGATTTGCGAAAAGGTCTGCCATTTATTCTCAATTGAATGTCAGTTAAACGAGGCTCTGATACCACGTGTAGGATCGAACAACTGACTCAAACCAACTCAAGGTGTTAGTCTGTGAGATGGTTTTATTCAATCGAACTAAGTATGCGGAAGCACTAATGATGTGGAAATACTCAGTCGAACTAAGTTCACGGAAGCAATTACTCAAACTCGAAACATGAAAAGACTCAGAAGAACTAATTGAGAGAATACTCGAAAGATGGAAAGACTCAGTAGAACTCAGCAAGATACACAATATAAGTTATTTTTTTCCTTGTCAAACAAAATAACTTACAATGCCACTAAGTAGAAGAGATCTACTTAGAGTTTCTCACTCACCTACCCAACACAATTTCTGATCAGCTCAATGACAAGTGTAGTGAGACAAGGACCTACCTAGAATGAGTCTATCTATGTGCACTAACTGACTTTAGTACTTTTCTCTCTCTAAAATGGATGCAGCTCTTTACATAACTTCTCTCAACAAAATCTCTCAGGAAAGGTACGATGAGAAACAAAATGACAAGTCTCTTATATAGTTGCTAGGATTTGAACGTAGGAGAGAGTTAGTTCCTAAATTTTAGGAACTGGAGACTCTTTCCTTGAATTTCGGAAAGCTGAAGCCAAGTCTTCTGATTATTACCACGTTGAGATAATTTTGGTTCAAGTTTGAACGTTGATGACTGTTGTAAGGTCAATGTAGTTGTTGTAGTTGCTCCTTAATTTTCATAACTGTTTGACAGACTCTCTTTAATTATTAAAAAGTTATGGCATCGGATTTTGCTCACATTTTGCATGAATTTGAGCCCAAGGATGATAGTTGAGGACCGTTGTGGTTTAATGGATGTTGCTCCTTGAATTTCACAACTGATTGATGAATTCACATGGATGGACTCACTTGATCTTTCAGCAAGGATGAACTTTTCTCTTTTATACTGACTCGTTAAACGAAGGACTATCTCAAAAACCCTGCATACTCCAATAGTGTGTTTATCTTTGCTTATAGATTACTTAAAGTTGTATATATTGGAGTTGCAAAATTCATGCATGGAAAAACTGAACCACACGGATATCAATATATGAAGCCTGCAAAGAAGATTGTGATCCTTGTGGTGAACGTAGGCAATTAGGGTCCATTCATTTAGTGTAACACCCTGGATTTTACCTCATATAAAAGCTTATATGGAAATACGAATCTAACGGCGTAAACGGAAATAATAACGGACTTCAAACGAGTCCTAAAATGACAAAACAAGGTCTATCTGAACTTGTGTCCGGACGTCTAAGTTCGGACACAAGCCGAGAAGAAAACGTCTGAGAAAACCATTATGTCTGAACTTGTGTCCGGATATAGATGTTCGGACACTAGTCGAGAGTTGATAAACCAAAAGACAAACGCGTCCAAACTTGTGTCCGGACTTTGAAGTACAGACACAAGTCGAGTTTCAAAGTTCCAAAAAATTTCTTACGTGGTCCGAACATTGGTCTGAATTTGCAAGTTTGGACATAAGTCGAGACGTGCAAGTTGGATTCATCCTCACATGCTGTCCGAACATTGATGTTCGGACACAGTCAATATTGCAAAATCGCTTAAACCTTCAGGGCTTGTCCGAACATTGATGTCTGGATGGACGTTCGGACAGGTCCTGGAATACAAATTTCAGTACGAAAAGGAATTAAGAGAGACATTAGAAATGTTAACCAAATCAATGACAGTAATTAGCAAAACATTTTAGTAACTCAGGTAGCAGTAAATTCCATATGGACATATCAAAATTAATAATAAGAATATTTGGTGAAAATGTAAAACCAACCAAGTACTTAAATTTGAACATTAATTCATAATCTCAATAGTAGCGGAATCAAAATCTTCAGGGCATTACCGCCACACTCAACACCCGTTGAGTGCTCAGGCTAATTTCAACCAAAACCAAACTTAAAAAATATTTCTTGAACATTGTAATTTAAAGAAAAACGTTTCGAACCAACATAGCTGAACTCAGTAATTTGGAACCATAATCATCTTCTAGACTATGTGGTAGCGCGTCCCCGTTCCTCAACTCAATCATCAATACCTGCGATCAGAAAACAACAGACAAAACGTGAAGGGATCGCACAAATCACTTAAATTGAGTATATTCTACCTCAATGTGTAAAATACATTTTAAAGTTCATTTTATCATTTGTCAATCAGATGAGAAGGAGTATTGAACAATTAAACTAAGTTTTCTAGAAATCACAATAACCAACCAAACAATAGTAGGGAGTTTTCAACAGGAGCCAACCATAATTCCAAACACGGGGTCACCTATGGGACCCCAAACAATAATTCCAGGACAGTCACCTATGGGACCGTCAAACAACCACCTCACCCTAAATCCTTAAGTGTGCACACCCCCTATGAAACAACAGTAACATAGAGTAGATCATAGAGCTTAACTGCAACATTACGTGCAGCGCAAAAACAATAACAATAATGGGGAGCACCTGCGAGATCCCAAACATAACATCATTCCTGTGAAAGACTCCCAAAAACCTCGATCAAACCACCGCCAGAAATATCTCAACTCTTCCGTTGCCAAAACAGGTAATAACCCCCAATTTACGAAACCAGAATTAGAGAATTTTCCAACCAAAACCTTTCTCCTCCAATTTGCAAAACACATCGTCAAACAGACATGAGCATAGAGATTTACCTAGCAATCAAATCACTTCAGGAGATCAACTCTACAGGACCACTTGTAGCACCCGTCGACGTATTTGGAGTCTAGACATATATAATCAACAATTACGGTCTACCAAACACTACTGAATAATTAATAGACTATCTAGGTAGAATACTTTAAACAACTTAACCCTTTCTAGCACCAGAGAAGTGATTTCACAACATCAGGAGCAAGAGCGTGAGTTAGAAAGTTGAAAAAGGAAGGAGCGTAATGACGATACGTTAAGGATGAAGAGAAGTGAAGAAGATGATGTTTTAAATAGAAATAATTTGTAAAATGAAGAGAGATGTTATTAATTAAATACATAATAATATGCTTTAAGAAAAGAAAGATATTAAATAATTTAAAGAAGAAATCTATTAACTAGTATTGTAGATATTTAAAAGATATAATAGTTATTAACGTTATGAGAAACTGGAAGAAGAAACGCTATCGTTAACAACATCGGTTAAGAAATAAATAGTAAAATAATTTCCAATTCGAAATAATCGGAGAAGTAATCTAGTCATTGTAACAAGATAAGAAGGAGAGTAAAATATCTACAGAAGGAATTAATAAACATTTATTTGATATAGAAATGAGATAGGAATAAGTAGAAATAGAGCAAAACAAAATCAGAATTTCTAGCAAGAGAATAATAATTACGTTAAAGAAGGATCTAGAATACTAGCAATGAAAATATCGGGAGAAGAATAAGGGGTTTAATATATTATTAATTTTTGGAGAAGTCAAGTGGGATTTGAACTCTTAAAGTTAGGGATAATTTACTAAGAGAAGCAAAATTGAATTTGAACTCTAGGAATTAAGATTAATCAATTTAGAAAATAATTTTAGGATTGAATTCTGAGAATTTATAAGATGTTGAATCATCTATGGGAGGTTGAAGTAATATTTAGATAATTATAATAATATTAATTAGAGTAAGGAAATTGTAGATAGTTATAAACATTTAAGGAAGAGAAGGGAAAACAATATAAGGAAATCATTTAACTTCCCTAGCCACTAACATTACTAATCTTGGACCATCCATTCCTACCATATTATATTATATTCTAACTCGAAATTTCGTGGGTATTTCAACTCATCCTCCTTAAAGAAAGCTTCACCCTCGAAGCTAAAACTAACTCACAATGCAAAACTGACTAACTTGTCACTGACTTAAACTATTACCTAATCGAAGAGCTGTGGGTACTTTTTCCTCATCTCCTCCTCTACTTCCCACGTAGCCTCTTCAGTCCCATGATTGACCATAAGACCTTGACAATACGAGTGGACTTCGATCGGGTCTCTCTGGTCTTAGTGTCCATGACTCTAATGGGATGCTCCTCATAGGATAGGTTCTTCTTCAGCTCCAAAACCTCTGGCTGCAACACGTGCGAAGGGTCGGGGATACACCGCTTCAGTTGGGACACATGGAAGACGTTATAAACTTTCTCCAGCTCACAAGGAAGTGCCAAACAGTATGCCACCTCCCCAATCCTCTCTAGAACCTCATAAGATCCTACGAACTTGGGACTAAGCTTCCACTTCTTCCCGAATCTGGTTACTTCTCTCACAGGGGACACCTTCAGGAAGACTTTATCACCCACCTCGAACCCACCGGTCTGCGCTTGAGGTTGGCATAGAACTTCTGCCTATCTTGGGCTGCCTTCATCCGACCCTGAATAATCCGAACCTGCTCCATGGTCTGCTCTATCAGCTGTGGCCCCAACACCACAGTCTCGCTAATATCGCTCCAGCAAAGTGGGGTTCTACACTTCCTCCCGTACAGAGCCTCGTAGGGTGCCATCTGGATGCTGGATTGATAACTATTGTTGTACGAGAACTCTATTAGATGTAGCATGTCTTCCCACGAACTTTGGAAATCCATGATACATGCCCGAAGCATATCCTCCAAGGTCTAGATAGTCCTCTCTGTCTGACCGTCTGTAGCTGGGTGGAACGTGGTACTCAACTTTAATTTAGTACCCATGGCCTTCTGAAACTGTTGCTAGAAATGTGCCAGGAATCTTGAGTCCTGGTCGGATATAATAGTCTGCGGTACTCCATGATATCTTACCATATTCTTAATGTACGCATCTACCAGCTGACTCATAGACTAAGTGATCTTCATAGGTATGAACCGAGCAGACTTGGTGAGTCGATCCATGATCACCAAGATCTGGTTCCACCCTTCGCTGGCGGTAATCCAACCATAAAATCCATATAGATGGAGTCCCACTTCCATTTGGGTACCTCAAAAGGCTTGCAACAGTCCTCCCATCCTCTTATGCTCGAATTTCACCTTCAGCATGTGAGGCATCTAGATACAAACTCTGTTACCTCTCGCTTCATCCTTGGCCACCAGAACTGCTTCTTTAGGTCCTTGTATAATTTATCTCCACCTGGATGGACTGAATATGGAGTATTATGAGCCTCCTTCATCAGTCTCTCCTTCACGTCTGCACACCCGAGGAACACACCCAACGTCCCCTGAATTGAAGATTGCCATTGTCGTGGATCTCAAAACCCTATGCTTTCCCTTCCTTCAGCTTTTCTCGTATTCGCTCCAACTTTGCTTCACCGGTTGTCCTTTGAGTATCTCTCCATAGATGTCGGAAGAGACGCTCATATCACTTCCAAGTTCAGCTTCTGGAAGTCACGGACCAACTCGTCTGGAAGGACCCGCATCGATTCACTGAGTGGCTTCTCTTCCTGTTCAAGGCATCTACCACCAAGTTAGACTTCCCCTCGTGGTACAGAATCTGTAGGTCATAATCTTTAATCAGCTCCAACCACCTTCTCTGCCTCATGTTCAATTCTTTCTGCGTGAAAATGTACATGAGGCTCTTATGGTCGGTGTAGATCTTGCACGAGACACCATAGAGGTAGTGTCTCCAAATCTTAAGCGCAAAGACTGTAACTGCCAACTCCAGGTCATGCGTCGGAAATCGGGCCTCATACTCCTTCAGCTGCCCCGATGCATAGGCTATGACTTTCCCGTGCTGCATCAAAAACATCCCAATCCATACTTGGATGCATCGCTGAACACCTCGAACCCACCCGTCCCATGTCATACAACCAGAGGTGTTGGAATTGGAGCAAACCAATCATACGAGGAATATCCCATCAAAGTGTCAGACACTAAGACCAGAGAGACCCGATCAAAGTCCACTCGAATGGTCAAGGTGTTATGGTCAAATCATAGGACTGAGGAAGCAACGTGGGAGGTCGAAGAGGAAATGAAGAAGAAGTATCCTCAGTTATTCGAGCAAGTAACAACTTAAGAATTTAGTCAAGTTCAATTTGGGTTCATCATTTCAAAATCAGTTTTACTTCAAGAGGTGGTTAGGTTTAGCTTTGAGGGTGAAGCTTTCCTTTAAGGGGGATGAGATGAAATACCCAAAAATTACGACATAGGATATAATTAATATATAGTAGAGACAAATGAGATATTATATGGTTAGTCAAGAGTAGAGTTAATAAAGGCCTAGGAAAGTTACATAATTCTCTTACCTTAATTTCCCTCTTTCTAAAATAATTATGTTAATTATAATTCTCTTATGCATATCAATATTATATATATATATATGCAAACCCTTTTAGCGTTACAACGTCCTTTTAAATCTTAAGAGTTCAGCTCCGCCTTTGCTACTTCCAATTAATTATTATTAATTAATAGAATTCAATTCCAACTTTGCCTCCTCCTAGTTATTATAAATTCCAACATAATTTCTCACATTTCCTTCCTGAAATTATATTAAATATCAAATACATTTTTTCCCACTCTTCATGATCCCCACTCACTCTCCTAAATAATGTCTTAGTGATTACTTACTTGTTTTAGACAAATCTCTTTCTCTAAAAGATATTTATTCATTCTTATCCTCTTTCAACGATCAACTGTTCTTTTTCTTATTTTATTTTCTAATTAAAGAATATCTCCTTGTTTTTTTAACTCGTTGAATCTAGATTCTTCTATGGGTTATAACGTTAATCACGTATTCAACTTTCAAATAATTATTATTATTTTACTTACTTAATTCATCTTCCAAATTAATTACAACATCGATGGTTACTCTTCTTTTCTAAATCAATTACATTTATTAATTAATTACTATAATCCCATCCTTTATTTTACTAATTTCCTATTTATAATCATGTTCCGCTTCACTGTTATCTTCACCTTCACCGTATTGCCATCACGCTCCTCTCTCGCCTCAAATTCTCAAACTCTCACTCTTTCAATTTTGCTGCTATCAAGTGCTTCCCTGGTGCCGGATTAGGTAGAAGGGTAAGGGTAATAGATTAGTAAGGTTCTAGAATTATTTCTATGGTAATTTGGTAAGTCTTTGATTAAATTTTTGTTTCACGATTCTAGACCCCGAGTTCTCTGACGGGCGCTTCTAGTTTTTTTGTTGGGTTATCTTCATAGTGGTGAGCGTATCCAGGTAAACAATTTGCGCATCATCTTCTATCTCGTGTATTTTGCAAAATACCAATGGTTGGATTAACTCTATTTTGGTGTTGTTGGATTCGGGAATTATTTTTCCCCGTGTGATCAGGATGCTATGGTTTTGCAATCGGTATTGGATAAATGTTTTTCGGGAGACTTTCACTGGATTAATTGTTGGATTGATGGTACCTTATGGTGCTCCGTGTATATTGATGGTACCTTGTGGTACTCGGTGGAATTGTTGGTACTTTGTACCCCGTGAATATTTATATAATTTTGCCTGCAGACATTACTTGCAGTTAAGCTCTATGATCTACTCCTTTGGGTCAAAAGTACCTTCTGGGGGGTGTGCACACTTAAGAACTTAGGGTGAGGTGGGAATTATTGTTGCGACCCCAATTTGGGTGTCATCCATGTATACTGATAATTGTGTTCTGTTGAAAAGTTCTCCCCCGAAATACTTTTGTTGATGGTGATTTTGGAAATGTTTCGTTATTACATGAGTTATTATTTTGCAAATGTAAAATGAGTTTCAAAGCATATTTTACGTGTCTATGGCTGAATTGGGGAATTAGGGACACACTACCACATAGTTTAGGGTGAACAAACTTCTTTTCAGATTGTTAAATTGAGTTGTTTGAAATACATTTACTTTATAATGTTGGAAATATTTGGATTGTTATGGTTGGGTTAAGCCCGAGCACTTTATGATTTTGAGTATGGCGGTAACGCCCTGGTAGTTTTTACATTTCTGCTGCTATTTGACTTAACTTTGGATGATGTTTGGAGTAATTCCTTTGGAGTTTATAAAATGTGTTAAGGTTTTTGTATGTCAATTGAATGGAAATTTTTATTGTGTTTATCTAATATCTAATGCCGTTTACACTTGCGGGAACATTTCTTATCTGTTGACATTAGTTTTGCAACATTTGGGTGTGATTTGACTCTGAATTCATACTTGAAATCGCATTTCAGGACCTGTCCGAACGTCCATCCGACATCAATGTTCGGACAGGCCCCGAAACTTTAATCGATTTCATAGAACTGGGTGTGTCCGAACATCTGTCCAAACATTAATGTTCGGACAGCATGCGAGGATGATTCCAGCTTGTAAGTCTCGACTTATGTCCGAACTTACAAGTTCGGACCAAGGTTCGGACCACGTAAGGAATTTTTCGGAACTTGAAACTCGACTTGTTCCCAAACTTCGATGTCCGGACACAAGTTCGGACGCTTTCGTCTTTAAGTTTTTTAACTCTCGACTTGTGTCCGAACATCAACGTCCGGACACAAGTTTGGACATTCGGGATTTTTCAAACGTTTTCTTCTCGGCTTGTGTCCGGACTTAGACGTCCGGACACAAAGTTCGGACCAATTTTGTTTTGCACTTTTAGGACTAGTTTGGAGTCCGTTTTCAATTCCGTTTGCGCCGTTAGACTCGTATTTCCATAAGTTTTCATTTAAGGCAAAATCCAGGGTGTTACATGTAGATATGGGGATAATGCATCAATTAAGGTTTCGTCTCTCAAACTACAATCAGTCACAAGTAGTGTATCAATAAGTCGTGAACACTACATTAGTTGGTGAACGTTATTTCCTTTCACAAAAAGTGATAAACGGTAATGAGTCTCAAATGAATAGGGCCTTAGTTTGCATCTACACATATGTGAAGTTCATGATTATCTTCTTGTGTCTGTTCAATTACCAGAGATAAATCACTGGAACTCTCACACACTAGATTGAAAACGGCGGCTGAAAACATTTCATTCTGGGTAATAAACTCAAACTTCTCTTCTTGTTTCTGGTGATTAACATCAATAAACTTTTTAACATATTGTAATTGAGTTAGGGTCTCTTCTAACAGATCTTTTTGACCTTATCTCTTCTTATGCCTGCGCTTGTGCAGGGATAAATCATTGGAAGTTTCTCGCACACCACATTGAAGACGTGGCTGAAAAAATATCTCGTAACCGGTCTTTAATCTCAACAATCCCTCACCCATTATGCAAACCCATACACACCAACACCTTTTTTATCCCTTCTCCAGAATGAATTGTGGTTTAGTTATGCACGTACGTATTCTCATCTTTCAAGAAAGTTTGATTCTTCTTGGATTTAGAGAAATAATAATGACGATATGATAGTATACATTTGTATATGTATACAAGGTTACAATAACTTATGCAATGGCGTGTATGAGACTTAACTTATTTTTCTTTATCAAGTGTAGCTACCCTTTGAGTGCCTATTAGTCTGAACCGTAGTTCCCCTCACATTTTTATACTTCGGTTACATTATTTTAGTTTACATTTCGTACTGTTGTTGTTTGTTATGTTAACTAATTTATTGGTTGGACTTATTTCATGTATTTGGATGACTACAAAATTAAATCGAATATAGTTATCTGTCCAAGATATACCTAGACTATCCAATCACGTTCAATCTCACCATCTAGGTTTTGAATGGGTTTATAATATACTTTTATTGAAAATTTCAGTGCATTTCCAAACTGTTTGAATTTGATCAATTGATGTATGTTTTGTTGCATGAGAGGAGATTTCCAAATAGTGCGACATGTAAAGGTTGCACTAAAAGCTACTGTAGCGAGCGAACCCAAGGGTGCAACCTTGAAACACATTAATCATACTTCAATAACACTATTGGAGCAAAGTTTTATACATATCTGGATTGTTTAAGTTATTGGAATAAAGTAAGATTAAACAAGACCAGGCTGGGTACACACTTATAAGCCTTTATAATGTTAGATTAGTGATGTTTTCGTACCAATATTGTAAATTCTATATAATCCATAGCTGAATCCTATCCAGCTGAAGTGCCGGATGACGGTCACCCGGACGTGACTATAAAACACTTTCATAATGGCATCCAGGCGGACACCTGTCCGGATGACGGTCACCCGGAAGGCTCAGCCGGTGTGACTAGAGATTGATATCATAATGGCGTCCAGGAGACAATCTCACCCGGATGGCCACCTGAATGGTTAGCCGGACATAATATAGCGCGGCGTACTCAGTAGCTTGTGTCGATTTAAGTTTCTTTTCAATTTGATATGTGTCATTTTGACCTTTGTTATTAGGTCATATATATATATATTGTACAAGATAACAATTTTGTTCTAGATCGTAACGTAATACAACAATACAGAAGCGGTTATCTCACTTCATCTTCTTCCTTTGTCAATCTTTTTGTTTTCTACACATACAATGCTTAATATTTCATTATGGTATCAGAGCAATTAAATTTTAGCGTAGTTTACGGTTGAGGGTTGATAATGGTTGATGACAGGAAAACAGGCAAAACACCCGTCGGTGGTTCAAGAACCGTCACAAGTGTAATTGATGTTTTAGATCCACGGTACATTCACAGATCAAAACAACCAGGAGTCAATTTAGCACCGAAATTTACAGGCACTGGTTTCTGGGATGGAAATGGATGATGATACTCAGTCAACAAGGAAAGAACAAGTGGGTTTTGTTACTGGAGAGGTGAAGAAGATCTAGTTCGTGAGGCTGCATGGGTCCATTCCAGTTCTCTTGTAGTTTCCTGGATCATTGGTCGTTGGATTCTAAGATTGCACGAAGCCCAATGTTCTCAAATACTCCCAAACAGATTTGGGATTCTCTTTACAAAAGGTATGAACAGAATAATCTTGCTATGATTCATGGTTTGAAGAAGACGCTTGCTGCAATCAAACAAGGAGATGATTCTGTTATTGATTATTTTGCAAAGCTTCAGAAAGTTTAGGGAGAGATCAAACTTGCCAAACCACCCACAGAATGTAATTTTCATTATGAAAAAACATTGAGGAGCAAGAGGAACAAGTTAAGTTTATTCAATTTCTTATGGGTCTTGATAGGCGTTATTTTCTTATTAAAGGTCAGCTTTTTGCAATGAAACAAGCTCCAAGCCTTGAAGAAGCTTTCTCTCTTCTTGTTCATGAAGAAGAACAAAGAAAGAATGACAAGGGGATGAGTGATGTGTTGTTTTATGAGTGCTAGTTCAAATTCTAGCACAAACAAATATTATACAAAGTTAAAGGTGTAGAGAGAAGATGACAAATTTTCACTTTCTATAGTAAAACAGGGCATTCATTTGATGAGTGTTTTTAACGCCAAAAGTTCATGCATTGTGGTAGAACAGGACATCTAGCTGTAGAATGTTATCAGCTTCATCGGCGTGATGTTGTTCATTATAGAAAGAAGAAACCAACAGTGGCTTATCTACTAGGGAAATTCATTCTGGTAAGGAAAATCATGCCTCGAGGTAATCAGTCAACTGAGCCCGAAGATACTCCAACAGATAGCTGGGTTAAATCAAGGAGGCAATCAAATGTTGCAAAAGAAAAAACATCTTTCTGTAATTTCTCTGTAAGAATATAGGAATTTCTCTAATAGCCAGTGTTTATTAAGAAATGAGTTGGTTGGTTTGGCTGCTAAGTGGATTCTAGATACAGGAGCCACATATCATATCAGTGGGTCTTTTAGTTCGTTTGTTAACATGCGAAATTTGGATCGTTGTAAGTTAGTTATCTTGCTAGATATTCAGCCACAACAGTTCTACATAATTGGCGATGTAAAATTTGGGAACAATTTTTGGTTTAGTGGTGTTCTTTATGTGCTAGAAATTTCGGTTTAACTACATATCAGTTTCACAAGTTGATCAAACAGTACACATTATGATCTACATTTACTTCTCGTTGTTGTTCTACCCAGGACCTTATTACAAGGACGACTGAGTTACTGGGAGAAGAGCATGGCGACCCTATTTTTTGGATGTCAATCGTGCCAAGAGCGGGGCTGGTAGATTGATTCGGAGAGAAGTGCAGCAGATTGTAGAAATTTTAGTTTAACTTCTTTTTAGTAGTTTATCAGCTTTGAAATACATGTTAAGCTAGGACATGTACCTTTTGACAAACTTTGTTGACATGGGTCTAATAAAGAAGGAAGTTTGTTTGCAACAATCTACTTGTGATGTTTGTTATAAAGCAAGAGCTCAGTGACATCCTTTTGCACACTTTGAAATCAAAACTATGTGACCATTTGAGATGCTACATGTTGACCTTTGGGGTCCTTTTTTATCTTAAACGTATAACGGGTATAAATACGTTATTTGCTTTCTTGATGATAATACTTGCAACGATGTTGGGAACAAATGTTGTCACATAAAAATGAGGTCAGCAAGCCATTATTTTACTTTATACGTATGGTAGAGAGATAGTTTGATTCTAGAGGCAAAGTTGTCATAAGTGACAATGCATAGGAGTTGGGTAGTTCTGGTTATACCCCAAAGTTTGATTTCAGACTTTCGCATTTTATTCGTTACAAAGTTAATTGAGTGAATTGTTTAATCCTTCAGGACATGGGAGTCCTTTTAATTAAAGCCGAGGATGAATGGGTCATTTCTTATTCCCTTCTAATTACTGGTAAGTAATTAAATTCCTTAACTTCCCACTCTCAATCACGTTCTAATCCCCTAACCCTCGATCATTTGTCAGACGCTCCTCTGTCTTCTCTCTCTAGACTTCTCTGTTCTTCTCACTCTGCCAAGTTGCTGTTGTCATTGGATTCTGCGAAGTGATTGTTCGGTTGTGGATTCCGTCCCTTTGTGAATCTCTGATCAGTTTAAGGTACAGTGACTGGATTATTTTCTGCAATTCTCTAACTCTTGGAACCTCCCTCCTTTGTTAATCTTGACTCCCAGCAATCTGGGTGTGAATCAGAATTCGTTCTCTGCTTTCGCTGTCGGTCTACTCTTTTGGGCTCCTCTACGATTCCGGTTGCCAGTTTAAGAGAATTAGGATTGCGTTGTCGGTCTGCTTTTCGGGATTTTCGTCGTGGTTGGGCTCTGCAGTTTCTGATTCGGGAATCATCTGCTAATTTATTGAGGTAGGTGGCTCTCGGATTCGGCTAGTGTGTTCAGCCTTGGGGAGTTTCAGATTATGGATTCTAATTGCGGATTGCCTCAGCGTGTGTTTTGTAAATCTGTCCGTTTGCTACTGTTTTATTGGCCTACAACCCCCAAGGTTGTTTTCTACAAATCGTTGTCAATTTGAATGTGTTTTGAGCCTCTGGTTTCTGTGTGCAATTCGTTTCTAAAAACTGTGCTGTTTGACATGTCCGAACGTCTGTCCGATCATTGAAGTTCGGAGAAACCTCGTTTGCTGTGCTGATTGAGTTTTTTAAACCGTGTCCGAACTTCCCGTCCGAGCTGGATGTTCGGACGGGGGCAAAGACGAGTCCGACTTAAAGTCTCGTATGGTGTCCGAACTTGTAAGTCCGGACAGAAGTTCGGACACACCCTTCTGGCTTCTCTGATTTTGCTTGACTTGTGTCCGAACTTACTTTGACATTCGGACACAAGTTCGGACATTACACGTATCTGATTTCCGAAAAGCGTTTGAACATCCGTCCGAGCTTTGATTTCGGACATTCGTCTAATTTAACTTCTGAGTCTCGACTGTGTCCGAACGTTGATGTCCGGACACAGTTCGGACATGGCACTGTTTTGACCATAACTTGCTCGTTTGAGCTCCGTTTTGACTTCCGTCTGTGGGGTTGGATTCCTTCTGATTTCCAAGCTATTTATATGTGGTGCCGTTGGTGGCACATATGATTAATTGTATTTAAGCTTCTGTTTTGGGACCTAGTTTCTTGTATTGAACCTTGGACGGCTGGTTTAGCTGTCTCGTAGCGCGCTATGTAGGATATCTCTTCTGTTTCACAGTACGTTCCCATTCTGTCACAGGTGTTCCACATGTTCTGTTTACGAGTGAGGTTCCTCATTCTGTTCAGGGTGTCCCCGTTCTGTCTGTATGCTGTGATCAACTAAGGTCCCCTTCTGTTTCCGCTTCCGTTGTTTTGAAGTCTGAATAGTCCGTTTGCGTTTGGACTTCTACTTCTGATTTCTATTGTGGATTATGGCTTTTTCTTTCTGTCTACTTCTGATTTGATAACATTCTATAAATGTTTTGAGCATGTTGGTTGATGATGTTGGTCATCTACTAGGCATAGTTGTTTGCTCATTCCCCTACTTTATTAACATTGCAGATTGATCAACGAGGATCACTTTGTTCAGCTTCTGGAGTTTTAGCTTTTGATATTTTTAGTTCTTTTGAGACCTTTTTTGCATTTTACTTGTAAGCCTTTGGGCCTCAGTTGTTAGCTTCCACTTTTGACATCCGGTTGAGGATTCTGTATTAGCATTTGGATGTTTCGACATTCTTTCGACAACAACTTTTATAAGTATTTTGTTTTGGGCCTTTATTTTGTTTGCTTGCGTTCGATATTTAGAGCCCTGCGTTATTAAAGTTAAGTCATAATCGCGTGCGGTAACATCCCTAACCCTAGCCAGTGTGGCGGTGGGTGTTACATTTAGTGGTATCAGAGCCATGTTTTAATCTGATGGGAATCTAGAATTAGTTGTCAGTCAGTCAGTCCAGTACCTGTGCTTTGGAGTTCCAAGTCTGAATTACGTGCTCTTTGTATTTTCAGAATGCCGCACGAAGAGCTCTAGTCACTCCCCAGGGCGGTGTCGCTGAGGCGGTCCAGCAGTTCATGACCCAGCTGCTGCAGACAATTGCAGCTGGAGGAGCCCTTGGAGGAGCAGCTGGTGGTACAGCTGGAGCCGGGGCTGCTGAGGCGGGTGGCCAGAATGTGAAGGCGCTTCAGGAGTTCATGAAGCTGAAGCCTCCGTCGTTCGATGGGGCAGGAGACCCCTAGGAGGCCAGTCATTGGTTGACTGAGGTAGAGGATCTACTTCGGGTCATGGCTGCGAGGAGGAGCAGAAGGTCGACTTTGCTACTTTTCTGTTTATGGCTGAGGCTAAGGAGTGGTGGAGGTCCGTGATGAGGAGGTTCCCACAGCCTTGGACGTGGGACCAGTTTACCTGGGAGTTCAATAAGCAGTTCTACCCCGACGTCTATAAGGACCAGCGCATCATGGAGTATAATCGGCTTCGCCAGGGTCGGGACATGAGTGTGGAGGACTACGTCAGGAAGTTCATCAGTTTGTCTAAGTTTTCACCTGAGCCCGACAAGCATAGGAAGGCCAGGATGTTCGAGAGCGGCTTGAGGCCAGACATCCGCTCTGCTGTGACACCGCTGCGTCACAAGACCTTCAGGACGTTGTTGATGTCGCCTTGTTGGTGGAGGCTGATCTGAGGGGCCGCCAGTCTGGCGGGAAGGACCAGAAGAGGAAGCAGAGGTCCGACGAGAGTGATAGGAGGGATCAGTCTGTTCTCAGAAGAAGCAGTCTACTGCAGACCGATCTGGGGACCGCCAGGGTTCAAGAGATAGGGGTGGTTCGTCTTCTTCTTCATCTGTTCCGAAGTGCCAGTGTGTGTGGCAAGTTTCACCGAGGTCGGGACTGCTACAAGAAGTCTGGAGCTTGCTTCAAGTGTGGATCCTTGGAGCATAGGATAGCTGACTGCCCTCAGGCCGAGAGGAGCAGGGGCAGCTCAGGAGGTAGGACGGGAGGGTCTACTTTAGAGCCCCAGATAGAGATCGGGCTGAGCAGAAGAAGCCCCAGGGCCAGGCCAGAGTCTATGCGATGGCTGGAGAGAGAGACCGATCTACTGACAGAGTTGTCACAAGTATTCTCTAGCTGTCATCTCACTCTGTTTCTGTCTGTTTGATTCTAGAGCCACTCACTCTTTTATATCTGCTGAGTTAGTGAGTGAGCTCGATCTGCCTGTTGTGCCCTTGAGTGTGGAATTGTGTGTGCATAGCCCTTTGGTTAGGAACTCTTCTATGCTATTAAATTCTATTTGTAAAGATAGTCCTTTGTTAGTCAGAGATAGGACTATGTATGCTAACCTCATCCCTATGGAGATGAGCAACTTTGATGTGATTCTGGGTATGGACTGGCTTGCTCCCCACCATGCCCACATTGATTGTGCTGCGTCAAGGGTCACTTTTGAGGAGCCGGGTCAGCCCCTCCTAGTTGTAGCAGGGAATGGAATCCCGTGCTCGCCGCCAGTCATTTCAGCCATGCAGGTGTTTCGCTATGTGAGGAAAGGATGCCAGGGATTTCTGTGCTACATCCCTGAGGTTCGCAAGGATGTGAAGTTGGAGGATATCCCAGTGGTTAGAGACTTCCCCGACGTGTTTCAGGATGATGTGCCTGGGCTTCACCCTGTCAGAGAGGTGGAGTTCTCGATCGAGCTCGTACCTGAGACTCAGCCGATTTCTAAGGCCCCACACCGGATGGCGCCTGCTGAGCTGAAGGAGCTGAAGGTCCAGTTGTAGGAAGTATTGGACAAGGGCTTTTTCGCCCTAGTGTGTCGCTGTGGGGTGCGCTTGTTCTGTTTGTTAAGAAGAAGGATGGTAGCATGCGCTTGTGCATCGACTACAGGGAGCTAAACAAGGTTACCATTAAGAATAGGTACCCTCTCCCGCGCATAGATGACTTGATTGACCAGTTAGCAGGAGCTAAGGTGTTTTCGAAGATCAATCTGAGGTCCGGTTATCATCAGTTGAGGATTAAGGCAGACGACGTGCCTAAGTCTGCCTTCAGGACTCGTTATGGACACTACGAGTTCCTAGTGATGCCATTCGGTCTGACGAATGTGCCTTCTATATTTATGGACATGATGAACCGGGTCTTCAAGCCATTCTTGGACCAGTTCGTTGTGGTGTTTATTGATGACATCTTGGTGTATTCCAAGAGTGCTGAGGAGCACGAGGAGCATTTGAGGACAGTACTTCAAACTCTGAGGAAGAAGGAGCTGTACGCGAAGCTGAAGAAGTATGAGTTTTGGTTGGACCAGGTGGTATTCTTGGGGCATGTGGTCTCCAAGGATGGTATCTCCGTGGACCCGGAGAAGATTAGAGCTATCACCGAGTGGGCCAGACCCACTAATGTTGGAGAGATTCGTAGCTTCCTTGGACTAGCGGGCTACTATCGTAAGTTTGTGGAGGGCTTCTCCAAGTTAGTTATTCCGTTGACCTGTCTGCTACAGAAGGAGGTGAGGTTTGAGTGGAGTGAGGCTTGTGAGCAGTGCTTACAAGAGTATAGAAGAGGCTGATGTTTGCGCCGATCTTGACTCTTCCAGAGGGGACCGAGGGTCTTGAGGTATTCTGCGATGCGTCCCATAAGGGACTTGGTGTGTTCTGATGCAGCAGGGGAAGGTAGTAGTGTATGGCTCTCGTCAGCTTAAGCCATACGAGAAGAATTACCCGACCCACGTCCTAGAGTTAGCTGTTGTAGTGTTTGCATTGAAGATTTGGAGGCACTACCTATACGGAGCGTCGTGCAAGGTGTACACAAACCATTAAAGCCTCAAGTACTTGTTCACTCAGAAGGAGCTGAACTTAAGGCAGAGAAGGTGGCTAGAGTTGATGCATGACTACGATTTGGACATCCTCTACCATCCTGGTAGAGCGAATGTGGTTGTTGATGCGCTCAGTAGGAGGGGTCCGTCGGGAGCTGCGTGTGCTTTGTCTGGTGTGCAGAGGTCTGCTCTCGAGTTGCAGCGTATGAGTATCTGGGTTGTCCGTCCAGAGAGGTCTGGGATGTTGGTAGTGTTGCAGATTCAGCCTACCTTGATCGACCGGATCAAGGCCAGTCAGGAGCTTGACGCCGAGTTGTGTAAGATCAGAGAGGGTTTAGCTGCTGGTCAGGAGTCCGAGTTTCAGGTGTCAGAGGATGGTTGTCTGAGATTCAGAGACCGTGTTTGTGTGCCTGCCGACGACACTCAGAGGCGAGAGATTATGCAGGAGGCTCATGAAGCCCCGTACGCGGTACACCCAGGAGGTGTGAAGATGTACCAGGACCTTCGAGAGACGTTCTAGTGGAGCAACATGAAGAGGGACATTTTTGATTTTATATCCAGATGTCGGACCTGTCAGCAGGTCAAAGCCGAGCATCAGAGACCAGCTGGGTTGCTTCAGCCTCTTCCAGTTCCGGAGTGGAAGTGGGAGAGTGTAGGCATGGACTTTGTCATGGGACTGCCTAAGACTCCGAGAGGGTTCGATGCAGTTTGGATGATTGTGGATAGACTCACGAAGAGTGCCCACTTCTTGCCAGTCAAGAAGACCTTCAGTTTGTATCGCCTGGCGCAGTCGTATCTGGATGAGATAGTGCGGTTGCATGGAGTTCCCAGCTTCGATTGTGTCTGACAGAGATCCGCGGTTCGTATCCAGGTTCTGGCAGAGCTTGCATCAGGCTTTGGGGACGAAGTTGTCGTTCAGCTCAGCATATCATCCTCAGTCAGATGGTCAGACAGAGAGGACGAATCAGGTCCTAGAGGACATGCTTAGAGCATGTGTGCTTGACTTTGGAGGCAGTTGGGATCAGCATGTAGCGTTGATCGAGTTTGCTTTTCCAGTCTAGCATCGGGATGGCCCCGTTTGAGGCTCTTTATGGCAGAAGGTGCAGATCACCTATCTGTTGGGATGATCTGAAGGAGTTGGCTGTTGTTGGTCCGGACTTGGTTGGGGATGCCATGGGTAAGATTCAGTCCCTCAGGAAGCGCCTGCTTGTGGCCCAGAGTCATCAGAAGAGCTACGCCGATCAGAGGAGACGACCTCTAGAGTTCGAGGTAGGAGACCATGTGTATCTGAAGGTTTCTCCAGTCCGTGGAGTTGTGCGGTTTGGGAAGAGAGGCAAGCTTAGCCCTCGCTTCATTGGCCCTTTTGAGATCTTGGAGAGGATCAGGCCGGTGCCTACCGTCTGGCCTTGCCTCCGTCGCTAGCGGCAGTGCATAGTGTGTTTCATGTTTCCATGCTGAGGAAATATGTTCCAGACCCATCGCATGTTATTGATTTCGGTCCGCTCCATTTAAGAGAAGACTTCACGTTTGAAGCAGCTCCTTCGAGGATCCTAGCCATAGATGTTCGTAAGCTCAGGAGCAAGACCATGCCCTTGGTGAAGGTTCAGTGGGCGGGTCAGTCAGAGGAAGAGGCAACCTGGGAAGTGAAAAGTGAAGTACGCTCTAAGTTTCCCGCCCTTTTTGAGCAATAGGTACGTTTAATTTCGAGGACGAAATTCTTTTAAGGGGGAGGTGATGTTATACCCCAAAGTTTTATTTCAGACTTTCACATTTTATTTCGTTACAAAGTTAGTTGAGTGGATTGTTTAATCCTTCAGGACATGTGAGTCCTTTCAATTAAAGGCGAGGACAAATGGGTCATTTTCTTATTCCCTTCTAATTACTGGTAAGTAATTAAATTCCTTAACTTCTCACTCTCAATCACGTTCTAATCCCCTAACCCTCGATCAGTTTGTCAGACACTCCTCCTCTCTTCTCTCTCTAGACTTCTCTGTTCTTCTCACTCTGCCAAGTTGCTGCTGTCATTGGATTCTACGATGTGATTGTTCGGTTGTGGATTTCATCCCCGTTGTGAATCTCTGATCAGTTTAAGGTACAGTGACCGGATTATTTTCTGCAATTCTCTAACTCTTGGAACCTCCCTCCTTTGTTAATCTTGACTCCCTGCAGTCTGGTTGTGAATCAAAATTCGTTCTCTACTTTCGCTGTCGGTCTACCCTTTTGGCCTCCTCTGCGATTCTGGTTGCCAGTTTAAGAGAATTGGGATTGCGTTGTCAGACTACTTTTCGGGATTCTTCGTGGTTCGGCTCTACAGTTTCTGATTCAGGAATCGTCTGCTAATTATTTGAGGTAGGTGGCTCTCGGATTCGGCTAGTGTGTTCAGCCTTGGGGAGTTTCAGATTTTGGATTCTAATTGCGAATTGCCTCAGCGTGTGTTTGTAAATCTGTCTGTTTGCTGCTGTTTTAATGCCTACAAACCCCCAAGGTGTTTTCTACAAATCGTTGTCAATTGAATGTGTTTGATCCTCTGGTTTCTGTGAATTCGTTTTTGAAAACTATGTTGTTTGACATATAGAACCAGGATTCCGTGCCTCTAATTCTGATTTTAAACTGTGTCGAGATTTGAGGGGTCCGATTCTTAAGGTGATCAGACAATGTCTTTGCTGATGGTGCGTATTTTCGGAATAATCCAATTTGGACTGACTTGTAAAGAGTGTCCATGTCCGACGTCTGTCCGATCATTAAGTTCGGACCGACCCCTTTGCGCTCTAATTTCTGAGTTTTAAACCGTGTCCAAATTCCGTCCAAGCTTTGATGTTCTGACGGGGGCGAGGATGAGTCCGACTTACAAGTCTCATATGGTGTCCGAACTTGTATTCCGGACAGAATTCGGACACCCTCTGGCTTCTCTGATTTTGCTTTCGACTGGTGCCGACTTTGACATTCAGACACAATTCGGACATTACACGTATCTGATTTCCGAAAGAGTCCAAACATCTGTCCGAGCTTTGATGTTTGGACATTCTTCTAATTTAACTTCTGAGTCTCGACTTGTGTCCGAACACAGTTCGGACATGGCACTGTTTTGACCATAACTTTTTGTTTAGCTCCGTTTTGACTTCAGTCTGTGGGTTGGATTCCCCTTCTTTATTTTTCCATGATATTTATATGCTTTGTGGTGCCGTTGGTGCACATGTTGCTTAATTGTATTGAAGCTTCTATTTTGGGACCTAGTTATCTCTATTCTGAACCGTGGATGGCGGTTTAGCTGTCTCGTAGCACGCTATGTAGGATATCCTTCTGTTTCACGGGTGACGTTCCCCGTTATGTTCACAGGTGTTCCACCTGTTCTATTTCGAGTGAGGTTTCCTCGTTCTGTTCACGGGTTGTTCCCGTTTATCTGTTTGTTTGATCAACTAGGGTCCCCTTCTGTTTCCGCTTCCGCTGTTTTGACTCCGAATAGTCCGTTTATGTTTGGACTTCTGCTTCTGATTTCTGTTATGGATTATGCTTTCCTTCTGTCTACTTCTGATTTGATAACATCTATAAATGTTTTGAGCATGCTGGTTGATGATGTTGGTCATCTACTGGGCATAGTTGTTTGCTCATTCCCCTACTTTATCTAACATTGCAAATTGATCAGCGAGGATCACTTTGTTCAGCTTCTGGAGTTTATCTTTTGATATGTTTAGTTCTTTGAGACTTTTTTGCATTTTTACTTGTAGCCTTTTGTGGGCCTCAGTTGTTAGCTTCCGCTTTTGACATCCGGTTGAGGATTCTGTATTAGCATTTGGATGTTTCGACATTCTTTGACTACTCATTTATATAAGTGTGGAGGGTGATTTTTCGGTATGAGGGGGTCTATCTAAGTACGGTCTGACTGGAAAGCCAAGATCGTAGAATTTGCCATTCTGTGGAGGGTGAAAACCCGTTATAATTGGCACCCTCAAATACCTACTAAATCGTCCGTCTTTCCCAGAAAGCATAAGGGGAGTGCAAGTGAACACTACACCCGCTCTCAATGGACCCCACGCGAACTTATGCCTCTATAAGGCGGAATTGACTAGAGTCGCCACCTAGTTTGACCTATGATAACTAGGAAGGAAGGAGAAGGGTTCTAAGAACCGTTAATTGACTCTGATGATTTGTTGCCTATGGTTAGGACTTATCTGATCATACTAGAGATTCTGTGTGGGTTCGTACTGGGTTACACCCCTTAGAAGTGGCAACGACCACGACTTCGGATTGGTGCCCGAGGAAACCTCGGTCTCCAATTGTCGGGATTACCTTCTTTCCAAACCTTATTAAAGAGATTCATTTAAAAGATGAAGATAGGATTAGGATAGGAAGAGAGAAAGAGAGTGGACGAGGTGAGCTTTTCTGCCAAGCCAACGCCTAGAAGAGGGAGTTGGGGATTCAGATGAGTATAGAATGACGATTTGGGAAAGTTTGGGGTTGAGTGAATAGATAAGACTTGGAGTCTAATGGTTTGAAGTTTGTGGGAACCGAAGAAGGTTTGAGTGTTTTGAGAGATATGAGAGCCACCTTAGACGGGGAAAGGGTTTTTTGTTTGGAATGGGGTCGCACCCTAGATGGGCTGCCTACGTACTCAACTCCCGGTTGAGATCAGACCTTACGTAGTTCACGGATTGGGGGTTTTGGAAGTTGTGATGTTTGTGGAGTTTGAAGATATTTGAGGTGTTTGAGATTTGGAGGGTTCGAAGTTTCGAGAATTTTCGGGTTTGAGATGTTAGTCTGTGAGATGCTCGGGTCTCTGAGACATTTGAGGTGTTCATGTAATAGGAGGTATGGGATATCAAGGTCCGTGAGACGCTCGGGTCTGTGAGACATTTGAATATTAAAATGGCGGAAGAGGTTGAAGTGTTTTGGTCTATGAGGCACTCGGGCCTGTGAGACGTTTGAAATCTTAAGATGGGGGAGAAATTGAGATGTTCGAGTTTGTGGGGCGCTCGGGCCTGTGAGACTTTAGAAGTTTGGAAGAAGTCGGGATTTGGGTGATGGTTTGAATTTGGAATGATTTGGGGTTTTGAAGATGATTTGGGTATGTGTGAGGCAATTGGTATTTGGGAGAGATCCCGGGTTTTTAAGGTTTGAGGTTCAAAAAGGTTTGAGGTTTAGGGATATTTTGAATTTAAAGTGAGATGATGGTAGACAGATTGTTTGGAGGAATGATTGTCAAGCTCATCTCTCTTAAAGTTTTTGAAACCGTAAAATCATTTTTTGTTGTAAAAGGGCGGACATTCCCCAGTGATTACCCTATGTACCCCCTCGAACACGACACTTAATTAATGGTAAGTGCCGAGGCTCGAAAGATGGGGCAATGAATTTATGTTGAAAATAGGATTTAGAGAGAAACACCATGAATGAGATGTTCCCGGTCAAACCCTAATAACGTCTCTAACTCCCGGGTTTAAAACATTAAAAGCCAAAGTACCGAAATCGAGTGGAAGGGAGTTAGACGATTCTAAAATCCCGGCTACAACTAGGAAGGTCGTTACTTCCCTAGCACCCCGCCTCGTAAAAATCTAGGCTGCAATTAGGGGAGGTTTGTCACCCTAATGCCTCGCCTAAAGAGATCCAGACTGCGACAAGGGAGATTACGACCCCAGTGCCCCGCCTCGGGTTTTTATTTTGGAAAGGGAGACAAGTGATGTTCTAACCAGGAAGGAAATGTTTTGAAAGGGTCAGACATCCCATGTTCCCCGAAAACGGTTTAGTTTTAAGTTTGAAAACTGAGTTAGAAAATTTATAAAGTTGTTCGGAATTCTCGATGAAGAAACACTGATTTTGAGAAATGTTTTTAGGAGAAAACTTTTTGTATATGTGAGAAGAACTTTCTACGTTTTGAAAAGAGTTTTCTGTGATGTGAAAAGAGTTTTTCCTTTAAAATTCCACAAAATGGTTTCTTTAAAAATTGGGAAAATTCACGAGATACCCGTGTTTTCTTTTGTAATTCACAATATACCCCTGTGATTTTAATAATTCAACTTTAAACATGCTTAAATGTTTTCCAAAATTGATGAAACTTTACATGGACGATGCTAAAGTGTTATATTTTGGTCCAATGTCAAATTAGAAGTTTTTTAAGCTCACATGTGGCCTGTGGGACCCAATGAACAGTCACATATTCATTGGGTCCCACAGGTCACATGTGAGCTTAAAAAGCATCAAATTTGATATTGGACCAAAATATAACACTTTAGCATCATCCATGTAAAGTTTCATCAATTTTCAACAACATTTAAGCATGTTTAAAGTCGAATTACAATAATCACAGGGGTATATTGTGAATTACGAAAGAAAACAGGGGTATATCGTCTAAAACTTGAGAAAGAGATTTTTTTGATTTTTGGAGTTTGAACGGGATTTACAATGAGTTTGAATCGAATGCATTAAGTTGAATTGGATTGGGCCGAATGAATTGGGTTTGGATTGAATTTTGGTCAAAGTTAGACCGAGTCAAAGTGGGATCGAGTCAAAGTTGGGTCAAGGTCAAACTTAGGCTGGTCAAGCTCGGATTGGTCAAAGTTTGGGCCTTAGTCTAAGTTCAAGTCAAGGTCAAAGCTTGGGTCATGGTCAAAGTTCGAGTCAAGGTCAAAGCTTGGGTTGGTCAAAGTTGGACTGAGTCGAAGTTGGAAGTTTGGGCCTTGGTCAAAGGTGGAAGTTTGGGACTTGTTTGGGCCTTTGGGTCGAATTGGGCCTTATTGGGCTTTTGGGCCGAATTGGGCCTTGGGATAATGAGTTTTGGGCAAGGTTTGGTTTGGGCCAAAGTTGGCTACGGGCTGATGAGTTTTGGGCAAGTTTTGGTTTGGGCCAAAGTGGGCTTTTCAACCCAGGCCGCAGTGGGTCTTGGGTTTTTTTTTATTTGTGTTGAAGATTGTTTTATGGCTGAAGTGGGCCTTGGGCCTTTTTATTTGGGTTGAAAGATTTTTTTGTTTTTGGCTGAAATGGGCCTTGGGCCTTTTTATTTGGGTTGAAAGATTGTTTTGGGCTGGATTTGTTTTTGGATTTTAGTTTTTTGAGATGAGCTCTTGAACTGGGTTGATTATTGAATGGGTTTTGATTTTATTTTCAGAATTGGGCCAAATGTGGATTAGGCTAGATGGAGAATGGGCCAGATGGAAATTGGGCCGATTTGTGATTGGGCCAAAGATGGGCTTCAATTTTGAATTGATTGTTGGACTTGAAATTTTTGAATTGGATTGCTTCTCTCTTTTTGTTATTATTACAATAATAAGGTGTGGTTTGGGTTTAGGGATCACCCAATTTATTAGGTGGGACCATGGCTCACCTAAATCTCTGGGTTCACCCTCTATCCTAAGGCTTGGTCCTAAGGTCTAATAACTAAGGCTTAGCAAGATAAGAAAAGATAAAGTTAAACAAAAAACTGCAATGAAATACACATGAAACGTTATATACATAATGAAGCAATAAATCAAATAATCATGGAATGACAAAGTCAGAATCAAAAAGTTGACCAAAAGGGTGTTTTCAGGCCCGTGAAGAATAACCATGGAGCTTAAGAGTCCATTATTGCAGCCCACATGTAGAATTCAAGGTCCGCAAACCCAACCCCCAGGCAGAACCAAGTGCATTCCCAGTTCACCGATTCGATTGAACAACAGCATAAACAAAAGCAAATACATACATGAAATAAGGAAAACGTGAATCTAACCAAAGTAATTAAACATGGTGGTTAATGATCTTTGACAGAAACAACGTAAATGGAAAATTAGCTGGTAAGTTTTAGCCCATAGGCGGCTGATGTGAAATCCCCGGAACTGAGTTTGGCCGAAGATCCTCTAGCATGGCCGATGTTCGCACCCCTCCATAAGCTCGTTTAAGACTTAAATATCATGTACCTCGGTAGGAAACAAGGATGGAAACCAATTAAAACGAGTTTAAAGCAATAAGCAGGGATAATATAAATAGGACAAGACTGATATATAGAAATCCCTTTTAACCCATCAGTTGACCAGATCAGACATATTAGCCGCCAATTTCACCGCACAACAGCAAGGGCATTACGTGTAGATTCAACTAAATATCCATAACAACACTACATTGTAGCAACTGTAAGCATAATCGATCAACAGCAAGCATGCGTTTTCAAACCATTTTCAGGCAAGGTTAACAACTTATTTGGTTCATGAGTAAATACCGCAAGGAAAACCGTGATGAGTCCTGTAAATACTTCATAGATATAAACCAAAAACCAAACCAAGCATTAGTTGAACACAAAAAATTTGAGAGAAGAAACAAGAGGGGAGGTGCTCTCCTGTGCCTACTTTACCATGAAGATTCCTTCAGAACCCCTTACCAAGGCGGCGAACGCTATTTTAGCACACAACACTAGATACGAAGACATTGATTTCATCAAAAGCATGGCCTGGATGACTTTAGCTCGTGCGCAAACCCGACGGGGCCAGAAAGTACAAAACACAGGGTATGCGGAATAACAGAATAAGCAAATAGAGAAATATCAACACACAACAGTATTCACGCATAATACAATGAGCAGAGAAGTATCGAGGGACAGAACTTGGGTACCGCTAGAAGAAGTATAGAGATTCCCTGCAAAGAAAAGAGAAAATGGTGAGATGAACACACAAAGCCACCAAATACAGAGGTAAACAAAAAGTCGGTTCGTAATCGCAAATAGATAAACCGAAATAATATGAAGAGATTCAAAAAAATAGACTATGATTCGGGATTATGAGAGGCGGATGAGATTGGCCTCAAACTGAACACAAAACATTGGTAATGTGAATAAGTTTTCTAGAATCGATTCATGCAGAGTGCCTCAGGGTGTGATCCGCTTCCATATCTGGTTTTGGGAAGATCGTCGATGACCTGAGCCAAAAGAAGACACGACAACAAGAACAACGGATCCATCAATTTTTTCCGAAAGAACCAGCACTAGATTGGGTTGATTATAGTCGGATGTTCAAGTGAAAGCTTCAAACCCATCGTGGGTTGAGCCACGGTACAAAATCAGGAAGAATGGATAAGACATAAAAACGAAGAATAAGAGGGCAGCATCGCCTCCTTTTTCATTTTGTAGAACGATCAAGAGGTGGGCAATGCTAATGATAATCAACAAGAGGAGAGGGAAGAAGATAACTTCCTTGTATTTTAGGATTTTTCCAGAGTCGTCAATACCAACTGCCGGAAACAGGAGTGCCGATGATGAATGAGAATGAAGACCACCGATAGAGAAGGTACACTAGGGATCGAAGGTCGTCGGAGAACAGAGAGAGATGGAGGAGGAAAATAAAACCGAGAAGAAGAAGAATAAGGCATCGGCTGGGTTTTTGCAAAGAAGAAAATGAAGGTGTCGGATCTGAAGAGAATGGAGGCGGGCATCGCCAGTGTCTCCTAGGTTTAGATGTTAGGGCTTTTTATAAAACTGGGAATAGGATTAGGGTTTTTTTTTAACAAGGTAAACTGATTTTCATTTGGGCCCAAATAGGTGAAAATGGGTTTTACTTGGGGTTGTTGGACTAAAATAAAAAGGGGTCCAAGCTAGGAAAAACCGTGTTTGGGTTTGGACTGAGACGAGGCCGCGTTTGGCCGGAATTTGCGCGCTATAACAAAATAAAAATGTTCCTTTACTCTCTACAAGATTTGAACCCAAGATCTATGGACTAATAAGCAAGCACTCTAACCAGCTGAACCATGTCAGGATTCAATATATACATGACAGAAATGAACTAAAGCTTGAATTCAAAACGGATGATGTTTCTAAAGCGTTATTGTTCTAAATGGAATATACAGGAAGGCAAAAGAGTTTTAAATTAGTAAAATGAATTATTTTTTTCTTTTTTTTGAATAGTTGTGAAATAATGGAATGTAGATAAAAACGAATACACCATTAAGTATTTAAACAAATGAATTAAAATAACAATAAGTACATGAAATAATGAAATAGTACTACTATGATAATATACAAGTGAATGTCGTAAAAAAGGAATTGAATTAGATATGTACAAGTAGCGGAAAAAGAGATTGAATAAACAAGTAATAGAATAAAATAAAATAAGAGGGAGTTTAATCAAATTAGCAACAAAAGGGAATATACTAATATAACACTAGTGAAAATTAATGTACATAAAATGATGAAAATGATTATAAGATAATAATGATAAAGACAAAGTAAAACGAGTACTGATAAAGAAAAGTATCAATGAAATTAAATGAGATAAAATAAACAGGTAATACAATAACATAGAATAAGAACAATATAAAATGAAATAGAAAAATAAATAAGCAAAGATAGATAGGATAAAATAAAGTAAAAATGGTGGTAAAAATAAGTAAATAGACAAAAGGAACGGGTTTAAGACCGGATTATTGTTGGAAATTCATTTTTAAAGAATTGTGTTTTTATGAAATGCTCTGAAAAAGATTATAAAATGATGGTTTCGTTTTAGCACGCACGCTAATATGTTTTTGAAAAAGAAAAGCGACGACCCCTCTTATTATTTCGGAATTTGCTTTATGGTGTGAGAATTTTTGGTGTCTACAATAAGTATTCTGTTTTGGGCCTTTATTTTTTTTGCTTGCATTCGATATTTAGAGCCCTTTGTTATTAAGTAATAATACACGGCGTGTAACATCCCTAACTCCTAGGCCAGTGTTGGGGTGTTACAGTTCTAATGAGGGTTAACGATTCTATAGTAGGGAGGGAATGTTCATTAAATTACTTGTGCTTATACCCCACAGCAGAACGTGGTGGTCAAATGTAAGCATAAGTATCTCTTGAAAACAGCTAGAGCTTTGTACTTTCAATCCAAGGTGCCTCTATTGTATTGTGGAATGCATTCTTCACACAACATTCCTAATTAATCGTATTCTCACGAAAGCCTTAAAGGGTAAGAACCCTTTTGAATGTCTTTATCGGAAGAAGGTTAATGAAGACAACATAAGACCTTTTGGATGTCTTTGTTATGTAACTCTAGTTAGACCAAAGAACGACAAGTTTAATCCTCGGGAAGAAGCATGTGTTTATGTGGGATAGAAGGATGCCATGCAGAATGAATTGCACATGCTCTAGAAGCAAATAGAACCTCAAAGATCGTTGATTTACCAAAAGGACAAAAACTGGTAGGTTGCAAGTGGGTGTATAAGGTGAAAATGAAATCTGATGGAACTCTAGAACAGTATAAAGCTCAACTTGTAGCAAAAGATTTTACTCAGTGTCATGGTCTTGACTACCATGAAATATTTTCTCCTGTTGTCAAGATGACTACGATTCGAGCTCTTATTATAGTTGCTCTTAATAAAGGCTGGGTTATCAACCGGCTGAATGTCAATAGTGCCTTTTTGCCTGAAGACTTAGATGAAGAAGTTAGTATGAAAGTCCCACCTGGTATAGATATCACCGGGAAGAACAAAGCCAGCTTTCTAAAGAAACCCTTGTATGGCCTTAAGCAAGCTTCGCGTCTGTGGTTCTTCAAACTTTTGCACATTTTCTTAGGACTATGGTTTTGTTCAGTCAAAGAATGACTACTCGTTGTTTTTCAGAATAGTTGGGACTCACTTTATGTAACATTGTTATATATGTTGATGACATGCTTGTCATAGGAACTCATCAGTTAGATGTCGATTCGATCAAATGTGCGATGGATGATAATTTTAAGATCAAGGATTTAGGGCAATTACGCTATTTTCTTTGTATTGAGTTTGTTCCTACTAAGCACAATGTTTTATTATCTCAACATAAATTTGGTATGGAGCTCGTGGAAGAATAATAGTGTCAGGATGCAAGATCTGTTGCTAGTCCTATGGTTGTGGGGACTCAACTTGTTGTTGGTGTAAAACCTTGCAATCGTGCAAGGGTAATTCTCATTGAAACAGAGAGCAAAATATGTCTCTCGTGTGTATTACAGAATCATCAACTAGGTCATATCTGGGCTAGTGACTGGGTTTTATATGTATAAGATGGTGGTCCAATATAATAGAAGCATTGGACCGGCTGAAAACAATTACATAGAAAACACCTATAATACATACTATAAACGTACATATCAATATCGCCTAGATACAAGTCTAATACCCCCCCCCCCCCCCTCTAAGAGTACACTCTTGTGTTGTTCATAGGTGTAAGAGATGTGCTCTTTGGTCCAGTTGATGTGGGATATAAGAGACCACCTGTACCTGCAAGAAAGACAGAAAACAGAAACCTTTCTCGGCTTTTGTAAGAGTATGGCACTAGATGAGATCATATCAGAAGCCCGAAAAGTGTACCTGCAAGGAAAAAAAAGAACACACTATCCTCCTTTCTCGGGTTTTTGTAAACCCATGGCATTGTATGAATTGTGATAACTCTTACCGGTGAGAGGTGTTGTCATTACGTCCACTAACTGATGAGTGCTAGGAACATATTTGACTTGGATAAGACCAGCTTGCAATTTTTCATGCACAAAATTGAAATACCCCTAACATTCAAATAAATAAATATTGATAAATAAGTATTATTTAGGGGATTATTAAACCCTAAAAGAAAGTATATAAACATTTAGGCGTTAAAAGCACCTAAATTCCTTAAGGTCAGAAACGTGCGCTAAAGCCCGACCTTAAGTTAAACAAGTTATATAAGTTATAAACTTCATGTAAAGATAATCAAGGAACATTATATGACCCTTAGAACACATGACCTCATCTAAAACCGAGCGGAAATACAAAACGCTCGGGAGTTCCCTTAAAGGCCTTTAAGGCCCGAAAGTCACGGAAATACATTATAGGATGAAGTAGAGCATTACTCTTCATTCCAAATGCACCATAATACTCTATTAAATATATAAGATGAATTCCTCGAGCTAAATTCTCAGTTAAAGACTAAGTGCTTGGAGGTTCCCGATGCGGGCCCCATAAACCCCCGGGAGTGCCCCGTAGTGGTACCGAAGGGACACAAAGTCCTATATAAATTATTCTTGGAGTTCCTAACATCTTTATTCAACATTATAAAGAGAATTCTCGAGCCAATTCTTCAAAAATAAACAAAGTGCTCGGACGAATTTCTTAACGCTCCTTTTTGCCCCGTTAAGCCCCGGGAGTGGTGTTTGGGGTTGATGTAACCTCATATAACTCAATGTAACACCTTAACATATTATTATTGACTATAAACAATGTCAATAAACACTTGGAACCCATAGCGACTATAATTTTTCAGAAAAATCCTTAAAGCACAAAAACTCACCTTCGGGTGTCACGAAAATGCGTTTTACGCAATTGACTTGAAGTTTTTGAGGAGCCACGAGTTGACAGTATTAAAAGTGGATAAAATGACCATCTAAATCAATTAATGACAGTACTAAATTCATAGTACAAATAGGGGCGATGTTTGAGACAAAAAGATACTAGAAATCAGCATTTTTACCTTAAAAGTTTCATCTTTTACCATAATAAAAATGTACCAATTAAATGCTGGAACCTACACATATTAGTATGGTCTTAGTACAATATAGTGTAACAAAAATAAAAGGAAAAATTAATTCCATTTTGTCCCTAATGCATGCGTTAATTCATGTCTAAATGGGCTTGTTTTTTTCAACAAAATATTGTCTTGGTAAATAATGACTCATCTAGCATGTATTATATATTAATATGACAAATAAATATGTCAATTGGAGACTACATCACCGATTTCCTGCATCAAAAAGAAGAGAAGATTAGCTTATATTATATCAATGGAAATTTAATACACAAAAGTGACAACTTGCATCTAGCTTTACTCCATGTGCAACTACAAAACAAAACAGCATGTTACTACCCATATGACTTCCGAATTATGCAGGAATAAAGGGGAAGGATTGTTCATTTAATAACCAAAAGAATACACTACCTAACTATACATATGTCATTGCCTAATTCAACAAAGTTACCTTGTCTTGGAGCAGCCCATATGTCCGAAAACGAGTGTAAAAAGGAGGCTGAATTGCCTTATAAAAATTCAAATAAGATACCTAGCTAACCTAGCCATGTTCTTATGCTTTAATCAGCAAAAATCGGATGGGGAAATAGCAGCACATTACCGTGAGAAACAAGGAGAATGAGGACAATGTATGACATGTATTCTACTTTGATAATTCAAAAGAAAACACTCACCTAACTCATAACTCATGCCTTGTCTTCTTCTTCCAATTATCAAACAAACTTTGTCTTGATTCCTTGTCACATGGCCGATGGTGTACAATGAGATAAGACCATTTATTGAGCCAATAAACATGTAAATAAACTAAGGAAAATAATACATGAAATGACATTATTTTTGACAAAAGAAATTCCTCTCATTCCAATCTTCTTAAGTTCTATGTAAGCCTCATTCCCAATTGCCTTCACTTGGCCGATTTGGGTAAGCTCCTTGCTCTCTTTTCTTCTTCTTCTTTCCTAGCTTCAAGCTCCAACAATGGAGGTTTAAGTTCTAACTCCATTCTATGTCAAAATTCCTAGCTAATTCTACAAAGCAAGAGTCAAGTAGCAGATCTGTTCAAGAGGTCTGACTTCGGGAGAGATTCTGTAATTTTCAGTAAGTTATCTCGAAATCTTCCCAACATCAAACTTGTTCCTCTTCGAATTAGCTTTCCATACATATAAAGAACATTAATTTTCATGGTGTATTCAGTTCTGGGTGAACAAAAGAAGGCGAAGTGGTTCACAGCAGAAAATCTGTTCAATAGGTCTCAGTTCGGGAGATATTACAAATTTTCCGTAAGTTTTCTCAACATCTTCTCAACACTAAAGTTGTTCCTCTTTGAATTATATTTCCAGACATATAAGAATCATTAATTTTCGTGGTCATTTCAGTTCTGGGTGACAAAAACCGCAGAGAGTGCGCAATCTGGAAATTTCGGTAAGATGAGGTGATCCTTATCTTCCTCCATATGGTGTCTATAATTAGTGACGAATTCTAGAGCTTCTAAACCTATATTCTCTTCATCATTTCATGAAGGAAATCTAAATCTACAATGTAACACCCCCCCAACATACAACAACATACTTAACATTAAACTGCAGCGGAAAATACACATCATCACATAACTTAACTCATCGGTGTTACACACCGTTAACCACCTACGTGGCTAACATGGCTAACATTTACACAACTGTATCGGTCTGATGGACTAGATCCCCGAGCAACTATACAACACCGTCTCCTTTATTACTACCAACATCCTTTATACAAATACCTTCCAACTGTACCGAGTATTTACAACTAATGCCGAGAACAAATTCGGTCTTACTACACCTACAGGTTACAAGTGATTACACCAATTACCCGTACGCAACAACTACCCCGTCCTACTCTCGGACGGCTCCAGCTCCTTGTACCTGAAATAGAAAAAGGAAAGAAAGGGTGGCCCCCCAGGGGCTCAGCACCTTTGCTGGTATGGTAATCCCGCAGCCCACATGCTACCGGGCCACGCACAACTATTTGTCGTCTTAGCATGCAGTTGATTACATTTAAATCAAGCATGTGAAACATAAACTCACAACACGATACATTTCACCCCAATGGGCTTAACATATACAACTCACTTACACTTAACCAATCACTCTTTGAGTTCTTCAACCCTATAGTATTTCTCCTCTAACGGAGCTATTACCTTAACAGACGACATTTACCCACTATCGGGTTTCCACAAACGTCCCTTTTACATAATAGGAACCATATCCATGATCCTCATATTTCACTTCTAATCACATATAACATCACATCACAATAACTTTGCAACATAACAATAACACATACATAACGGGTACGGGTCTCTTAGGAACCGGCCCAAACATAGTTAATACACTGGTGAGCCTAGGGAAAGATATCGCCCCCATGTTAAGCTCGTTATAACAACACTCATTACCGCCCTAATAGTCGGACGAGTAACTTACCTAAAGATGGATCGGACTTGGTGACCCGAACACACCACACAAACACATGTTCCCCCTAAACCGATCGTAAGTCAGAATAGCTAAGCTTTGGGATAAGCTAATGGGAGATCATAACCCGTGAGGGAAACAACCATAACAGAGAGAAGGGTAAAGCTAAGAAGGATACCCACTCCCAAACAACGCGCGACCGGCCAAAACCGGATTCCTCACTACTGTTAGTACATACTTACTTTAGAATATTAGTTAGAACCCCACTATGGAGTCTATCACACCTACACACATACAGTACCACAACTGGGTTAAACATACAAGGGAGATCCCTACATTCACATATACATACCACACAATTAACACACGCATAGCCGTGGTTAGTACGTCCCACGGTTCGGGTCGTTTAATCCGAATACCAAACTCTCCTGTGATCCTAGACTCAGTTAGTTAAGGTTTAACACTTTCGAGGTTAAATGGTATCGGGAACTAAACACGCCACATATATGAATTACTATAAACTCATTACATGTTTTATCTTACAACGTGGCAAACATACAGAAAAACACATTGGCATACAAGCCGGTGTAATCCGGTAGGACACAGGTTGCAAGAAAACCACCATACCTGTCACCGGAGTCCACTTTATCATGTGCATTTATATTCCTCGAGCAATTCTCGAACAACTGACAACATCACATGTACTTTTATTAACATCGGGTAACATGTTTGTTTAAAGTCTAATGCTCATAACTTACCCTCGTTAACTAGTTAAACAACTTGACATTTTTAACTTGTTTTACTTTCACATTTTGTTACAACTTTCCACCCACTTGGTTGTCTTTATATCACATCTAACATGTCCTTAACATCCTTACAACATCATTACTTATCAATCCCCATCTTTACACATCATTTTTATACCTTAAACAACATTTTTAGAGTGGTCCGGGACTTGGTCCTTACCTTAAGTCCCGGACCAACACATTAGGAAAACCTTCGGCGTATTTAGCAGGGTGGTCCGGGACCTTGTACTCACCCCAAGTCCCGGACCAAACCAGTGGTGCACTCTCGGCCTATTTTCATGCATAGTCCGGGACTTGAACCATAACCTAGGTCCCGGACCAAACCTACAGAATTGTTAAAATTGCATTTTTCAAGTGTTGTTGCCTTAGTTCTCCACCTCCATTAATTGTATAAATTTACCATATGATCTTAGGTATATTCTAATACCAAAATACCACTTCGATTCACCTTAAAACCTTACCCAACTTGTTACTCATTTTTCTTACAAAATCTCTTAACACTTGTAACATTTCTCATTTGGTTTTCTAAGTGGTGTTTCACCTATAATGACCACTACACCAAAATGTCTCCAGAGACGTACACCTTCACCAAAGACACCTTCATTACACACACACTAAACCTCAAGCTACACTACATCACAATATAGTGCATAAACTTAAATTGCTTGGCACTTAGGCCCTTAAATAACATAAACCTTAAACACTGAATTTCCACATAATAATTGCCTTTCACCTGCAAATACACACAGCAGTACATATGTCTTTTACTAGTCCCTTTGGGAACATTTTTCTAAGTCATTGACCATTGGCTCTTTAGGTAGTTTCAGTAGACAATATACGTTCATTTTCCAAAGGAATTTCAAGCTACTTTTGGTTAGCATAATTACCTCCTTTCCTCACAACTTCTTTTCTTTTCAGAAATCTGTAAGGATATTTGCTTGCTTGTCAACTTAGAACTTGAAGAGAGTTGGGAACATGTCAAGAGAGGACTCCACCCAGTCCTTGAAAGGTTGGAATGAAGCTAGAACAAAGCAACGTAAGGACTCCATTTAAGGCAAATTTTCGAATAGCACATAACATGGAGGAAACACCATTTTTCTTTGAGTTTCCTTACCTTGAAGCAAAGGAGAACAATAATATGTGAAAAGATGAGCTCAAGCTCCCTCCATGGAAATTCCTCTTGGCACCAAAGTGGAGCTCTTGAAGATTTGAAAGGACTAAGTCGAAGAGCTTGATGAAACTAAGAGATCGGTGGTCTTAGTTTTTGATTTGGACAAGTGAGCTAGAAGTTACAAGGATTTGAAGGTGTAGGCTGGTGGTGTGCTGGTTCAGTCGTAAAAGAGAGCAAGGAGGAAGAAGAGATACGTGAGATTGAGAGAAATGAAGATAATGAGAAGAACTCACTGATTGCAATAGCCTTTAGTAGATAATAATTGTTTACTAAAAGCAAATAGTAACTTAGCTTTATTACTTATTTACTTGTTTGCTTATTAATTGATAAGGGTGGTGATTCACCTCTATAAAAACCGGCCCCCATCAGTTACAAGGGGTTACCCAGTCTTAATTGATCAATTAAATTACATATGTCGACATATGTTACAAACTAGCTTATTTTAGTTACTATTCACTATAACAAAACACATGGAAGTGAAATATTAATTTCTTATTATTTTAAACTTCCAAATGTGATACTAAATAGTACACATATTAATTAAAGAGTATTGATGGTCATTTAGCCATTCAAAACTCATTTACAAGACAGTTCCTCAAAAACGTGCTTTAAAGCTCCTTAAAGCTCATTTCGTGTTTTAACTTGTTTTCAAGCTTGGTTTTCCTTGGTAATTGATTTAATAGGCTCATTAATATATATATAAGGTCTTGGTAAGTTCATTAAGCCTTAACCAAGATTATCCCAAGCTTAGAGCATATTTCGCCCTTTATTGCCTTTAAGGCATTTAACTGTATTTACTATCTTTTAAATTGTTTACTAATATTACTAAGACTCTTTTTAGTCTTAATAAATTATAATTTAATGTTTAAACAACTTATTAAGGTTTGGGGTATTTCATACAATCACCTCAAGGTCTACCAAAAATTCCTTGAAAAATTCCTAAGGTAAACTCTTGTAAGATTACTCCAAATATTATTTATAAATTCTTGTTAGAAGTCTAACAAATAGATCTCCAACATGTGTATAAGGAGGCCGAAAATACCTTCATCAAAATAGCATTTGGAGAGCTTGAATTCAAGGAGAAATCAAGTACAAGAATTGTCTTGAATTAAGAAGTAAGTATATATAATTAAGGTTTATTAAGTTTAAGGTTGATTTAAGTTTCAAACTTTGATATAAAAATTTAGTGTAACCTTTAAATAAATTAAGGCTGAGAATATATGGATTATAATGTCAACAAAATAATTTATAACATATAAGGTAAGATTATTACCTTAAGGTATAAATATGTGTCACAAAAATTAATTAGGATACACATATATTCAAAACCGAACTATTTAAGGATTATTTGCTCTATTTTGAGTTTATAATCATTCTAAGTCATTAGCATAATTTTTGGAAGTGTTATATGGCTTATATACAATTATATGAATTTATTATAAGGTTTAAATCAAGTTTTAGAATCATATGGTAAATATTTATTTAAGGCCGAACATAAAATGTTTAAAATTGGTGATTTTCGAAATATATAAGCATATTAACTTATATTATAAATTTTGGGAATATTAGAATAGCTACAAGTATTTATATGGCTAGCTTAATAAGTTATGTGGTTAAAATGTAAATTTTAAAAGGTTTGGTGTAAAACCGAGAAACACATAAGTTTATTGGTATATTAATGTATTAAGTGTGAAATTAGACTATGGTCAAAATATTGACCGAAAACTTTGAGTTAAAATGATTTATGACATGAAATATTAAGTTTATAAAAGTTATGGGGTGAATATGTAATTTATAAGAGTTTAAATATAAAACAAGATTTAAATGGGGCGAATTCACATTTTGTGGAAACATAAGTGTCCACTTGGTTATTAAGGGAATTAATTATTTAAACTATAGTTTATAAGTGATTATATAAATTAGGTAAAGTTTTGGGGTTAAAATGTAATTATAAGAAATTCTAAAGCAAGCCGAAAATTAATGAGGCTAGTGGGTGATTTATAAAAGTTAAAGTGTTCAAATAATAATTACTAAATTATAGTGGTGGTTTGGTGAATTAACTATTTAAGGAAATAAAACTATGTAATATAATGTATTTTGGAGTTTAATGTAAAGTTTAAGAAATAAATGAGGTTATAATATAACCGAAAAGTATGTTGTAAATATGAGATTAAAAATATTTGTGGGTCCTATATGGATATTTAAGATATTTAGAAAAGCAAATTATGATTTAAGGATTTATGAAATTAAAACTATATGATATACAAGCACAAGTATTTTACTTGTAAGGGAAATAATATTATTTGGGGTTAGTTTGTAATTAATAAAAGATATGGGAATAACATGTCCATGTACGCCATGTAAATATAAATTGAGATTCATTAAGAGGTTATGCCATTTAGACAATTATATATAAATAACATAAATAATACATGTGTGTGAATTATATATTTTAGATTTTCAAGTAAATCAAAAGGAAATGAGAATAAGTGATTAAGGATTAAAACTATGGTTATATAGTATATAAGTTATAAGGAATTATTGTAACCAATAAATACTATTTATGGTTAAGAGGAGAATAATAAAGAATTATAAGAATATAATGTCCATGTGTGAGATATAAATGTAGTTAAGGAATTATAAAGATGTTATGTCACCTAGACAATTAAAAATAAATAACAAATATAGTGCATGAATAAATAAGTATATATATGTATACATTAAAGGATTTGGAATAAACCACAAGGAATGACAAATAAGTTATACATCCAATCATAAGGTAATTAAAAGAAATTACCAAACAATATAAGTCTTATAAGTTAGGACTACATGTTTTGGAAATGTATAAGTACCTTAATTAATTATAAGGGAAAGAGGTTAAAAGAACTACCTAAATATAAAGGGATAAACCTCACATGAAATAACGAATATGAAATCGTTTCATGAAACAATAAAATTATTATACGAGGGTTACATAAATTAACACTCTCAGATTAATCCTATTTCTAGGATATTGTTTGACCAGACGTTGACCGAGAACTAAACAAGTACAGTCTATGGTGAACGGTAGTGAATTCTTGCATCTACCGGATTACACCGGCTTGTGTGCTATCTGTTGTTTGAATTAACGACCAATGAAATACCCCGAACTTAAATATAGGGATTAAAATTAATCTAATACATAATTAAGGGCCTAGTGACGCCTAAGTAATATTGGTAAGGAAAAATAAATCCAAAAGAAATAAAGAAACGCTTAAAAAGCGGGAAAACGCTAAATAAGCGTTAAATAACCATAGGAGGTATGAAACCTTGGTTAGCGTATTGTAAGGATTCTAAAGGCTTAATTAAGTCTAAATAAATATGAGGGAACAAATCCCGAAGAAAACGGATCCTTAAAATGGATTAAAATCACTAATGAACATTAAAGCGCGTTTTTCGAGGTAACCGGGAAAACGTGTCTTTAAGCGGGTCAAATAGACTCGTAACAATTTTGGTCAACTAAATAATCATTAATAAATTTAGTGAAGCTTTAGGACCAATAAAATCAATAAAACGAGAGATTAGTAAAAACTGTCAAAAACAGGAAGTTGTGGGGTAGAAACATAAATAACACAAACTTATGTGTCCAATAATGTAAAAAGAAAAATTCAAAACCCACATGGGTCTGTGGGCTGTCCGATTTTGGTCCCCCTCACACCTCTCTTTATTTCTCCTCTTAATTACAAACAAACAAAATAAGCAAAAGCAAAAAGTAAAACACTAAAGTAACTCCCTCACTCACATACTCTCTCTTCTATCTCATTTCCCCTCTCTCACGTGAATCCCCTCCTTCCTCTTCTCTGATTTTCTTTCTTTTCTCCATTGCAAACCGATGGCCATGGAGAAGTAGAGAAACCCACACAAAGTACCATCTTCCCTCCTTTGTAACTCTCTCCAAACTCTTCCAAAAATTATAAAAATACCACCATTGTAATCCTCTCACCAAGAGCCACATTTTCATCCTTCCAAAATTCGAAAACAACGATTTTCTTTTTTATGGGTATACCCCATTTGGAGCCTCAAGACCACCATTAGAGCCACCTTGTTCTCCTTGTTCTTTTGAGGTAAAAACCTTCTTGAAACTCCTTCATTTTTCTTGTCTTATAGGCAAAACAAATTAAAGCTAAAACCTTTGTTGGTTCTCTTGTGTATCTAGCCGATTTTGGCTTATTGGTGGAGTTGGAAACCTTGTTCTTGAACCACTCCAAACAGCACTTGCACTCTTGGAAGGTAATATAAATCCTAAACCCTAAAATCCATATTAGAACCTACATAATGATTAAGGTTAGTCCTAGTATTGAAATGGTGTATTGAAATGTATATATGTAAATGGTTGTAGTGTTAGAGGAATTGAGATTACAAAACCGGTAGAGAGAGAAGGAAGGAAGGAGAAGGAAGAACAAAGGAAGTCTAGAAGGAAAACAAGGTAAAGGATGCTCATTGTGTAACCTTGTACATATTTGTATATGCAACAGATTTTAGAAATAAAAAGGTGTATTATAAATGGTAATCTGTAGTAGAGTAATGTGTAGGAGGATATAAGTATTTTGAAGCTTTAAAAGGTGTGTGAAACTTATTGAAAACAGATTGGGATTGAGTTGTTGAGTGCAGGAAATTTTAGTGTTGTTTTGGTATTGGTATTATGTATGGGAGCTTGTATCTGTTTATTGTTTATAAACAGGTGAGATGATAATAATGTGAGTAAAACAATGTGGTGAGTGTATAAAATTATAGGGGAGACTATGGCAAAATTTGCCTAGGATTAGAACACTTAGAGAATTTAAAACTAGGTGACTAATGAGAGTGTGTAGCAAATTTTGATAGAGAAAGATAAAGGAGTAGATTGGGAGAGATAGATAACGTATAGTGGTGTACTTGGAACTCTATAAAGGACATTAGAAGAGGTGGTTAGAGAAGGGGAGAGTAAGTGTCAAAATCTGTAGCAAAGAGGTATTAGATTGCATTGTAGAACTAAGAAGAAGTGGTGTGCAAGATTTGGTAAAATGGATGTTGGACTTGGGTATAGATGGTACAATTGCTTGGAAATGAATTGGCTTGGTAAGAGGATGTATTTGGGATGCTAGGAGTGACATTGATAGAGGAAGTTTTGAGTGGTAGAAGTTGCAACAAAAAATCTGTAGCAAAGGTAAAACAAAACTGTTACATTGGTTGGAAAAGAAGTGAGGAATTTGTGTAAGATTGATTGATGGATTTAGTAAGGAGTTTGGTGGATGAACTAAGGTGTATTAGGAGGTTTAATTAGTGTCATAACATGTGGGATTAAGTGTAGGAACAATGGGGAAGTAATGGGTAAAGAGGGGACTGAAAACAGAAATAAAAATGCAAATACTGGGCCGGACCGAACTTGCGACCGGACTTGCAAGTTCGGTCGAGCCCAGATTTACAAAGACGGGAAAGCTTCTGGAATCGACCGGACTTGCGACCGGACTTGCAAGTTCGGTCGGACCAGAAAAATTTTCCCGTCTGTAACCTACTGGAATCGACCGGACTTGCGACCGGACATGCAAGTTCGGTCGGCCAGAAAAATTCCCGTCTGTAACCTACTGGAATCGACCGGACTTGCGACCGGACATGCAAGTTCGGTCGGCCAGAAAAATTCCCATAATGCAAGCTACTGGAATGGACCGAACTTGCGACCGGACTTGCAAGTTCGGTCGAGCCAGGAAATTTCCCGCACTGGTAGCTACTGGAATGGACCGGACTTGCAAGGTCGGTCGCAAGTCCGGTCCAGTCAAAAAAAAAAATTATTATTTCAATTAAATAATAATTATATTTATATATATATATTATATGTATACCCACATATATATATAAATGTACATGTATGAAAGCATGCTAATAGTAAGTAAGAAAATAAAACTTAAGGTAATGAACATAAGTAAGTAATGTGTAAGTGTAGGAAGCATAAGGACTTAGTAAGTATGAATTAGTAAACATAGTAAGAGCAATTGAGTTAAGATAATGATAGTTAGATTTAATCATTCGATTGCATGTATATAATAGGAATTGATTTGTGAACACCGGGGGAACGATGGGATACAAGTACAATGGTGAAAGGTATGATTTCTTCATGCCCTGTATCCTAATCTGGTTACCCCGATTTGTGTGCTTATTTGACCACCTAAATAAGATAAATGCATGAATCGGACTATATTGCACTTGCCTGTGCTTGACTTATGTTGTGCTTGATATTTATTGTCTTGAGCACTAGTTTGTATAATTCATGAAATATAGGAATTATGATGAATGGCATTCGAACCTCGTACTGTACTTGTGTAATGTATTGTACCTCGTATGAATGTGTATATATATGTATAGTATTTTTGTGGCTTGGACGTTGACTTGTGCTAATTCCTAACTATCTAACTCTTAACTTAAGTGAGTAAATTGGAATGAGTACAAGTCCGATATAGCTTCGGCCACGCGTGAGGATGCGGAGTCACAAGAGGTTGGCTGCAATTCCTGACTCTTAAACTGGTCCGCGGCCCAAATCCCTTAAATGGGTAGCATCCCGGATTAGTGAGTCAAGTAAATCCCGGAGGCGGGACGGTGTAGTCCCCAGGGCCGGAGGTCCCGACGACTTAACTTGAGTAAGGGTAAGAGTAATTAAGTATGGATCCGTGAGTATGAGTATGAGTATGTATGCGTATGTATGAAGTAACGAGTAAAAGAGTAATCTCCACCCGATTAACCCGGGTGGACCAATGAAGCTAACAAGTATCGTATACTGTGTATGTAATGAGTATGTGTATTCGGAAAAGGTAAGTACGTATTGAATGGTTTATGTTGTACTCTTGTGTAATGTAGTGTATGTATGTATGTCTTGCGTAAGTATTGTTGTATTGTGTATAAGAGCATGTATGCATGTATGCTTGTATGAAAATGAACCGCATGTATTCGACCAAGTGGTCGGCGTACCCTCACTAGTACGCGGGGTATGCGGTTATCATGCTCGGCGAAAGCTGACCCCTTCGGGGGACATTTTTTAGTGTGCAGGTACCCGAAACAAATATGGTCAAGGAAGAGACCGGAGGCACACCCTGGTATTTGGAAGTAAGTAGCGTGTGAGGAACGGGTAGTAAGTAGTCTCTTAGTGAGTATGTATGAACTTTGAAGAGATAGTACATTGTATAAGGACCTTTGTAAACTCGGTATGTAGATTATATTGTATTGTACTTGGAGTATTGTATTGAATGAAGATTGTAGTAGTATTTGGTAAACGGAGAATGTATTGTAGGCTTGTAGTACTCGGGATTCCGGTCCATCAGACCGATGCTGTATGTAGAGGTAGTAGCCTTGTTAGTCACGTGGGTGACTAACGGCATTGTATCACCCATTGTATGTAAGTATATTTCCGCTGCGTGTATCTGATATGTATGGAGATTGGACGGTAAGCACTGTACTAATGGTAGGGGTGTTACAACCAAGATGATTATATGTAAAATGTGGCATTACTCTTGTGCACTGTTGTGTTATTCTATGTGCGTGATGTTGCTAACTGTAACGTGTAGTCCCACGCATACAACACTACATTACCAGTGGATTAAATACCTACGCTTTATTATACTGAGAACTTGTACTCAAGTTTCTCACTAACTTCACGTTATAACAAACGTCGTTGCCCTAAATGTGACAACCGACAATACACATTATGTTCTTGATTATCGTCCTTGAGTGACATTTAACAATTCTATACTACGAGAACGAGGAGCCCAGTTGGAGCTAGCCATGCATGCTACAGGAGTTGTACCTGTCTCAGGTCGTCTCCTATTCAATTTACGTCGCGACGGAACATTTCAGTGGAGAGGAGGACTTTATTCCTCTCGAGGGTTCTATTTCCCATCAGTTCAGTGGAGAGGAAGACTTTATTCCTCTCGAGGGTTCTATTTCCCATCAGTTCAGTGGAGAGGAAGACTTTATTCCTCTCGAGGGTTCTATTTCCCATCAGTTCAGTGGAGAGGAAGACTTCATTCCTCTCGAGGGTTCGATTCCCATTTTCTCAGTACAGGAGTTAACTACGTTATCTTCTGAGGGACCAATTGCCCAACCTTTCTCTATAACGAGGTCACTGTACCTCCACTATATTGATATGCTTTTATACATCTGTCAGTCCCACTGTGTGGACCCGACAACTATCGAATGATTTCAGTTCATCTAACTGACCTTCTGCAGTCTCGTTCTGTGTGACATTGTTCCTTGTATGGATGCTTGTTATGATTATGTTATGATGCTTATTTACAGCTTTATAAAAATGACTTGCATGTATTCGACAAAATAGTTGTTGTGGCCCAATAGCTTGTGGGCTGCACGATTTCATACCGGCAAATTATTTTGCTGAGCCGTTTCATGGCTAAACAATTCCAGGTACCTGAAGAATGAAGAGATCACCGACCGAGTGTAGATGGGGTAGAATTAAGACAGGGGTTTACTACCACCGGTGTCATCTTACAGTACTGTATTTCTATTATTGACTTTTGTTATTTTGAGAGTTTGTATTCAGCGCTCAGACCGCATCATTTGTAAGTTATATGGAAGTTAGTCTTGTTAGTCATATGGGTGACTAGCGGCGTTGTAGCACCACCCGTTGTTATTTATATATTTTCCGTTGCATTTCTAGCTATTTCTGGGAGCTATCATCGTATAGGTTATTGGATTTCGGGTTGGGGTGTTACAAAAATGGCAGTCTATCTCTATATGTTTTGTCCGTTCATGAGAAACGGGGTTTCTAGCTATATGTATGGCGGCTAAGTTATCACATTTCAATGGTATGGGGTTAATATCCTTAATGCCAATTTCATTTAGGAGACGACTTAACCAGCTTAGTTCCCCTGTGACCTGTCGCATAGCCTTATATTCTGCTTCAGCTGAAGATAGGGCTATGGTGGTCTGTTTCTTTGATTTTCAACTTATAGGGGAACCACCTAAGATGATGTAATATCCAGAAACGGATTTTATTGTGATTGGGCAAGAAGCCCAATCCGAATCACAGTAGGCTTCTAGATCATAGGTTGAGTTCTTGTTGAAATGAAGACCAAATCCCGAAGTTCCCTTCACATAGGATAGAGTGTGGTAAGCTGCCTTTAAGTGGGCGGAAGTTGGACCTTGGAGGAATTGGCTCAAGAATTGAACTGCATAACATATATCGGGTCTCGTGTTCGTTAGGAAATTCAATTTGCCCACGAGACATCTATATGTCGTTGGATTTTTCTAGTTTGGACCCTGTGTCCTCGTAGAGTTTTTGATTGAGAGGTAGAGGGGAGAAGAAGATGTCTGAGTTGTTTTGGTCTTTGTCTAGAGACTCGATCCATTCTTTGTTCTTCAAAGGGTAAATACTTTCGAAAAAGGTGATGTCACGAGTTATCTTTAAATCTTTTTCCTTTAAAGTTAGGACCTTGTAACCTTTCGTGTTGTTAGGGTTTCCCACATATATCCCAATAGAGGCTCTAGGATCTAGTTTTCCTTTGCTTGGGCTAGTATTGGTTACATAGCAAAGGCACCCGAAACTTCTGATTTCATTGAATTCGGGTTTCTTACCATGGAGTTTTTCGAAAGGGGTTAAATCATTAATGGGTTGGCTTGGCATTCTATTTATCAAGTAAGTAGCATGATGGACACAAAAATCCCAATATTGTTCATGTAGGCCTGACTGAAAGAGGAGAGCTCTAGCAACATTCATGATGTGCCCTTGCTTTCTTTCCACAACACTGTTCTGTTGGGGTGTGTGAGAACAACTCGTTTGATGGATAATGCCCTTTTTGGAGAAAAAATCTGCTCCTTTTTGGGACTTGCCCAATTCTTGGGCATTATCACTTCGAATGATTTTGATGCGTTTACCCATTTGTGTTTCAATTAAGTTGGTGAATGTTTTTATTTTTTCCATAGCTTCATATTTGAGTTTGAGCAAAGTAACCCATGTTCCACGAGTATAATCATCAACGAAGGTGAGGAAATACCTATAACCACCTAAAGCTTCTATCCTCTAAGGACCACAAACATCTACATGCAGGAGATCAAAAGGCTGTTCTGTTTTAATATCAGATTTTGGAAATTTTAAGCGTTTCGATTTGGCCATGTAGCAAACAGTGCATGGTATATGGTTTCTAGATGTTTGGGTATGTTCACATGTATTATTTTCTTCATTTTAGCTAATGACATGTGTCCTAAACTATGGTGCCATAGCATAAAGTCATCAGCAAAATTGACCCGTGAGGGTTGCACATCAGAAACCAACATATAGATTCATTTACTTTGCGCAACAGAAAATCAGACAAGTTGTTTACATTCACTACATATAGGCCACTAATGTGTCTTCCAATCTGAACAGAAATGCTCCTCCTAGAGTCCTGCATGATGCAATGGCTTTCATGGAACATGATGGAAACTTTTAAATCTGAAATCAACCTAGATACAGACATAATATTGAACTGGAAAGAAGGAACATACAATATGTTTCGCAAGACAGTTTTTCCATCAAGAGATAAATTCCCAACAGAGGCAACACATTTTCTGTTGCCATCTGGTAACATAATATTTTTCTGTATATCAAAATCCAAGCATCCTGACAACAATTCTTTGTTTCCACTCACATGTTCAGTGGCCCGGAATCAAGAATCCACAGTTGTTTTAAATCACAGTTCACAGAAGTACCATAAAGATTAAGACGCGGACACGGAGAATAGTTGAAATCGGTTATGAAATTACCTGTGAAGTCTCCAAAACTCGACTGGCTTGTGGATGCGCTGGTGTCTTTCTGCTTCTGGAGGAAGGCTACAAGCTGTTGCAGTTGGTCGGGAGCAAGGCCGCGCACGGAGATTCGTGAGTAGCATCCCCGTTTTCCACCGCCGTCGACAACGACAGATCCACCTTCCCTTCTTGTTTCTTCTTTGTTGCATCAGTGGGGAAACCGATTAGCCACCAGCAGTCGTTTCGACTGTGACCTAGTTTCCCACAATTTGAGCATTTAATCCCATCCTTCTTGACACCGGTAGTTGGAGTAGGCGAGCTTCTTTTGTTTTGATTCTTGAAATTCATCCCGTTGTTGTTGGATTTCTGCCTCCCAAAACTGTGATTAGCTGTCGTTTTGACGGCTAGGGCAACGGAGTGTTCCGAGTCTTCTCCAGATTCAAGATTCTCTTTTTTTGTTCATCTTGAATTATGAGAGAAAAAAATCTCTTCTAGTGTGGGTAACTGGCTCATGGCGAGAATTTGTGCGCGAAGGTAAGTGTAGTTTTTCTTCAACCCCCCAACAAAAATGTATCGTCTCTTCGGATCTCAATTTCTTCTGGTTTTCTCGCTGGACTTACATGAGGAACAGCAAGAACATTCATCAATCGGCTTCGCTAACTCGTATTGAGCCCATACCTCTCGGGATTTCATAAAATAGTCTGTGATGGAATCCTGCCCTTGTTTGAGATTTGCGATCTGAATCTTGAGATGATGGAGAGTCGCAAAATTTTTCTTTTCAAACCTTTTACATAACCAGTCCCAGATTTGTTTGGGATCACTGGTATACATGACACTACGGCCGATGTTTGGTGAGAGGAGGATATAATCCAGGTAACAACAAGACTTCTTGCGCGCTTCCATGCCGCCAGTCGAATGGTGTTGCTGCTCTCCGGTTGAGTGATTGAGCCATCGATGAAACCGATTTTGTTTTTAGCGGTCAATGCTTCCTGCATCGACCATTTCCAACCTAAGAACCCTTCTCCAGTGAATTTGGGAACAAGAGATTGCCCAGTCTGCTCCGTATTGGGGACGAAGAGTGGGTCACTTGGATCAATTGTGGAAGTGTTGTCGCCGTGAAGTTCTCCGGCTTCTTGCCTAGTGGATCGGTCATCGCTTTCTTTGGTGTAGAGATAAGTGCTCTGGTACCATGTAAAACCTTGCAATCGTGCAAGGGTAATTTTCATTGAAACAGAGAGCAAAATATGTCTCTCGTGTGTATTACAGAATTGTCAACTAGGTCATATCTGGGCTAGTGACTGGGTTTTATGTATAAGATGGCGGTCCAATATATTAGAAGCATTGGACCGGCAGAAAACAATTACATAGAAAACACCTATAATACATACTATAAACGTGCATATCAATATAGCCTAGATACAAGTCTAATAGTTGGCGATGGAGAGTTCTTAAAGGATCCTCCTGTATATAAGAGACTTGTTGGCAAGTTGAATTATCTTTCCAATATCTGACCTGATATCAATTTCACTGTTCAAGTTCTAGGTCAGTTCATGCAGAGACCTCGAGACACTCATATGAAAGCCGCTCTTCATGCATTACGTTATGTTAAAGGTACAATGAATTATGACATAGTGTTGAACAAAACTGACAATGTGAAAGTGAAGCTCACAACTTATTATGATTCTGATTGGGCAGCCTGTCCGGACACTCGCAGATTTGTTTCCGAATTTTATATTTTCTTGGGGATATTGTATAACATAACAGTTTCATCAATACAGAAGCGACTCTGTCAATCTTTTTGTTGTTTCTACACATACAATGCTTCATATTTCATTATATAAATACGAAAAACAGAGACAATAACATAAAAGTAAGATTTAAATGAATGTTGATCGATTAATAATGAGGTTCTTACATACAATAGACCTATTTAACTAAAATCAAGTATGTACAATGAATGAAATTAAATGGTAAATTACAACTTGTATAAGTGGATAATTCATTCATACACAAATATATTTTCCTGCTTATGGCTAGCTGGTGATTTTTAAGATCTGATCCACCGATTTCCTTGAATAACACTAGTGCTCATAAACGGTGATGCTTGCTGGTTGCTAAGGCTCTGAGACCATGCCACCCTTTTGGACCTGTTAGCTCCTGGACCGGAGCACATGTACTCACCATAATACACTGTACTGTTTTTATTGAAAAACAAAGAATTAGTATCTATATATAGCAAAGTAATTATGTTAATAAATAACGGTCAATAAAATTTATATTAAAAAAGGACTTTATAAGGAAAAGATGCACATATGAAATTAATATACACACCTTCGGGTTTTGGGTTTATTCCAATCGTCCCAACCTTGAGGCAGAACTGCACTAGACATATATGTGTGTGCAAAAACAACTCTCGAGTAAGGACCCCATGGCCTACCGAGGACACAACTCTTCACTCCTGTGATCTTACATCCTAGGAAGTAAAATCCACCTTTGTCATTCGGTGACTCTCTCTTTTGTGCTGTGATAGCAGCATCTCCTTGTGACAAGGAACGAATATGGCAATTCTGAGAAAGAAAAGTAATAGGGTTTGTCAATTAATTAATATTTTCCATGAAAATAATACTATTATATATACATATAAAGATGAATAAGGAGGACATTATGTTCTGTATTGTATATATACCTTGAAAATGGAGGCAGCAGTGCCAAAAATGAAGTCAACTTCACCTTCTATATAACAATTGTTGTAGAATTGTCTTCCAACTTCAACCAATAATGTGTCCTGATAGGAGAGCATTTTGCACGCGTAGAATGAAGCCATGTCACCTTTTACTCTCAATGCCACCGCCTTGTCACCTCTACCATGCGTATTCTGCACACACAAACCATATTCCATCGTCACTATTAATCATGCATCTTCTTAATAATCATGGGTTATATTCACACTACTAATCATACATACATAATACACATATCGTGGCCAACAAATAAATTAGGGAAAATTCACGATATACCCCTGTTTTCTTTCGTAATTCACAATATACCCCTGTGATTTTCGTAATTCAACTTTAAACATACTTAAATGTTGTCCAAAAGTGATGAAACTTTACATGGACAATGCTAAAGTGTTATATTTTGGTCCAATATCAAATTTGAAGTTTTTAAACTCACATGTGACCTGTGGGACCCAATGAACATGTGACTGCTCATTAGGTCCCACAGGTCACATGTGAGCTTAAAAAACTTCAAATTTGATATTAGACCCAAATATAACACTTTAGCATCGTCCATGTAAAGTTTCATCAATTTTGGACAACATTTAAACATGTTTAAAGTTAAATTACTAAAACCACAGAGGTATATTATGAATTACGAAAGAAAATAGGGGTATCTCGTGAATTTTCCCAATTAAATGTACCTGAAAGGTGAGGTAGCGACCAACGAAGTTATCCGCAAGAACGGTGAAGGTGGAGGATTGATGGATATCGCCATGATCACTCCAAGTTATACAGTGGTTTCAGCACTCTTCCCGGTGAGAATGAGTGAGGCTTATCTGCCGGGATAACCACTTTCTCCTTATACGTTCCGGGCATGACCCGAATCAGTACGGAATCCTTGTTGCCGCTTGGAACGGAATCAATGGCAGCTTGAATAGTCCTGTACTTTCCCGAAGACTGGTCGACTGTGATCCTCCTCTTCCATGTCAAATGCTGTAGATTATCAGCACCGGAGGTGGGTAGAATCATGGTTGTGATCAGCAGTACTAGTACCGTAGCAGTAGTCATGATCCTAACGCAGAATAAATCATAGATTGCCACCATTTCTATTTCGTATTCTTTTAAAAAAGCTCAGAGCACGAGGTAATTGCTAGCAGAGGAACTGTATATAGTGTAGATTTAATGTGTGAATGGACCGTCGTATCTAGTTAATTAAGGATCTTGGGTATGGTGAGGAACAAAGATATGCAATGGATGTGTGTATAGAGTGGTGTTGAAGGTGGCGATAGAAAAATAGTCGTACATTTGTAACGTTTTCCTCAAGGTTTCGGCGTGCATTGTAGCGGCGGACATAAAAATAGTACTAAGGAGTTGCTGAGGTGACAAGGGATAAAAAATGAGGCTAACAATGGAGGTGCGGTGCAGTGTACAGCTCCTTGACGCTCTCTGCAAATGTACGTTACTCGGAGGAAGGGAGCGTATTAGCTAGCTACCTAGCTTTGCAACTCTCGTGAACAAGACAAGGTGATCGATGATATACTAGAAGAAGCATAGATGAACTTACTGTGTAACATACTCATAACTCATTTATTGTTGTTTATTTTCTCAAATTCATCGCTTTATATATATACTTACAATAAAAGCATTTTGGTCTTATTTTTGTTTTCTGGGTGGAAGTCGCAAGGGCTTGTAAGTTGTAACGTTCTCCTTTGTAGTACATTAATTAGCAAAGGTCTTGCTCTTGAAATAAATGCTTCAGCGCCTGGGAATCATGTTTCATTACTTTCATGGTTTTGCGATCCTTAAGTTAATTCATTCTCTCTTTTCGACTGATTCAATATGATCACTTGCTTTTTCATTTGCATAAAACAAAACAAAGAATTAAGGGTGTTGTTTTGGGGTAATCGCATTTTCCCTGTTGTTTGGTTTTGCCAGATTTTTTTATTTTCAGGAAAGGGAAAAAAGTAATGGAATTACCCCGAAAGTCTCTATCTTGATTCCTCACCCCCTACTAGGGGATGGGATTCCTTTTCCCCAGAACACTTTGACTGGGGACATATGACCATTGACCGGTGACTAATGACAATTGATCAGTGACCGGTGAAATATTGACTATCAATTATTGACCGTTGACCGGCAGCCGGCGGCCATTAACTGGTTCTTTATTTCATTTCCCCCACCTCAAACAAACAATAGGAAAATTAAAGGCAATTCTTTTTCATTCATTTCCATTCCGTTTCCCCTGCCTAAAACAAACACCCCCTTAGTCTTTTTCCCTAGCAATGGATCAAAATGCTAATCCCATTGTTAATTGAGGGTCTTTGTCTTCTAATTAAGTCGAGTGGTTGATAATATAAGGGTATTTTAGACTTTTTATAGGGGCCTCAAGGGTGGAATTAACGGAACATGAGACAAAGTGGTATCTGGTAGAATTTGTTAAAGCTAAGTGTTATTCTATTTAAATTTAAAAACACATTGGTTAAAGGTAAATTAAACAAGCACTCAATGGTGTTTCATTAAATTTTCCTAAAATTATATGCTTATTTAGTAGAAGAATGTTTTTGCAGTCAGATTTTTAGTTGATGCAGTCGCTATGAAAAATATGCAATCAGTTTTTTAGAATTTGCAGTCATAAAATACAGTTATTTTTTTAAAATTTGCAGTCATCAAAAAAGTTTTTAGAATTGCAGACAATTCCATGCGGACCCTATGCAAACAAGTCCGAAACGAACCATAAACGTCCACAACAGATGGACTTGAAGACGGGACGGACTTGAAACGTTCGTAAAACAGACGTTAGTGAAGAGTCCATAAAACAAACAACCTCTCCCGCATATCAATAAAAACCGGACAGGTTTTATACCACCCGTAACGGACAATAAAAACGGACGATGCAGTGGTTTGTCTATTTTTTATTGGTCTGTTACGGACGGATGGCGGCCTGTCCGTTTTTTATTGGTCTGTTACAGACAAATATACTATGTGTTGTGTTCCATTTTTTTATTTTTAAGCTCGATTAGAGTTACGTTTGATCTAAATTAGTACTAAAACTATTCCTGATCATACAAAATAAAACAATAAAGTATGAGTGAAAAAATTTACCTTAGATGTTGAAAATGGAATTCAACCAAAAAAAGAGCTTTTGAGAAGTTTTGGAATGGGATTTATTTCGCGTGAAATGGGAAATGAGAGCGTGAAGAGAGATAGTGCCCAGGGGTATATATATATACCCGACTTTTTGCAACTACAAACTCTAGAATACTTATTGCATGTTGGTGACGGCAAATTTTGAAAACTTAGACTGTATTTTTATTAAAACAACTGTGGAAACCAGAAAGCTGACTGCAAAACACAGGCGAGTGTGGGGAAATAATGCTATCCTAAGGTCTTTATTCACCTTCATTTTACTTGGTGCATAACCTATTTCACTACTTAATAGAGTATTTTTGTGATAAATAGTGAACTTATATAGTTTAATCTCTTGATAGGTAAAAGCTCATTTTGAGCATAAATTTAGGTTTTTTAGAGCTAGTGGAGTGCATCAACAGATTCCCCATCTCTCAAGCTTTCCAATGCCACAAACAGGGAGCAATTCTGAGGCACAACGAAGATTCTGGGCACCGCGCAAGTTAGAATAAATCACTAGAGCCGACCGAACCAGGCAGACCAACCCAGGGCGGGTCGGTCCAACTCTCTTGTAAGCTACTGGTTTTGACCAACCCACAGGACCGACCTAGGGTGGGTCGTTCGAGACTTAAATGAGCATGTGCCTTCGTCTTCAGTGTAACACCCCTACCGTTAATCCTATACTTACCGTCTAATCGTCCTGATAATCCTACTACGTCGCAGCGAAAATACTAATACTACTACTACGGCGGGGGGTACAACGCCGCTAACCGCCCATACGGCTAGCAAGGCTTACACTACCTACAGTCACGGTCTGATGCCTAAGTATACCGAGCTACTACATTGCATACCAAATACCGAATACAAAAGATCATATGCTTACATTGCTGGATTACCGAGTATCAAAAGCATATTTAGTTACATCCCTTTCAAGTCTACCAAAAGTAATGAGTTTCTACAAGCTACTCATCTATACCAATTCACCATCTTATCATTATCCAAAAAGGTGTACCCCATGGTACACCGGCTAACAAAAACCTACAGCCGTGTACTACTTAGTACACCATTCAATTCATCATTACACAAAAAGAAATCAAACTAAATCTCTTCATGGTCTTCACCCTTCTCGAGGGCCGGCATGTAGTAAAACATCACCCCAAGGGGCTCAACAATAGCTGCGCATAAACTTCGCATATACCGCGTGCTAACTAGGGTACGCCGACTATTTAAGGTTGACTGTACATGCGGTTCATTAATTTCATACATACATGATTTGCATTCAACATACAATCATATACAATCCAAGACAGCAGTACTGTAGCACACACAATACTTACCTTCACAAGGGTTAGCCAAATTACGCATCCGGGTTAATCGGAATGCTTTTTACTCTTTTACTCATTACACATTACTTACTCTTACTTTACTTACTTACTTTTCCATACTGTTTACTCATTCTTACTTACTTACTTTTACTAATGTTAAGTCGGTATGACCTCCGGCCCGGGGACTACTCCGTCCCACCACCGGGATTTACTTGACTCACCAATCCAGGATGCTACCCATTTAAGGGGTTTGGGCCGTGGACCTGTTTAAGAGTCAGGAATTGGAGCCAACCTCTTGTGACTCCGCATCCTCACGCGTGGCCGAAACTATATCGGACTTCTACTCATTCCAATTTAATTACCAATTTAAGTTAGATTGGTTAGCTTGTTAGGAATCAGTTAGAAGTCCATCACAATCACATTCGTCACAATACAATATATCATACATACACACACACTCATATTCATCCATACATTTCATGAATTATACAACTATGATTTAAAGAAGGTATGCAAACAAGGAACAATCTCGTGATATTCACAAGTAAGCATAATATGGTCCGATTCGTGCGTTTCTTATTTGGTGATCAATTAGCACACAACACACAAATCAGAGCAACCAAGGTAGCATACGGGGCATGAGAATTTCATATCGTTCACCGTTGTACTTGAATCCCAACTTTCCTCCGGTGTTCACAATCCAAGTCCTATGACGCATACAATCGAGTGACTAAACTCGATTACTCTTACGTTTCCTAACTCATACTTACTACATCTTTACAATTCTTATACTTACATATGGTTTACTTACTCTTTATTACTTTTAAAACTTGTTCATACTCTTAATGACCTTTAAACATCCTTAATTAAGTCGTAATTATCTATACTATCATTACCATTCACTTTCTTACCTTAATACCCATTTAATACACTTAATTTTACAATTTTTGGTTGGTCTGGGACCTTGTCCGGGTCTTAAGTCCCGAACCAACTCATGGTCATAACTCTCGGCAGGTTTTACTGCATGGTCCGGGTCCTCATACTGGACTTGAGTCCCGGACCAGAGGTAGTTAAAAGTCTCGGTGGATTTTCTTACTATGGTCCGGGTCTTCTTACCTAGGGTAAGTCCCGGACCTTAACTTACAAAATTGTCGGCCTGATTAATAGGGGTGGTCCGGGTCTTTGCGCTGGACTTAAGTCCCGGACCACTCATCTCTCTAACTCTCGGACACAAAATGCAGCATGGTCTGGGTCTTTGTCCGGGGACTAAGTCCCGGACCAGCCCTGTACATAGCAGATTTTAACATTTTCTTAATCTGTTACAACCAAACTTTGCCTAATTAATCCCCCATTGTTCCTACACTTAATCCCACATATTTTAGCACTTATTAGCCTCCTAAACATGTTTAATTCCTTTACTAACCTTTTATACTAATTCACTCACATATTTTCTAAGTTCTCATTTCAGCACTTACATTTTCTTCCTTTAGTTGCATTATGCTACAGATTTTAACTCTCACCTTCTTCATCTTTAGCTCCCTCTTCTAATGTCATTTCTAAAGCTTACAATACATTAAACTACCTCTCCTAACCTACCCACTAAACAGCTCAAATTAAAATCTGTTACAAGGACATACTTTTACCTAGTTTTCTAGTTTTTTTAAGTGTTCTAGTTCTAGGTAATTTTGACATAACCTCCCCTAAAATCTCTACATTCTCACCACGTCATTTATTCACCATTGCTACCCAATTCACCTGTTTTCAATAACACCAATATACAAAGCTCTCATACATACCAAACACTAAACACTCCTGAAAATTCCTGCACACAACCTCTAATTTCCATCTAGGTTTCAACAAGTTTTTGATGTCTTTTAAGCTTCAAAATAGTTTAGTTCTTCCTACACATTACACTACTACTCATTACCATTTTATAATGCACATTTTAACTTCTAAAATCTGTTACATAAGTATTTACAAAACTGCACAAGAGAGCACAAATTTACCTTGTTCCTCTTCTAGTTTTCTTTTCTTCTTCTTGCTTCTTCCTTCTTCCTTTCTTTTCCTTTTCCCCCAACGGCTATGAAGGTTCAAGCTCTACACTACAACCCATTACACACTACCATTCAATTATAACTAGCCCTTAGATTATATTAATGCTTTAAGGTAAATTTCTAGGGTTTAGGAATTCATTACCTTGCGAAGGAGTAGGTGAGGCTTGGAACAACACTAGAGCAATATTTCTACTCCCCAACAATGCCAAAATCAGCTGGAACAAAGGGATAGGAGCTCACCACTTAGATATTTCTATTTTGAGAATAAGAGCAAGAAAAGGTAGTGTTTTTGGATTTCTTTTTACCTTAAACCAAAGAGGTGAAGAAGGGGCTTCTAATGGTGGTCTCCAAGCTCCTAAGCAAGAATACCCATGGAGGTGAAAATGCTTGTTTTCGGATTTGGAAAAGATAATAGTGTTCTCCTTGGTGACAGGAACCAATGGTATAGTTTTTATAATTTTTGGTGAAGGTTTGGACACTTAACAAGAGGAGAGAAGTTAAGGTTTTTGTGAGTTCTTCATTTCTCCATTGTTGTCGCCTAGGGAAGAAGAAAGGAATTGAGAGAGTGAAGGAGGGGCTGTACGTGAGTGAGAGGGGAAAATGAGAGAGTATGAGAGAGAGTGGTAAAGTGAGGTTTACTTTTTGCTTTTTAACTTCTTTGTCTTTTGCAAATCAAAAGGAAATTAAGAGAGTGTGTGAGAGAGGGCATAAATCGGCTGACACAGCACACACACACACTTTACATTTTATTTCAATAGTGGACACACTAGTTTGGGTTATTTGTGTTTTTACCCCACCACTTCCCGTTTTTTGACAGTTTCTACTATTTCTCGTTTTATTGATTTATTGGTTCTAGACCTTCACTAATGTTTATTAATGACTATTTAGTTGACCAAAATTGTTACGAATCTATTTGACCCGCTTAAAGTCGCGTTTTCCCGGTTTCCTTGAAAAACGCGCTTTAAGGTTCGTTAGTGTTTTTAATCTATTTTCTTCAGGATTTGTTCCCTCATGATTATTTAGACATAATTAAGCTTCTAAATTACTTATTAGCCTAATTAATCACTATTTCTAATCACGGGGTATTTCAATCTACCACTCTTAAGAAACTTTGCCCTCAAAGTTGCTCAAGGGTTAATAGTTTAATAATTCTACTCATTAGGCAAACCAATTGCCATAATGTGTCTTACTACCACCTATGAGGTGTTTACTTCCTTCCACATTGCAAGCATACACAATTCAAGTACCATACACAATCCACATTTCCATACACATCATATCCACATTACGTAATACACCACTGCATTCACAATACACATTACACCAATACACCATACATTGTACATACACATCCATACCAAATACACTCCGCACTACATGTGCCATCAAAATATATTACAATACCTACACACTATGCAATGCTCACCCGAAGCAATGCAAAAGCAAAAAGGCTCTACCCCTTAAAAAGGGGTACGCCCCGTACCCGTATCCACTAAATACTAGTCTATCTAGTTTATGAATAACTGTGGGTACTTTGCCTTCATGGCATCTTCCAACTCAAATGTCGCTTCTTCGACATCATGGTTTGACCATAGGACCTTCACCATTCGTATAGACTTATGGCGAGTGTCTCTGGTATTGCCATCAAGGATTCTCACAGGGGTCTCGACAAATCTCATGGCCGGCTCAATGGAAAGTTTCTCGGGCTCTAGGACAGAGAAGTCAGCAATATACTTCTTGAGTTGTGACACATGAATACATCATGCACTGGTGAACGCGACCCATTAATCACGGTCCAAAACCGTGTATAATTACGGTTCTGGACCGTAATTTACGCGGGCGTCAATAAAGATGGCGTTTCTTTAATTACGGTTTAACACCGTAATTAAAGGCCCTTTTCTGGCCCGCGTGTCATTGACTTTACATTACGGTTATTTGTAGAACCGTGATCTAAAGTCCTTTGGCGCGCGCGAACCAAAGGACTTTAGATCACGGTTTTACAAATAACCGTAACGTAAAGTCGACACTTTAGATGACGGTTCTGGCAATAACCGTCATCTAAAGCCTTTTCGCGCGCGCCCAAAGGACTTTAGATTACGGTTATTGCCAGAACCGTCATCTAAAGTGTAATTTTTTTTTAATTTTTTTAATTTTTTTACAAATCTACACAATTGCAACAGAGAGAGAATTGTAACAGATAAGCAGCAGAGGGCAGAAACTGCACAATTGAACCACCTGAATCAAATACCAACAACACAAATTCATTCTCTGCGCACAATTGCAACAGAGATAACATCTAATAAAGCACCAGATCGAAAATCTGTAACATATTCAATCTGTTACACAATTGCAACAGAGATAACATCTAATAAAGCACCAGAACGAAAATCTGTAACATATTCAATCTGTTACACAATTGCAACACAGATAACAATTGCAAATTCATTTCTGCGCACAATTGCAAATTCATTTCTGCGCACAATTGCAACAGAAATATACAATACAACAGCTAGAATCTGTTACAGCAGCAGCTAGCATAATTCATTACAAACAGAATCAGAGCAACTAACAAAAAATATAATCTGTTACACAATATAATCTGTTGCAGCAGCAACTAACAAAAAATATATGTTACAGCAGCTAGCTAGTCTACCACTCCATTCTCATAAACATGGCTGCCATGCTCTCTCTGACATGCAACAAGTCGGCGTAAGCATAAGTCTTGTATTTGGCATAATGCTCTTTAATCTGCAACAAGAAAAGGAATGGAACACATAATGAGATTAAGATAAAGACACAAAAAATCTGCCGAAAGAATTAAATACAAGACAGCGTTCGTATTACCTTGTCTTTATCATTCCTAAAACTTGGGAAGTACCCGCAGAACTCGTACATATACCGCATCACGTAGTACCCGCAACTCTTAGAATCCTTTTGGGTAGGGCACTAAATCACCAAAATTCACAAATGTAAAACAATTGTACAAATATAATAGCAGCACGAATGAAATACATGAATTACCAAACCTTGATGTAATCGACGGTCAAATCACCAAACTCTCCCTGAGGGGTTTTTTTGTAACAACTGTTACATATATTAACAAAAGCGTTTAGCAAAATGAACAAGTACATTAATTTTGGTTCAAAAAACTTACAAACAATTAAATAGTAATAAAAACTTACTCTTTGATTAAGTCCTCAGTGTGGAATTCTGTCCACTGCCCTAGTGGATCTAGAACGAGCAGAGTAGCGGTGGCAGCGCAGAATATAAACAAAGCCCAGTGGTGGCTACAATGTCAAATACAAAATGAAATGAGAAATGAAGGTAAAAAAGTTAGCTAATTAGTATGTAATTTTATATTAGAACTCACGTTTGGTGATACGGCATTAGAATGAATAACTTGTTCTGTTGATCAACAACATTGAAGACATGAGTCATGTATTCACAAAACCTCCCCGGGTCCCTAGTGACTGAGTCATACGACAAACGCTCCGGGCACACCGCAGTAACGGAGGTTGTTTCCTTCTCAGCACATCTCTCAAGCAGACATCTATTATATCACATGTACTATAAAAAGTTAGCCAATGCAACTTCATAGATACTTATTCTATATGTTTTTACAGTATGAGGAAAGAACACTTACTTTAGATAAGCTTGAATAATGTTAATGTTCAGATAATCTCCACACATCTCTCTGATGTCCTCAAAGTTGATTGCCGTCATCATATCTTCTTCGTAGTGAAACATCTCCTTTGGAAGCGTCATCATGAAGTTGTTAATTTGAGATGACTTCAAAATGATCTTGTCGTAGAGATTCATCTGCTTGGCCCCCAAAACATTAACAAGTTTTTGTGGCAGTTCGAGCTTATTTTTAGGCGCCTCAGAAGTCCTGGTGCGACCCCGGACGGGAGCTGGTTTCTTACCTTTCGCACCCCGACTCACTGGATTCTTACCCTTCACACACAAACAGTAAAGCATAAATGTAAAGATAATTACTAATTGATTATTATAGTAACATTAAACATTTATCTAGAAAATACCCTTCTGACAGGATTCGTCGGCGCGCTGATCTCTTCTTCTCTGGGCCGGGATACGCGGCGAGGAACCTCAGGGATCTCAGGATTCGCCGGCGCGCTGGTCTCTTCTAGTCTGGGCCGGGTTACGCGGCGAGGAAGCTCAGGGATCTATAATAGATTAGATTAGACACTTAATGCTAAATAATGCATTTTATTAGATACTAAATGGTTGTTAAACAGTCTTACCTCATCGGTGACAACAATATAACATGCTGGCCATGGCAATATGTCTCCCTTCGCTTCGATCAGCGTGCATTTGTTGTCAATCGCCATCGGAAGGTATGCATGCTCAAATCCATCAACTATCAGGTCCAAGGTCACACGCGCGTAGAATGGGGGTAGACGTACGAAACTGATGAGCGTGAGTGGACCTGATGGCAACACCGTCCCGTAGGCCGCATCTACAGGGTGCCCGTCTAATGGTATTTGGAGACGACATTTTTTTTGCTCCTTTAATAAACAGAGATAATACGTGAAATGCTAAGTGAGTCCAATCTAATACTATTTAAATAACTTTATTTTAGAAGAAAAATAGTTAAACAAAGTTAACCTGGATGTTGGCAAACGGGTACGGGTCAGCGGCCGGAGCACAACTAGACGAGGAAGACATTCGAGGAGGATCTGGCTGCTGCTGCTGAGTAGTCGCATGTGCAATCGCATTCAACGCTTCCTGCAGCCTCTCCTCGATAGCCCGGCGCTCAGCAGCATTTTTCTCGTCATTAGCTTGGCGCTCAGCAGCGAACTTACGCTCTACCATCGCCTCGACTTCAGCAGCACTCATCTGACCCTTCCTAGCAGATGGCGGGAATACGTTCTTCTGACGTACTTCTCCCCCAAATCCTCTAACACGCCCCGGGTGATCCTTCTTCCCAAGCATTTGATTCAGCGCGTCGTCTTGAGAAGGAGGAGCGTGTAAGTCCACTTCTCCTCTCTGTGCCGCTTCGTACTGTCCAATTTTCAAAGAAGTTAATGACGAGATTTAAGATCAACAAACACTTGAGTATATAAGTAAATTATTTAACAGCTACTTTCAAATACTTACAATTTGGTTTGCCATTTGTTCCATCGCAGCATTAGGAAATATCCTCTGACCTTCGCTGGTCGTTTTCTGGCGTCCCAATATGTACATCTGCACCCTCCTCGCCTCAGAGGCATCCTCGATCGGGCATTCACTTCCATCCTCGTTCCTCCGTGTCAGCAAACCAGCTTCTTTCCATCCCTCGAGGCTGCCCACATATCCCCTTCGTCCCATGGTGTGGGGGTAGAGATTAGCTTCACGGTTTTGCCGTGCTTGTTCTTGTACTTGCTGTTAAGAAAGTACAACAGGAAATTAATTAGAAAATCAGGGATAAAGCATTATGAGCATTAATTAAGAAAAGAGTACACAAACATACCCTGAACTCGGGGGTGGCGTGCCGCTCAACGAACTCCTTCCACTCCTCTTCAGTGATCATGCCGTTGTACACAACATACGGCGGAGGCTCACGTGGGGGCACCCTGTTGATCCAATGCTCAACCAAGTAGTGGCGGAATGATTTAGCTTTGCCGGCCACCAAAGAAAGAACGGTCTTCTTCACTTCTTCTGGGATCTTGTACCGTTCTTGCACCTTCTTCCAGATGGTCTCCTTTACTTCTTGCGGGACTTGTTTCCATGTGTGGTTGATGCAGCAATGTGATCTGGCCAGAGTCCCTAGCATACTAGCGAACTCTGACCTGCTGCCCCCACCATACCTCCCATACTGGTCCCACAGAAGACTAATCTGATCCGGTTTCTGCAGTTTCAACCCACGGGTCGGACCTCTACCTCTGGGTCTCTGAGTAGCACTCGTAGAAGGTGCACTCATGGAAGGGCCAACAGCAGCAGCGGCAGATGTGGATGGGGCAACAGCAGCAGCGGCAGATGTAGATGGGACCGGTACCATTTGCTGCTCATTTTCCTCCTCCTGACGACAATATAAATCGAACTCTTCATCAACCATGTCCTGATCAGCCATGCCTGCAAGGATTGAAATACAATTTGAATTAAATTAAGAATTTCATAATGGTCATAAACAAGCAATAAATAAAACAGTGTTAATTTCATATAAATTTTTATAGTAATAACTTACATACACCATTATCTCTCAACCCACATGCCCTCGTTATGGTCTGATCGTATATACTCACGATGACCTGTGACCTCAGCCTCTTCCAATGAAATAGGAACAATTGGAGGTTCATCTTCTGCATCATACTCATCCTCATCAACCACACCATCCACACCAACTATTCCTCTTCTCCCTTTAAGCACAACAGACCATCTAGGATTACAGGGATCAGTTACATAAAATATCTGCTTAACCTTCGTCCCAACAACGAATGGCTCAACCGTGGGAGTAGCTCTAGACAGATCAACCAGTTTCATACCATGCTCCTCCTCACGGTAGCCATGATTGTTGTTAACCCAGTTACAGCGGAAAACACACATTTCGTAGCTGTTGTAGTCCAATACCCAGATGTCTTGTATAACACCGAAATATGATTGTTGTACTGAGACAGGACTATGACCCACGACACCGATGTCATATAAGTTTTGATAAGCTTCAAGCTCTACACCACTGTTTTGATTCGTTGACTTCTGATCCTGACGTTCTGTGAAAAAGGTGAATCCGTTGACATCGTACCCCTCATAAGAAATTACATCCAGATTTGGTCCAAATGCAACTACTTTAATCAGTTCAGGCACATTCGTGGACTGATCGGACAACACTCTCTCTTTGAACCATCGGACAAATGTCCTATTCTGCTCATTTTGTAGTCTAACGTCACTCATGTTTGGATATTGTGCTCTTAAAACACACAATTGTTCATCAAAGTATGGTTCAACATCTTCAAGATGACTTAGCACAACTAAATGAGCTTTGTTAAGAGTGTCTATGTCAATTCTTTTCAGTTTCCTTCCAACCGTGCCAACACCCTTCAATCTGCCCTCGTGTCTAGAACGTGGAAGTCCAATGGTATCGACACCTTCTAGGTAATTGGTGCAGAAGTCTACAACTTCCTCTGTGATAGTGCCCTCTATAATACTACCCTCTGGGTGACGACGGTTCTTCATTTTCTTCTTCAGGACACCCATGTACCTTTCGAACGGATACATGTAGCGAAGGTACAAAGGACCACACATCAGAATCTCTCTTACAAGATGCACGAGGAGATGTATCATTATGTCGAAGAACGATGGAGGAAAATACATCTCCAGCTGGCACATTGTCACAATAAGATCCTTTTGTAATTTAGACAGAGTGTCCACATCAAGAACCTTAGACGAAATGGATTTGAGGAAGACACTGACGTTTGTGATTGTGTGTCTGACAGCATCCGGCAAGATCCCACGTAGTGCAATTGGCAAAAATTCTTGAAGTAGGACATGATAATCGTGAGATTTCATTCCTACTAATTTGAAATCTGTCATGGACACTAGGTTTCTTATGTTTGAGGAGTAACCTGATGGCACCTTAATGTTGTAAAGGGTACTGCATAGACTATGTTTCTCTTCTTTAGACAGAGTGTGACAGGCAGGAGGCAAGAATGTGCGTTTTCCACGTTCTTGCGGGCCAAGCTCTGTGCGTATGCCCAACTCAATTAAATCTTTTCTTCCTTTCAAATGATCCTTTGTCTTTCCTTTTATGTTCAAAAGAGTGCTGGTGATACTTTCACCCACGTTTCTTCTCGACATGCATCCCATCGATTGTCTAACCTCCAGATGCTGCCAGTACTCTAGTTCCCAAATATTGATTTCTTTTTCCAGACACTTGACCTTTTTTCACCACTTTTGGTTGGCGGCCCGAAGTTGTTCACAATATTATCCAACTTTTTGTAAATCTCTTTACCTGTCAAAGGCTGGCGCGCCATGCTGTGATCAGTTTTCCCATCGAACTCTTTCGCCATCTTTCGATACTTATGTCCTTTTGGAAGCATCTTTCGGTGGCCCATATACACGGTTTTCCCACTATGTTTCAAGCGAATGCTACAAGTGTTTTCACCACAAATCGGACACGCCAACGCCCCCTTGATTGAATAGCCTGAAAGATTACCATAGGCGGGGAAATCATTGATTGTGCAGTACAACATAGCACGCAAATTGAAGTCCTCTTTACTGAATGAGTCGTAAACCGTAGCCCCTTCATTCCACAAGAGTTGTAGATCCTCTATCAAAGGTTGTAGGAATACGTCAATTTTGTTGCCCGGTTGCTTTGGACCAGATATTAACAAAGACAACAAGATGTGTCTTGGTTTCATGCATAACCACGGCGGTAGATTGTAAATAACCAAAAGCACAGGCCAGGTACTGTGTATGCTACTCAAAGTACCGTAAGGGTTCATCCCATCCGTGCACAAGCCTAGCCTTAGGTTTCTCGGTTCGTTACCAAACTCAGGAAATTTTACGTCTATGTTTCTCCACTGTGGTGCATCAGCGGGATGTCTCAATCTGCCATCCTTTTTCCTGTGAACTGAATGCCACCGAAGATTCTCTGCGTCTTTCTCAATGGAGAACAAACGTCTGAACCTTGGAATGATGGGCAGGTACCACAGTACCTTAGCTGGTGAACCTTTCTTACTACCGTTGATGTGAGTTTGTTGTTTCTTATACCGTGACGCTCCACATGCTGAACAGCTTTCAGCAAATTCATCCGATTTCCAAAACAGCATGCAACCATTTGGACAAGCATGAATTTTCTGGTACCCCATACCCATTGGGCACATCATTTTTTTGGCTGAGTACGTAGTCATTGGTAAAACGTTGTCCACCGGAAGAACGTATTTCAATAGTTCCAGGAGGTCAGTGAAACTTACGTCGCTCCAGCCATGTTTCGCTTTCAAGTTGAATAGCTTGAGGATGACACTCAACTTGCTTAACTTTGTAGGGTCACACCCGGGGTACAACGGTGTTTTGGATGAATCCAACAAATTTTCATGCTTGTCTGGCGTGTTAGAGTAATGTCGTTCCACATCTTCGAGCATAGTCTCAATGTCATCATCCCAGAAATCTGGCTCAACGTTCCCTGTAACGTCTTCTGTGTCACCAGCAACTGTATCATCTCCAAGTTCTGTTTCTGTGTTTGCCTGACCATTATCCCCTTCGTCAGGCTTAATAACATCGAACACACTCTGACCATGCCATCGGATTATGTCTTGGAAATCTTTTGTAAAACCGCGGCGGATCAGATGTTCCTTAATTGTTTCAACGCCGCGATATCTCAGATTGTTTTGGCAGTCGATACACGGACAAAATATGTATCCCTTGTCTGTAGGTTTCAGATTGTTCGCCAACACCGTGCATAACTTATCAACTCCTTCTAAAAACTTGTCGTCCAAATTTCCGCTGTAAATCCACGAACGTTCCATCTCCTTCTAGCTATTTATATGACGGCAGCCATTTCATACCGTCACCCGTGGCAGAGTCTTTACACTTTTGTATCTTATCAACCTAAATCCATCCATGACTATTAAATCCCACCGGTGAACGTGTTTTTAATATGTAATTTATTGAAAATTTCGGCAGCATCTCCCTACAGTTCTTCAAATGCACGATATTATGATATTAATCAATATATAGCATTCGAAGAACAATAAGAGATACTGCTGAATAATCAAAAGTACAATTAAAAACACATTCACACCCTAGGCGTGAGATTTAACAATCATGGACAGTCCCGACAGGGACTGCCGAAGATATACCTCTATTAGGTATATCTTGGGCGGATAACTATGTTTGGTAGTTTGTCAAATATTATATGTATATATGTAAATCTTACCTCTGGTAGACGATTAGCCGATGCTAAGACGGTTGAGGTCGGAAGCCAAAATAAAGTCGTAGTCCTGATGCATAAATGAAAAACGACAACATTAGAATTCATCAAAAAATCAAGGTTAAATGCTAGCTAAACCGCGGAAAAAAATCGACAGCATCTCCCCTATATTTCTAACGTGTCCAAATCAGTTTTATCAAAGTCAGATTTGCACGCATTAAACAGAGAGCATCTGGCATAGCAGATTGAGCAGTTGAAAATGAATACAGCAGTTTACAGAGAGCAGTTTACAGAGAGCAGTTGAAAATGAATCAAACAGAAAGCATCTGGCATAGCTTGTCGGTAATACACTATTATGTATTAATTGTAATACTAAATGCTAAGAATAAATAAATACATCAGTTTACAGTTTGGTTTGCAAAATTACCGTTACTAAGCACCGAAGTGGGCAAGTAGTGTAGAAATCAGCCCACGAACTAGGTTGCAATTAACGGTGAATCTGGGCACAAATATATGAACAAGGTTAGAACATTTGCAATTACACTCTCAGGATTAGATACAAACGAGGTACTTAGAACTTGCAATCGAAATGCATGTATATGAACAAAGTAAGGAAAAAAACGACAATCAATCGATCCCATACCCAATACGCGACAGAGACGTCGACGGTGAGACCAGTGGTAGATGGGTGGTGACCGGCGGCGATGGGAGTGACAAAGGTGGTGGGAGCGACGGCGGCGATGGCCGTTAGCAAGGTGACGGGAGAGAGGAGGCGATTTCAGTGAGGAAGATAGCGCGAAAGAGAAGAAGAGTTACTGTGAGTAGAGTGTGCAGAGTGTAGGCAAATGTTTTAATGGACTTTAGATTACGGTTTACATGTAAACCGTAAACTAAAGTCGCACTTTACATGACGGTTCCCAAACAAACCGTAATCTAAAGTGTAACGATATTTTAAAAAAAAGCGCGATAATTATTTGGCATATGTTGGGTTTCAAACATAGGTAACACATTAATATAAAGTTTTTATTAATCTAAAATACACTGGTAAAACGACGTCGTTAAATGTAATCTAAAGTGTAACGAAATTAAAAAATAGCGCGATAATTATTTGGCATATGTTTCAAACATAGGTAACACATTAATAAAAGTTTTTATTAATCTAAAATACACTGCTAAAACGACGTCGTTAACTGTAATTTAAATACTTCGCGCGGAGTCGAATAAATCAAATTATTTGGCATATGTTTCAAACATAGGTAACACATTAATATAAAGTTTTTCGTTAAGGGCAAACGACGTCGTTGACTATCAGTCGGAGGTTGGCGCGCCTTTTTTAGAAGGGACTTTAGATGACGGTTTTTAGTAAAACCGTAATCTAAAGTCCGTTGACCGTAAAGCGCGCGTCAACACGGGACTTTAGATTACGGTTTTACTAAAAACCGTCATCTAAAGTCCCTCCTAAAAAAGGCGCGCCAACCTCCGATCGATTTTTGATTACGGTTAATTCAATCATCGTCGCTAATTAATTCCGGCCTTCCTATTAATCACGGTGTCTGTTTAAGCCGTGATTAAACCACCGTCATTAAAGCCTCGCGTTCCACTAGTGATGGCACGCCCCAAGTCCTCAGGTAGTGGTAACATGTAGGCTGTAGCTCCAACTCTTTCGGTGATAGTGTACGGCCCTACAAACTTTGGGCTTAGCTTGCCCTTCTGACCAAAACGGAATACGCCCTTCATAGGTGAAACTCGCAAGAACACTTGGTCGCCCACGGAGAACTCAAGGTCGCGTCGTCTCACATTCGCATATGATTTCTGTCTATCTTGGGCTGCCTTCATATTGGCTCGGATTTGTTGCACTTCCGCTTGGACTTGTTCTAAATACTCCGGTCCTACGATGACCGCTTCACTTGACTCATCCCAACACAAGGGTGTACGGCAAGGTCGACCGTATAGGGCTTGGAAAGGCGACATCTTAATCGAAGCATGATAGCTCTTATTGTATGAAAACTCGATAAGATGAAGCTTATCTAACCAACTCCCCTTAATGTCTAAGGCACATGCCCTAAGCATGTCCTCCAGTGTCTGGATGGTCCTTTTTGTCTGACCGTCGGTCTGAGGATGGAAGGCGGTACTCAGCTTCAATTCTGTACCCAGCTCTTCCCGTGTAGCTATCCAGTATCTCGAAAGCAATCTGGTGTCGCGGTCAAATACTATGGTCTTCGGGACTCCGTGATGTCTGATAATCTCCTTGTCCAATAGCTCTGCGAGCTTCACTACCTTCCAGGTGTCCTTCATCGGTATGAATCTGGCAACCTTGGTAAGGCAATCGACTACAACCCAGATCATGTTGAGTCCTCCCCTGGCAGGTGGGAGTCCTACAACAAAATCCATAGAGATATCGTGAAATTTCCACTCCGGAACTGGCATCGATTCTACCATTCCGCCCGGTCTACGATGTTTAAATTTTACTTTCTGGCATGTCAAGCATCTCAATACATACTCTGTCACATCTGATTTATCCCAGACCACCAGAAGTACCTTTTCATGTCTTTGTACATCTTGGAGGCTCCTAGATGGACTGACAATGTGGAACTGTGTGACTCTCGCAGGATGCGATCCCTTAGCTCAGCATTGCTTCGGGGAACGCATAGCCTGCCATTCAGCCGAATCAGACCATCTTCATGCAACATAAAGTCATATTTCTTCTTCTCAAATGTACCATCTGTGATCTTCTGTCTGATTTCGGTTAGGTAAGGGTCGCTCAACTGAGCGTCTCGCACCTCGTCAACCAAGCTAGAAGAAGCGAGTAGCGAATGGAGCGAGTGTGCTCGACGGCTCAGGGCGTCGGCTACCACGTTTGCCTTCCCTTCCTTATATTGCAAGTCGATGTCGTAATCTGAAAGAAACTCCATCCTCCTTCTCTGTCTCAGATTTAAATATTTCTGTGTAAATACATACTGTAAGCTCTTGTGGTCGGAGTAGATGGTGATGCTTAACCCATAGAGATAGTGTCGCCATATCTTCAAGACGAAGACAATGACTCCTAACTCTAAGTCGTGTGTCGGGTAATTCTCCTCATGCTTTTTCAGCTGACGGGAGGCATAAGCTACAACCTTGCCATGCTGCATGAGTCTGCATCCCATTCCCTTTCCTGATGCGTCGCAATACACCTCAAATCCCTCTATACCCTCTGGAAGAGTAAGGATGGGCGCTGAGGTCAATGAGTCTTTTAGGCTCTGAAATGATACTTCGCACTCGTCTGTCCATACAAACGGTGCATCTTTCTTCATCAGTGTAGTCATGGGCTTAGCGACTTTCAAGAAGTCCTTAACAAATCTCCGGTAGTAACCGGCTAGACCAAGAAAGCTCCTAATGTCGGTAACAGTCTTGGGTCTAGGCCATGATCATACAACCTCAATCTTAGAAGGGTCAACTGATATGCCTACGCTCGAGATGACATGACCAAGGAATGATACCTGATCTAGCCAGAACTCGCATTTGGAGAACTTCGCATACAGCTGGTTCTCGCGCAGTGTCTCAAGTACTTTCCTCAAATGGAATTCATGCTCTTCTGCTGATTTGGAATACACAAGGATGTCATCAATGAATACAACAACTGAGGTGTCCAACTGCTCCCTGAAAAGTCGATTCATAAGGTCCATGAAATTTGCTGGTGTGTTTGACAAACCGAATGGCATGACGGTGAATTCGTAGTGGTCATATCTGGTACGGAATGCCGTTTTCTCAATGTCTTGCTCTCTGATAGCAATCTGATGATACCCAGAACGGAGGTCGATCTTGGAGAAGACTGAGGCTCCTTTCAGCTGGTCGAATAGGTCATCGATGCGTGGCAATGTGTATTTATTCTTCACTGTAACCGCATTCAACTCGCGATAGTCAATACAAAGTCGGAGACTACCGTCCTTATTCTTCACGAAGAGGACCGGTGCTCCCCAGGGTGATACGCTCGGGTGTATGAACCCTTTGTCGAGAAGGTCACGTAACTGCTCTTTCAGTTATGTCATTTCAGCAGGTGCCATGCGGTACGATGCCCTAGCAATGGGACCGGTACCTGGCAAGAGATCAATCTCAAACTCTATTGCTCTCTAAGGTGGCAAACCGGGTAGATCCTTAGGGAATACATCAGGGAATTCAGATACAATGGGTACTTCAGGATTGAACTCTGGATCTCTCTCCAGGTCTTGTAAATAACATAAATACACTTCTTTGCCCTTTCTAGCTCTCGGTACATAGCCATGGTGGATATGATTGTGGTTGAAGGCTCTCTCAGTCTCTGGCGGTAAGATACAGTAACCCCAGAAGGACTCTTGAGCAACAATCGATGCTCGGCGTAGAGGATTCGCCCCTTGTGCCACTCCAACCAATTCATTCCGACTATTACATCAAATCCCAACCCATTAAACTCGATGAAGGAGATGGGAAACGATTCACCTTTGATTTCAATCGTGGCTGCCTTGTAGTACTTGGTACATCGTATTCGCTCCTTCGATGGGAGAGTAACCAAGAAATTCGGTAGCTCATCTGCATCTAACTTCAACCTCTTCACAAAAGACAGTGATACAAAGGTGTGAGAGGCGTCAGAGTCAAATAACACATTGGCTTCAATGCCGTTCACCGGGAAGGTTCCCGTTAAGATGGTGCCGCTTCTACCGGCTTGTGCTTCGGTGAGGATACTCAGGTTCCCTTCGGTACCGAGTCCACAACCTATTGAAGTCACAATTTCATAAGTATTGATGGTGGACACATGTGGAATTGAAATCAACACTGCTCTTTATTGATAAACCAACCATCATACATACCGTGTCTCTAATACACGTTACTAATACATTACATGATACTATGAATTTAGTACTTCCTAAAGGTAAGGTTCAGGCGTCCTGGTTTCATGTGTGTGGCATTGATTATTGCCGGCGGTGCCGTATTCAACTTGATCATGTTGATCCCGTGATACAGCATCCTAGAGTTTCCACCCATGATTAGGGCATCTCCTGATCTCAATACCAATTTCTGTGTGAGGTCCACACGCTTCTGATCGCTATACATAAATATGGCGTCATCACCAATGGACCAAGACACTACGGGTACTCCTTGTTCAAGAGATTCCGCTGTCTCGTCCTTGTCTTGGTGTAACCCAAGTCGTCCTTCTTTCTCATAGAAGTTGACGATACAAAGGTCCCTTCAAGTGCGGGATCGGATCATATTCACATTGTTGTGCAAGTTTTACTACTTGTGTGACAAGTGTATGAAACTCTGGAGGTATTGTTGGTGGCGTCGCTCCGTCTTTGTTCGTGTCTCTTGGTATGTCTTGGTAGAAGGATTCCAATCCTTTCCCAAGCACATCATCTTCAGCTTCATCTTCGCTCCACCAGGAATTCGGGTGTATAAAATCCTCCTTGACCCATTCCTAGTTTGTTGCATCGTCGGATGATCGCAATTTGTGCTTCGGGTGTCAGGTATTCCTTTAATAGAATCATACCTGGTCGGATGACCTAACACTGCTCGCTGGTGTAGTGATTGGTGATGTCGGTCTCTTCTTGATTCGGTTTCGAGGTATTGGATAGCAGATACTAAAGCTTCCTATGGTTATAAATTTCATCTACGGTGAGTACTAGTTTTAACTACTTCATTTCATGCTCAATACACACTTCTATTCATTTACTCATGCATTCACTCAAACAATTACTTCAATACTTAGTCATGCTTCTCAAGGATTAAAGGTTCAGTTAATTACCTGGGCCGGACTTAGAACCGGTCTCATCTCTGTCGATAATGTGTAAGGCAGGATGCCTCTAGGGTGCGCCCTTCTGAGGACCTCGGGATCCCTGTCCCTGCGGCGCCTGCTGGGTTGGTGCATCGCCAGATGCAACCTCCTTGCCTTCCCTCTGCTTATAGCTCTGGAAGTTTCCTCTTGGTTTGGCATTCTCTGGGCAAAAGTTGGCTCGGTGTCCGGGCTTCCAACAGTTGTAGCACCAGATTTCTCTCCCTTGGCAATCTAGGCCGGGATGGTCTTGGTTGCACTTCCTACACACATATGCACGACTATCTGAGTAGGTCATGGTGAAACCGGAGCCAGAACCTAATAAGGTTTAGAGAGTTAGCACATTTGTGCGGAAATACTAGATATGGTACTTATACAAATACGAATTAGGAATAGAAGTTTACCCTTAGGTGGGTGTGATCTCAGTGGCTTCGCAGCCACCGGTGCAGAAGAACCAAGTTGAAGAAGCTCAACTGGTTTGCCCTTCTCCTGGGCACTGCTCTCACTGGGGAAGTTCTTTTGGGTTTGCTGAAAGAATTTCCCCTTCTCCTTTTTCCAGCTCTTACCCTGGTTCTGCTCCTCGGCATTGGTATTCTTGTTGTTGGCCTTGCGCTTAAGCGCGGTTTCTTCATCCCGTAATTTGCAAGTGATCTCAACGCGAGATGCCGCGTGATAACACTCCTGAAGTTTCAGGTATTAGCCGGGATTCTTATTTAGAAAGAAGATAAGGTAATGACTTAAGGAATTTACAATGGTACTAAGGGTTAAACCGATATTTACCTGAAGAGAGGTAATCTGGTGTAGCCCATACCGTACCGAAGGCGATGGCTCAGACCGCCACAGAAGCGATCGACCAACACCTGGCCGGTATACCCAAGGTCGGGTAGTAGACGAAGAAGAGAGGTGAAGGTACGGTAGTACTCATCGACAGACATCTTCTCTGTCATTCTCAAGGCACCCAGCTCAAGTCTTTTTCTTGTCTTGACGTGTTCAGGGTAGTATTTGGATCGGAGGAGAGATGTGAAGGATTCCCAGTCAAAGGTGGGGTCATCAACATGATCGTTCTTGATTAGTTTCCACCAATCCATGGCTGTATCCTTAAGGTAGTAGGCGGCTAATCTCACTCGAACTCCAGCAGGACATTCGAGAGTCTCAAATGCAGTCTACATTTCGGAGATGTAGGCTTCAAGCTTAGCAGGGTCGCTCTCGCCTCTAAATCACAGAGGTCAGAGATCTGCGATATCTTTTACCCAGTTTACTTCTCTGGGTGGAGGGGCGGGATTGGTCCCATTTGGTTCTGTTGGTTCTGTTGGGTTTGCTGCATAGCAGTGATTACTTGCGGTAGCATCTGTGCTACCGTGGCGGCGACGATCTCAGCTATCATCTGCGCGCCAGGTTATTCAGAGGCTTCGCCTCTAGCTCGGCCTCGGCCTTGTCCTGACATCTGAACATTTAGCATTTACATTAGGCTTCGCACATGTGACATTGTGACATGTGTTATGTGACCCATTGGTCTTGAAATTTAAGCAAGGTATCGTTCCTAAGAACGTCAAGGGTATCTGTTGTTAACAACGGTAATTCCTAGTTAGGTTTCTAAGTATCCGTCTTAAGACGGTTGAAATCCTAACTCGGTAATCCCTATGCTCGGTAATCTTAGGTCATCAGAGCGTAACTACGCTCTGATACCACTTTTTGTAACACCCCTACGGCTAATCCTATACTTACCGTCTAATCGTCCTGATAATCCTACTACGTCGCAGCGGAAATACTACTACTACGGCGGGGGGTACAACGCCGCTAACCGCCCATACGGCTAGCAAGGTTTACACTACCTACAGTCACGGTCTGATGCCTAAGTATACCGAGCTACTACATTGCATACCAAATACCGAATACAAAAGATCATATGCTTACATTGCTGGATTACCGAGTATCAAAAGCATATTTAGTTACATCCCTTTTAAGTCCACCAAAAGTAATGAGTTGCTACAAGCTACTCATCTATACCAATTCACCATCTTTTCATTATCCAAAAAGGTGTACCCCATGGTACACCGGATAACAAAAACCTACAGCCGTGTACTACTTAGTACACCATTCAATTCATCATTACACAAAAAGAAATCAAACTAAATCTCTTCATGGTATTCACCCTTCTCGAGGACCTGCATGTAGTAAAAACATCACCCCAAGGGGCTCAACAAAAGCTGTGCATAAACTTCGCATATACCGCGTGGTAACTAGGGTACGCTGACTATTTAAGGTCGATTGTACATGCGGTTTGTTAATTTCATACATACATGCTTTGCATTCAACATACAATCATATACAATTCAATATACAATCCAAGATAGCAGTACGATAGCACACACAATACTTACCTTCACAAGGGTTAGCCAAATTACGCATCCGGGTTAATCGGAATGCTTTTTACTCTTTTACTCATTACACATTACTTACTCTTACTTTACTTACTTACTTTTTCATACTTGTTTACTCATTCTTACTTACTTACTTTTACTCATGTTAAGTCGGTATGACCTCTGGCCCGAGGACTACTCCGTCCCACCACCGGGATTTACTTGACTCACCAATCCAGGATGCTACCCATTTAAGGGGTATGGGCCGTGGACCAGTTTAAGAGTCAGGAATTGGAGCCAACCTCTTGTGACTCTGCATCCTCACGCGTGGCCGAAACTATATCGGACTTCTACTCATTCCAATTTAATTACCAATTTAAGTTAGATTGGTTAGCTTGTTAGGAATCAGTTAGAAGTCTAATCACAATCACATTCTGAAATACCCCAAACTAATAAAGTATGGATTAAATATTTAATCACGTTGATTAAGGCCTAAACATGCCTTAAAAGTTAACTGAGAACAACAGTGGTCAACACAAAACAAAGTATTGCACCCTTTGACTGTTTAGGGTAAATAAATACCCAAATGAACTCCTTAGGACATAAAATTTGTCCTAAGCTTATTAACACATTACTAAACATATTACAATTGTTGGACAACACTCCAACACAATGAACAAGTACTTCCATGCTTTAAGGTCAAGTAGGGCAAAAATGTGCTCTAAGAATACCTTAAAGGTCTAATGACCTCTAAATGTTATAAAATTGGATTCCATGATCAAATATCATGTAAGGAACACAACAAAACTGTTCTCAAAGAAAACAGAGCTCAGAAACACCCTGCGACTCAAAATGTGCACTAAAATTCCTTAAAGCACGTTTTTTGTGTATGAGCTCTAAGATAATGACTTTTGTCACTGTAAAGACTATAATAAGTTCTTTATAACATTAATGTGACATGATAGACTATATTATAAAGTCTAAATCAAAGTTTAAAAATCAAAATCAAAATATGCCATTTAGGTATGAATAGTAACCCAAATAATGCATTTTTGGACAAATTGACCAAGTTTGGTCAATGGTCAATTAATTGACCCATTTGACCATATGGCTGTCGGCTGGCAAGGAGGTGGGAAGACAGCTCACACATCATTGATTTCCAATTAATTACCTAATACCAATTTAGCTAGTAAAAGTTACTTTTCTTACTTTTTCAATTATTTTAGCCATTCCAATCATTCCCTTGCTTCTTGTCCCATTCCAGCCAATCCATAACCCCTTCCAAACTCTCTCAAGCTTTGTTCTTGAGCATGGAAGACAGATATAACTCTTAAGCTTCTAAGGTAATGTTTTAAGGCTTATTTTAGCTCTTTTTCTTCATCTCTTCATTACCTACACTTAGATCTCGTGGCTCATCACTTCCTATGGCTCATTCTCAGTGTTTTAAGGTTAGAACAGCATCCAAAATCGGCTGAAGCAAGTTAAGAGACCAAAGTCTCCAAAATTTGCATTTTAAGGTAAAAACATACCTTAAGCTTCTCCACTCTCCATCCGGTTTTTCTTCCTTTGATTTTTGAGTTTATACACTCATAATATTCATTTTTACATGTTCAATCAGTTGGTTAGCCATTTGGAGCAAGGGTGGCCGAGATCCAAAGGAAATACTCTTCTTTAAGGCATTTTGCCAAGGTAAAACCTATTACCACAGCAGCTTGTTGTTGTCTAGCTATTTCCTATGTCTATATGATGAATTTAACACCTTGTGGTGTGTTTAAATCAGGCCGAATTCCTCTTGAAGTTCCCTTGCATTTTTAAGGTGATTTTTGCCTTAAATCTTACATTAATTGTTCCTTATGGTTAAACTCAAGCTTGGAGTATAACCATATCTTGTTTTGGTGTATTAAACATGTCTAAATGATGTGGTGAATTTTCCTTCAAGTGGCCGAGTTCATACAAGGAGAAATCAAGGTATAAACACCTTAAAACTATGATTTTATGATTTCTTAGCATATATAAATTATGCCGAGAGTGGAGTTTAACATATGGGTTATATTAACCTAGAAATGGAAAAAAATGACTAAGATAAATTAAGCTAGTCATTTAAGTGATTTAATTAACATAATGGTCAAATTATGACATTATGTGGAAAATAATTAAACTAAAGTGAGGCCGTGAGTTTATACTATATTTTGAGACATTTAAAGTGTAATTTATTTTGCAAGTTCAAGGTTTAATAAGGCCATGTCATTAGGCCATTTAATTTAAGTTTATAAGCTTATTTGGTTAGATTTATGCTTATATATTAAGTTGGGGCCAAACCGTAATTACTGGAAAATAAAAGCCGTGGGCTTAATTTAGAATAATTAGGGTTTTTAAATGAATTTAATAAAAATTATAACATTTTATAAAGTTTTGTGTCAAAATTGTAAAAATAGAAAAGTATGGGGGAATTGGTAATTACCGAAAGTTTGGGTCCCATTTGGTATTAGAAGTCAAAGTTGACTATATAGGAGACTTTGACCAAGTTTGGAGGATTTAAGAAATTAAAATACCTTATATTAAGATAGTTATTAAATTGTAAAAGATTTATAAGAGATGGGGTTATATTGTGATTTCCGAAAACTTGGGGTACTAAATAGAATTTAGAACAGTCCTTAAGTTATTAGGAATTTTTAGAAGTTTATTTGGTTAAGTTTGGAGTCTATATGAATTATATAAGTATAATATATGATATTTTATAACATTGTTACAAATAGGCAACAAATGGGTAAAAACCGAGATTTATAGAAAATATAAGGTTAGGAATGATATTTATAACCTTGTGGTATAGTTTGGTAATTTTTGGAGTTATATAAAGGTTTTATCAAGATATATGTATAATATAGTTTTAATGGAACTAGAAAACTATGTATTATAAATTGGGAAGGTTTGGAATATACAAAGTTTGGTGGTGGGAATTTAATTAAAACAGTCCTAGGGTCTGTTCGAAAATTATAGCCTTTAAAAATTATAGGTTATAATTATTAAGGTTTAAGGATTATAATATAAGGTATATATTATAAGTGTAACAATGAAATATAATTTGGGATTGATTTGTGATTTATAGAAGTTTAGTGGTTTATAGTGAAAGCCGAGAATATGAGGGGTTGTTTGGTATTTTATAACAAAATATAACTATAGGTTATGATTGTTTTAATGACTTAGATGTCATAATATATGTTATATAACTATAATGTAACAGTATATTAATTATGTGGTGGATTTGGTAAATATTCAAGAACATAGGTGCTGTTCGGAAATATTAACATTTTAAATGAAATTTATAATATGGTTTTTAATGTTATAAGAGTTATAACATTTATAATATAAGAGGTATTCATTAAAAAGGATGAATATATATTATAAGACTTACCATATAATAAATAGTTCCATAATACATGTATATAAATAAATATATGTTATGGTGTAGAAAATGTTATGGTTCAATAACTATAAATTATCATAATTAAAATGATAATAGATAAAGAGAAAGGAATTATAAACATTAGATATGGAAATTCTAATGTTAAGAGTATACATGGGATAATAAGGATTTAAATAATTCAAAGTACTTTTACATATGAATTATACTCCATTAAATTTAAAAAAAAAAACAAACCTTAGGGAAATAAATACTAAGGTGAAATGTATAATACATGATAAAGGATTATACATGCAATGTAGAAACAAACTATATGATATACAAGGGTATATTAAGTTACATGCGATAACAAAGTTCAACAAATAAGTATATTAATATACGAGACAAGACTACGCATGTAATATAATATTTTTCCAATCTCGAGTTAAGCTGAAAACCCAACAAACGATGACAGTTAGTAACGGGGGATTAACCGGGAGGTACTAGTGACGGTACGGGGTACCGTAGGGTTGTGTTGTTATACGGGATGCTAATCAGTAGCATTATGTATTGTTTAGACTGTTAGAGACGACACACGGAGCATAGGACCTTGCTGATTCATACTCCAAAATCAGGGTATCTGAACGGTATGTTATTTATGTGGCTTGATTGTCTCTGAGGATTTCCTCAGTTCAGACATTGTGTGAAAATCTGTGATAAGATTTAATGTCTCTTGTGTGAATTAATATGCTTGAGTTGTGTATTAATGCTGCTTTAATATTACTGTTGCACGATAACAGTACCGTTCGTATATATGAACATATTATAAAACGAACTAGCGGCAATGATGCTATCTTATATGTGTAATATAAGGAACGTAAGTAAACATTGTAGCATCAGGATAATAAGATATATATATTACTTGAGACTTATATACGGAGCATTGGCCTCTTTAACGTCGCTCTCGTATCTAACACTGGATCCCGAGTCGACATACTCAGGATTGGACTAACAACCTCAGTCTGTTGTGTTAGGAAAAATAATAAAACGATGCGATGGTATAGATAAGTTTATCAAGAGGATGTGGCTCTTGCTGTGAACTGTGATCCATTAACGATACTAGGATACCGTGTGGTAACCATAAGTATCAGGATAAATTTCCAACGAACTACAGAACGTTCGTAGGTCGGAGACTCTACCGCTGGAGTGGCTACTGCCGTGGGTGACCCGCCATAAGAGATGGGTAACTTAGAGACACGTCGTTCTAACGAGACGTTGTCATTAGACATGACTGAACAATTACGAACGACTATACTAACTCGTACATTAGGCGAACATTATTTGGGCTTGCATGCCAAAGACGAGAGTTTATACTCGTTTATAATTCTCGTTGTTTCGCCTTGTTGTTCAATGGTTGTGCTTTGTGGTTATGTGTGGTATGTTGGTGGATTTGTTTGAACGAGCCATTGTGCTCATATTGTGTGTTGTGAACTGGTTGTGCCGAGTCGCAGTACTCATGTGTGGATTATGGTGGATTGCTTGGTCGGGTGAGTCGCCGAACTCAATTATGAACTATTAAGTGTTTGTTGGAATGGAGTCTCTGTACTCATATAAGCGTTGTAACGCTTTCAGTGGTTTATTACGATGCAATGTGTGAAGCCGGGGCTTGTTTGTTATTTGAGTTTACTGCAATATATATTGTTGCTTTACAGTTTTAACATTAAACTACTTGCATGAAAATGAATTGCATGCTCTCGACCAAATAACTGAGGGTCCGAGGGGGCATGACAGTCATGTAGTAACATACTCAACAGGGGCTGATTCCATACCACAAACAACCATTTTTGCAGGTATGCAGCTTCCGGTGTCGGCAAAGAGAGGGACGCACTGGGTAGTTTAATGATAGTTGTTTAAATATGCACTGTTGCATTTTGATACGAACTTAGAAACGTGTATAGAATTGGGATACTTAGAATGCTCACTGTGAATGTATTTTATATTGGTTTGGGAAGGTTAGATCCAACTCTTGTTGTCACTGTGGGAAATCGTTTCGTATTTAAGAATATATCAGTAAGCACGTTATTACTCGTATGGGCGAGTAAGAACGGTGACACCAGTAGTTCAATTGTTGAGATTACCGCTGCGATTATAATGTTAAGTAAGATGATTAGGAGCCGATCGGAGTAGGGGTGTTACACATTCGGTCACAATACAATATATCGTACATACACACACTCATATTCATCCATACATTTCATGAATTATACAAACTATGATTTAAAGAAGGTATGCAAACAAGGAACAATCTCGTGATATTCACAAGTAAGCATAATATGTCTGATTCGTGCGTTTCTTATTTGGTGATCAGTTAGCACACAACACACAAATCAGAGTAACCAAGGTAGCATACGGGGCATGAGAAGTTCATACCGTTCAACGTTGTACTTGTATCCCAACTTTCCTCCGGTGTTCACAATCCAAGTCCTATGACATGCATACAATCGAGTGATTAATCTAAGTATCATTAACTAAACTCGATTACTCTTACATTTCCTAACTCATACTTACTACATCTTTACAATTCTTATACTTACATATGGTTTACTTACTCTTTATTACTTTTAAAACTTGTTCATACTCTTAATGACCTTTAAACATCCTTAATTAAGTCGTAATTATCTTATACTATCATTACCATTCACTTCCTTACCTTAATACCCATTTAATACACTTAATTTTACAATTTTTGGTTGGTCCGGGACCTTGTCCGGGTCTTAAGTCCCGGACCAACTCATGGTCATAACTCTCAGCAGGTTTTACTGCATGATCCGGGTCCTCATACTGGTCTTGAGTCCCGGACCAGAGGCAGTTAAAAGTCTCGGTGGATTTTCTTACTATGGTCCGGGTCTTCTTACCTAGGGTAAGTCCCGGACCTTAAACTTACAGAATTCTCGGCCTGATTAATAGGGGTGGTCCGGGTCCTTGCACTGGACTTAAGTCCCGGACCACTCCTCTCTCTAACTCTCGGATACAAAATGCAGCATGGTCCGGGTCTTTGTCCGGGGACTAAGTCCCGGACCAGCCTCTGTACATAGCAGATTTTAACATTTTCTTAATCTGTTACAGACCAAACTTTGCCTAATTAATCCCCCATTGTTCCTACACTTAATCCCACATATTTTAGCACCTAATTAGCCTCCTAAACATGTTTAATTCCTTTACTAACCTTTTACACCTTTTATACTAATTCACTCACATATTTTCTAAGTTCTCATTTCAGCACTTACATTTTCTTCCTTTAGTTGCATTATGCTACAGATTTTTAACTCTCACCTTCTTCATCTTTAGCTCCCTCTTCTAATGTCATTTCTAAAGCTTACAATACATTAACTACCTCTCCTAACCTACCCACTAAACAGCTCAAATTAAAATCTGTTACAAGGACATACTTTTACCAAGTTTTCTAGTTTTTTTAAGTGTTCTAGTTCTAGGTAAATTTTGACATAACCTCCCCTAAAATCTCTACATTCTCACCACGTCATTTATTCACCCATTGCTACCCAATTCACCTGTTTTCAATAACACCAATATACAAAGCTCTCATACATAAATACCAAACACTAAACACTCCTGAAAATTCCTGCACACAACCTCTAATTTCCATCTAGGTTTCAACAAGTTTTTGATGTCTTTTAAGCTTCAAAATAGTTTAGTTCTTCCTACACATTACACTACTACTCATTACCATTTATAATGCACATTTTAACTTCTAAAATCTGTTACATAAGTATTTACAAAACTGCACAAGAGAGCACAATTTACCTTGTCCCTCTTCTAGTTTTCTTTTCTTCTTCTTGCTTCTTCCTTCTTCCTTTCTTTTCCTTTTTCCCCAACGGCTATGAAGGTTCAAGCTCTACACTACAACCCATTACACACTACCATTAAATTATAACTAGCCCTTAGATTATATTAATGCTTTAAGGTAAATTTCTAGGGTTTAGGAATTCATTACCTTGCGAAGGAGTAGGTGAGGCTTGGAACAACACTAGAGCAATATTTCTACTCCTCCAACAATGCCAAAATCGGCTGGAACAAAAGGGATAGGAGCTCATGAAATACCCCAAACCTAGTTATGTTGTTTAAACACCTAAATAGGGTGTAATAAGACTAAAAAGAGTCTTAGAAACCTTAGTAAACAAATTTAAACAAAAGGAAACACAAATGTGCTTTAAAGTCAATAAGAGCCAAAATGTGCTCTAAGCTTGGGATAAACTTGAGTAAGGCCTAATGAGCTTACCAAGACCTCATGTATACACTAATGAACATATTAAACCAATTACCAAAGAAAACCAAGCTTGAAAACAAGTTAAAACACAAAATGTGCTTTAAGAAGTCTTAAAGCACGTTTTTGAAAAATTGTCTTGTAAATGAGTTTTGAATGGCTAAATGTCCATCATTACTCTTAAATATATATGTGTACTATATAGTATCACATTTGGGTGGCTATATTAATGGGAAATCAAAATTTTCACTTCTAAGTGCCTTGTTTAGGTGAATAGTAACTTTTACAAGCTAGTTTATAACATATGTTGTATTAAGTAATTAAATTGACAAACAAAGACTAAAACACCCTCACACTAATAAAGGGGGCCGGTTTTCTATGTGTGTGACTCACCACTCTTTAGTTGATAATAATAAGTAAGTAAAGAAAACTAATTAACTTACCTTTTTACTTTATAAGCATAAATATCTCCTTAAAGCAAATTCTATCTTCACTCTCATTTCTTTCCTTCATTCACACGGTTTCCCACCTCTCTTCTTCCTTCTTCCTTGTTCTCTCTCACGGTAATACCACTATCACCATGGAAACTCCCACTTTGACCACTTGTTAAATCTTGCTCATTTGTCCAAATCAAAAACAAAGACCACCAATCTCTTCCTCTCATCAAGCTCTTCATTCCTATCTTCTCAAAACTCCAAGAGCTCCATTTCGGTGCCAAGGTGTTCCACCATTGAAGGAGCTTGAGCTTGTATTTTGACATATTATTACTCTCCTTTGCTTCTAGGTAAGGAATCTCAAAGAAAAATCATGTTTCCTCCTTGTTTTTGTCATGTCCGAAAATACACATTGATATAGCTCATTGTGACTTTGTTCTAGCTTCATTTCAACTCTTCATGGACTAGGTGGAGTCCTCTCTTGTTATATATTCAAACTCCCTTCAAAGATCAAGGTAAAATAACTACATTAATGTTTTTGAAACAATGTCAAATTAGGGTTTACAATGAGATGAAGCCTATAGCTTGATTACTCATTATAATGTTTGTACATTGTCTAGAACTTGACAAGGAATCAAAATACCATACGGTTTTGTAAGGAAACAAGAAGGAAGTGTGTTGGAAAAGAGGTAAATCTACTAACTTAAATGTTGTTTAATGCCTTAGGAGAAATGAGCTATAATTGCTTATTAAAACTACCTAAAGAGCAAATGGTGAATGACTTAGTAAAGTGTTCTCAAGAGCTTAGTAAAAGGCATATGTGTGTTGAGTGTATTTGCAGGTTAAAGGCATATATATTGTGGAAATTCAGTGTTTATGATTTAAGCACCTTAAGGGCCTAAGTGCCATGCAATTTAAATTATGCACTATATTGTGATGTAGTGTAAATATGGGTGAAGTTGTGTATGGGAGTGTTTTTGGTGATTCTAGATGTTCTTGTGTGTTTGATGGAGAAAACAAAGTGTTTTGGTGATTTAGAAAAATGTAGGAAAATGCATAAGGAGTTCAAGATGTTGTAAAGGAATTTTGATGAACTAGGAAGTGTTCTAGAGTGTAGTAAGGACTTAGACATGATCTTGAGGTTCTAGTAAATACCAAAGCCACTTAAGGACTTAGGTAAATATTTAGGCAAACTTTGGTAACAAGGAGAAAGTGTAAACTTGGAAAAGAATTGTTAAGATGGATATAAGGAATTAGTTGTGAAAGATGATGCTTGGGAGATGATGTTAAAATAAGGTGAAAGCATTTTGGGATAGTAGTCATCATAGGTATCAAAACACCACTTGAAAAACTAGGAGAAAATATGGTAAGTGTTAGGAATTTTGTGAAGAAATAAGTAAAGGCTCAAGGAATTAGAAAATGAGTTTTATGTGTGTTTAAGGATGTCTTAAGTTGTGTTTAAAGTACCCAAATGAGGTTAGGAAGTACTAGGTTATATGGGGTGAAGTTTGGAGTTGTTGTGAAAAGGAAAACAAAGATTTGGGGCCGACCGGACTTGCGACCGGACTTGCAAGCTCGGTCGGGACCTGTTTACCCTGTGAGAATTATCTTCTGGAATGGACCGGACATAGGACCGGACTTACAAGTCCGGTCGGAGTAGAAAATTTTGTACGGATTGAGTTACTGGAATCGACCGGACATAGGACCGGACTTGGCAAGTCCGGTCGGGCTGAATTTCCGAAGGGGAGAAACTCTCTGGAATCGACCGGACATGGACAAGTCCGGTCGGCAAGTCCTCGGTCGGACCTAAAACTTGTAAAAAAAAAAAAACAGAAAAGAATGTGACTTATGTAGTTAACCCTAGGGTGTATAATGAAGGTAACCTAGGGTAAGATAGGCATTAAAACATGTCATACAATCATGTTAAATACTTAGTAAGTTTGAAGTTAAATAAATAATTAACCGACATTACTAATGTGTTTAGGATTCTCTCAAGGTGGAAATCAGTCGAAGCAAGGACCAAGGTATGGTTTTCTTGCAGTCTGTTGCCTACCGGTTTACACCGGCTTGTGTGTTGTTTGTTTTTCTGTGTGTTTATGACTTTGTAAGATTAAACCATGTAAAGAGTTTACCGTTGTTAAATATCATTATGTTGTTGAGTATGACTCTCTCTTCCCTTGTGTGTGTCTAACAAGACTTGACCTATGATTGTGAAGTGTTTGTTGTGTTCAATGATGAACTACTAACAAGGGCTAACGGGGGAAGTGAGGAGTCCGGTCTGTTCCGGCCACGCGTGTGAGTATGGGAGTCGATGTCATAACCGGTTCGATTCTCTCTGTATGTTATGGTTAAGTTTCCAATTTGGTTTCTAACCTTCCCTTTAGCTTAACCAAGGCTATTTTACTGACTCACGTCGGGCCACAGGGGCATACTATGTTTTGTTTCGGTGTGCTTGGATCACTATATCCGAGGCACCTTGTGTTAAGTTAACCGTTCAATCTAACCGGACGGTAACGAGTTATGTAACGAGCTAAGTATGAGCATGGCAACATTCTCTAAGCTCTCAATGGGGACTAACTGTGTTGGTTCTCTTCCTAAAAGGAATTGTATGTTTGTGATGTGTGTTATGATGTGTACAATACCCATGTTATGTTATATATGTATGTGTTGTGTGTTTAAAATAAATACCATGTCATCATGACAATTGGTTGCGCGTATCCGGTAGCCGATGGGCTGCGCGTTAGCCATACCAGCAAAGGTGCTGACCCCCTCGGGGGCTCCATATTTTTATTGCAGGATGAGGATCGAAGAAGCAGAGTGGCTCTAGATCCTAGAGAGTAGTTTACTTTTGGAGTACTTTTGGATGTTGCCCGGGTTGCGCCTGTGCTCCCGTGGCGTGTTATATACTTGTTTATGATGGTTTACAGTGGAGTATACAGTGAAGGATTTATGTAAATACTCGGTATTATGTTGATGTATATATATGGTTATTAGTTCTATGCTCGGGAGTCTGATCATCAGACCGGTAACAAATTGTTTTATTCAGCCTTGTTGCCACGTGGGTGGTTGACGGCATTGTAGCAACCATTCGTTTAGTTTACCGTTTAGTTTTTATTTTCCGCGATTCCAAGTAATGTGTTGTGCGTATAGGGGTGTTACAAAAAGTGGTATCAGAGCGAAGTATCGCTCTGATGACTAGAATACCGAGCTTAGGATATTACCGAGTTAGGAAACCTAACTACAGATACCTAAGTGAACATATTTGGAAAGGTTGACCACTAACTAAGTGTGGAAATACCTGTTATCGGGAAGCGTTACAATCGTTGACCGATAGTGTGCAAGCATAATGTTAATGAGATGTTCATATGAATTCGATGGCAGGAGACCACGAGGTAGAGGCCGCGGGCGCGGTACTTGGAGGTATGGGTGACCAGGGTGATGATACTACGGCACAACCATGGCTGAGGCAGTTGCAGCCGCCGTAGCTCAGCTGGTACCCGACTTAGTTGCTGCTATACAGCAAGGGCGACAGCCTGGAGTTCAGCCACCACCACCACCGCCACGAGAGACCAATTGGGTCAAGGCGTTGGCTGATCTGAGGCCGCCCTCATTCAGTGGGGAGACCGATCCCCGTAAGCTCGAGGCGTACATCTCCGAGATGGAGACCGCCTTCGAAACCCTAGCACCACCTGAGCAGGTCAAGGTACGACTTGCTGCTTACTACCTGAAGGGCTCGGCACAAAACTGGTGGAAGCTTGTGCGCGAGGGTAGAGTTGCTGACCCGACGTTTCAGTGGAGGGAGTACACGGCTCTACTGCGAGCCAAATACTACCCTATACATGTGCAAGAGGCCAAGCGCCTGGAGTTGGACAATCTGAGACAAGGGGATAAGATGACGGTAGATGAGTACTACTCAGCCTTCATCGGGCTTATCCACCTGCTACCGGATCTGGGTTACTCAGACCGGATCCTGGTGAACCGTTTCTACAACGGACTGAACTATCGCCTACGCTACGGCATGGGGCCTACTGGATATACCACCTTGCAGGTAAAGGAGATTACAGTGTAATGTGAATAAGTGTGTACAATGTGTTAATGTGATGTGAGTCCATTTGGCGGGGCATAACTGACACCCTAAATATAGGAGTGCTATCATGCCGCTGCTATTGTGGAGATCATCGTCCGTCTGAGGGACGAGGAGAGTGCGCTCAAGCGCAAGGCTCAGAACGAGGGCCAAGGCACGCAAGGGCAGTGGGGAGGGAAGAAGAAGAAATCATACCCCCAGTCCCAGAAAGGACAGCAACAAGGTGGCAAGGGCCAGACCCAGACCACCACTGCTGAGGAGCCTCTGCAGCTCACGTATGCGTATGCGGCCAAGCCCCTACGTTCTTACCCACCAAAGGGTAATTGTCTAATCCTGTGTGATAAGTTAGAGTATATGTTAATAAGTTGTGAAACAAGTATTGATTGTGTATTGTGATAGCAGCTAGCACGGGCTCTGGACCGGAGCGCCACTATTACTGCAAGTGGTGCAACGGAGACCACCCCGGCAAGGACTGCAAGGGTAACGATGTTCAGTGCCGATACTGTAAGAAGATGGGTCACCGTGACCATGAATGTTGGCAGAACCCGAACAGTAGGAACTTCAGGCCCAAGGGGCAATGGAAGGGTAAGGCCACTGCGACCACCGATGGCCAGAAGACGGCGAACCAGCCACCCCCAGATCAGAGGTACACGGAGTCCCAGAAGGGGAAGGGGTCGGGGTCCAACAAGGCCACCCTGAACGTGGTGGACCGGTCTGAGGCGCCAGGGCCCTCTTCTAGACCAGGTACCGCCTAAACTGTTGAATGAAATAAGTGTCTGCATACCGCATTTCATGCATGAGTGTGAGTGAGTTTAAGTAACAATCATGTGAGTAAATAAATGAAGTATAGTGTGAGATTTACCTAATTAGAGTACTCTAAACTTAAAGGAACTTTCAATATATGTTATCCAATCCCACCCACACCAAACCCTGAAGAAACCACCATCAACATCACCGACTTTCCATTGGAGCAATGTCAGGTCATCCAGCCAGGTATGATACTTTAAATGGATACCTGACACCGGAGGCACAAATCCATATCATCAGACGATGCGACGAACTTGGAGCAAAACCAGGAGGGTTTTACACACCCGAATACGCGAACGGAGCAAGGATGCAATTGAAGATGATGTGCATGGGTAAGGACTGGAACCCTTACACCAAGTCATATCAAGAAGTTCGAGCTGAAGATGGAGCAACAGTATCAAGTATACCAGAGGAGTTCCATGCGGTCGTTAACCACGCCGTGGGAATTGCTCAACAAGTTGAAACGGAATCAATTCCAAGTGTAAACACAGATCTATGTATTGTGAACTTCTACCAAAAAGGTGGACGGTTAGGTATACACCAAGACAAGGACGAGTCACCCGAGTCTCTAAGTAAGGGAGTACCCGTGGTGTCTTGGTCCATTGGTGATACCGCAGTATTTGTGTATGGCGAGCAGAAGCGTGCTGACCTCGCAAAGAAGCTACTGCTGAAATCGGGAGATGTACTAATCATGGGTGGGCAAGCAAGGATGCTATACCACGGCATCAGAAAGATCAAACTGAATACCGCACCGTCGGCAGTGATCAATGCCACACACATGAAACCCGGACGTTTGAATCTGACCTTCAGACAGTTTTAAGCCTTGTATAATTATGTGATAAACCAGTGTGTATTAAGGATGTTGTAAGTGTGAATCATGGCGACAGTATAAGCCAATGAATTTGTAAAAAGGAGTGTGTTAATGAATAAATGGAGTTGTTTGAAGCATATAAACCGTGTTGTTACCCAATACTTATTAGTTGCCAATGAATTAGGCTGTGCACTCGGAACGGGAGGTATACTGAGTGTCTGCATAAGGCAGAAGCCGGCAAAAGCGGCACGATCCTCACCGGTACCTTTCCAGTGAATGGCGTGGATGCATCGATCTTGTTCGACTCTGGAGCCTCACACACATTCATTTCGTTAGATGGTGAAGAGATGCCAGATTTTGTGGTTACTCTCCCGTCGAAAGAGCGGATCCGATGTACCCGCTACTACCGAGGTGCTATTGTACGAATCAGGGGTGAAGAGTTTCCGATCGACTTGATAGAGTTCGACGGACTAGGCTTTGATGTGATTGTCGGGATGAACTGGTTGGAGCGGCACAAGGGCAGAATCCTGTGTGCTGAGCATCGACTGCTTCTTCGGAGTCCATCTGGGGTTACCATATCTTACCGCCAGAGGCCCAGGGAGCCTTCGACACAGATCATCACCGCCATGGCTATGTATCACGAGTTACGACGAGGGAGTGATGTATACCTCTGCTATGTCCAGGACATAGAGAGAGACCCTGAGTTTAGCCCAGAGGTGCCGGTAGTGTCGGAGTTTCCTGATGTATTTCCTAAGGAACTGCCGGGCATGCCGCCAGCACGAGAGGTTGAGTTTGAGATTGATCTAGTTCCGGGCACTGGACCCATTGCGAAAGCACCTTACCGTATGGCTCCAGCAGAGATGACAGAGCTCAAGGAGCAGCTGAGAGACCTACTCGACAAGGGCTTTATCCGCCCTAGTGTTTCACCATGGGGAGCGCCGGTCCTCTTCGTGAAGAAGAAGGACGGTAGCCTCCGCCTGTGTATTGATTATCGGGAGCTGAATGCTGTTACGGTGAAAAACCGTTACCCTTTACCACGCATCGACGATCTATTTGATCAGCTTAAGGGAGCATCAGTATTCTCCAAGATAGACTTACGTTCCGGATACCACCAGATTGCCATTCGTGACAGTGATATCGAAAAGACAGCCTTCAGAACTAGGTATGGGCATTATGAGTTCACAGTTATGCCGTTTGGCTTGTCAAATGCACCAGCAAAGTTCATGGACTTAATGAACCGTTTGTTCCAAGACCAGTTGGACAAATCAGTGGTAGTATTCATCGATGACATACTTGTGTATTCGAAATCGAGAGGTGAGCATGAAAGCCACCTGAGAGATGTATTGCAGACGATGAGAAAGAATCAGCTGTATGCTAAATTTTCTAAGTGTGAATTTTGGTTGAACCAAGTATCATTCCTTGGACATGTGATTTCTGAGGCCGGGATCGCTGTTGATCCGGCAAAGATAGATGCAGTGCGCACCTGGCCTAGGCCGAAGACAGTTACCGATATCAGGAGCTTCCTCGGTCTGGCAGGTTACTATAGGAGATTTGTGAAGGACTTCTCCAGTGTCTCGAAGCCGATGACTTCCTTGATGAAGAAGGATGCACCATTCGAGTGGACAGTCGAGTGTGAGAGGGCTTTCGCGAGTCTCAAGGATGCTCTGACATCTGCACCAGTTCTGACATTACCAGACGGTCCAGATGGTTTTGAGGTCTATTGCGACGCATCAGGCAGGGGTATGGGTTGTGTGTTGATGCAACACGGGAAGGTCGTGGCGTACGCCTCCCGACAGCTGAAGAAGCATGAGGAGAACTACCCTACCCACGACTTAGAATTGGGGGCCATTGTCTTCGCACTGAAGATATGGCGACATCACTTGTATGGGGTAAGTGTGACAATTTATTCTGACCACAAGAGTTTAAAGTACTTGTTCACTCAGAAAGAGTTGAACATGAGACAGAGAAGATGGGTTGAATTTTTGAATGATTATGACATCGATTTACAGTACAAGGAGGGTAAGGCAAATGTGGTAGCTGACGCATTGAGTCGCCGAGCACACTCTCTCCATTCGCTAGTCTCTCATACTGGCTTGGTTGAAGAGGTGCGGAGTGCTCAGATGACGGATCAGTATATGGTGGAAATTAGACAGAAGCTTATTGATGGCACATTCGAGGGTCAGAAGTACGACTTCAGACTCCACGATGATGACCTGATTAGGCTTAATGGCAGATTGTGTATACCCAGGAGTAGCGCTGAGCTGAAGGAGCGCATATTGAGTGAATCCCACTGTTCTACTACTTCGATTCACCCCGGAGCTTCAAAGATGTATAAGGGTATGAAAAGATATTTCTGGTGGGCTGGAATGAAAAAGGATGTGAATGACTATGTGTTGAGGTGTCTCACTTGTCAGAAGGTCAAGTTTGAGCACCGACGGCCTGGTGGTACGGTGCAGCCAATGCTAGTGCCGGAGTGGAAGTTCCATGACATATCTATGGACTTCGTAGTAGGGCTTCCGCCTACAAGGGGAGGTTTGAATATGATTTGGGTAGTAGTTGACCGACTGACCAAGGTGGCCCGATTCATTCCGATGAAGGACACTTGGAAAATAGCAAGATTGGCAGAACTATTCGATAAAGAGATTGTTAGACATCATGGTGTACCAAAGACGATTGTATCTGACAGAGATACCAGATTCTTATCCAGATATTGGAAGTCTACACGAGAGGCATTGGGTACCGAACTGAAATTGAGTACGGCGTTTCACCCACAGACCGATGGTCAGAGTGAGCGCACCATACAGACACTTGAGGATATGCTACGTGCATGTGCACTTGACTTTCAGACCAGCTGGATTGATAAGTTACATCTGATCGAGTTTAGCTACAACAACAGTTATCATGCATCGATCAAGATGTCTCCCTTCCAGGCATTGTACGGTAGACCATGCCGCACGCCATTATGTTGGGATGAGTCGAGTGAGACGGTCATTATAGGACCAGAGTATCTTGAGCAAGTTCAGGCAGAAGTTCGCCAGATCAGGGATAATATGAAAGCAGCTCAGGATAGACAGAAGTCGTACGCAGATGTGCGCCGACGTGACCTGGAGTTCGCCATGGGCGATCAGGTATTTTTGAGAGTATCCCCCCATGAAGGGAGTGTTTCGTTTTGGCCAGAAAGGCAAGTTGAGCCCAAGATATGTGGGGCCTTATGTTGTGACGGAGCGGATCGGCCCGGTAGCTTATAGACTTGATTTACCCGCCGAGCTGGGCAAGGTACATGATGTATTTCATGTGTCCCAGTTGAAGAAGTATATGTCTCATCCGTCTCATGTGCTTCAGCCTGAAAGGCTAACTTTAGAGCCGACCATGCGATCAGTGGAGACTCCGGTACGGATTCTGGACACTAAGACTCGAGACACTCGCCATAAGTCTGTGAGACTGGAGAAGGTTCTCTGGTCTAACCAGGACGTTGAGGAGGCCACTTGGGAGCTGGAAGATAAGATGAAGGCGAAGTACCCATCATTGTTTACTTCTTAGTATTTGTATGTATAGGGTACGGGGCGTACCCCTATTTAAGGGGGGTAGAGCCGTTTCAGTTATGTGTATGACATGTATTTGAATACATTATCTGTGTTGTATTGTCATGTTGTTAATGTTACAGACCGCTGAGTCTGAATGATGTTGTGATGTTTTGTTGTTTGGACCATGTGTCCGATATGATGTAAGATGTTGTTAATGTGATATAGAAGTGTTGTTAATATGTGCTCTCATGTTCTAATGTTTAGGTTATGTGGAAGTATGAACTTTGGGGACAAAGTTCTTTTAAGGGGGGTAGATTGAAATACCCCAAACCTAGTTATGTTTTTTAAACACCTAAATAGGGTGTAATAAGACTAAAAAGAGTCTTAGAAACCTTAGTAAACAAATTTAAACAAAAGGAAACACAAATGTGCTTTAAAGTCAATAAGAGCCAAAATGTGCTCTAAGCTTGGGATAAACTTGAGTAAGGCCTAATGAGCTTACCAAGACCTCATTTATACACTAATGAACATATTAAACCAATTACCAAAGAAAACCAAGCTTGAAAACAAGTTAAAACACAAAATGTGCTTTAAGAAGTCTTAAAGCACGTTTTTGAAAAATTGTCTTGTAAATGAGTTTTGAATGGCTAAATGTCCATCATTACTCTTAAATATATATGTGTACTATATAGTATCACATTTGGGTGGCTATATTAATGGGAAATCAAAATTTTCACTTCTAAGTGCCTTGTTTAGGTGAATAGTAACTTTTACAAGCTAGTTTATAACATATGTTGTATTAAGTAATTAAATTGACAAACAAAGACTAAAACACCCTCACACTAATAAAGGGGGCCGGTTTTCTAAGTGTGTGACTCACCACTCTTTAGTTGATAATAATAAGTAAGTAAAGAAAACTAATTAACTTACCTTTTTACTTTATAAGCATAAATATCTCCTTAAAGCAAATTCTATCTTCACTCTCATTTCTTTCCTTCATTCACACGGTTTCCCACCTCTCTTCTTCCTTCTTCCTTGTTCTCTCATGGTAATACCACTATCACCATGGAAACTCCCACTTTGACCACTTGTTAAATCTTGCTCATTTGTCCAAATCAAAAACAAAGACCACCAATCTCTTCCTCTCATCAAGCTCTTCATTCCTATCTTCTCAAAACTCCAAGAGCTCCATTTCGGTGCCAAGGTGTTCCACCATTGAAGGAGCTTGAGCTTGTATTTTGACATATTATTACTCTCCTTTGCTTCTAGGTAAGGAATCTCAAAGAAAAATCATGTTTCCTCCTTGTTTTTGTCATGTCCGAAAATACACATTGATATAGCTCATTGTGTGACTTTGTTCTAGCTTCATTTCAACTCTTCATGGACTAGGTGGAGTCCTCTCTTGTTATATATTCAAACTCCCTTCAAAGATCAAGGTAAAATAACTACATTAATGTTTTTGAAACAATGTCAAATTAGGGTTTACAATGAGATGAAGCCTATAGCTTGATTACTCATTATAATGTTTGTACATTGTCTAGAACTTGACAAGGAATCAAAATACCATACGGTTTTGTAAGGAAACAAGAAGGAAGTGTGTTGGAAAAAGAGGTAAATCTACTAACTTAAATGTTGTTTAATGCCTTAGGAGAAATGAGCTATAATTGCTTATTAAAACTACCTAAAGAGCAAATGGTGAATGACTTAGTAAAGTGTTCTCAATAGCTTAGTAAAAGGCATATGTGTGTTGAGTGTATTTGCAGGTTAAAGGCATATATATTGTGGAAATTCAGTGTTTATGATTTAAGCACCTTAAGGGCCTAAGTGCCATGCAATTTAAATTATGCACTATATTGTGATGTAGTGTAAATATGGGTGAAGTTGTGTATGGGAGTGTTTTTGGTGATTCTAGATGTTCTTGTGTGTTTGATGGAGAAAACAAAGTGTTTTGGCTTAGTAATATTCTAGGGGAATCCATGTCAAAATTTAGGTAAGAAGTAAGAAGTTCTAAGTGTTTACATAAGGTTTGGTGATTTAGAAAAATGTAGGAAAATGCATAAGGAGTTCAAGATGTTGTAAAGGAATTTTGATGAACTAGGAAGTGTTCTAGAGTGTAATAAGGACTTAGACATGATCTTGAGGTTCTAGTAAATACCAAAGCCACTTAAGGACTTAGGTAAATATTTAGGCAAACTTTGGTAACAAGGAGAAAGTGTAAACTTGGAAAAGAATTGTTAAGATGGATATAAGGAATTAGTTGTGAAAGATGATGCTTGGGAGATGATGTTAAAATAAGGTGAAAGCATTTTGGGATAGTAGTCATCATAGGTATCAAAACACCACTTGAAAAACTAGGAGAAAATATGGTAAGTGTTAGGAATTTTGTGAAGAAATAAGTAAAGGCTCACGGAATTAGAAAATGAGTTTTATGTGTGTTTAAGGATGTCTTAAGTTGTGTTTAAAGTACCCAAATGAGGTTAGGAAGTACTAGGTTATATGGGGTGAAGTTTGGAGTTGATTGTGAAAAGGAAAACAAAGATTTGGGGCCGACCGGACTTGCGACCGGACTTGCAAGCTCGGTCGGGACCTGTTTACCCTGTGAGAATTATCTTCGGACATAGGACCGGACATAGGACCGGACTTACAAGTCCGGTCGGAGTAGAAAATTTTGTACGGATTGAGTTACTGGAATCGACCGGATATAGGACCGGACTTGGCAAGTCCGGTCGGGCTGAATTTCCGAAGGGGAGAAACTCTCTGGAATCGACCGGACATGGACAAGTCCGGTCGGCAAGTCCGGTCGGACCTAAAACTTGTAATAAAAAAAAAACAGAAAAGAATGTGACTTATGTAGTTAACCCTAGGGTGTATAATGAAAGTAACCTAGGGTAAGATAGGCATTAAAACATGTCATACAATCATGTTAAATACTTAGTAAGTTTGAAGTTAAATAAATAATTAACCGACATTACTAATGTGTTTAGGATTCTCTCAAGGTGGGAATCAATCGAGGCAAGGACCAAGGTATGGTTTTCTTGCAGTCTGTTGCCTACCGGTTTACACCGGCTTGTGTGTTGTTTGTTTTTCTGTGTGTTTATGACCTTGTAAGATTAAACCATGTAAAGAGTTTACCGTTGTTAAATATCATTATGTTGTTGAGTATGACTCTCCCTTCCCTTGTGTGAGTCTAACAAGACTTGACCTATGATTGTGAATTGTTTGTTGTGTCCAATGAGGAACTACTAACAAGGGCTAACGGGGGAAGTGAGGAGTCCGGTCTGTTCCGGCCACGCGTGTGAGTATGGGAGTCGATGTCATAACCGGTTCGATTCTCTCTGTATGTTATGGTTAAGTTTCCAATTTGGTTTCTAACCTTCCCTTTAGCTTAACCAAGGCTATTTTACTGACTCACGTCGGGCCACAGGGGCATACTATGTGTTTTGTTTCGGTGTGCTTGGATCACTATATCCGAGGCACCTTGTGTTAAGTTAACCGTTCAATCTAACCGGACGGTAACGAGTTATGTAACGAGCTAAGCATGAGCATGGCAACATTCTCTAAGCTCTCAATGGGGACTAACCGTGTTGGTTCTCTTCCTAAAAGGAATTGTATGTTTGTGATGTGTGTTATGATGTGTACAATACCCATGTTATGTTATATATGTATGTGTTGTGTGTTTTAAAATGAATACCATGTCATCATGACAATTGGTTGCGCGTATCCCGGTAGCCGATGGGCTGCGCGTTAGCCATACCAGCAAAGGTGCTGACCCCCTCGGGGGCTCCATATTTTTATTGCAGGATGAGGATCGAAGAAGCAGAGTGGCTCTAGATCCTAGAGAGTAGTTTACTTTTGGAGTACTTTTGGATGTTGCCCGGGTTGCGCCTGTGCTTCCGTGGCGTGTTATATACTTGTTTATGATGGTTTACAGTGGAGTATACAGTGAAGGATTTATGTAAATACTCGGTATTATGTTGATGTATATATATGGTTATTAGTTCTATGCTCGGGAGTCTGATCATCAGACCGGTACAATTGTATTTATTCAGCCTTGTTAGCCACGTGGGTGGTTGACGGCATTGTAGCACCATTCGTTAAGTTACCGTTTAGTTGTTTATTTTCCGCTGCGATTCCAAGTAATGTGTTGTGCGTAGTAGGGGTGTTACAGCTCACCACTTAGATATTTCTATTTTGAGAATAAGAGCAAGAAAAGGTAGTGTTTTTGGATTTCTTTTTACCTTAAACCAAAGAGGTGAAGAAGGGGCTTCTAATGGTGGTCTCCAAGCTCCTAAGCAAGAATACCCATGGAGGTGAAAATGCTTGTTTTCGGATTTGGAAAAGATAATAGTGTTCTCCTTGGTGACAGGAACACAATGGTATAGTTTTTATAATTTTTGGTGAAGGTTTGGACACTTAACAAGAGGAGAGAAGTTAAGGTTTTTGTGAGTTCTTCATTTCTCCATTGTTGTCGCCTAGGGAAGAAGAAAGGAATTGAGAGAGTGAAGGAGGGGCTGTACGTGAGTGAGAGGGGAAAATGAGAGAGTAGGAGAGAGAGTGGTAAAGTGAGGTTTACTTTTTGCTTTTTAACTTCTTTTGTCTTTTGCAAATCAAAAGGAAATTAAGAGAGTGTGTGAGAGAGGGCATAAATCGGCTGACACAGCACACACACACACTTTACATTTTTATTTCAATAGTGGACACACTAGTTTGGGTTATTTGTGTTTTTACCCCACCACTTCCCGTTTTTTGACAGTTTCTACTATTTTCTCGTTTTATTGATTTTATTGGTTCTAGACCTTCACTAATGTTTATTAATGACTATTTAGTTGACCAAAATTGTTACGAATCTATTTGACCCGCTTAAAGTCGCGTTTTCCCGGTTTCCTTGAAAAACGCGCTTTAAGGTTCGTTAGTGTTTTTAATCTATTTTCTTCGGGATTTGTTCCCTCATGATTATTTAGACATAATTAAGCTTATAAATTACTTATTAGCCTAATTAATCACTATTTCTAATCATGGGGTATTTCAATCTACCCCTCTTAAGAAACTTTGCCCTCAAAGTTGCTCAAGGGTTAATAGTTTAATAATTCTACTCATTAGGCAAACCAATTGCCATAATGTGTCTTACTACCACCTATGAGGTGTTTACTTCCTTCCACATTGCAAGCATACACAATTCAAGTACCATACACAATCCACATTTCCATACACATCATATCCACATTACGTAATACACCACTGCAATTCACAATACACATTACACCAATACACCATACATTGTACATACACATCCATACCAAATACACTCCGCACTACATGTGCCATCAAAATATATTACAATACCTACACACTATGCAATGCTCACCCGAAGCAATGCAAAAGCAAAAAGGCTCTACCCCCTTAAAAAGGGGTACGCCCCGTACCCGTATCCACTAAATACTAGTCTATCTAGTCTATGAATAACTGTGGGTACTTTGCCTTCATGGCATCTTCCAACTCAAATGTCACTTCTTCGACATCATGGTTTGACCATAGGACCTTCACCATTCGTATAGACTTATGGCGAGTGTCTCTGGTATTGCCATCAAGGATTCTCACAGGGGTCTCGACATATCTCATGGTCGGCTCAATGGAAAGTTTCTCGGGCTCTAGGACATGAGAAGGATCAGCAATATACTTCTTGAGTTGTGACACATGAAATACATCATGGCACGCCCCAAGTCCTCAGGTAGTGGTAACATGTAGGCTGTAGCTCCAACTCTTTCGGTGATAGTGTACGGCCCTACAAACTTTGGGCTTAGCTTGCCCTTCTGACCAAAACGGAATACGCCCTTCATAGGTGAAACTCGCAAGACACTTGGTCGCCCACGGAGAACTCAAGGTCGCGTCGTCTCACATCCGCATATGATTTCTGTCTATCTTGGGCTGCCTTCATATTGGCTCGGATTTGTTGCACTTCCGCTTGGACTTGTTCTAAATACTCCGGTCCTATGATGACCGCTTCACTTGACTCATCCCAACACAAGGGTGTACGGCAAGGTCGACCGTATAGGGCTTGGAAAGGCGACATCTTAATCGAAGCATGATAGCTCTTATTGTATGAAAACTCGATAAGATGAAGCTTATCTAACCAACTCCCCTTAATGTCTAAGGCACATGCCCTAAGCATGTCCTCCAGTGTCTGGATGGTCCTTTTTGTCTGACCGTCGGTCTGAGGATGGAAGGCGGTACTCAGCTTCAATTCTGTACCCAGCTCTTCCCGTGTAGCTATCCAGTATCTCGAAAGCAATCTGGTGTCGCGGTCAAATACTATGGTCTTCGGGACTCCGTGATGTCTGATAATCTCCTTGTCCAATAGCTCTACGAGCTTCACTACCTTCCAGGTGTCCTTCATCGGTATGAATCTGGCAACCTTGGTAAGGCAATCGACTACAACCTAGATCATGTTGAGTCCTCCCCTGGCAGGTGGGAGTCCTACAACAAAATCCATGGAGATATCGTGAAATTTCCACTCCGGAACTGGCATCGATTCTACCATTCCGCCCGGTCTACGATGTTTAAATTTTACTTTCTGGCATGTCAAGCATCTCAATACATACTCTGTCACATCTGATTTCATCCCAGACCACCAGAAGTACCTTTTCATGTCTTTGTACATCTTGGAGGCTCCTGGATGGACTGACAATGTGGAACTGTGTGACTCTCGCAGGATGCGATCCCTTAGCTCAGCATTGCTTCGGGGAACGCATAGCCTGCCATTCAGCCGAATCAGACCATCTTCATGCAACATAAAGTCATATTTCTTCTTCTCAAATGTACCATCTGTGATCTTCTGTCTGATTTCGGTTAGGTAAGGGTCGCTCAACTGAGCGTCTCGCACCTCATCAACCAAGCTAGAAGAAGCGAGTAGCGAATGGAGCGAGTGTGCTCGACGGCTCAGGGCGTCGGCTACCACGTTTGCCTTCCCTTCCTTATACTGCAAGTCAATGTCGTAATCTGAAAGAAACTCCATCCTCCTTCTCTGTCTCAGATTTAAATATTTCTGTGTAAATACATACTGTAAGCTCTTGTGGTCGGAGTAGATGGTGATGCTTAACCCATAGAGATAATGTCTCCATATCTTCAAGACGAAGACAATGACTCCTAACTCTAAGTCGTGTGTCGGGTAATTCTCCTCATGCTTTTTCAGCTGACGGGAGGCATAAGCTACAACCTTGCCATGCTGCATGAGTCTGCATCCCATTCCCTTTCCTGATGCGTCGCAATACACCTCAAATCCCTCTATACCCTTTGGAAGAGTAAGGATGGGCGCTGAGGTCAATGAGTCTTTTAGGCTCTGAAATGATACTTCGCACTCGTCTGTCCATACAAACGGTGCATCTTTCTTCATCAGTGTAGTCATGGGCTTAGCGACTTTCAAGAAGTCCTTAACAAATCTCCGGTAGTAACCGGCTAGACCAAGAAAGCTCCTAATGTCGGTAACAGTCTTGGGTCTAGGCCATGATCATACAGCCTCAATCTTAGAAGGGTCAACTGATATGCCTACGCTCGAGATGACATGACCAAGGAATGATACCTGATCTAGCCAGAACTTGCATTTAGAGAACTTCGCATACAGCTGGTTCTCGCGCAGTGTCTCAAGTACTTTCCTCAAATGGAATTCATGCTCTTCTGCTGATTTGGAATACACAAGGATGTCATCAATGAATACAACAACTGAGGTGTCCAACTGCTCCCTGAAAAGTCGATTCATAAGGTCCATGAAATTTGCTGGTGCGTTTGACAAACCGAATGGCATGACGGTGAATTTGTAGTGGCCATATCTGGTACGGAATGCCGTTTTCTCAATGTCTTGCTCTCTGATAGCAATCTGATGATACCCAGAACGGAGGTCGATCTTGGAGAAGACTGAGGCTCCTTTCAGCTGGTCGAATAGGTCATCGATGCGTGGCAATGTGTATTTATTCTTCACTGTAACCGCATTCAACTCGCGGTAGTCAATACAAAGTCGGAGACTACCGTCCTTATTCTTCACGAAGAGGACCGGTGCTCCTCAGGGTGATACGCTCGGGTGTATGAACCCTTTGTCGAGAAGGTCACGTAACTGCTCTTTCAGTTATGTCATTTCAGCAGGTGCCATGCGGTACGGTGCCCTAGCAATGGGACCGGTACCTGGCAAGAGATCAATCTCAAACTCTATTGCTCTCTAAGGTGGCAAGCCGGGTAGCTCCTTAGGGAATACATCAGGGAATTCAGATACAATGGGTACTTCAGGATTGAACTCTGGATCTCTCTCCAGGTCTTGTAAATAACATAAATACACTTCTTTGCCCTTTCTGAGCTCTCGGTACATAGCCATGGCGGATATGATTGTGGTCGAAGGCTCTCTCAGTCTCTGGCGGTAAGATACAGTAACCCCAGAAGGACTCTTGAGCAACAATCGATGCTCGGCGTAGAAGATTCGCCCCTTATGCCACTCCAACCAATTCATTCCGACTATTACATCAAATCCCAACCCATTAAACTCGATGAAGGAGATGGGAAACGATTCGCCTTTGATTTCAATCGTGGCTGCCTTGTAGTACTTGGTACATCGTATTCGCTCCTTCGATGGGAGAGTAACCAAGAAATTTGGTAGCTCATCTGCATCTAACTTCAACCTCTTCACAAAAGACAGTGATGCAAATGTGTGAGAGGCGCCAGAGTCAAATAACACATTGGCTTCAATGCCATTCACTGGGAAGGTTCCCGTTAAGATGGTGCCGCTTCTACCGGCTTGTGCTTCGGTGAGGATACTCAGGTTCCCTTCGGTACCGAGTCCACAACCTATTGAAGTCACAATTTCATAAGTATTGATGGTGGACACATGTGGAATTGAAATCAACACTGCTCTTTATTGATAAACCAACCATCATACATACCGTGTCTCTAATACACGTTACTAATACATTACATGATACTATGAATTTAGTACTTCCTAAAGGTAAGGTTCAGGCGTCCTGGTTTCATGTGTGTGGCATTGATTATTGCCGGCGGTGCCGTATTCAACTTGATCATGTTGATCCCGTGATACAGCATCCTAGAGTTTCCACCCATGATTAGGGCATCTCCTGATCTCAATACCAATTTCTGTGTGAGGTCCACACGCTTCTGCTCGCTATACATAAATATGGCGTCATCACCAATGGACCAAGACACTACGGGCACTCCTTGTTCAAGAGATTCCGCTGTCTCGTCCTTGTCTTGGTGTAACCCAAGTCGTCCTTCTTTCTCATAGAAGTTGACGATACAAAGGTCCCTTCAAGTGCGGGGATCGGATCATATTCACATTGTTGTGCAAGTTTTACTACTTGTGTGACAAGTGTATGAAACTCTGGAGGTATTGTCGGTGGCGTCGCTCCGTCTTGTGTTCGTGTCTCTTGGTATGTCTTGGTAGAAGGATTCCAATCCTTTCCCAAGCACATCATCTTCAGCTTCATCTTCGCTCCACCAGGGAATTCGGGTGTATAAAATCCTCCTTGACCCATTCCTAGTTTGTTGCATCGTCGGATGATCGCAATTTGTGCTTCGGGTGTCAGGTATTCCTTTAATAGAATCATACCTGGTCGGATGACCTAACACTGCTCGCTGGTGTAGTGATTGGTGATGTCGGTCTCTTCTTGATTCGGTTTCGAAGGTATTGGATAGCAGATACTAAAGCTTCCTATGGTTATAAATTTCATCTACGGTGAGTACTAGTTTTAACTACTTCATTTCATGCTCAATACACACTTCTATTCATTTACTCATGCATTCACTCAAACAATTACTTCAATACTTAGTCATGCTTCTCAAGGATTAAAGGTTCAGTTAATTACCTGGGCCGGACTTAGAACCGGTCTCATCTCTGTCGATAATGTGTAAGGCAGGATGCCTCTAGGGTGCGCCCTTCTGAGGACCTCGGGATCCCTGTCCCTGCGGCGCCTGCTGGGTTGGCATCGCCAGATGCAACCTCCTTGCCTTCCCTCTGCTTATAGCTCTGGAAGTTTCCTCTTGGTTTGGCATTCTCTGGGCAAAAGTTGGCTCGGTGTCCGGGCTTCCAACATTGTAGCACCAGATTTTCTCTCCCTTGGCAATCTAGGCCGGGATGGCTTGGTTGCACTTCCTACACCATATGCACGACTATCTGAGTAGGTCATGGTGAAACCGGAGCCAGAACCTAATAAGGTTTAGAGAGTTAGCACATTTGTGCGGAAATACTAGATATGGTACTTATACAAATACGAATTAGGAATAGAAGTTTACCCTTAGGTGGGTGTGATCTCAGTGGCTTCGCAGCCACCGGTGCAGAAGAACCAAGTTGAAGAAGCTCAACTGGTTTGCCCTTCTCCTGGGCACTGCTCTCACTGGGGAAGTTCTTTTGGGTTTGCTGAAAGAATTTCCCCTTCTCCTTTTTCCAGCTCTTACCCTGGTTCTGCTCCTCGGCATTGGTATTCTTGTTGTTGGCCTTGCGCTTAAGCGCGGTTTCTTCATCCCGTAATTTGCAAGTGATCTCAACGCGAGATGCCGCGTGATAACACTCCTGAAGTTTCAGGTATTAGCCGGGATTCTTATTTAGAAAGAAGATAAGGTAATGACTTAAGGAATTTACAATGGTACTAAGGGTTAAACCGATATTTACCTGAAGAGAGGTAAATCTGGTGTAGCCCATACCGTACCGAAGGCGATGGCTCAGACCGCCACAGAAGCGATCGACCAACACCTGGCCGGTATACCCAAGGTCGGGTAGTAGACGAAGAAGAGAGGTGAAGGTACGGTAGTACTCATCGACAGACATCTTCTCTGTCATTCTCAAGGCACCCAGCTCAAGTCTTTTTCTTGTCTTGACGTGTTCAGGGTAGTATTTGGATTGGAGGAGAGATGTGAAGGATTCCCAGTCAAAGGTGGGGTCATCAACATGATCGTTCTTGATTAGTTTCCACCAATCCATGGTTGTATCCTTAAGGTAGTAGGCGGCTAATCTCACTCGAACTCCAGCAGGACATTCGAGAGTCTCAAATGCAGTCTACATTTCGGAGATGTAGGCTTCAAGCTTAGCAGGGTCGCTCTCGCCTCTAAATCACAGAGGTCAGAGATCTGCGATATCTTTTACCCAGTTTACTTCTCTGGGTGGAGGGGCGGGATTGGTCCCATTTGGTTCTGTTGGGTTTGCTGCATAGCAGTGATTACTTGCGGTAGCATCTGTGCTACCGTGGCGGCGACGATCTCAGCTATCATCTGCGCGCCAGGTTATTCAGAGGCTTCGCCTCTAGCTCGGCCTCGGCCTTGTCCTGACATCTGAACATTTAGCATTTACATTAGGCTTCGCACATGTGACATTGTGACATGTGTTGTGACCCATTGGTCTTGAAATTTAAGCAAGGTATCGTTCCTAAGAACGTCAAGGGTATCTGTTGTTAACAACGGTAATTCCTAGTTAGGTTTCTAAGTATCCGTCTTAAGACGGTTGAAATCCTAACTCGGTAATCCCTATGCTCGGTAATCTTAGGTCATCAGAGCGTAACTACGCTCTGATACCACTTTTTGTAACACCCCTACGGCTAATCCTATACTTACCGTCTAATCGTCCTGATAATCCTACTACGTCGCAGCGGAAATACTACTACTACGGCGGGGGGTACAACGCCGCTAACCGCCCATACGGCTAGCAAGGCTTACACTACCTACAGTCACGGTCTGATGCCTAAGTATACCGAGCTACTACATTGCATACCAAATACCGAATACAAAAGATCATATGCTTACATTGCTGGATTACCGAGTATCAAAAGCATATTTAGTTACATCCCTTTCAAGTCCACCAAAAGTAATGAGTTGCTACAAGCTACTCATCTATACCAATTCACCATCTTTTCATTATCCAAAAAGGTGTACCCCATGGTACACCGGCTAACAAAAACCTACAGCCGTGTACTACTTAGTACACCATTCAATTCATCATTACACAAAAAGAAATCAAACTAAATCTCTTCATGGTATTCACCCTTCTCGAGGACCTGCATGTAGTAAAAACATCACCCCAAGGGGCTCAGCAAAAGCTGTGCATAAACTTCGCATATACCGCGTGGTAACTAGGGTACGCTGACTATTTAAGGTCGATTGTACATGCGGTTTGTTAATTTCATACATACATGCTTTGCATTCAACATACAATCATATACAATTCAATATACAATCCAAGATAGCAGTACGATAGCACACACAATACTTACCTTCACAAGGGTTAGCCAAATTACGCATCCGGGTTAATCGGAATGCTTTTTACTCTTTTTTCATTACACATTACTTACTCTTACTTTACTTACTTAATTTTTCATACTTGTTTACTCATTCTTACTTACTTACTTTTACTCATGTTAAGTCGGTATGACCCCTGGCCCGAGGACTACTCCGTCCCACCACCGGGATTTACTTGACTCACCAATCCAGGATGCTACCCATTTAAGGGGTATGGGCCGTGGACCAGTTTAAGAGTCAGGAATTGGAGCCAACCTCTTGTGACTCTGCATCCTCACGCGTGGCCGAAACTATATCGGACTTCTACTCATTCCAATTTAATTACCAATTTAAGTTAGATTGGTTAGCTTGTTAGGAATCAGTTAGAAGTCTAATCACAATCACATTCTGAAATACCCCAAAATAATAATATGGATTAAATATTTAATCATTGATTAAGGCCTAAACATGCCTTAAAAGTTAACTGAGAACAACAGTGGTCAACACAAAACAAAGTATTGCACCCTTTGACTGTTTAGGGTAAATAAACCCAAATGAACTCCTTAGGACATAAAATTTGTCCTAAGCTTATTAACACATTACTAAACATATTACAATTGTTGGACAACACTCCAACACAATGAACAAGTACTTCCATGCTTTAAGGTCAAGTAGGGCAAAAATGTGCTCTAAGAATACCTTAAAGGTCTAATGACCTCTAAATGTTATAAAATTGGATTCCATGATCAAATATCATGTAAGGAACACAACAAAACTGTTCTCAAAGAAAACAGAGCTCAGAAACACCCTGCGACTCAAAATGTGCACTAAAATTCCTTAAAGCACGTTTTTTGTGTATGAGCTCTAAGATAATGACTTTTGTCACTGTAAAGACTATAATAAGTTCTTTATAACATTAATGTGACATGATAGACTATATTATAAAGTCTAAATCAAAGTTTAAAAATAAAATCAAAATATGCCATTTAGGTATGAATAGTAACCCAAATAATGCATTTTTGGACAAATTGACCAAGTTTGGTCAATGGTCAATTAATTGACCCATTTGACCATATGGCTGTCGGCTGGCAAGGAGGTGGGAAGACACCTCACACATCATTGATTTCCAATTAATTACCTAATACCAATTTAGCATAGTAAAAGTTACTTTTCTTACTTTTTCAATTATTTTAGCCATTCCAATCATTCCCTTGCTTCTTGTCCCATTCCAGCCAATCCATAACCCCTTCCAAACTCTCTCAAGCTTTGTTCTTGAGCATGGAAGACAGATATAACTCTTAAGCTTCTAAGGTAATGTTTTAAGGCTTATTTTAGCTCTTTTTCTCATCTCTTCATTACCTACACTTATATCTCGTGGCTCATCACTTCCTATGGCTCATTCTCAGTGTTTTAAGGTTAGAACAGCATCCAAAATCGGCTGAAGCAAGTTAAGGGACCAAAGTCTCCAAAATTTGCATTTTAAGGTAAAAACATACCTTAAGCTTCTCCACTCTCCATCCGGTTTTCTTCCTTTGATTTTTATGAGTTTATACACTCATAATATTCATTTTTACATGTTCAATCAGTTGGTTAGCCATTTGGAGCAAGGGTGGCCGAGATCCAAAGGAAATACTCTTCTTTAAGGCATTTTGCCAAGGTAAAACCTATTACCACAGCAGCTTGTTGTTGTCTAGCTATTTCCTATGTCTATATGATGAATTTAACACCTTGTGGTGTGTTTAAATCAGGCCGAATTCCTCTTGAAGTTCCCTTGCATTTTTAAGGTGATTTTTGCCTTAAATCTTACATTAATTGTTCCTTATGGTTAAACTCAAGCTTGGAGTATAACCATATCTTGTTTTGGTGTATTAAACATGTCTAAATGATGTGGTGAATTTTCCTTCAAGTGGCCGAGTTCATACAAGGAGAAATCAAGGTATAAACACCTTAAAACTTATGATTTTATGATTTCTTAGCATATATATAAATTATGCCGAGAGTGGAGTTTAACATATGGGTTATATTAACCTAGAAATGGAAAAAAATGACTAAGATAAATTAAGCTAGTCATTTAAGTGATTTAATTAACATAATGGTCAAATTATGACATTATGTGGAAAAATAATTAAACTAAAGTGAGGCCGTGAGTTTATACTATATTTTGAGACATTTAAAGTGTAATTTATTTTGCAAGTTCAAGGTTGTAATAAGGCCATGTCATTAGGCCATTTTAATTTAAGTTTATAAGCTTATTTGGTTAGATTTATGCTTATATAATTAAGTTGGGGCCAAACCGTAATTACTGGAAAATATAAAGCCGTGGGCTTAATTTAGAATAATTTAGGGTTTTTAAATGAATTTAATAAAAATTATAACATTTTATAAAGTTTTGTGTCAAAATTGTAAAAATAGAAAAGTATGGGGGAAGATTGGTAATTACCGAAAGTTTGGGTCCCATTTGGTATTAGAAGTCAAAGTTGACTATATAGGAGACTTTGACCAAGTTTGGAGGATTTAAGAAATTAAAATACTACCTTATATTAAGATAGTTATTAAATTGTAAAAGATTTATAAGAGATGGGGTTATATTGTGATTTCCGAAAACTTGGGGTACTAAATAGAATTTAGAACAGTCCTTAAGTTATTAGGAATTTTTAGAAGTTTATTTGGTTAAGTTTGGAGTCTATATGAATTATATAAGTATAATATATGATATTTTATAACATTGTTACAAATAGGCAACAAATGGGTAAAAACCGAGATTTATAGAAAATATAAGGTTAGGAATGATATTTATAACCTTGTGGTATAGTTTGGTAATTTTTGGAGTTATATATAAGGTTTTATCAAGATATATGTATAATATATAGTTTTAATGGAACTAGAAAACTATGTATTATAAATTGGGAAGGTTTGGAATATATACAAAGTTTGGTGGTGGGAATTTAATTAAAACAGTCCTAGGGTCTGTTCGAAAATTATAGCCTTTAAAAATTATAGGTTATAATTATATTAAGGTTTAAGGATTATAATATAAGGTATATATTATAAGTGTAACAATGAAATATAATTTGGGATTGATTTGTGATTTATAGAAGTTTAGTGGTTTATAGTGAAAGCCGAGAATATGAGGGGTTGTTTGGTATTTTATAACAAAATATAACTATAGGTTATGATTGTTTTAATGACTTAGATGTCATAATATATGTTATATAACTATAATGTAACAGTATATTAATTATGTGGTGGATTTTGTAAATATTCAAGAACATAGGTGCTGTTCGGAAATATTAACATTTTTAAATGAAATTTATAATATGGTTTTTAATGTTATAAGAGTTATAACATTTATAATATAAGAGGTATTCATTAAAAAGGATGAATATATATTATAAGACTTACCATATAATAAATAGTTCCATAATACATGTATATAAATAAATATATGTTATGGTGTAGAAAATGTGATATGGTTCAATAACTATAAATTATCATAATTAAAATGATAATAGATAAAGAGAAAGGAATTATAAACATTAGATATGGAAATTCTAATGTTAAGAGTATACATGGGATAATAAGGATTTAAATAATTCAAAGTACTTTTACATATGAATTATACTCCATTAAATTTTAAAAAAAAAACAAACCTTAGGGAAATAAATACTAAGGTGAAATGTATAATACATGATAAAGGATTATACATGCAATGTAGAAACAAACTATATGATATACAAGGGTATATTAAGTTACATGCGATAACAAAGTTCAACAAATAAGTATATTAATATACGAGACAAGACTACGCATGTAATATAATATTTTTCCAATCTCGAGTTAAGCTGAAAACCCAACAAACGATGACAGTTAGTAACGGGGGATTAACCGGGAGGTACTAGTGACGGTACGGGGTACCGTAGGGTTGTGTTGTTATACGGGATGCTAATCAGTAGCATTATGTATTGTTTAGACTGTTAGAGACGACACACGGAGCATAGGACCTTGCTGATTCATACTCCACCGTAACACAATCAGGGTGAACGGTATGTTATTTATGTGGCTTGATTGTCTCTGAGGATTTCCTCAGTTCAGACATTGTGTGAAAATCTGTGATAAGATTTAATGTCTGCTTGTGTGAATTAATATGCTTGAGTTGTGTATTAATGCTGCTTTAATATTACTGTTGCACGATAACAGTACCGTTCGTATATATGAACATATTATAAAACGAACTAGCGGCAATGATGCTATCTTATATGTGTAATATAAGGAACCTAAGTAAACATTGTAGCATCAGGATAATAAGATATATATATTACCTGAGACTTATATACGGAGCATTGGCCTCTTTAACGTCGCTCTCGTATCTAACACTGGATCCCGAGTCGACATACTCAGGATTGGACTAACAACCTCAGTCTGTTGTGTTAGGAAAAATAATAAAACGATGCGATGGTATAGATAAGTTTATCAAGAGGATGTGGCTCTTGCTGTGAACTGTGATCCATTAACGATACTAGGATACCGTGTGGTAACCATAAGTATCAGGATAAATTTCCAACGAACTACAGAACGTTCGTAGGTCGGAGACTCTACCGCTGGAGTGGCTACTGCCGTGGGTGACCCGCCATAAGAGATGGGTAACTTAGAGATACGTCGTTCTAACGAGACGTTGTCATTAGACATGACTGAACAATTACGAACGACTATACTAACTCGTACATTAGGCGAACATTATTTGGGCTTGCATGCCAAAGACGAGAGTTTATACTCGTTTATAATTCTCGTTGTTTCGCCTTGTTGTTCAATGGTTGTGCTTTGTGGTTATGTGTGGTATGTTGGTGGATTTGTTTGAACGAGCCATTGTGCTCATATGTGTGTTGTGAACTGGTTGTGCCGAGTCGCAGTACTCATGTGTGGATTATGGTGGATTGCTTGGTCGGGTGAGTCGCCGAACTCAATTATGAACTATTAAGTGTTTGTTGGAATGGAGTCTCTGTACTCATATAAGCGTTGTAACGCTTTCAGTGGTTTATTACGATGCGATGTGTGAAGCCGGGGGCTTGTTTGTTATTTGAGTTTACTGCAATATATATTGTTGCTTTACAGTTTTAACATTAAACTACTTGCATGAAAATGAATTGCATGCTCTCGACCTAATAACTGAGGGTCCGAGGGGGCATGACAGTCATGTAGTAACATACTCAACAGGGGCTGATTCCATACCACAAACAACCATTTTTGCAGGTATGCAGCTTCCGGTGTCGGCAAAGAGAGGGACGCACTGGGTAGTTTAATGACAGTTGTTTAAATATGCACTGTTGCATTTTGATACGAACTTAGAAACGTGTATAGAATTGGGATACTTAGAATGCTCACTGTGAATGTATTTTATATTGGTTTGGGAAGGTTAGATCCAACTCTTGTTGTCACTGTGGGAAATCGTTTCGTATTTAAGAATATATCAGTAAGCACGTTATTACTCGTATGGGCGAGTAAGAACGGTGACACCAGTAGTTCAATTGTTGAGATTACCGCTGCGATTATAATGTTAAGTAAGATGATTAGGAGCCGATCGGAGTAGGGGTGTTACACATTCGGTCACAATACAATATATCGTACATACACACACTCATATTCATCCATACATTTCATGAATTATACAAACTATGATTTAAAGAAGGTATGCAAACAAGGAACAATCTCGTGATATTCACAAGTAAGCATAATATGTCTGATTCGTGCGTTTCTTATTTGGTGATCAGTTAGCACACAACACACAAATCAGAGTAACCAAGGTAGCATACGGGGCATGAGAAGTTCATACCGTTCAACGTTGTACTTGTATCCCAACTTTCCTCCGGTGTTCACAGTCCAAGTCCTATGACATGCATACAATCGAGTGATTAATCTAAGTATCATTAACTAAACTCGATTACTCTTACATTTCCTAACTCATACTTACTACATCTTTACAATTCTTATACTTACATATGGTTTACTTACTCTTTATTACTTTTAAAACTTGTTCATACTCTTAATGACCTTTAAACATCCTTAATTAAGTCGTAATTATCTTATACTATCATTACCATTCACTTCTTTACCTTAATACCCATTTAATACACTTAATTTTACAATTTTTGGTTGGTTCAGGACCTTGTCCGGGTCTTAAGTCCCGGACCAACTCATGGTCATAACTCTTAGCAGGTTTTACTGCATGATCCGGGTCCTCATACTGGTCTTGAGTCCCGGACCAGAGGCAGTTAAAAGTCTCGGTGGATTTTCTTACTATGGTCCGGGTCTTCTTACCTAGGGTAAGTCCCGGACCTTAAACTTACAGAATTCTCGGCCTGATTAATAGGGGTGGTCCGGGTCCTTGCACTGGACTTAAGTCCCGGACCACTCCTCTCTCTAACTCTCGGATACAAAATGCAGCATGGTCCGGGTCTTTGTCCGGGGACTAAGTCCCGGACCAGCCTCTGTACATAGCAGATTTTAACATTTTCTTAATCTGTTACAGACCAAACTTTGCCTAATTAATCCCCCATTGTTCCTACACTTAATCCCACATATTTTAGCACCTAATTAGCCTCCTAAACATGTTTAATTCCTTTACTAACCTTTTACACCTTTTATACTAATTCACTCACATATTTTCTAAGTTCTCATTTCAGCACTTACATTTTCTTCCTTTAGTTGCGTTATGCTACAGATTTTTAACTCTCACCTTCTTCATCTTTAGCTCCCTCTTCTAATGTCATTTCTAAAGCTTACAATACATTAACTACCTCTCCTAACCTACCCACTAAACATCTCAAATTAAAATCTGTTACAAGGACATACTTTTACCTAGTTTTCTAGTTTTTTTAAGTGTTCTAGTTCTAGGTAAATTTTGACATAACCTCCCCTAAAATCTCTACATTCTCACCACATCATTTATTCACCCATTGCTACCCAATTCACCTGTTTTCAATAACACCAATATACAAAGCTCTCATACATAAATACCAAACACTAAACACTCCTAAAAATTCCTTTACACAACCTCTAATTTCCATCTAGGTTTCAACAAGTTTTTAATGTCTTTTAAGCTTCAAAATAGTTTAGTTCTTCCTACACATTACACTACTACTCATTACCATTTTATAATGCACATTTTAACTTCTAAAATCTGTTACATAGGTATTTACAAAACTGCACAAGAGAGCACAATTTACCTTGTTCCTCTTCTAGTTTTCTTTTCTTCTTCTTGCTTCTTCCTTCATCCTTTCTTTTCCTCTTTTCCCCAACAGCTATGAAGGTTCAAGCTCTACACTACAACCCATTACACACCACCATTCAATTACAACTAGCCCTTAGATTATATTAATGCTTTAAGGTAAATTTCTAGGGTTTAGGAATTCATTACCTTGCGAAGGAGTAGGTGAGGCTTGGAACAGCACTAGAGCAATATTTCTACTCCTCCAACAATGCCAAAATAGGCTGGAACAAAAGGGATAGGAGCTCACCACTTAGATATTTCTATTTTGAGAATAAGAGCAAGAAAAGGTAGTGCTTTTGGATTTCTTTTTACCTTAATCCAAAGAGGTGAAGAAGGGGCTTCTAATGGTGGTCTCCAAGCTCCAAAGCAAGAATACCCATGGAGGTGAAAATGCTTGTTTTCGGATTTGGAAAAGAGAATAGTGTTCTCCTTGGTGAGAGGAACACAATGGTATTGTTTTTGTAATTTTTGGTGAAGGTTTGGACACTTAACAAGAGGAGAGAAGTTAAGGTTTTTGTGAGTTCTTCATTTCTCCATTGTTGTCGCCTAGGGAAGAAGAAAGGAATTGAGAGAGTGAAGGAGGGGCTGTACGTGAGTGAGAGGGGAAAATGAGAGAGTAGGAGAGAGAGTGGTAAAGTGAGGTTTACTTTTTGCTTTTTAACTTCTTTTGTCTTTTCCAAATCAAACGGAAATTAAGAGAGTGTGTGAGAGAGGGCATAAATCGGCTGACACAGAACACACACACACACTTTACATTTTTATTTCAATAGTGGACACACTAGTTTGGGTTATTTGTGTTTTTACCCCACCACTTCCCGTTTTTGACAGTTTCTACTATTTTCTCGTTTTATTGATTTTATTGGTTCTAGACCTTCACTAATGTTTATTAATGACTATTTATTTGACCAAAATTGTTACGAGTCTATTTGACCCGCTTAAAGTCGTGTTTTCCCGGTTTCCTCGAAAAATGCGCTTTAAGGTTCGTTAGTGTTTTTAATCCGTTTTAAGGATCCGTTTTCTTCAGGATTTGTTCCCTCATGATTATTTAGACATAATTAAGCTTCTAAATTACTTATTAGCCTAATTAATCACTATTTCTAATTACGGGGTATTTCCTTCAGAGAGCCAACCGACCCACGGGACCGACCAGGGTAGGTCGGTTAGACGGAAAATATGATGTTAAGTTACTGAAATTTGGGGTTTTCTTCTACATTCCATTACACACAACTTTAGACACTTAAAATAGAGAGAGAGAGATAGAGGCAATTTTTAAGAAGAATAAGAAGTTAATGTTATAACTTGATCATTTATGGCACTTATGGACGTTTTCCAACAACATATGAGTTTGAGTTGGAGATTGTGACCAAAGAGAGAGAGAAACCCAAAAACCCTAGATTGTGCTTTCTTGATTAGTTAGTGAAATTTGGGGCTTTCATTGTGGACTTGCAATTAATGCTACTTAGTGATTTAAACTCAACTTGATTAGAGAGTTTAGAGTAGTTAAGTAAGATTTGACTCTTCCATGATTTGGAAAGTCATTACATTAGTCCTATTACACAACTTGAGTGCAGTGGGTTTGAGAGTGAAGTTGGGGGAAATTTAGGTGATAATAACCATCCTAGGGTGCATTCCATTCCAATCCATCAAAACACATTTTAGTTTCCTTATTTACTTTATGATTTGTCTTGAATTGAATCATCAAGCTTGCCACCAGCTAAACCCCCCCCCCCCCCTTAATTACTGTTTCTTTACCAATTACCGAAACTAGGGAGATAGATAATCAATTTCCTAGTGGAACGACACTCTTATTACTTTTACGATTGGGTACACTTGCCCATAGTTAGCACTTTGCAACATTGACTATATTTCTAACAACAACGAGTTAGTAGAATTATACCGAAAACTGATAAATCTTACCAAAATCAATCATTAACCGATTCAATTAAAACAATACCAAAACCGGTAAAACTATACTTTATTTATTAATGCTAAAAAATATCATAAATTTATATGTTATCAATTAATCAAAAAATTGGTAAAATTGCACCAAAACTAACGGTTAATCTATAGATTAACCACTTCTAAATGAACCAGTTATAGTTGTCAAATTCGACTAACCATCAATGCAGTACGAAATAACAGATTAACCTGTTATGAACAACCCTACTACCAACACGGCTGCTAATTAACTCTAGCAAGGTGTATTATAACGCTACAACGTGCAAAACTCTTATATCATACTCTACTTCTAAAGTTCCACAATTAATTACTTATGCTATCTTCTGACCAAAAACAATAGTCTCACACTAAAAAGTTACACTTAAACATACTTTCTCTATCTATATCTATCATAATGAAAATCCGATCGTGGTTGCAATCTCACGTAATTCAACGCATTAATGTTGTCTTTCTTGTTTTTTTTTTAAAAAAAAATTCAGGGCCTATTCACAATCAGGCTTATGGGTCTTTATGGAGCTTTATAGATCTTTAACATAAGGCTTTGACCGCGGTTGACCAGTGATTTGCTAGATAATGGATCTCAGGGCTTTATCCAAACGAGGGTTTGGCTGTGTTTGTTTAAAGTTCCAACTGTTATCATCAGCAAAAAGACATATTTGCCCCTCAGTCGATCTTAATAATGGCGAATTCAATTTCTCCATCTTCATTCCAACCATCAAATTCTGTACTGCCTTTGCTTCTGTCGTGCACCCACCGTCAAAATGTATTGAATGCACAAGCCTTGAATGTTAGATTTGAGAGGTTTCTACCATCGGGAGATTATTGTAGATTCATGGATCAATGTAGTTGTTTTTATTGGGATTATGGGCTTAATAATACCCAGCCCACATAGTCTTTAGTTAGGCTCACATTTTCAGTTAAGATATTGTATTGTGAATATAGGAATTGTTTAGATATTCTGTTTAGATACTCCTTGATTATAGGCATCGGTTTTCACATTAGTATGTGTATAAGTAATGTGTACAGCAGAACATTGTATTCACGTATTGAATAATATACAAAACACAAGTATTAAATCCCTCTCATTCTCTCACGCTGTTTCACACAGTAGTCCTATACATCAGTTTCTATTATGGTATCAAGAGCTTAGGTTCTTTAAACACTTCATTCACATCAAACACATACAAATTGCTATCAATTAATCACTAGACATCGCAGATGGGAAGCACACCCAGAAAGAGAAGGCGCCTGCGAGCGGTAGCAACAACAGCAACACGATTGATGTTAACGACCCAATCTATGTTCATGCTGCGGAGAATCCAGGGCTGAGTTTGGTGCCCAAGTTCAACGGCACCGGGTTCTTAGGCTGGAAATGTGATATGATCACTGCGTTGAAATCCAAAAATAAGTACGGTTTTGTTACCGGGACTGTTAAGAAACCAAGTGCAGAGGATACCTTTCGCGTTTCTGCTTGGGAGAGATCCAACTCTCTCGTTGCGTCTTGGCTGAAGACGGCATTAGAAGCAAATGTCATTGAAACGGTCCGCTATTGCAATGATCCGAAGGAGATCTGGGAGACGCTTCAGGAAAGGTATGAACACAACAATCTGGCAGTGACCCATAACCTGGAACGCACACTATCAGAGATTAGGCAAGGAGAAGATACGGTGGTAGTTTATTATAATAAACTGAAGCGTATTTGGGGAGAACTTGACTTAGCTCGGCCATTGCAAGGTTGCACTTGCTCTGGTTGTACTTGTGGTGTCAACAATTCAATCAAAAAGGCAAAAGATGAACGCAGACTTGTTCACTTTCTGTTGGGATTAAACCGGAAGTTTCTGGCCATCAGAGGACAGATTCTAGCAATGAAGGATATCCCATCTCTAGAGAAAGCTTTCTCTCTTGTTGCGCAAGAAGAAGAAGAAGAATGGGGAACAGATGCACCGAAAGAAGATGCGCTCTCCTTTTACATCCACAAGGCAGAAATTGGAGAAAATCACAGAAACCTTAAACGGGTTGATGCAGAGAAGAAGAGGCTTACCTGTAGCTTCTGTAAGAAGACCGGACATGCTTTCGAGGAGTGCTACCAACGGCGCAAGTGCAGTCACTGTAAGAAAACGGGGCACTTGGCCACCGAGTGTTTCTAGTTGCACGGCCGTGATAACATACTCGCACGAAGGGGCAAAATCTTTGCTCATATTGCAAATGACCAAACACAGATATTACAGTCAGGCGAAACAGAAACCAGAGAAGAGGGTTTAAATCCGAAACAGCTCGCGCAAATTTCAGAGCTTATACGGAACGCAACAATGGGAGCCAAAGCAGACACAAGCAACTACTGCAATTTCTCAGGTACTGAATCCTTTTATTTCGCAAGTAAACACTGTTTGATGGGGAGGGATTGCAGTACTACTCTCGACGGCAAGTGGATAGTAGATTCGGGTGCTACTGACCACATGTCGGGAGCAAGGGAATTATTCACGAACTGGAAAAAATTATCATATCAGAAATCAGTAATCTTACCAGATGGGAGACCACAGTTAATCGAGAGGATAGGGGATGTGCGAATCGGTGCAGTTTGGTTGCGAGATGTGCTCTTCGTTCCCAATTTTCGTTTCAATCTCGTCTCAGTAAGGAAGATGACTGAGCAATTTCACTGTCGGGTTGTTTTTGATGCGCTTCAATGTTATGTACAGGGCCGTACGACAGGGAGGGCTGAGACGATTGGGCCGATGCTTGGTGGGCTGTATGTATTGGACGAAGCCCAACTCGGTGCGCTTCTGGATGGACAACCGGGTGCAGGCTAGCATCAGTTGGGTTTATTGTCCAAAATTAGTCCAGCAGCAGAAGCGGTCCACATTAAATTAGGACATGTTCCCTTACCTAAACTTGTTAAGATGGGTTTAATAAAAACAAGTGATTTTCCTTCTAATTTTGCTTGCGACTTCTGTAACAAAGCTAGAGCTCAAAGACTACCGTTTGAACATTCGATTATTCGCAGTAAAAAGGCTTTTGAATTATTACATATTGATGTTTGGGGTCCATTTCGTCATACTACTTATAATGGTTATAGATATTTTGTGTGCTTTGTTGATGATTATACACGAGCCACTTGGGTTCATCTCATTACGCAAAAAGGTGAGGCTTGGGAAACTATTGTTAATTTTATTATAATGGTTGACCGTCAGTTTGAAGCAAAGGTGAAAGTCGTCCGCACAGACAATGCTAAAGAGCTTGGAAGTTCTGTTGACGGGAAAAGGTTTTATGCACAAGAAGGTATTTTACATCAAACTACATGTGCATACACGCCTCAGGAAAATGCAGTTGTAGAGTGAAAGCATAGATATTTGCTTGAAACAGCCAGGGCAATTTTCTTCCAGTCTTGTGTGCCTTTAGATTATTGGGGAGAATGTATTCTGCATGCAGTTTTTCTCATTAACAGGCTTCCTACTAAGGCTTTGCATGGGGCGACACCTTTTGAGAGTTTGTTTGTGAAATACCCCGAATCTAATTAATACTTGTTTATTATTAAATAATGGAGAATTGATCTAGAAACAGATCGTTTTAGTTACGCATGCTAATCTATACATGCAAACGTTACGTGAATTAATATTATTACACGTGCGCATACAAACGTCACGTAAAAATAGTCGTTTTACCATAAACGCTAACTGACGTAATATTACTAAACATATTCACGTACTCGTACAAACATTTATGCATGATTATTAACAAGGATTAAACTCCTTACATAACGGGCTCGATAAAGAGAGCGACAACAGGGAAAGACCAATACGAACGTTTATACAATTCATTAAATGACAACGTTCACTGTAAAAATGCGAAAAATAATAACGAGCAATGTAAATATTTTACGATTGTCAAAGCATTTATGAATGCTAAAATAAATTGATATACACATTTAAACAATGTAACAATTTATGTTACATAATCTTAATACTTGATATATATCATAAATACATAAGAAATGTTATATCATTACACATAACACAAAGTATACAAGTTAAAAATCGGTACCATATAAACCGGTTTTATACACCAATTTTTGGGACTTGTTTTATACACTTTCACTTAGTAAAACAATTAACTATCTAATGTACCTACTTTATACATATGTATATATTATTAAGACAAGATTAAAATCTATCTAATTTACCACTATACTATACGGTGGTATAGTATACTTGGTACTGATCAATCGAACAAAAAAAAACAAGTAACGTACACCATGCCAGTACGCTTGGCATGTATGTACATGGCCAGGGATTAAAGGTCGCAGCAAGAACGGTAATAAACTAATACTTAAGCAAACAAAAAAAAAAACTGAAGTAATCATCCCTTGCTTGCGGTAATATACTAGTAACATGGCCATTGTGCATGGGTACCAATTAAGTGAATAAAAACGGTGGAATATATTATGGCCTAGTGGTGGTAACCATGTGCATACATGATCATACAGATCTGAAGGGAATTAAATTCAACCGCTATGCATATGGACAAGGAAGGATAGCAGTAGCTAGTAAACGATTAATAAATTTGCCTATAATCTAGTAAAGCAACTATGTAGCAATCAAAAGTAGTAGTACGTCCACTAACAATTAACCAAATTAAAATTGTACTAATCACCTATGCTAGCTAACGGTAGTCATTTGCAAATAATCAAACAAAAATCTATGGTAATCACCTTTAATAACGTGGTGTACATGCGCCCAATTGACAAAAATCTGTAGCTCCTCTACATTAAAACCGGTTACAATATATACATGGGACAAGATTTAAATGTCTTATTTAACATGTAAACTTTATGAGTCATCCTTCCACATATTATAGAATATATTGACAAAATAATACTAGTCCAAATTAGCCTCATGTTACCGAGACACATGCCACCGTTTGTACGCTTGCATAGTTGATTAACAAATGAAACCTACAACACGAATACGGTAATACATGTACTAATCAAAACAATAAAATAAATAAAAAAAAACAGTAGCAAAGGAACATATATAACCGGTTGGAATCCATGTCATAACCGATGTATACCCACTCATTAATCGTACAATTTAAAAACTAAAAGATAATCATACATCATTAGATTAGTATGCATAATTGACAACAAAGAAAACGGTACACTTGTACCAAATACAACCGATATTGCATAAGGACTTCTGACATGTTATACTACAATATATACTAAGAGAATGAAGCCGTGCATGCATATGAGGCAGCACGTGAACATGAGATGAGAATTCTACACTTTTTCCATGGAATACTGGACTTACGAACAAACCCACTTGAACCACCTAATGCAATTAATTAAGGCTCCTTCACACCTAATTGTCGGGCACATACAAATATGAAAGTATGACTCAAAAGTCACTCTCCTAAAAGATAAGTATGTTAATTAACTAAATTAAACTAATTCCCTCACCTTTCCCACCGTAGCCATTTGTTCCTGCCGGTTTAGTGTGCCGTTCTCCTCCATAATTTCCGAGAGAAGGAGCTAGTGGGGGAACTTTGAAGCAAAAAAATCAAAAGTAAAATCATTAAATAAAATACCAACTAAGCATGTCATATTAACAAGCCAATTCCCTTCATTCCTCCACAAAAGCTCACGGCACTTGTTGCCTTCTTTCATTCCTTGGCTGCAACCGATTGGTAAGTGCTCCATTCTCTCCTTTTTTTCTTTTCCTTTCAAGCTCCAAGCTCCATTAATGGAGTCTTAAGGTCTAACTTCATTTCTATGTCAATTTCTTAGCTTTCTTCATCAAGACTTGAAGCAAAAATATTCCTAGCAACACTACATCAATTCGGTACAAATATGCTTCAAGAAGTGTCTTGAATCAATAATTAAACCAAGGAGCATTCAAGGTTAACTTAAGGTATTTTTCATACATGAAAATCCTTAAGAAATTTTATTATACATGTCCGAAAATTCTAACACATTTAAACATGTTTTCTTCATTAATTTTCATGAAGAGAAGTTGGATCTTCATCCATTCAATCAAGGCAAAAAAATTCAAGGTAAAAATACCTAAGGTAAATCTCTTGAAAACATCTTATGAATCTACTTAAGATCTTTGTTAAGATCTAACCCCTAAACCCCTTCCTTCTCATGTGTTAATACCGAAATTTGGAGCTACAATCTCCATTGAAGGAAGCTTGGGAAAATCAAGAGGAGTTCAAGTACTCAATCATCTTTGATTAAGAGTAAGTTTATTAAGTTAATTCTTAAGGTTCTAAGCTTTGTTTAAGCTCATAAATTTTGTACAAAATTATGTAAATCTCTACAAATAATTAAGGCCGAAATTATTGAGGTTATTTACCAAGAAAAATAATTATAACTCTTAAGCTAAAGTTATTAACTTAAGGTATAATATTATGTCACAAAAAAAAAATTATTTATGAAGAGTTATTTTTGTGGCCGAATTATCTAAGAGACATTTGCTCCATTTTGAGCTAAAAATATATCTAATACATTACAATAATTTTTACATGAGATATATATCTCATATGTATTTATGTATAATTATTTTGAGATATAAATCAAGTTTAAAAATTATATGGCATCATATAATTATGACCGAATTCAAATGGTGAAAAATAGGTTTTGATGAGCTATATAAGTATATAAACTTATATTAAGAATTTTGGGTAAGTTAAAAATAGTTACTAGTGTTTAAATGACTAGTTTAATAAGTTATGTGGTAAAAATGTAATTTTTAGAAAGTTATGGGAATATATAATAATTACCAAGCATAATATGGTCCTTGGCATAATTATAATATAATATAGTGTGAGAATTAATATTATGAATTTTGGTTGAATTAAATAAGTGTTTAGTAGTTAAAATAACAATTTATAAAGTTTTGGGGCTATTTTGTAATTCTTGGAAAGTTTGGTGTAAAACCGAGAAATATATAAGTTTATGGGTAAATTAATGTATTAAGTATGAAATTAGACTATGGTCAAAGTGTTGACCGAAAACTTTGGGTTAAAATGATTTATGACATGAAATATTAAGTTTATAAAAGTTTTGGGGTGAATATGTAATTTATAAGAGTTTAAATATAAAACCAGATTTTATATGGGGCGAATTCACAATTTGTGGAAATATAAGTGTCCACTTGGTTATTAAGGAAATTAAATATTAAAACTATAGATTCTAAGTGAATATATAATTTATATAAAGTTTTCGGGGTTAAAATGTAATTATAGAAAGTTATTTATCAAAACCGAAAGGTTAAGGGTTGAATTGGTAATTAATAAAAGTTATAGTGTTCGAATAATAAATACCGAATTTTTGGAGGTGGTTTAGTGAATTAATTAATTAAGGAAAAGAAACTATGTATTATAATGTATTTTGGAGTATAAAGTAAAGTTTATGAAATAAATGAGGTTATAATACAATAACCGAAAAGTATGATGTATTTATGGGATTAAAAATAATTGTAAGTCCTATATGGATATTTAAGAAATTTAGAAAAGAAAATTATGATTTAAGGATTTATGAAATTAAAACTATATGATATATAAGTACAAGTAATTTGCTTGTAAAAGAAATAATATTATTTGGGGTTAGTTTGTAATTAATAGAAGGTATGGGAAAAATATGCCCAGGCGTGACATGTGAATATAATTTGAGAATTTATTAAGTGGTTATGTCATTTAGACAATTATATATAAGTATCTTAAATAATACCTGTGTATAAAATATAAACATTTTAGATTTTCAAGTAAATCGAAAGGAAATGAATATAAGGAATTTAATGTGGAAACGCCAAATAATATTTGGAGTTATAGTATATTTAAAAATAAAGTTAAGAGGAGAATTAATTAACAAGTGACCAATAAAATTATTATACGAGAGTTACATAAATTAACACTCTCAGTTAATCCTATTCTAGGACATTGTTTGACCAGACGTTGACCGGGAACTAAACAAGTACAGTCTACGGTGAACGGTATGGAATTATTGCAGTCTTCTTTCTACCGGATTACACCGGCTTGTGTGCTATCTGTTGTTTGAATTAACGACCAAGATAATTAATGTAAAATGTTGTTTACTCTTGTGAGCTGTTGTATTATTTTATGTGCGTGAATGATGCTGACTACTACGTGTATGTCCCACGCATACGAACACTACTATACCAGTGGATTAAATGCCTGCGCTTCAGTATACCGAGGACTTGTACTCAAGTCTCTCACTAACTTCACTTTATAACAAACGTCATTATCCTAAACGTGATAATTGACAATACACATTGTGTTCTTGTTTAACGTCTTTATATGACACTTAACAATTCTATACTACGAGAACGAGGAGCCCAGTTGGATCTGGCCATGCATGCTACGGGAGCTGTACCTGTCTCAGGTCGTCTCCTAATTACGTCGCGACGGAACATTCAGTTGGGAGGAAGACTTTATTCCTTCCGGGATTCAAATGCCCTTCAGTTCGAGGAAGACTTTATTCCTCTAGTGGGTTCTTATTTCCCACGCCATTCAGTTCAGGGTTTGACTACGTCATCTCCTGGGGTTTTTATACCCAACCTTTCTTTATAACGAGGTCACTATACCTCCACTATTTCAGATATTCAGTTATAACTGTCAGTCCCATTGTGTGGACCGACTATCAGTAAAGAATTTCAGTTCAGCTAACTTGACCTTCTGTGTCTTGTTCTATGTGACATTATTGTCCTTGTGTGGATACTTGATATTATCATGCTATGCTTATTTACAGCTTTATAAATGAACTGCATGTATTCGACAATTATTGATGTGGCCCAGTAGCTTGTGGGCTGTATGATTTCATACCGGCAAATTATTTTGCTGAGCCGTTTCATGGCTAAATAATTCCAGGTACCTGAAGAATGAAGAGATTGCCCGACCGAGTGTAGGTGGGGTAGAATTAAGACATGGGTTACTACCACCGGTGTCATCTTACAGTATTATACTTTTATTATTATCTTTTGTTGTTTTAAGAGGTTTGTATTCAGTACTCAGACCGCATCATTTGTAAATTAAGTTGGAGTAGCCTTGTTAGTCACATGGGTGACTAGCGGCGTTGTAGCACCACCCGTTGTTATGTATATATTTCCGCTGTATTTCTAGTTATTATTGGGAGCTACCATCGTTCAGGTTATTGGATTTCGGGTTGGGGTGTTACAAAAAGTGGTATCAGAGCGTAGTTGCGCTCTGAGAACTGAGTACAACCAAAATTAGCCTTGGGATACAGGGTGTGTGATAGAACAGTGAGGAGTAGTAAGTTAGTTCTTACTTGGTCCGCCGAAGGGCGTTAATAACTGTTCAAACTTGTAGTAACTACAAACTATGACCTGCCTAAATAACGAGCAGATGTCATGAGAAGGAATACATTAATTAAAACAAAATACTTAAGACTACCTGAACTGGCGGAAGGGTTTGTTGAAGACCGTACGACGCCAACTGTCATTTACACGGGAGCTGACGACGAATAACAGTGACGCTATACCGATGACAACCAGGAAGGCTGACAGCACCGCCAAGTATACAGTGATGATGGAATAAGAATATCTCTCAATGGACATACACTGCATGATGATCCAACCTGCATGGCGCACTTGCTACAACAAGTGCTGCTCCAGTAAATCAAACAAAGGAGAACGAAGAACTACATGGAAAGAGAAAACACTGAATTTTATGGGATACCCAGGCACTGAGCTTGCTGCCCAGTGCGGGACGGGAAATCTTACAATGCCTTTTAAAACATCACAAGGAGAACGTGCGAAACCTCGAAATATGACTATCAGTATAGTCCTACAAAGATAACCGATGATAATATCAAGAAAATCATAACAAAATCTCACTATACAACTAAACATCCAACGTAAATAAACACTGGATGTAATACCTGCTCAAATACCAAGGGTCTCAGCTAGTATCATTACAGTGACAATACTGGACTCCTAATATACGGTGAGAAGAGAACAAACTTATAGCTCACATACATTGAAGTCAGGAGCACTACCAAATTAGCAATACTAAATGCTATATATGAATACAAATGAGTGGGAGATTTTAAATCTAAAACTTTTTGAGAAGTATTGATATATTTACGAGGGATAAGTATCATAAAATATACCTACCCTATTTTAAGGCACATGTCCTACATTATCCTTATGGATTTACATGAGCATATGTCTTTCATGACAGCTCGATTTGTGGATACCAGTAAGAGCTCAGAAAAATCAAAGAAAGCTAACACCAAGGTGAGATAAATTTTTATATGATCATAGTAACAAATAATTCTCTATGGAGGAGTGTAAGCTATACTAATAGTTTGAACTGGATATACACCAAAGGTGAGTGGAAGTTAAAACTTTTAAGGGGGGAGAACATACCCCTGACTTGCAACAAACGTTTTACACGTGAACTTTCCTAACGAGATATACTAATCTCCATGATTATAAACTCTCTATTTTATACACCTAAGCAATATATTTTTGGAAGCCATTGAGTTGTGGATTAACCAAATTTCTAAGGGATAAAAAAAAAAGAATCATAAGTTTTGATTGTCTTGTCACCAAACTGTAGGATTCAAACTGGGAGTCCTTAGCATGAAATGTTACAAAACATTAGAAGATAATTAAACCAAGGTGGAACATATGGCTCACCTGATGAAGTTTTAATGGAGGGAGAAAAGCCAAGCTTTATGGAACAAAAATAATACTTTATGAAACTGTAATGGGTCAATTTACAAAAAAATAAAAACTTTTCCTTGGAGTCTTATCCCGGTTTAGTAATAACTGTGACTGTCTTTGTTCCAAGTGATGATACCTAAGGTGTAGTCAATGATCAAACCCTGATAAGTGAAATGATAGGTAAAACCTTTTAAAGAGAAGAGTATATTTCAAGATATCCAAGTCCATAACTGAATTTATTGCTTGCATGATATGTTTAAGAGTCAAATGACTGATGAAATAATTATTAGACAGTAAGCGTCTAGGTGTTTAAAAAGAATTTATCTTTTATACCAAGAAGAAAAACTAGAATCCATGCTAAATGATTTGATCAAAGGAACTTAGTTCCGGGAATTAAGGAGTACCCTAGTTCCAAGTCTAGGTTACAACAGTCATCAGATTAGTTGTATAACAGTTAAGAAAGAACGTTGTAATCACCACGTCACAAAGTCTTGATAAGATAAAATTTGGAAACTTGCAATTATGTGGCTGTTTGATATTTGACGTGGAGGTCGAACTTGATCCTGGTCAGATCAAAGGAAAGCCAATCACAAAATGGAGTGGAGGGATAGTTCGACACTGACGCTGACCCCGCCAGGGTTGGATGATTCCTGAGACTCCCTACAAGTGGTCACCAATATCTCTGTGATAAGTCAAAATTGGTTCATATTTCTAAAAAAAAAAGAGTCTACCTAATAAAGTATATTAGATGTTGAGGATGCGAGTTAAAGGTTAAAATAACCAAGCTACCCTGAAAGAATTAAATAGCTAAAATGACTCCACGTATGTCGGGAAGGAAAGTGTCTGTAAAGGAAATACTAATTGTTATTATACCACAAGTCATGATAATTAAATAAATAAGAGATCAGGGGATTACCTATTGTGTCAGTATTTACAAACTGCCTTCTAAATTATGGCCATATTACCATCTGAAGAGAAAGATAGACCTTCATGTCCTTCTTTATGAATGCAAACCCAGTATATTAGACGGGAACCTACCTGTAAGTGAGGTGGAATATAAAGAGTAGAAACATTAAACTTATACTCTCATGAGTTGATGCATAAACCGCAAAAACATGTGAAATTGTGAGAAAACTGTGCCTTGTTAGAAACCTTAACGGGAACCCTACTGTGGTATACCTGATGAACAATCAATAAAAGATCGTGTATATACTACCGACAACTTGCGAATCAGAAATAACAGGAAATATTCCTATATTATATACAAGATGCACGGCTCGACCGTAGCTCATACCCTATATTGGGAAGTGAAAACCAATTCTGGTGACAGTAAACTCGAATACCAGAAACACAAGAGGATGACCTGAAGATCAAGGAGACGAATTCTAACATGCCCCAGTATTAATACAAGACCCGAGCGCCAACGGCTACAAGAGACGATGAATGGAAGACAAATTTCAAACCGACAAGAATACTACAACAACTGAACCACTGGATGCATCAGCAACACCAACAAGATGATGAACCCCACCATCAGGACGTTACACTATCAAAGGAGAATACATCAGAAAACCAATCAGGTAAGTAATAATTTACATCAAGAAGATACCCCATATACGAAAGCAACTAGCGGGAGGAACACGGGAAAGGAATCAAATCTGATAAAGAGCAAAACGCCTCAGTAACATCGACGAGAAGAATCTTAGTGGAACCACCGTCATGAGCAGCTATCACAAATAAGCATACAGGCACAAACAATCAGGTGAAACTCGTGAAGAACTCAACGATGAAAGGATAATGGAAGATACATGACATGTGCTTGAGCGTCACAGGATGGGCAAACCTTACAATATTAGTGGCAGCCGACGTACTGTAACAAGATATACAATGAAGAATACCAAGCTACGCTACAACTAACAGCTACTAAGAGACAAGATAATCAGGAGCGGTGGCACAACGCGGCACATTGATCCGACAGTATCAACAAGACATGGCATAATTGGCAACAAACAAGATGGAGGATCACCTTCACCCATACATACGGGATTCAATATAAAAGCATAATAATGAAAATGGAGCATGTCAGAAGATACACAAATTTGTCTAGGGGCAATACCCCGTAATCGGACAGAAGTCCAGACAAGATAAACAATAATGATGAACACAACTCATCGACCTTTCATGTGCACATAAAGAAACTTAAATATACCACCTATGAAGCGCATTTAAGACTATTCCAAAAGGATAAAACACTACTTAATCAGAGTTGCGCAACGGAAGCGTGGTGGTCCCATCAGTCAAAATTATCTACTGAACTCGAGGGAAATACACAACGTATTTAATGTATCTTACAGCCGGGAGGCTATCTTTTAAACTAAACATAAGTTTCAAATAAGAGTGAAGATTGCTCACTATTTACAGACAAGTTAGTCTAGCCTAGGGTACGGGGGCGTACCCCTCTTTTTAAGGGGGGAGAGCCTACTGCGTTTTAGCATATTTAGCATGAAAGTACACTTTCATTGTACTGTTGCACTGTGATTTGTATGTTACAAGTATGACCTTGTGATTCTATGAACTCTTACTTGATTATGTGTACTACGTTACACTATATTGAAACTACTTTGTTTCTACGTGATTATGTGTACTACGTTACACTATATTGGAATGACTCCGTGTTTGCATGATCTGTACTATGCTACACTACTATGAATGAATTACGTGCACTACGTTGCACTGCACTAAGTTGTTTTTGGTGATGACCTTTCATGCTCATTATACTGTATGTTATGATTGTATATATACTACGAACTGAGAAGTAGTGGAACTTGGGACTTGATCCCTAAAATAGAATTGAGTTGTGGATGCTTAGCGGAACTTGATTCCCCACAACCATTTGAACTTAGATATGAGACTTCGGGGCGAAGTCCTTTTTAAGGGGGGTAGATTGAAATACCCCGAATCTAATTAATACTTGTTTATTATTTAATAAGAGAATGATCTAAACAGATCGTTTTAGTTACGCATGCTATCTATACATGCAAACATTACGTTATTAATTTTACACGTTCGCAACAAACGTCAGTAAAAATAGTCGTTTTACCATAACGCTAACTGACTAATATTACTAACATATTCACGTACCTCGTACAAACTTTAGCATGATTATTAACAAGGATTAAACTCCTTACATAAACGGCTCGATAAAAGCAGCGACAACAGGGAAAGACCAATACGAACGTTTATACAATTCATTAAATGACACGTTCACTGTAAAATGCGAAAAATAATACGAGCAATTAAATATTTTTACGATTGTCAAAGCATTTATGAATGCTAAAATAAATTGATATCACACATTTAAACAATGTAACAATTTATGTTACATAATCTTATACTTGATATATATCATAAATACATAAAATGTTATATCATTACACATAACACAAGTATACAAGTTAAAAATCGGTAACCATATAAACCGGTTTTATACACCAATTTTTGGGACTTGTTTTATACACTTTCACTTAGTAAACAATTAACTATCTAATGTACCTACTTTATACATATGTATATATCATTAATACAAGATTAAAATCTATCTAATTTACCACTATACTATACGGTGGTATATAGTATACTTGGTACTGATCAATCGAACAAAAAAAAAACAAGTAACGTACAACCATGCAGTACTCTTGGCATTATGTACATGGCCAGGGATAAAGGTCGCAGCAAACGGTAATAAACTAATACTTAAGCAAACAAAAAAAAAAACTGAAGTAATCATCCCTTGCTTGCGGTAATATCTAGTAACATGGCCATTGTGCATGGGTACCAATTAATGAATAAAAACGGTTGAATATATTATGGCCTAGTGGTGGTAACCATGTGCATCATGATCATACAGATCTGAAGGGAATTAAATTCAACCGCTATGCATATGGACAAGGAAGGATAGCAGTAGCTAGTAACGATTAATAAATTTGCCTATAATCTAGTAAAGCAACTATGCAATCAAAAGTAGTAGTACGTCCACTAACAATTAACCAAATTAAAATTGTACTAATCACCTATGCTAGCTAAACGGTAGTCATTTGCAAATAATCAAACAAAAATCTATGGTAATCACCTTAATAACGTGTGTACATGCGCCCAATTGACAAAAATCTGTAGCTCCTCTACATTAAAACCGGTTACAATATATACATGGGACAAGATTTAAATGTCTTATTTAACATGTAAACTTTATGAGTCATCCTTCCACATATTATAGAATATATTGACAAAATACTAGTCCAAATTAGCCTCATGTTACCGGAGACACATGCCACCGTTTGTACGCTTGCATAGTTGATTAACAAATGAAACCTACAGCACGAATACGGTAATACATGTACTAATCAAAACAATAAAATAAATAAAAAAAAAACAGTAGCAAAGGAACATATAACCGGTTGGAATCCATGTCATAACCGATGTATACCACTCATTAATCGACAATTTAAAAACTAAAAGATATCATACATCATTAGATTAGTATGCATAATTGACACAACAGAAAACGGTACACTTGTACCAAATACAACCGATATTGCATAGGACTTCTGACATGTTTATACTACAATATATACTAAAGAATGAAGCCGTGCATGCATATGAGGCAGCACGTGAACATGAGATGAGAATTCTACACTTTTTCCATGGAATACTGGACTTACGAACAAACCCACTTGAACCACCTAATGCAATTAATTAAGGCTCCTTCACACCTAATTGTCGGGCACATACAAATATGAAAGTATGACTCAAAAGTCACTCTCCTAAAAGATAGTATGTTAATTAACTAAATTAAACTAATTCCCTCACCTTTCCCACCGTAGCCATTTGTTCCTGCCGGTTTAGTGTGCCGTTCTCCTCCATAATTTCCGAGAGAAGGAGCTAGTGGGGGAACTTTGAAGCAAAAAATCAAAAGTAAAATCATTAAATAAAATACCAACTAAGCATGTCATATTAACAAGCCAATTCCCTTCATTCCTCCACAAAAGCTCACGGCACTTGTTGCCTTCTTTCATTCCTTGGCTGCAACCGATTGGTAAGTGCTCCATTCTCTCCTTTTTTTCTTTTCCTTTCAAGCTCCAAGCTCCATTAATGGAGTCTTAAGGTCTAACTTCATTTCTATGTCAATTTCTTAGCTTTCTTCATCAAGACTTGAAGCAAAAATATTCCTAGCAACACTACATCAATTCGGTACAAATATATGCTTCAAGAAGTGTCTTGAATCAATAATTAAACCAAGGAGCATTCAAGGTTAACTTAAGGTATTTTTCATACATGAAAATCCTTAAGAAATTTTATTATACATGTCCGAAAATTCTAACACATTTAAACATGTTTTCTTCATTAATTTTCATGAAGAGAAGTTGGATCTTCATCCATTCAATCAAGGCAAAAAAATTCAAGGTAAAAATACCTAAGGTAAATCTCTTGAAAACATTATGAATCTACTTAAGATCTTTGTTAAGATCTAACCCCTAAACCCCTTCCTTCTCATGTGTTAATACCGAAATTTGGAGCTACAATCTCCATTGAAGGAAGCTTGGGGAAAATCAAGAGGAGTTCAAGTACTCAATCATCTTGATTAGAGTAAGTTTATTAAGTTAATTCTTAAGGTTCTAAGCTTTGTTTAAGCTCATAAATTTTGTACAAAATTATGTAAATCTCTACAAATAATTAAGGCCGAAATTATTGAGGTTATTTACCAAGAAAATAATTATAACTCTTAAGCTAAAGTTATAACTTAAGGTATAATATTATGTCACAAAAAAAAATTATTTATGAAGAGTTATTTTTGTGGCGAATTATCTAAGAGACATTTGCTCCATTTTGAGCTAAAAATATATCTAATACATTACAATAATTTTTACATGAGATATATATCTCATATGTATTATGTATAATTATTTTGAGATATAAATCAAGTTTAAAAATTATATGGCATCATATAATTATGACCGAATTCAAATGGTGAAAAATAGGTTTTGATGAGCTATATAAGTATATAAACTTATATTAAGAATTTTGGGTAAGTTAAAAATAGTTACTAGTGTTTTAAATGACTAGTTTAAGTTAATTTATGTGGTAAAATGTAATTTTTAGAAAGTTATGGGAATATAATAATTACCAAGCATAATATGGTCCTTGGCATAATTATAATATAATATAGTGTGAGAATTAATATTATGAATTTTGGTTGAATTAAATAAGTGTTTAGTAGTTAAAATAACAATTTATAAAGTTTTGGGGCTATTTTGTAATTCTTGGAAAGTTTGGTGTAAAACCGAGAAATATATAAGTTTATGGGTAAATTAATGTATTAAGTATGAAATTAGACTATGGTCAAAGTGTGTGACCGAAAACTTTGGGTTAAAATGATTATGACATGAAATATTAAGTTATAAAGTTTTGGGGTGAATATGTAATTTATAAGAGTTTAAATATAAAACCAGATTTTATATGGGGCGAATTCACAATTTGTGGAAATATAAGTGTCCACTTGGTTATTAAGGAAATTAAATATTAAAACTATAGATTCTAAGTGAATATATAATTTATATAAAGTTTTCGGGGTTAAAATGTAATTATAGAAAGTTATTTATCAAAACCGAAAGGTTAAGGGTTGAATTGGTAATTAATAAAAGTATAGTGTTCGAATAATAAATACCGAATTTTTGGAGGTGGTTTAGTGAATTAATTAATTAAGGAAAAGAAACTATGTATTATAATGTATTTTGGAGTATAAAGTAAAGTTTATGAAATAAATGAGGTTATAATACAATAACCGAAAAGTATGATGTATTTATGGGATTAAAAATAATTGTAAGTCCTATATGGATATTTAAGAAATTTAGAAAAGAAAATTATGATTTAAGGATTTATAAATTAAAACTATATGATATATAAGTACAAGTAATTTGCTTGTAAAAGAAATAATATTATTTGGGGTTAGTTTGTAATTAATAGAAGGTATGGGAAAAATATGCCCAGGCGTGACATGTGAATATAATTTGAGAATTTATTAAGTGGTTATGTCATTTAGACAATTATATATAAGTATCTTAAATAATACCTGTGTATAAAATATAAACATTTTAGATTTTCAAGTAAATCGAAAGGAAATGAATATAAGGAATTTAATGTGGAAACGCCAAATAATATTTGGAGTTATAGTATATTTAAAAATAAAGTTAAGAGGAGAATTAATTAACAAGTGACCAATAAAATTATTATACGAGAGTTACATAAATTAACACTCTTAGTTAATCCTATTCTAGGACATTGTTTGACCAGACGTTGACCGGGAACTAAACAAGTACAGTCTACGGTGAACGGTATGGAATTATTGCAGTCTTCTTTCTACCGGATTACACCGGCTTGTGTGCTATCTGTTGTTTGAATTAACGACCAAGATAATTAATGTAAAATGTTGTTTACTCTTGTGAGCTGTTGTATTATTTTATGTGCGTGAATGATGCTGACTACTACGTGTATGTCCCACGCATACGAACACTACTATACCAGTGGATTAAATGTCTGCGCTTCAGTATACCGAGGACTTGTACTCAAGTCTCTCACTAACTTCACTTTATAACAAACGTCATTATCCTAAACGTGATAATTGACAATACACATTGTGTTCTTGTTTAACGTCTTTATATGACACTTAACAATTCTATACTACGAGAACGAGGAGCCCAGTTGGATCTGGCCATGCATGCTACGGAGCTGTACCTGTCTCAGGTCGTCTCCTAATTACGTCGCGACGGAACATTCAGTTGGGAGGAAGACTTTATTCCTTCCGGGATTCAAATGCCCTTCAGTTCGAGGAAGACTTTATTCCTCTAGTGGGTTCTTATTTCCCACGCCATTCAGTTCAGGGTTTGACTACGTCATCTCCTGGGGTTTTATACCCAACCTTTCTTTATAACGAGGTCACTATACCTCCACTATTTCAGATATTCAGTTATAACTGTCAGTCCCATTGTGTGGACCGACTATCAGTAAAGAATTTCAGTTCAGCTAACTTGACCTTCTGTGTCTTGTTCTATGTGACATTATTGTCCTTGTGTGGATACTTGATATTATCATGCTATGCTTATTTACAGCTTTATAAATGAACTGCATGTATTCGACAATTAGTTGATGTGGCCCAGTAGCTTGTGGGCTGTATGATTTCATACCGGCAAATTATTTTGCTGAGCCGTTTCATGGCTAAATAATTCCAGGTACCTGAAGAATGAAGAGATTGCCCGACCGAGTGTAGGTGGGGTAGAATTAAGACATGGGTTACTACCACCGGTGTCATCTTACAGTATTATACTTTTATTATTATCTTTTGTTGTTTTAAGAGGTTTGTATTCAGTACTCAGACCGCATCATTTGTAAATTAAGTTGGAGTAGCCTTGTTAGTCACATGGGTGACTAGCGGCGTTGTAGCACCACCCGTTGTTATGTATATATTTCCGCTGTATTTCTAGTTATTATTGGGAGCTACCATCGTTCAGGTTATTGGATTTCGGGTTGGGGTGTTACAGTTTGGCCGTCCACCGGTTTACACGGAGATTAAACCTTTCGGGTGTCTTTGTTACAAGACTCTCGTGCATACTAAGGGCGGAAAGTTTGATCCCCGGGGAGAGGCGTGTGTCTATCTAGGGCAAGATCCGAGGAAAAAAGGTTATCGTGTCATGGGCATCGACTCACGTGTTGTTGAGGTTAGTCGAGATGTTAAGTTTCATGAATCTGTTTTCCCTTTCCAGCATGGTTTACGCTCGACTGTGCATGTTTCAAAGGAAAGTGATGTGGATATGCATGCTCGGCAACTTTTGCTTGTTGACGAGACTGAAGGAGTTTCCTGTGAACATGATGTGCCACATTTTGACTTCACTCATACTGCTGGTAGCGACAGTGGTGACCAGGCTACTGTTGTTGACACCGGTACTGGTTCTACCCCTCTACGGCGTTCCCAACGGGCAAGTCAACGACCCGGTTATCTTGATGATTACGTCTGTAATACTGTTTTTCAGGATTTATTGGATGAAAGAGTGTATAGCAGCAAGGGATCTTCGCTGGGCTTCACCAGTTTGACTGATATCACGCCTGGTCGCTCTATTGCCCTTGCATCTCCGGCGACAAGTGTGGTTGACATGACAGAGCCTCGTACCTATCGAGAGGCTGCTGAGCATCCTCACTGGCAGAAAGCGATGGATGATGAGCTACAAGCTTTGGCAAAGAATGACACTTGGGAGGTGGTCACCTTGCCTAAGGGAAAGAAAGTCATCGGGTGTAAATGGGTATACAAAGTTAAACTACGATCTGATGGCACTCTTGAGCGATACAAGGCGAGGTTAGTTGCAAAATGTTTTACCCAACGCCATGGGTTAGATTATACTGAAACCTTCTCTCCTGTTGTCAAGTTAACTACTATTCGAGCTTTAATTGTTGTTGCTCTTAATAAGGGCTGGATTATCAATCAGTTGGACGTCAACAATGCATTTTTACATGGTACTCTTGACGAAGAGGTTTACATGCGGATTCCGCATGGTCTTGAAGTTGTGGGTTCGAATAAAGCTTGTCGTCTGAAGAAATCTCTGTATGGTCTTAAGCAAGCCTCTCGCCAGTGGTTTTCCAAACTTGCCAGTTTTCTTCACACTCTCAGCGTCTCTCAGTCCAAGAATGATTACTCTTTGTTCTACAAGGAGCATCCTGGAGGGGTGATCTTCATAGCGGTATATGTGGATGACATGTTAGTAGTCGGGAGTAATCAACAGGACATTGATAACGTTAAGCATGCTTTGGATTTGAACTTCAAAATTAACGATCTGGGTAACTTGCACTATTTCCTTGGTATAGAGTTTATACCCACTTCACATGGATACGTCTTGTCTCAACGAAAATTTTGCCAGGATTTAATTGACGAATATGCTTGTCAGGATTCCCATGCTACTAAGGGTCCCATGGTTGTGGGTACAAAACTTTTGGCCAATGTCGGTACCCCTCTTGATGACCCCATGGTTTACCGCAAACTGGTTGGTAAGCTCAACTATCTGTCTAACACTAGACCAGATATCAGTTTCACTGTCCAGGTTTTAAGCCAGTTCATGCACTGTCCTACTGACATCCACATGCAAGCTGCGCTCCATGCCCTTCGTTATATTAAAGGAACACTGCGTTATGGGATTGTTCTGCAGAGTCAACCGGGTCACAAGTTAGACCTCCTAGCATATTGCGACTCAGATTGGGCAGCTTGCCCCAACACCAGAAAGTCTGTTTCTGGCTACTATATCTTCTTAGGTACCAGCCCTATTTCATGGAAAACAAAGAAGCAAGGTTCTGTTTCTCTTTCCAGTGCTGAGGCAGAGTACCGTTCTCTCCGGCGTGTTACGGCTGAGCTTACATGGCTTACTCGTCTTCTACATGAGCTTGGTGTTGCTCATATCACTCCGATACCTGTTAAGTGTGACAATCAGTCTGCAATTCACATTGCTCGAAATCCCGTTTTCCATGAACGAACCAAGCATATCGAGATTGATTGCCATTTTGTTCGTGAGAAAATACAACAAGGACTAGTGGAAGTTGTTTACACTCCCACCACTACTCAGTTAGCTGATATGATGACCAAGGCTCTCCCAGGCAGCAAGTATAAAGAACAGTTACAGTCCATGGGGATGCATCCTAGTCACAGTTCAAGCCTTGGTAATCTTGCTTCCCTACGGCTTGCGGGGGGGTATTGGGATTATGGGCTTAATAATACCCAGCCCACATAGTCTTTAGTTAGGCTCACATTTTCAGTTAAGATATTGTATTGTGAATATAGGAATTGTTTAGATATTCTGTTTAGATACTCCTTGATTATAGGCATCGGTTTTCACATTAGTATGTGTATAAGTAATGTGTACAGCAGAACATTGTATTCACGTATTGAATAATATACAAAACACAAGTATTAAATCCCTCTCATTCTCTCACGCTGTTTCACACAGTAGTCCTATACATCAGTTTCTATTAGTTGTCCCTCTTTCCTGTACGCATGCTAGAGAGTGTTTGATTTGTGTGTTTTACTTTCTCTTCTTTTATATGTCGATTATTTGTAACTACTTTCAACAGCTAGAATCTACGCAGTTCACAATAATCCAAGTTTAACGAAGTTTAGAGAGGGAGATCTAGTCACCCATGTACAACCCTTAACTTCAATTTCCACTGCATGGGTTCTTCAAGTAATTGATGTGTGATTCACTACTTATGGTTCAAGTGTTGATCTATCCTTCTTTTTTGTGTGTTTCATTTGCTTTATTGCTACAACACTTCGCATTTCTGTTATGTTTTTGTATCTTAGTGAGATATGTGCTTAGTTTGAGCAGTCAACCATCCCCATCTAGCTAGGCTTTGCAATATCATTCTTAGTTTGTGTTGTCTCTCTGCTTGTTGTGATTATTATTATTATTATTATTATGTAGTTGATGGATAAAAAGAATCATAAGAAAAGGGGAAGGTTTATAAAGGGAATGGTATAACAATAGGGAAACCCAATGCAAAAAGCTAAAACGTGAATGGAGTATGGATGATGTTGAGTTACTAGTATAATTACTTGTCGAAGTGGCAGCAATTCAGATTGGATAGGAAGGATTAGTAGTGGGTTTAACTCATAAATGGACTAAGATCAACGAAAAATTCAATGACTACCGGCCTGGTAAGCCTTCCGTTGACAAATATCAGTGCAAGAACAAGGGCGGCACACTCAAATCAGGAGGGTGCAAGTGGAAAGATTTATCGCATAACAAGATTGGGTTGGTTCATGATGTAAGGATGAATTTTGTCACCTATCCACCATAGTGGGTTAAAAGTCAGACACAGGTTAGTTGTTTTTCAAATATCTTCTCTCACTTACATATATGCAGCTACATATCCACATTTATTTCTAACATGTTTCCTCTCTTTTGTTAAATGCAAGAGAATGAATGTATAGCCAAGCTGGTAAATTCCAAATGGTCTCATCATCTTGTTGATGATATGGAATCAGTGTGGGGTCAGGCATATGCCACTGGCGGTTTACATCTTACACCAGGTGGTGAACTCCAAAGTCAGACTAACCATACTAATGTGCATTCCAATATACACAAAGGGCCTAACCAACAATCATCCAATTCTGATGATGAACCTGACCAGTTCAGGATGTCATCGGTTCACATCAGTTACTCAGGCACTTTCACTACAGTTGAAATATTGTCAATGGATATCTCCATTGGTACCCAGCAGACTGATAGCTTCGGTATGGTAGGATTGAACAGGTGCCGTGTGAATGCACCATCTCACAATGTTCTGGATGAAGATTATGCTCCAATCTTTGGTTACACTAGAGAGACTACCAGAGCTGCAGCGAGTAGTCTAACTAATACCTTCCAAGTTAGCCAATACGCTGGTGTTGTAGCATGTTCATCTACTAGGTTTATACCTAATGAACCAAATCCAGAGGTGATGGTTTGATAAGCAGAGAATTAACATATATTTCTATGCTTTATTTGTTTATGTATTTATGAGATGCATGCTAAATTCCTCCGCTTAGTGATCAATTATGTTAAATGTGTGGATTATGCCTCACATGTGGTTTTTATGCTAAAATGGGTTAAAAACATTGAAGAGAAGGTTTCGGAATGCTTGTCAAGAGCTTAACGATCAAGACGGGACCAAACGGGGGTAGCAACGATCATTCTGGTGCTTTCTGAGGGTGGTTCAGGTCTGTGTTCGGATGTCCAGACCCGGACCCATATGTCGTTGAATCTACAACCCAATTTACTGGCTGGTCTGAGTCTCTGTCCTAAAACATAAACCCGGACCACACAAGAACATAACCGCCTGCCAATAACTCATTTATTGTTGTTTAGCTATCTAAAATTTATCGCTAATATATTAATACTTTTAATAAAAGCATTTAGGGTTTGTGGTGTAGGATCTACCCTCCACTACAAACCATAAATAATCTTTTGACATATTAACTTTCCTAAGGTGGATTTTAGGGATAGGGTAATCTTTTTTAAACTCATTTATACTTTTAATAATTTCACCACTGACTCGATAGATTTTTAGGATTTCTGATTGGGTTTAGGGTGTTGGCTAATGCAATTGGAAAAAAATAGCAATGTTAGATTACTTAAAAAAAGTCATATTTGGGCCGCCCAATGGAAGGCCCTGAAGGGAGCCGCCGGGCGGCTGTAGGCTGTCTGGTCGTGGGTCAGCTTTAGGGTCTTCGGCCGCTAGTCGGCTGAAGATCTTGTAGCCTGTTGTTGGTTGTCTGTGACTGGCTGAAATAACTTGGTGATTACAAAATAACACTTCTCTTCATTTCACACACTTGTGACATTTCAATTAGTTTGACAGCTTTTTTGGGATTAGGTCGACCCTAAACCATAAACCCTAATATATACCTTTGACGGTTTAACGTTCCTTGGGTATGTTTAGGGTTTATGGTATTTTTTGTGGTTCAAGCACCCTTGTAGTGTTTCAAGACCCTTAATCTTAAGCCACAAACCCTAAATTAAACCCTCAGTGGTTTTACTTCCTAGGATATGATCATTCCCACCTTTTAACATATAGTATTTTTTTAGTTCATTCCATGATTTACAACATTGCAATTTATTCAACAAATTTTTAGTGTGTATGCCCGAAACCCTAGACTACAAACCCTAAAATTACAGTTAAGATTTCTAACTTAATTTAAGTGATTGCAAGCAATACTAAAGTGACTGCAAATATATACCACATCTCTTTTCATTTTTGTCTTTGTCTTCACTTGATTTATGAAAGTAACTAGACAAAATGGCTTAGTCAACTTTTTGCTTGTTCTATAATGAAAGAAGCACTAAAATGGATGCATACATGTAATCCAACAAGTTTGTTAAAATGAGTGTAAGTAATACATGTGAAATAACCAACTTGTTGTTTTACAAGTGCCGGGTTATTAAAATACAAGTGTTAGGTTAACAAAATACAAGTGACATGTTAATGAAATACAAGTAACAGGTTCACAAAATACAAGTGATGGGTTAACAAAATACAAGTCAAAAGTTAACAAAACTCAAGTGATAGAGTAACAAAATATAGGTAACAGGTTAACAAAATACGAGGGACAAAAGATTTCTTTTTTTAAATCTATCTTCAGAAATGATTTTGTTTTTTTAGGTCAATGTGCGGGAAATTTGCTGCAAGGTCTTATAGTTTAATGAGAATACTAAGACATCCCTAAGAAGACAATAACGTTTTTAAATCGCAAAGAGTCGGAATAAGAAAACTACATATAGATACACAACAAGTGTCTATTTTTTATAATAGAACTAGATTAAGTGTCGATCTTCGCCAAGACCTATAGGAGCTAGCAATGTTCTTCCTAATTTAGCTACAAGTTCTTTAACTGTCAAAATAAGTTAAACTTTCCAATCATTCAGAATTAATTAACAATTACTCCATTCATTCAAAATATTTGTCGTTTGAGATAAATATGGACATAAATTTGTCCAGATTCATCTATAAAGCAACAGATATTTTGAATAGGAGGGAGTACGTAGTTTCAGCATTAGTGCAAAGGAGAGTCGAAGATATTTGTAAAGATGAAAGGTATGTATATTAGGCTTGCACACTCGATTCTGATTACAAGTACATGTATATATACCGATACATATTGGGTAGAAGCAATTTATATCTAGGCATAGGTTTTAGGATAGACTTAACCTTATATGGGCCATTACACCCCCCCCACCCCGCATTCCCAGGCTGGTGTAGGTCAACGGTAGCTGGAAACGACACTCTCCGTACCCTGGTCAAAGGTTTGGTGAAAACATATGCGTGCCTTTTGTCTCTGTGAGGAAACAAACTCTACCTTCAAGCTTCCACGCTTCACTCTCTCATGGACAAATAAATAAATAATCGATTTCGATGTGCTTATCCGTGCTATGTAGAATGGGATTCGAAGTAAATAGGAAGTCCCAATGTTAACGCATAGAAGAGTGAGGGGAGATGAGTGAAAAACTATTGATTTTTTTGCCTAAGTTCAGCATCAATGAAAGAGCATAACGAAGGGAAACACAACTCGAGAGGAGCTGGCTTGGAAAGGAAGAAACTGGAAAAGAGGATGCTCTCGATCGTATTGAAGATTAGCAAAAAGTACAGTAATAACAGAAGGCTGGAAAGTATTTATACATAGAGGAAAGAGGGGAAAACAACACAATTTAAGTCAGTACTTGTTGATGCTATTTTGATCGGCAAACTCAGTTCAATACTGAAGCCCGTTTAAAGACTAGCCTAAAGCGAAGCCCGTCAGTCTTAAACTGACGAACAGAGAAGAAGATAGAATATTTAACAAGATTTTATCTAGCTGTTAAAGATAAAATCTTGAATGATAAATTCTCACACGGTCTCTGTATCTATATAAGGGGAAGAAAGTCTAGGTCAAATGAGTAGAGATTTACGCAAAAGAGAAAATCAGTAATACAATGTAATCTGCGAGAGCAACAGTAAGGGCTAATATAGAGAAAATCAGAGGGAGAGGAAGTGAGATTGTAGAGTCAATTCAGAGAGAGTTTTGCTGCTGATTTCGTTGTAAGTAATTTGAGTTCAGAACTCAAATTACGTGTGTATCATGTCAAGATAGTGTTCTTGACGTGAGGGTTGGTTTTAGCATATTGAATACATGATTGTGTAACCATTGTTATACGTGATTATAATAAAGGTTCTACCTTTAACTATTCTGGTCTTTCCTTCTTTCTCCCCGTTCGTCCTCAGTTCTGAACTCAGACCATCAACACTGTTATAACCCAAGATTTGGTTATATTTTATTTAAGTTACTATGGTTCATTAAGATGGTCCATTCTGAATTTAGGACACGGGAGTCCTTATTAAAGAAGTTGGGGACGAAGAGGTCTTTTCCCCACCGTTTTATTTTCTGGTGAGTTAACCTCACATTAATCTCTTAAACCTATTTTATTTCTTTCTTCTTAATTACCCTCTCTTCAAAACACGTTCTCACGATCGTGCACGCTCCTCTCTTCATTATTCTCTCTCTTCTCTCTCAAAGCCGTTCTTTCTCTCGATCAGTCAAGCCTCATTGTTCTGCTGTCAAGTTTCCTCTGCAGATTGCTAGTCCTTGCGAATTGCTGGTTTTCTTCGAGGTAGGGTGGACGATGCTTTCTCTTGATTCTTCAGTTCTATGGTTATGAGGATTTTCGCTTTCTAATTCCCCTCTGCAATCTGATTGTGAATCAGTGGCTACTCAGCATTCTCTGTCAATTCTCTTCTACTGTGGGCGTTGTCCGCGAATCCGTTGTCCTATTGTCAGAATTCAGGTGAGAATAGTATTCCCGTTCAAGTTACAGTTTCAGTTTCGGGGTTTGGTTGCGTTTCTGATTTGGGATTGCAATTGTATTCAGTTAGAGGGTTGGCTTTGCTTTCCGGTCTGCGTTTGAGGTATCTGCTTGGATTCGAGCTCTGCTGTTCAGATTGTGACTCGTCTCTGCTGTATTTGAGGTAGGTGGCTTTCGGATTCGATCCGTGTGTTCAGCCTTGGGGAGTTTGGATTCTACCAGTTAATTCAATGATTTGATCCTGTGTTGGTGTGTGTCTTATGTCTGTTTAATGCCTTTTCAATGGATTAAACCCACAAGGTTTCAGTTGAAATGTAACCTGAGAAACCCCTCCAAGGTTGTTTTGTAAATGTGTGTTTGATTTGGATTGGTTTTTGTGCCTCTGTTCGTTTGAATTCGCTTCTGATTTCTGAGGTTTTCGGCATGTCCGAACTTCCGTCCGAGCTTTGAAGTTCGGACATGCCCTTCTGCGCTTAATCTTTTGAAAATCTTGCTGTCCGAACTTCCGTCCGAGCTTTGAAGTTCGGACACAGCCTTCTGCATTCTCTGATTTTGGCTTCGACTTGTGTCCGAACATTGGATGTCCGGACACAAGTTCGGACTCTCCACGTTCTGTTTTCCGAAGATGTCCGAACATCCGTCCGAACTTGGATGTTCGGACACCTCTGACTCTCCATCTGTTTTAAGGTTCGACTTGTGTCCGAACTTTGAAGTCCGGACACAAGTTCGGACATCTGTCTGATTTTGCCTTCTGAGTCTCGACTTGTGTCCGAACATTGATGTCCGGACACAAGTTCGGACAGGCTACTGTTTTGGCCATAACTTGCTCGTTTGAGCTCCGTTTTGACTTCTGTTTGCGGGGTTGGATTCCCCTTCTGATTTCCAAGCTATCTATGAGCTTTCTGGTGCCTTTGGTGCACATATGCTTATCTGTATTTAAGCTTCTGTTTTGGGACCTAGTTATCTCTGTGTCTGAGCCTTTGGATGGCTGGTTACGCTGTCTCGTAGCGCGCTATGTAGGATCCTTCTGTTCACGGGTGATGTTCCCCGTTCTGTTCACGGGTGTTTACACCTGTTCTGTTTACGAGTGAGGTTTCCTCGTTCTGTTCACGAGCTGGTTGCTCGTTCTGTCTGTATGCTGTGATCGCTAGTGTCCCACTCTGTTTTCTGCTTCTGTCTGCTTCTGCTCTGTTTAGTCCCTTAATGATTGGACTTCTGTTTCTGATTTCTGATATATTTGTGGATTCTTGACTCCTTCTGATTTGTCAATATTCTGTAAATGTTTTGAGCATGCTGGTTGATGAAGTTGGTCATCTACTGGGCATAGTTGTGTGCTCATTCCCCTACTTCTAACGCTTTTGCAGATTGATTAGCGAGGATCGTCTCCCCTCAGCTTCTGGAGTTTAGCTGCTTTGTTTTAGCTTCTTTTGAGACCTTGTATTGAATTTGAGCCTTTGGGCATATTTGTTAAGCTTCCGCTTTTGACATCTGTTTGGTGGGTTCTGTAATGACTTTTGGGGATGTTTTAACATCTCTTGATATACTGTATTGAAGTATTCGTTTGGGCCTTATTTGATTATCTGTTTAAGTTCTGTTTATTAGAGCCTTGCGTTATTATGTAATAATACGCGGCGTGTAATACCCCTAACTCCTAGGCCAGTGTTTGGGGGTGTTACATTTAGTGGTATCAGAGCTCTGGGTTCTAATCTGCTGGGATTTTAAGTTAGCCAGTCAGTCAGAAATGTCAGTGTTAGTGTCGGAGTCTAACTGTCTGCTGTTGGACTTTCAGAATGCCGCCAAGGAGAGCGAATAACCCTCCAGGGAATGTGCTGATGCTGTTCAGCAGTTCATGACGCAGCTCATGCAGACCATGGCTGCAGGGGGCGGTCCAGCTGAGGAGGACCAGCTGGCGGAGCAGGCAGCGGGGGGCAGATGCTGGAGGGAACGTGAAGGCGCTTCAGGAGTTCATGAAGCTGAAGCCGCCGTCGTTCGATGGGGCAGGAGACCCCAGGAGGCCAGCCACTGGTTGTCAGAGGTGGAGGATTTGCTTCGAGTGATGGGCTCTGAGGAGGAGCAGAAGGTCGACTTCGCACCTTTCTGTTCAAGGCCGAAGCCAAGGAGTGGTGGAGGTCAGTGATGGGGAAGTTCCCACAGCCATGGACGTGGGAGCAGTTCATTGGGGAGTTCAACAAGCAGTTCTACCCCGACGTCTACAAGGATCAGCGCATCCTGGAGTATAACCGACTACGCCAGGGTCGGGATATGAGTGTGAGGAGTACGTCCGCAATTATCAGCCTGTCTAAGTTTGCACCTGAGCCTGACGAGCATAGGAAGGCCAGGAAGTTTGAGAGTGGCTGAGGCCGGACATCCGATCTGCTGTGACGCCGCTGCGTCACAAGACCTTCAGGGACGTTGCTGATGTCGCCCTGTTGGTAGAGGCGACTTGAGAGGTCGCCAGTCTGGAGGGAAGGACCAGAAGAGGAAGCAGAGGTCCGATGACAGTGATAGGAGGGATCAGTCTGCTTCTCAGAAGAAGCAGTCTACTGGAGACCGCTCTGGGGACCGTTCGCGAGACAGAGGTGGTTCGTCTTCATCAGCTCCCGCTCCGAAGTGCCGGTCTGTGGCAAGTTTCATAGAGGCCAGGACTGCTACAGGAAGTCTGGAGCCTGCTTCAAGTGTGGGTCCTTGGAGCATAGGATTGCTGATTGCCCTCAGGCTGAGAGGAGCAGAGGTAGCTCTGGAGGTGGAGCTGGAGGATCTACATCTGGGTCTAGAGATCGAGACCGGGCTGAGCAGAAGAAGCCCCAGGGCCAGGCCAGAGTGTACGCGATGGCTGGAGAGAGAGACCGATCGACTGACAGAGTTGTCACAGGTATTCTCCAGCTGTCATCTCGTTCTGTTTTCTGTTTGTTTGACTCTGGAGCCACCCACTCTTTTTTTCTGCTGAGTTAGTGGGGAGCTCGGTTTGCCGTTTGTTCCCTGGTGTTGAGTGTATGTTGCATAGTCCATTAGTTAGGGACTCTTCTATGCTGTTGAATTCTGTTTGCAAAGATAGTCCTGTGTTAGTCAGATATAGGACTCTTGTGCTAACCTCATCCCGATGGAGATGACTTCTTTTGATGTGATTCTGGGCATGGATTGGCTTGCTGCGCACCATGCCCATATTGATTGTGCTGCTTCGCGAGTCACTTTCGAGGACCGGTCAGCCCCGTCTAGTTGTAGCAGGGAATAGACTCCCGTGCTCGCCGCCAGTCATATCAGCTATGCAGGCGTTCCGTTTTCTGAGGAAAGGATGCCAGGGATATCTGTGCTACATCCCTGAGGTTCGCAAGGATGCGAAGTTGGAGGAGATTCCAGTAGTCAGAGACTTCCCAGATGTGTTCCAGGATGATGTACCTGGGCTTCCCCCTGTCAGAGAGGTGGAGTTCTCGATCGAGCTCGCACCTGAGACTCAGCCCATTTCGAAGGCCCCTACCGTATGGCGCCTGCTGAGCTCAAGGAGCTGAAGGTCCAGTTGCAGGAGCTGCTGGATAAGGGCTTCATTCGCCCGAGTGTGTCGCCTTGGGGAGCGCCAGTGCTATTTGTAAAGAAGAAGGACGGTAGTATGCGGTTGTGCATTGACTACAGGGAGCTCAACAAGGTTACCATTAAGAATAGGTATCCTCTCCCGCGCATAGACGACTTGTTCGACCAGTTAGCAGGAGCTAAGGTGTTTTCGAAGATCGATCTGAGGTCGGGATATCATCAGCTGAGGATTAAGGCAGATGACGTGCCTAAGTCCGCTTTCAGGACTCGTTATGGACACTACGAGTTCCTAGTGATGCCATTCGGGTTGACGAATGCGCCGTCAGTATTTATGGATATGATGAACAGAGTCTTCAAGCCGTTTTTGGACCAGTTCGTTGTAGTTTTCATCGATGACATCTTGGTGTATTCCAAGAGTGCTGAGGAGCACGAGGAGCATTTGAGGACCGTTCTCCAGACTCTGAGGGAGAACGAGCTGTATGCGAAGCTGAAGAAGTGCGAGTTCTGGCTAGATCAGGTGGTATTCTTGGGACATGTGGTCTCCAAGGATGGTATCTCCGTGGACCCGGAGAAGATTCGAGCTATTACTGATGGTCCAGGCCTACTAATGTCGGAGATATTCGTAGCTTCCTTGGACTAGCGGGCTACTATCGCAAGTTTGTGGAGGGCTTCTCCAAGTTGGTGATTCCGCTGACTCGTCTGCTGCAGAAGGATGTGAAGTTTGAGTGGAGCGATGCCTGTGAGCAGGTGTTTCTGGAGCTGAAGAAGAGGTTGACTACTGCGCCGATCTTGACTCTTCCGGAGGGGACCGAGGGTCTTGAGGTTTTCTGTGATGCGTCCCATAGGGGACTTGGATGTGTTCTGATGCAGCATGGGAAGGTAGTAGCATATGGTTCTCGTCAGTTGAAGCCATATGAGAAGAACTATCCGACCCACGATCTGGAGCTGGCTGCGGTGGTCTTTGCGTTGAAAATTTGGAGGCACTACTTGTATGGGGCAGCGTGCAAGGTGTATACGGACCATAAGAGCCTCAAGTATCTGTTCACTCAGAAGGAGTTGAACTTGAGGTAGAGGAGATGGCTGGAGTTGTTGCACGATTATGATTTAGAGATCCTCTACCATCCGGTAGGCGAATGTGGTTGCTGATGCGCTCAGTAGGAGGGGTCCGTCTGGGGCTGTTTGTGCTTTGTCCGGTGTGGAGAGGTCTGCTCAGGAGTTGCAGCGCATGGGTATCTGGGTTGTCCGTCCAGAGAGGTCTGGGATGTTAGCAGCACTGCAGGTTCAGCCTACCTTGATCGACCGGATCAAGGCCAGTCAGGAGCTTGATGTCAGTCTGTGTAAGATCAGAGAGAGTTTGTCTGCTGGTCAGGAGTCCGAGTCCCGGGTTTCAGAGGATGGCTGCCTGAGGTTCAGAGGCCGTGTTTGTGTGCCGGCAGACGACGCGTTGAGGCGTGAGATCATGCAGGAGGCTCATGGAGCTCCTTACTCAGTACACCCAGGAGGTGTGAAGATGTACCGGGATCTTCGAGAGACATTCTGGTGGGGTAACATGAAGAGAGACATTTCTGACTTTGTGTCCAGATGTCGGACCTGTCAGCAGGTCAAAGCTGAGCATCAGAGACCAGCTGGTTTGCTTCAGCCTCTTCCCGTTCCGGAGTGGAAGTGGGAGAGCGTCGGTATGGACTTTGTTATGGGACTGCCTAAGACTCCGAGGGGTTTCGATGCAGTTTGGGTCATTGTGGACCGGCTCACGAAGAGCGCTCACTTCCTACCTGTCAGGAAGACCTTCAGTTTGCACCGCTTGGCTCAGCTGTACATTGATGAGATAGTACGTCTGCATGGGGTTCCGGCTTCGATTGTGTCTGACAGAGATCCGAGGTTTGTGTCCAGGTTCTGGCAGAGTTTGCATCAGGCGTTGGGGACGAAGTTGTCCTTCAGTTCAGCTTACCATCCTCAGTCAGACGGGCAGACAGAGAGGACGAATCAGGTCCTAGAGGACATGCTCAGGGCATGTGTACTCGACTTTGGGGGCAGCTGGGATCAGCACGTGGCACTGATAGAGTTCGCGTACAATAATAGTTTCCAGACCAGTATTGGGATGGCACCGTTCGAGGCTTTGTATGGCAGGAGGTGCAGATCACCCATCTGTTGGGATGATCTGAAGGAGAGAGCTGTGATTGGTCCAGACTTGGTTCAGGATGCTGTGGGCAAGATTCAGTCTATCAGAGAGCGTCTGCTTGTGGCTCAGAGTCGTCAGAAGAGCTACGCCGATCAGAGGAGACGACCTCTAGAGTTTGAGGTGGGCGATCATGTGTATCTGAAGGTTTCTCCTGTGCGAGGAGTCGTTCGTTTTGGGAAAGGCAAGCTTAGCCCTCGTTTTGTGGGTCCTTTTGAGATCCTAGAGAGGATCGGACCGGTTGCCTATCGTTTGGCTCTGCCTCCGTCTTTAGCAGCAGTGCACAGTGTTTTCCATGTTTCGATGCTGAGGAAGTACATTCCGGACCCGTCTCATGTGATCGACTTCAGTCCGCTTTAGTTGAGGGAGGACTTCACGTTTGAGGCAGTTCCTTTGAGGATTTTAGCGCGGGATGTCCGCAAGCTCAGGAGTAAGACCATGCCCTTGGTGAAGGTGCAGTGGTCGGGTCAGTCAGAGGAAGAGGCGACCTGGGAGGTTGAAAGCGAAGTCCGTTCTAAGTTTCCCGCCCTTTTTGAGCAGTAGGTATGTTTTAATTTCGAGGACGAAATTCTTTTAAGGGGGAGGTGATGTTATAACCCAAGATTTGGTTATATTTTATTTAAGTTACTATGGTTCATTAAGATGGTCCATTCTGAATTTAGGACACGGGAGTCCTTATTAAAGAAGTTGGGGACGAAGAGGTCTTTTCCCCATCCGTTTTATTTTCTGGTGAGTTAACCTCACATTAATCTCTTAAACCTATTTTATTTCTTTCTTCTTAATTACCCTCTCTTCAAAACACGTTCTCACGATCGTGCACGCTCCTCTCTTCATTATTCTCTCTCTTCTCTCTCAAAGCCGTTCTTTCTCTCGATCAGTCAAGCCTCATTGTTCTGCTGTCAAGTTTCCTCTGCAGATTGCTAGTCCTTGCGAATTGCTGGTTTCTTCGAGGTAGGGTGGACAGATTGCTTTCTCTTTGATTCTTCAGTTCTATGGTTATGAGGATTTTCGCTTTCTAATTCCCCTCTGCAATCTGATTGTGAATCAGTGGCTACTCAGCATTCTCTGTCAATTCTCTTCTACTGTGGGCATTGTCCGCGAATCCGTTGTCCTACTGTCAGAATTCAGGTGAGAATAGTATTCCCGTTCAAGTTACAGTTTCAGTTTCGGGGTTTGGTTGCGTTTCTGATTTGGGATTGCAATTGTATTCAGTTAGAGGGTTGGCTTTGCTTTCCGGTCTGCGTTTGAGGTATCTGCTTGGATTCGAGCTCTGCTGTTCAGATTGTGACTCGTCTCTGCTGTATTTGAGGTAGGTGGCTTTCGGATTCGATCCGTGTGTTCAGCCTTGGGGAGTTTGGATTCTACCAGTTAATTCAATGATTTGATCCTGTGTTGGGTGTGTCTTATGTCTGTTTAATGCCTTTTCAATGGATTAAACCCCCAAGGTTGTTTTGTAAATGTGTGTGTTGGTTTGGATTGGTTTTTGTGCCTCTGTTCGTTTGAATTCGCTTCTGATTTCTGAGGTTTTCGGCATGTCCGAACTTCCGTCCGAGCTTTGAAGTTCGGACATGCCCTTCTGCGCTTAATCTTTTGAAAATCTTCGCTATGTCCGAACTTCCGTCCGAGCTTTGAAGTTCGGACACAGCCTTCTGCATTCTCTGAATTTGGCTTCGACTTGTGTCCGAACATTGGATGTCCGGACACAAGTTCGGACTCTCCACTTCTGTTTTCCGAAGGATGTCCGAACATCCGTCCGAACTTGGATGTTCGGACACCTCTGACTCTCTCTCCATCGCTTTAAGGTTCGACTTGTGTCCGAACTTTGATGTCCGGACACAAGTTCGGACATCTGTCTGGTTTTGCCTTCTGAGTCTCGACTTGTGTCCGAACATTGATGTCCGGACACAAGTTCGGACAGGCTACTGTTTTGGCCATAACTTGCTCGTTTGAGCTCCGTTTTGACTTCTGTTTGCGGGGTTGGATTCCCCTTCTGATTTCCAAGCTATCTATGAGCTTTCTGGTGCCTTTGGTGCACATATGCTTATCTGTATTTAAGCTTCTGTTTTGGGACCTAGTTATCTCTGTGTCTGAGCCTTTGGATGGCTGGTTACGCTGTCTCGTAGCGCGCTATGTAGGATCCTTCTGTTCACGGGTGATGTTCCCCGTTCTGTTCACGGGTGTTTACACCTGTTCTGTTTACAAGTGAGGTTTCCTCGTTCTGTTCACGAGCTGGTTGCTCGTTCTGTCTGTATGCTGTGATCGCTAGTGTCCCACTCTGTTTTCTGCTTCTGTCTGCTTCTGCTCTGTTTAGTCCCTTAATGATTGGACTTCTGTTTCTGATTTCTGATATATTTGTGGATTCTTGACTCCTTCTGATTTGTCAATATTCTGTAAATGTTTTGAGCATGCTGGTTGATGAAGTTGGTCATCTACTGGGCATAGTTGTGTGCTCATTCCCCTACTTCTAACGCTTTTGCAGATTGATTAGCGAGGATCGTCTCCCCTCAGCTTCTGGAGTTTAGCTGCTTTGTTTTTAGCTTCTTTTGAGACCTTGTATTGAATTTGGGCCTTTGGGCATATTTTGTTAAGCTTCCGCTTTTGACATCTGTTTGGTGGGTTCTGTAATGACTTTTGGGGATGTTTTATCATCTCTTCGATAATACTGTATTGAAGTATTTCGTTTGGGCCTTATTTGATTATCTGTTTAATTCTGTTTATTAGAGCCTTGCGTTATTATGTAATAATACGCGGCGTGTAATACCCCTAACTCCTAGGCCAGTGTTTGGGGGTGTTACAAACACCTTCTGAGTTGCAGACTCAACACCGACATCTAGGAATTAACAGTACTAAACTATACTATGACAAACCACCCCCCCCCCCCCCCCCCCCCAATTTAGAGAGCATATTATCCATCCATGAGAGTTTAGATGTAGCACAAGCTAGCGTTATGAATTCGATTTTGTAGACAAACACGCAATTGTGCGCTGTTTGTGCGACTCCCAAGAGACAAGGTGGTCATTGAGGAAAATACAGAAGCCACCAGTCGAGCACTGATCCCCCCTGGGAGAACTAGCCCAATCACCTTTCCGAAACGACTCATATACTGTTCGTATGACTATGCAACTTTGTTGTAGAGTCTATACAATAATAGAATTATTTATTTATATAAAGATACATGCACATCCATTTATTTTCAATTATTGTTTAATTTTTTTTCAAAGCATTATAATCTACTACACAATAGTTTCTATCTAGTTTATAAAATAAAACTCTGACCAGATTAATATACAAATTTATATAGTTTTTAACATTAGATATGTATGAAAAAGATAATTTTATATTTGGATGAATATTTATGATTTTGATAAATAAATTTAACTTGTTGATACATAATGCGTATTCTTTTAGTACATAACTTCAACTTGTTTACCACATACTATAGACTTGTTTGATAACATTTAGAGCTTAAAAACTTGTTCAAAATCATGTTACTACTTTATTAAATACATATTTTAATTTTAAAATTATTCAATAACATTTATACTGTATTTCCATGTTAGTTATTTTTAACTTTAACTAAAAATTATACTCCCTCTGTCCTGAATTGACCGTCCTGTTTGCTTTATGGCACGTTTTTCCACTTCAATATTAAGCATATAAGATAAAATAATTTTATAAAACTAAATTTTGTAGCATATAGTTTATCATGTAAGGAATCATATGCAAACCTTAAATTTTCAAAATTAATTTATCTTATACGTTAAAAATTGAAGTCAAACGACATGTCCAAATAGTAAACAGGACGGTCAATTCAGGACGGAGGGAGTATTCAAGAATAAAAATAGAAAAATAATAATTAGATAAATATGCATAATATTACTATTTACACCGTGAAAATAGAAATATAATAGAACATAGGATTTCTATTAATATTTCTAAAAGTCACGTACTGAAAGTATTTGTTAATATGGAAGCATTTATTAAAAATTATGCACTAACCACTCACTGCAGACGATGTAACTATTCTAGTGTCTTAGTAGTTGATAGATTCAACTAGATCTGGTAATTCGGGTCACTCGGTTTGGGTCCGGGTTTCGTTCGGGTCAATTGTAGATATTTAGGTCGGGTTCATCTGGTTTAAATTAGATTAGGGTGACTTCGGTTTGGTTGAGTTTGGATTCGGGTGCTTTCGACTCGGGTTAGCCTCTGCGTCATTTAGTTTTTCGGGTTATAGGTCAAATTCGGGTGACTTATCCGGGTTAGGTTTGACTTACAAAAATTTTAAAGTATGAATTTTAAGCAACCTTTGTAACTTATTTATTTTCATATGCGGCTTCAAATCCTTTTAATTTAGTGTTACTCATGATCAAGACTGCTATTGTGTATTGGGTTGGACAAAATCAAATTGGATGACAATTTTTGTATATGAATTTTTAACTATACATTTATTAATTATATCGACCAAGTATAAATTAAAATTTGTCAACTAGTGGTCAATATTCGGACTCGACGCCCAGTCTACCCCGCCAACGCCTGACATCGTACCTCTCGCCGTCCCGCGCCTGTCACACCCCGCGCTCATCACCTCGCGCAAGCATCACGCGTCTACACCCATCCATCATTGCCTCGCGCAAGCGTCACACGCCCATCCATCAGCATTCAAACCAATCCCAAGTCCTAAACATAAAGAAACATAAGATTATAAAAATATAGAGTAATATAAAATAGTACTGATACATATTACTCTGTCTTATAAAACAATTTAGGTTCTGTTGTCAATGTAGATGAAAATAATCTAGAAAAGATTATTCATCCTCCAAAATGCTAGTCTATCCCACGCCCAGTGTACCCCGCCCACGCCCGACGTCGTGCCTCCCGTCATCCCGCGCCCATCACACCTCGCGTTCATCACCTCGCGCAAGCGTCACGCGCCTGCACCCATCAATCACCGCCTCACGCAAACGTCATGTGCCCACGTCCATCCATCAACATTGAAACCATTTTCAAGTCCTAAACATAAAGAAACCTAAACTTATAAAAATATAGAGTAATATAAAATAGTAATGATACATATTACTTTAGCTTATAAAACATTATAGGTTATGTTGTCAAGATAGAGGAAATAAAATGATGGAGATTATTCATCTGCTAGTCTATCCCACGCTTCACAATACTCTACCATTGAGAATATTTATTTTTCTCATTTTCTTTAGGCATATATATACACATCAATCTTGGTTAGTATATGTCTCAACTGAAAAGTTTAGGTTTTATAATTAAACTTCATCAACATTTAAACAATTCCCAAATCTCATGTCCTAAACATAAAAAACCTAACTTTATTAAAAGCAAAATTAGTAGGGTATTATAAAATAACAATGATACACATTAAATTGTATTATAAAACATTTTAAAGCAAACTATCTATAGTTTGTAACAAAATATCTTTATGTGGGAAGGGTAACAATACATTTCATGAATGTTTTAATACAACAATGCTTGAGATGCTTGAAGATGTCCAATATTATATACTACCTCCGTCCCGTCATAATTGTCCCATTTGCTTTTTGGCACGTTTTTCCACTTCAATATTAAATATATAAGATAAAATGATTTTTGAAAAATAATTTTTACAATATATAGTTTTTCATATAATGATTCCATTATAAAAAAAAATTTATAAAAATATATTATTTTACATGTTAAAATTGAAGTCAAACGACAAGCCCCAATAGTAAAGGGACAATAGGAGTGGGACGGAGGAGTATATCCATTATAGCAATGAACACGTATGGATGTAAACACCCCCGTCTATTATCACCTAACTCTTACCGGAATCGCTTCGTAATCATAATTAAGAACACATTAATTGCAACATTCGCAGCGGAACTGAAATACCCCTAACCTTTAAAATAGAATTAAATGATCTATTAATGATCTAAGCTGATTATTAATCATCTAAATATTATTGGGGAACAATCTAAAAGATCTCAACAAGGCAAAACACGCCTTAAGATCGGTAAAGCCGAAAATGTGCTTTAAGACACCATAAAGATTGGTGACCTCAATAGGATCCAAAGTGGATTCCTAAGTATTATAATGAAGTAAGGAACACAACAAAACCGTTCTCAAGGAGAGCTAAGCTCAGGAACACCCTGTGACACAAAAATGTGCACTAAAACACCTTAAAGCACGTTTTTGTGAGATTGCCTTTTAAATTGATTTTTAATGGACTTAAAAATTATAATTACCCTTAAATATGATTTTATCATATTATATCATATTAGGAATTTAATTCCAGAAATTTACGAATTTTTACAAATTTAATATTAAAATATTAATAAAACCCCAAAGTGGGGCCCGCATGAGTCAAATTGACCAAGTATGGTCAATGGTCAAGTAATGACCCATTTGACCTAAAGGAAATCGGCTGGCAAGGAGGTGGGAAGGCAGCATAAGTCCTTGATTGACAATAATTCCTACCTAATACATTACTTTTTGAAAATAACTTACTTTTTCCATTATTTCCTACCTTTCCCACCTTCTTTTCTCCTTGTCCGATTCCACACTGCCCAGCCGAGTTCCCCTTCCTTTGAAGCTCTCAAGTCTGTTCTTGAGCATGGAAGGCAAGCCTAGCTCCTAAGCTCTTAATGTAAGTGTTTTAATGTCATTTTTAGCTCTTTTCTTCATCTCTTCACTACCAACACCTAGATTTCGTGGCTCATCAATTCCTATGGCTTATTCTCAGTGTTAAGGTTAGAACAAGAGCTAAACTCGGTTGAGACCAGTAGAGGGACCAAGGTTGTTCAAATCTACATTTTAAGGTAAAAACATACCTTAAGCCTCTCAATCTTTCAAGCGGTTTTCTTCCTCTGATTTTTATGAGTTTATACACTCATAATCTTCATATTTACATGTTCATTCAGTTGGTTAGCCATTTGGAGCAAGGGTGACCAAGATCCAAGAGAAATACTCCCTTTTAAGGCATTTTTCCAAGGTAAAACCTAATAACAAGGTAGCATTTCGAGATCTAACTATTTCCTATGTCAATATGGTGGATCTAACACCTTGTGGTGTGTTTGGTTCAGGTCGAAACCACTTAGAACTTCCCTTGCATTTTTAAGGTGATTTTTGCCTTAAATCTTACATTAATTATTCCTTATGGTTAAGCTCAAGCTTGGAGTGTAACCATATCTTGTTTTTGTGTATTAAACATGTCTAAATCATGTGGTGATTTTTCCTACAAGTGGCCGAGAGCATACAAGGATAAATCAAGGTATAAACACCTTAAACTTATGATTTTTATAAATTTTAAGCATATATATATATATGGCCGAGAGTGAAGTTACATATATAGGTCATATTGACCTAAAAATGGAAAAAAAATGGCTAAGATAAATTAAGCTAGTCATTTAAGAGGTTTAATTAACATAATGGTCAAATTATGACATTATGTGGAAAAATAATTAAACTAAGGTGAGGCCGAATATATATGCTATATTTTGAGACATTTATTGTGTAATTTATTTTGCAAGTTCAAGGTTGTAATAAGGCCATGTCATTAGGCCATTTTAATTTAAGTTTATAAGCTTATTTAGTTTTATTTATGCTTATAATTAAAATTGGGGCCAATTCGTAATTACTAGGAATTTAGAAAGCCGTGGGCTTAATTTAGAGCAATTTAGGGTTTTTAAATGAATTTAATAAAAATTATAACATTTTATAAAGTCTTGGGTCAAAATTGTAAAAATAGAAAAGTATAGGTTATCATTAGTAATTACCGAAAAATTGGTTCCCATTTGGTATTAGGAGTCAAAGTTGACTATATAGGAGACTTTGACCAAGTTTAGAAAATTTAAGAAATTAAAATACTACCTTATAATAAGATACTTATTAAATTGTAAAAGATTTATAAGATTTGGGGTAGTAATGTAATTACCGAGACTTAAGGGTACTAAATGGAATTTAGTAAAGTCCTTAAGTTATTAGAAATTTTTAGAAGTTTATTTGGTTAAATTTGGAGTTCATATGAATTATATAAGTAATATATGGTATTTTATAACATTGTTACAAATGGGTAACAAATGTATAGAAACCGAGATTTAGAGGAAAATAAGGTTAAGAATAATGTTTATAACCTTTGGTATAGTTTGGTAATTTTTGGAGTTATATATAAGGTTTTATTAAGAAATGTGTATAATATATAGTTTTAATGGAATTAGAAAACTATGTATTAGAAATTGAGAGTGAATTGTGGTTTTATAGAAGTTTAGTGGTTATAAGTAAAAGCCGAAAATATTAAGGGCCATTTGGTATTTTATAAACAAAATATGACTATAGGTTATAATTGTTTTAAATGACTTAAATGTCATAAGATATGTTATATAACAATAATGTAACATTATATTAATTAAGTGGTGGATTTTGTAAATATTTAAGAACATAGGTGCTGTTCGGAAATATTAACATTTTTAAATGGAATTTATAATATGGTTTTTAATGTTATAAGAGTTATAACATTTATAATATAAGAGATATTCATTAAAAAGAATGGATATAGATTGTAAGACTTACCATATAATAAATAAGTTCCATAACACACATATAAATAAATATATGTAATGGTGTAGGAAATGTGATATGGTTCAATAATTATGAATTACCATAATTAAAATGATAATAGATAAGGAGGAAAGAATTATAAACATTAGATATGGAAATTCTAATGTTAAGAGTGTTCATGGGATAATAGGGATTTTAAATATTAAAAGTATTGCTTACATATGAATTATACCACATTGAACTTAGGAAAAAAAAGAGAGAGACAAACCTTAGAAAAATAAATACTAAGGTGAGGTGTATAGTGCATGACAAAGAATCATACATGCAATAAAGAAACAAACTATACGACCTACAATATACGTTAAGTTACATGCGATAACAAAGTCCAACAATAAGTATATTAATATACAATACAAGACTACGCATGTAATATAACACTTTCCAATCTCGAGTTAAACCGAAAGCCCGACAAACATTGACAGCTAATAACGGGGGGTTAACCGGGAGTTAATAGTGACGGTACGGGGTACCGTAGGATTGTGTTGTTATACGGTATGCTAATCAGTAGCATTATGTATTGTTTAGACTGTTAGAGACGACACACGGAGCATAGGATCTTGCTGATTCATACTCCACCGTAATACACCAGGGTGAACGGTATGTTATTTATGTGGCTTGATTGTCTCTGAGGATTTCCTCAGTTCGGACATTGTGTGAAAATCTGTGATAAGATTGAATGTCTGCTTGTGTGAATTAATATGCTTGAGTTGTGGATTAATGCTGCTTTATTATTACTGTTGTGCGATAACAGTACCGTTCGTATATATGAACGTATTATAAAACGAACTAGCAGCAGTGATGCTATCTTATATGTGTAACATAAGGAACGTAAGTAAACGTTGTAGCAGCAGGATAATAAGATATATATATTATCTGAGACTTATATACGGAGCATTGGCCTCTTTAACGCCGCTCTCGTATCTAACACTGGATCCCGAGTCGACATACTCAGGATTGGACTAACGACCTTAGTCTATTGTGTTAAGGAAAGTAATAAAACGATGCGATGGTATAGATAAGTTATCAAGAGGATGTGGCTCTTGCTGTGAAATGTGATCCATTAACGATACTAGGATACCGTGTGGTAACCGTAAGTATCAGGATAAATTTCCAACGAACTACAGATTGTTCGTAGGACGGAGACTCTACCGCTGGAGTGGCTACTGCCGTGGGTGACCCGCCAAAGAGATGGGTAACTTAGAGACACGTCGTTCTAATGAGACGTTGTCATTAGACATGACTGAACAATTACGAACGATTATATTAACTCGTACATTAGGCGAACATTATTTGGGCGTGCATGCCAAAGACGAGAGTTCATACTCGTTTATAATTCTCGTTGTTTCGCCTTGTTGTTCATTGGTTATGCTGTGTGGTTATGTGTGGTATGTTGGTGGTGTTGATTGAATAAGTCGTTGTACTCATAAGTGTGTTGTGAATTGGATTAATTAAATAAACTGTACTTATATCTGTGTTGTGAACTGGATGAGTCGAGTCACTGTGCTCGTGTGTGGATTTTGTGGATTGTTCGTCGAACGAGTCGACGTACTCAACTATGAACTTTCAGGTGTTGTTGGAGTGGAGTCTCCGTACTCATATAAGCGTTGTAACGCTTTCAGTGGTCTATTACGATGCGATGTGTGGAGCCGGGGGCTTATTTGTTATTTGAGTTTACTGCAATATAAATGTTGCTTTACAGTTTTAACATTAAACTATTTGCATGAAAATGGTTTGCATGCTCTCGACCAAATAACTGAATGGTCCGAGGGTGCATGACAGTCAGGTAATAACATACTCAGCAGGGGCTGATTCCATACCACAAACTACCATTTTTGCAGGTATGCAACTTCCGGTGTCGGCAAAGAGAGTGACGCGCTGGGTAGTATGATTACAGTTATTCGAACATGCACTGTTGCATTTTGATACGAACCTAGAAACGTGTATAGGTTTTGGATACTTAGAAAGCTCACTGTGAATGTATCATATTTTGGTTTGGGAAGTTTAGATCTATCTCTTGTTGTCACTGCGAGAAATTGTTTCGTATGTATGAATATATCAGGAAGCACGTTATTACTCGTATGGGCGAGTAAGAACGGTGACACCAGTAGTTCAATTGTTGAGATTACCGCTGCGATTATATTGTTAAGTAAGATGATTAGGAGCCGATTAGAGTAGGGTTGTTACAAAAGTGGTATCAGAGCGGAGTACCGCTCTGATGACAAGAGATAGTAGGATTTATACAGTGAGCTTAGGTTTTGGGAATACGGGAAACATTGTGAGGATACGTGACCTTGCGGGGTTGATGCAATGCTTAAAGCTTGCACACCATAGCCGTAGAGGCACTTCAATATTAAACGACCAAGACTACGGTATTAGACCGAGTAAAGGTCTAACCCGTCCTCTTGACTGATGTCAGGGAGAGGCCTGGGTAGCAGTACTAAGGAAGAACACGGGGCAGCGGAAGGTGGTGAAGGTCCAACAACCCCAAGTAACGCGAAGATGGTATGAGCCACTCGCACTCGATGGGAGAGCATCCCGGGAAATTTGCAATGGTACCCCACCCGCCGCAGCCCGTACCTCAAGTACTATCTAGTGAGACAATGAAATGAGAAACACCACGGAGATAACTCTCCTGATCGGAAAGACCCGATGTGGATGCTGAGAGAATTACGTTAAATGTAGAAAATAAGACTTTGTGTCTCGATGTAATGTTTAGGACTGGGGTCCTGGTAATGGCATAATGCCTACCATATGAGTATTAGATGAATGTTAAAACAAGGTGGAGGAGATAATTCCCATAGGACTAATGGGGTCCGCTTGCTATAAGCAAGGCAACCCTGTCCTATATCCAAGAAAACACTGGTCAGTGCGCTTGGGGGAAAAGGAAGTGGAAACGACGAGTAATGATTAGTTTAAAGATATGTAATAGACGGAAGGAATTACCTTTTTGAAGTCTCACCAGAAGCGAGTAACTCTAAAACCATGCAACACTGAAGGTTCAGGATGGCCCGACGTGCATGAGGAGAAATCTGAGAACTGTAGGACAAGAACTCGTCAAATTGCTATCATGCAACGCCTCGTGAGGAAAGTAAGACTTTATTACCATGACAAGCTTGTGGGAACGAGTGCGGGAGTGAGACTATAAAAAATTTGAATAAGAACTTTTGACTTGAACAGGAACCCGACTAGGGAATAGCACTGCACTGACACACCGTACCGGTGGCGCAGGCTGCATGGCGCACTTGCCATTGCAAGTGCCACACTAACCAAAGTACTAAATTTCAACCTACCTTGCGCACTTGCTACAGCAAGTGCAGCGACAGTAAACTATTTCTAAAGGACCGAGTGGTCCAGACGGTTACCATTAAACACTAAACTTTTATGCGAGCCCATAATGCAATAAAGCAGGACATAGCCTTCTTAAAGGCAGGGGTACGAAACCCTTGGGTTAGAGGTTGGTAAAACCTCGGGAGGACCTAGCCGGTCTGACCATTAAACTGAAAAATAATATACCATTTAGTAGAATATTAAAAGGGGGAGTAAAGGAGAATAACAATAATTAGTGCCTACAAGCCTGACCCCAGTGCCGGCATGGACATTAAACGTCAATCATTACCGGTGGGGAGTGACGAGTCTTCAGGACCAGCATAACCACATTTAGAGAGTGCGCGACACTCGTGGTTAAACCACTACCATTGAACATTGCCAGAGGGCAAGAAGTGAGCTATACGAATCAGGACAAAAAAAATTTATTATTAAAATTAATTAATTAATAGGCAGATGTGAACGTGCAATAAAGGGGCCGATGTAATGCCCGCACCACACACACCGGAGGTGTTGTTGATCCATTATACTGCTACACTCCCGTATGGAGGGCAGTGGATATAAACTAAAAAGTGAAAATTGCTTGATGACGGGAGATACCGTTACCCCAAAGAGGATGGAGGAAACGTGAGTTGAATAAGAGTAAGGACTATACAATGAAAAGGAATGACTAGCGGAAACCACTAAGTTGTGGGTATCCAATTGTAACCTCAGGAGAAAGTATTAGAACCAACTAAGATAAATTAAATAACAAAACTAACAATCATTTAACTATCAGAATAAGTATTGAAGCTGGATACCGTATGGCATAGGCCTACGGAGGGATACCTTAGTACCACCAAAGTGAACCAAAACTAGGGGAACAAGGGTGATGAATCACAGGTACTGATTAATATCAGACTAACGGGACTACCATAAGACAGGGGAAACATGAGGTGTCAACCTCTATCATGGAGTCCGGAAACACCATAAGGTGTAACCCAATAGATTGGGTGGAATTCGAATACTGGAAACTCATATCTGAAGGCGTTAACAGCCTAGGAGTGAACAGGAGAGATAATAAGTAGTTACTGATCCCCACTCACAAATACCGGATGACGAGCATGTGGAAACCAGAGTTAGGGCGATGAGTCGCAAACACCTATCCTAGAGAAAGTAAAGGAAATACACATTAATAAAGGAAACCATAGAACCTTAATATTAGGACCATTCTGACATTAAAGGTTAAGAATTGGCAGCATAGCTACTCAAACATAAATTACCGAGACTAAGAGTACGATAATCACCGGGTACGAACGCTACGAGTGCACTAAACGAGACATGGGACAACCGCACTCCTAGGAGCTTGTGGGCCTGACAAACTATATTAGGTTGGTTGGGTAAGTAGTAATGTATCAGTATGGTACCCCATGCATGTAAACGAGTAGTGTAGGACCCAGGAGGTAATCAACTCTACGTCTAAGTCAGCGAATGGAACCCTGACTAGGTAAACCATGTATTGACGAGAGAGATCTCAGTCAAACTAACAAGATTAGGAAAAATCAAGGATAGCTTAGTAATAAAGTGACACAAGGTCGCAACTCCACAGTGGAGGAGTTAGAACATAAGTTTTACGGATTTTAGTAAACGAGGAAACTAAGACCAATTTAATGGTAATGACAAGTTGAACCCACGAATGAGAAGAAGAATAGTGGCATCTAAGGAAGTTATATTAGAGAAACCCTTGTGATAATAGATGCTACCCAAAAAGGGGGCACAAAGAGAGTTATACCACGCGCTGAGGGCGCTGCGATAATATCGCATTAAATAATAATAACCACATGCTCAAGCCATAAAACGTTAGTATGTTAGCACCAATTAGGGTTGAACAGAAAATGAATACCAAGCTAAAACCCACAGTCGTATTGTATGTTTACAACAGACGAAGGGCAAAAGCGAACATTACAAGAGATACTCTAAGCTGGAGATTAGATACTCCATGCAAACCGCAACGGCGGATAACCGTCCAATCGACTGGTACATGGTGCGCAACAAGCGACCATTATAATAACTGTTAACCGAATTATGCTGGTGAGAATCAGAAGGTGGAAGATCAGATAAACAAATGGATTCTCCTAATGGAGAAGAGGGATGAACCATATATGTGGATACTAAAGTACCAACACACGAGGGATACGAGTTCACATTAGCAAAAGCGGACCTACAAGGTACCCAAAGAACAAACTCATTCTAGAGGGAAATAACTTGGAGTCATGAGGCGCCAATTAGATGCGCATATCAGACTCGTCTTGATATTTTAGAGACAACTGTTGCAAGCACTAGATGCTAGAGCATAGCTCGACAACACTTATACCGAAGATTAGTTCGGTAGGGTGGCATGAACTCATGGGAATATACCATGAGCATGTATAGAATTCAGGAGAGTTGAATAGAATGTCTAGTCGAAATAATAAGCGTGTGTGACCAACGATACCACGCAGTCAAATAAATTACTCCATTCCCATAATTATGGAAGACCGTGTAGAAAACACCATCACATGGAGTTGAAAACGACATAAAACTACTACCTAAGAGGGGTAAACTAACCACAAGGTAGTTGGGCATACTGCTTGCGGAGCGAGTGGGCCCATATTGCTTAGGTTTGACGTACCTAGCGGGTTTGGGGAAACAAAGATAGACAATATAACCTGAGGGGCTAAAAGCCCGCCCCTATAAAAAGGGGTAATGAAATATGTAGCACATTAGTGCACGGATAATTCCACTGGAATGAAACATCTTGAACTTATTACTTCACGATGATATATTCGTAGATTACGTGGGCGTAATCATTTTTAAGGGGGGTAGAGCGATTAAAATATACCGTACGTAGGAGTACGTAGCGCATGGTACACATGCTGCAAACACTATTATTGTACGTAGAGTACAAGTGTTACGATTGTGTTATGTTACTTGAGGTAATATTGTGATGTATCATACATAAATATATTTTAGTTCGCTTTAGTTATGGCGAATAGGAAAGGGAGAACAGGTAGAGTGTTCTTATCCTAATTCCGATTATTTAGGCAAACGTTGCGAACACTAAACACATAAACGCCTAACTTGTTATCCCCGGTTGAGAGTTCAAGTAGGTCTATCTGGTAGCTTCGGTGGGAGATGGCAAATAGAGGGAGTAGAAAGCTCCATATTATATGATTTGTGACTCGGTATGAAACCGAGTATTGGAATGCGATGAGTGAGTCGGCATGAGACCGATGTATAACCTAGTGGAGGTAAAACCTCTAGGAATTGTATGAATAATTAAGTCGAGTGAACTTGGTACATGGTTAGGATACATGATCCTATATGCCGGTGATTAGATTAATTACACTAGTTGACTTGTGTATCTACGGGATACGAGGTGGTAAATATCAAGAGGAAACGAGATTAAAGTGAATAAACAATTGATTGATTGAATTTGACGTGGGAAGTTGAACTTGATCCTGGTCCGATCAAGGGAAACCGAACACAAATTGAGGTGAGCGATAGTTCAACACTGACGCTGACCACGTCGGGGTTGAATGATTCTCGAAACTTCCTACAAGTGGACACAGATATGAATGGAAATTGGAATTTAGGCGTCACTCGAAGAGCCGTGGACCGTGGAGTCCTTCGCCATTAGACCGGTGTGTCTGCGAGTGACATCACCCAGAGAGCCGTGGACCGCAGAGCCCTTTGTCATTAGACCGGCGTGTCTGTGGGTGACTAAGGAAATAAGGTGACTGCCCGAGGAGCCGTGGACCGCAGTGTCCTTCGTTATGATCAAACCGGTGTGTCCGCGGGTAGTAGACGTTGGTTGGGTTGGGGATCGTCAAGTCCTGGTCTTTAAGACTGCTTCCCTGTGAGTTGTCAACGTTAACTATATGTGCACACATACATGTGGAATGATGTGTGAGTATCCTCGCGAGATACTAACATGTAGATAGGATGCGTGGAGTATCCCTTGCAAACACCTTTGAGTACTTTATGAGTTTTGCACCTTGTCTAGTGCTGTGTACCATGAGTTTTGCACCTTGTCTAGTGCGGTGTACTATGAGTTTTGTACCTGGTTGAATATATATATAGTACCGCTGAGTACTTTTGTGGATGAATTTGATGTGCACCTTGTTTAGTGATGTGATATGATTGAGTTTATACCATGAGTTAGATATTTGATATATGCTGTATGTGGACTAGGTCTGAACCTAGTGGGAGTTACTCCCTAGCAATGGATTGTTTGGTTACTTAGTGGAACTTGATTCCTTAGGGAACTGTAGAGGATTAAGGACTTCGGGACGAAGCCTTTTTAAGGGGGGTAGACTGAAATACCCCTAACCTTTAAAATATAATTAAATGATCTATTAATGATCTAAGATGATTATTAAACATCTAAATATTATTGGGGAACAATCTAAAAGATCTCAACAAGGCAAAACACGCCTTAAGATCGGTAAAGCCGAAAATGTGCTTTAAGACACCATAAAGATTGTGTGACCTCAAATAGGACAAAGTGGATTCCTAAGTATTATAATGAAGTAAGGAACACAACAAAACCGTTCTCAAGGAGAGCTAAGCTCAGGAACACCCTGTGACACAAAATGTGCACTAAAACACTTAAAGCACGTTTTTGTGAGATTGCCTTTTAAATTGATTTTTAATGGACTTAAAAATTATAATTACCCTTAAATATGATATTTTATCATATTATATCATATTAGGAATTTAATTCCAGAAATTTACGAATTTTTACAAATTTAATATTAAAATATTAATAAAACCCCAAAGTGGGGCCGCATGAGTCAAATTGACCAAGTATGGTCAATGGTCAAGTAATGACCCATTTGACCTAAAGGAAATCGGCTGGCAAGGAGGTGGGAAGGCAGCATAAGTCCTTGATTGACAATAATTCCTACCTAATACATTACTTTTGAAAATAACTTACTTTTTCCATTATTTCCTACCTTTCCCACCTTCTCCTTTCTTCCTTGCCCGATTCCACACTTCCCAGCCGAGTTCATCCCTTCCTTTGAAGCTCTCAAGTCTGTTCTTGAGCATGGAAGGCAAGCCTAGCTCCTAAGCTCTTAATGTAAGTGTTTTAATGTCATTTTTAGCTCTTTTTCTTCATCTCTTCACTACCAACACCTAGATTTCGTGGCTCATCAATTCCTATGGCTTAATTTCAGTGTTCTAAGGTTAGAACAAGAGCTAAACTCGGTTGAGACCAGTAGAGGGACCAAGGTTGTTCAAATCTACATTTTAAGGTAAAAACATACCTTAAGCCTCTCAATCTTTCAAGCGGTTTTCTTCCTCTGATTTTTATGAGTTTATACACTCATAATCTACATATTTACATGTTCATTCAGTTGGTTAGCCATTTGGAGCAAGGGTGACCAAGATCCAAGAGAAATACTCCCTTTTAAGGCATTTTTCCAAGGTAAAACCTAATAACATGGTAGCATTTCGAGATCTAACTATTTCCTATGTCAATATGGTGGATCTAACACCTTGTGGTGTGTTTGGTTCAGGTCGAAACCACTTAGAACTTCCCTTGCATTTTTAAGGTGATTTTTGCCTTAAATCTTACATTAATTATTCCTTATGGTTAAGCTCAAGCTTGGAGTGTAACCATATCTTGTTTTTGTGTATTAAACATGTCTAAATCATGTGGTGATTTTTCCTACAAGTGGCCGAGAGCATACAAGGATAAATCAAGGTATAAACACCTTAAACTTATGATTTTTATAAATTTTAAGCATATATATATATGGCCGAGAGTGAAGTTACATATATAGGTCATATTGACCTAAAAATGGAAAAAAAATGGCTAAGATAAATTAAGCTAGTCATTTAAGAGGTTAATTAACATAATGGTCAAATTATGACATTATGTGGAGAAATAATTAAACTAAGGTGAGGCCAAATATATATGCTATATTTGAGACATTTATTGTGTAATTTATTTTGCAAGTTCAAGGTTGTAATAAGGCCATGTCATTAGGCCATTTTAATTTAAGTTATAAGCTTATTTAGTTTTATTTATGCTTATAATTAAAATTGGGGCCAATTCGTAATTACTAGGAATTTAGAAAGCCGTGGGCTTAATTTAGAGCAATTTAGGGTTTTTAAATGAATTTAATAAAAATTATAACATTTTATAAAGTCTTGGGTCAAAATTGTAAAAATAGAAAAGTATAGGTTATCATTAGTAATTACCGAAAAATTGGTTCCCATTTGGTATTAGGAGTCAAAGTTGACTATATAGGAGACTTTGACCAAGTTTAGAAAATTTAAGAAATTAAAATACTACCTTATAATAAGATACTTATTAAATTGTAAAAGATTTATAAGATTTGGGGTAGTAATGTAATTACCGAGACTTAAGGGTACTAAATGGAATTTAGTAAAGTCCTTAAGTTATTAGAAATTTTTAGAAGTTTATTTGGTTAAATTTGGAGTTCATATGAATTATATAAGTGTAATATATGGTATTTTATAACATTGTTACAAATGGGTAACAAATGTATAGAAACCAGAGATTTAGAGGAAAAATAAGGTTAAGAATAATGTTTATAACCTTTGGTATAGTTTGGTAATTTTTGGAGTTATATATAAGGTTTTATTAAGAAATGTGTGTAATATATAGTTTTAATGGAATTAGAAAACTATGTATTAGAAATTGAGAGTGAATTGTGGTTTTATAGAAGTTTAGTGGTTATAAGTAAAAGCCGAAAATATTAAGGGCCATTTGGTATTTTATAAACAAAATATGACTATAGGTTATAATTGTTTTAAATGACTTAAATGTCATAAGATATGTTATATAACAATAATGTAACATTATATTAATTAAGTGGTGGATTTTGTAAATATTTAAGAACATAGGTGCTGTTCGGAAATATTAACATTTTAAATGGAATTTATAATATGGTTTTTAATGTTATAAGAGTTATAACATTTATAATATAAGAGATATTCATTAAAAAGAATGGATATAGATTGTAAGACTTACCATATAATAAATAAGTTCCATAACACACATATAAATAAATATATGTAATGGTGTAGGAAATGTGATATGGTTCAATAATTATGAATTACCATAATTAAAATGATAATAGATAAGGAGGAAAGAATTATAAACATTAGATATGGAAATTCTAATGTTAAGAGTGTTCATGGGATTATAGGGATTTTAAAAATTAAAAGAGTTGCTTACATATGAATTATACCACATTGAACTTAGGAAAAAAAAGAGAGAGACAAACCTTAGAAAAATAAATACTAAGGTGAGGTGTATAGTGCATGACAAAGAATCATACATGCAATAAAGAAACAAACTATACGACCTACAATATACGTTAAGTTACATACGATAACAAAGTCCAACAATAAGTATATTAATATACAATACAAGGCTACGCATGTAATATAACACTTTTCCAATCTCGAGTTAAACCGAAAGTCCGACAAACATTGACAGCTAATAACGGGGGGTTAACCGGGAGTTAATAGTGACGGTACGGGGTACCGTAGGATTGTGTTGTTATACGGTATGCTAATCAGTAGCATTATGTATTGTTTAGACTGTTAGAGACGACACACGGAGTATAGGATCTTGCTGATTCATACTCCACCGTAATACACCAGGGTGAACGGTATGTTATTTATGTGGCTTGATTGTCTCTGAGGATTTCCACAGTTCGGACATTGTGTGAAAATCTGTGATAAGATTGAATGTCTGCTTGTGTGAATTAATATGCTTGAGTTGTGGATTAATGCTGCTTTATTACTGTTGTGCGATAACAGTACCGTTCGTATATATGAACCTATTATAAAAAAACGCACTAACTGCATGATGCTATCTTATATGTGTAACATAAGGAACGTAAGTAAACGTTGTAGCATCAGGATAATAAGATATATATATTATCTGAGACTTATATACGGAGCATTGGCCTCTTTAAACCGCTCTCGTATCTAACACTGGATCCCGAGTCGACATATCAGGATTGGACTAACGACCTTAGTCTATTGTGTTAAGGAAAGTAATAAAACGATGCGATGGTATAGATAAGTTATCAAGAGGATGGCTCTTGCTGTGAAATGTGATCCATTAACGATACTAGGATACCGTGTGGTAACCGTAAGTATCAGGATAAATTTCCAACGAACTCAGATTGTTCGTAGGACGGAGACTCTACCGCTGGAGTGGCTACTGCCGTGGGTGACCCGCCAAAGAGATGGGTAACTTAGAGACACGTCGTTCTAATGAGACGTTGTCATTAGACATGACTGAACAATTACAAACGATTATATTAACTCGTACATTAGGCGAACATTATTTGGGCGTGAATGCCAAAGACGAGAGTTCATACTCGTTTATAATTCACGTTGTTTCGCCTTGTTGTTCATTGGTTATTGAAATATCCCAAACCTTGATATATGGTTTAAATATCAAACTATGTGATATAAAGGCTAAAAAGTGCCTTAGAAACATCAGTGAACAATTTAAACCACAATAAATGCAATAAAGCACTAAGATACAGTTTGAGCAAAAACATGCTCTAAGCTATGAGCGAACTTGGTTAGGACCCAAAGAGCCTACCAAGGCTTAATAATATTCAGGTATGATTTACTAAGGCTAATTAAGTCCTTAGGAGACTTTGGTAGACAATGAAACCAAACAAAACACAAATAAATACCTTAAGTCAATAAGAGCAAAAATGCTCTAAGCTTGGGATGAATTTATATAAGACCTAATGGTCATACCCATACCTTATAAATATGTTAATGAACATATTAAATCAATTACCAAAGAAAACCAAGCTTGAAAACAAGTTAAAACACAAAATGTGCTTTAAGGAGTCTTAAAGCACGTTTTGAAAAAATTGTCTTGTAAATGAGTTTTGAATGGCTAAATGTCCATCATTACTCTTAATTAACATGTGTGCTATATAGTATCACATTTGGAAGTCTATATCAATGGGAAATCAAAAATTTCACTTCTATGTGCCTTGTTTTTATGAATAGTAACTTTTAAAGCTAGTTTGTAACATATGTTGTTATAAGTAATTAAATTGGTCAACAAAGACTATTATACCCCCTAAGTATATGGGGGCCGGTTTTTATGAAGGTGAGTCACCACCATGTAAAAATCAATTAAGGAAAGGAAGGGTAGGAAGGTTAAAAAGGAGAAAGTTACCTTATAATACAAATATCTTGTTAAAGCAAGTTCTATCTTCATTTCTCCTTCTTCTCATTTCACACGTCTCCAACCTCCCTTCTTGCTCTCTTTTACGAGCTGCTACAGCAACACCAACACCACCATTGTTTTCCATCTTTGACCACTTGACTCCTAGCTCCATGGTCCAAATCAATTCCAAGACCACCATTCTTCTAGTTGGAGCAAGCTCTACACTTCTACCTTTTCAAATCTTCAAGAACTCAATTTTGGTGCCAAGGAGATTCACCATTGATGGAGCTTGAGCTCACCTTTTCACATATTATTGTTCTCCTTTGCTTCTAGGTAAGGAATCTCAAAGAAAAATCAAGTTTCCTCTCCTTTTAGTACATGGCAGAAAATTCACCTCACCATGGTGTCTTTACCTTGCTTGTTTTAGCTTCATTTGAATCTTCCAAGGGCTTGGTGGAGTCCTCTCTTGATATATATTCAAGCTCTCTTTCCATTCCAAGGTAAAACAATCATTTTAATACCTTAAGATAATATATGTAAACCTAGGGTTTACAATGAGATGAAACATAAAGCTTGTATACTCATTTCAATGTTGGTATATTGTTTAGTACTTGACAAGGAATCAAATACCTTACCGGTTTTTACAAGGAAACAAGAAAGAAGTTGTGAGGAAAAAGAGGTAAATATGCTATCTCAAGGTGGTTTAATGCCTTAGGAGAAATGAGCTTATAATGCTTGTTAAAAACTACCTAAAGAGCAAATGGTGAATGACTTAGTGAAGTGTTCTTAAGAGACTAGTAAAAGAACATATGTCTTGGTGTATGTATTTGCAGGTCAAAGGCATTATTTATGTGGGAAATTCAGTGTTTAAGGTTTATGCAAGTTAAGGGCCTAAGAGCCATGTTATTTAAGGGCCTAAGTGCCAAGCAATTTAAGTTATGCACTATATTGTGATGTAGTGCTAAATGTGTGAAGTTTGTGTATAAAAATGTGTTTGATGGATTTTAGGTGTTCTTGAATGAAATAAGGTAAAAACCTAAGTGTTTGGATGTGAGTATACAAAAGAGAAGCTATGGCCAAATCTGGGAAAATGTGTAAGAAGTTCTAAGTGTTTTAAGTAAGTTTTGGCGAACTAGGAAGTGTTAACGGTGAACAAATGTTTTACTTGGGAAGAAAACATGTATTAAGGTGATTTAGAGTGATGCAAGAATTTAGGTGTTATCTTGGGAGTTCTAGGAATTCAATGTGTGTTTTGAGAATGTATTTAAGTCTTGGAGGAGTTTGTTTAAGGTTTAGGTAATGTTGATATCCAAGGAATAAGTGATGTTTAGGTAAGATGTGAAAAAGGAGGTTTAGTTAGTAAGAAAAGAAATTGAGAGAAGATGTTAAGGTGTAGAGAAAACACCTTGGTGTAGTGGTCATTATTGGTGAACTACCACTTAGAAATCTTAAGGAGAAAACATCCCAAGTGCTAGGAATTTTGTAAGAAATTTGTGAATGATAAAATGGTTTTGGTGAGTGATTTAAAGAGCTTAGCACATGGCTAAAGGTGTGTTTGAAGTGCCCAAATGAGGTTAGGGTGTACTAGGATATATGGGATGAAGTTTAGAGTTGAATGAGAAAAGGAAAACAAGGGTCTGGGGCAGATCGAACTTGCGACCGAACTTGCAAGTTCGGTCGAGCCCAGTTTACCCTGCGAGAATTGGCTTCTGGAATGGACCGACCTTGGGGACCGGACTTGCAAGGTCGGTCGGGCTTGTATTTTGTGTACGGATTAAGTTTCTGGAACCGACCGAACATGGGACCGGACTTGGCAAGTTCGGTCGGGCTGAATTTTCAAAAGGGAAGAAACTCTCGGGAATAGACCGAACATGCGACCGAACTTACAAGGTCGGTCGGAGTAGAAAATTTTGACGGAAATGTGTTCTGGAATGGACCGAACTTGGACAAGTTCGGTCGGTAAGGTCGGTCGGACCAAAAATGTTGTTTATGGATATAAAACGATATGTAATGATGGGGATTGATAGGTAATGATGTTATAAAGTTGTTAAGGACATGTTAGGTGAGTTTTAATGACAAATAAGTGGGTGAAAAGTTGTATTAAATTGTGAGAGTAAAACAAGTTAAAAATGTAAAGTTATTTAACTAAGTTAACGGGGGAAAGTTATAAGCATATGACATTAAACAATCATGTTACCCCGAAGTTAATAAAGGTATATGTAATGTTATCAGTTGTTCGAGAATTGCTCGAGGAACATAAGTGGACGTGATAAAGTGGACTCCGGTGTCAGGTATGGTTTTCTTGCAACCTGTGTCCTACCGGATTACACCGGCTTGTATGCCAATGTGTTTTTCTGTGTGTTTGCCACGTTATGAGATAAATCATGAAACGAGTTTACAGTCGTTATTGTTATTGTATGTTTACGTGCCGATACCGGTAACCTCGAATGCGCTTGAAGGGCTAGTTAACCACTATTAGGTAAACGTAAGAGAACGGTATCCGGTAATAACGTTTCCGACCTAAGGAACGTTCTAACCACGGCTATGCGTGAGTTAGTTGTGTGATGTTGCTGTAAGTGTATGACCCTCCTTTGCGTGATTAACTCAGTTGTAATACTGTATTGTGTGCTGATGTGATAGGTTCCACAGCGGAGTCTTTAACTGTGAATTTATATATTATGGGGTGGTGAGGAATCCGGTTGTTCCGGTCGCGCGTTGTTTGGGAGTTGTTGTATACAGTTTCTTCAGCTTCCTCTCTGTTGATTGTCTTCCTTCATTGGTCTTCGATCACCTCTGAGCTTAACCAAGGCTCTTGACTCACGTCTGTTGGGGATTATGTATGTTGTGTTCGGTCACTAAACCGATCCATCTTTATGTTAAGTTATTCGTTCGCCTAACAGAACGGTAATGAGTTATGTAAACGAGCTTAGCATGAGTTTGACAGCATCCTCTAGGCTCTCCCAGTGAACTAACTATGTTGGGGTCGGTTCCTAAGAGAACCATTCCCGTTATGTTATGTATTTTTTGTTGTGATGCAATATCTATTGCGGTGTTATGTTGTGCACGTGGAAACGTGCAAAGTGTTTGTTATGTGTTTTTATGGTGTATGTTACATGTTGTATAATGTGGAGTATGTGGATCATGGATATGAATCCCAGTTGAGAAAAGAGCATTTAAGGATAACCCGATTTAGGGTAAGTGTCGTCTATTAAGGAAGTAGCTCCATTAGAGGAGGAACACTCTAGGGATAATGAATACCATGAGTGACTTATTAAGTAAGGATATATTATCCGTTTGTTGAGCCCGTTGAGGCGAAATGGTTATGTGTTGTGTGTTTACAGTCGCATGCATGACTTAAAAATAATCAACCGCATGCTAAGATGACAATTAGTTGTGCGTGGCCCGGTAGCATGTGGGCTGCGGGATTACCATACCAGTAAAGGTGCTGAGCCCCTTGGGGGCCACCCTTTCTCTTCTTTTTCCTATTTCAGGTTCAAGGTGCTGGAAGCCGTTCGAGAGTAGGACGGGGTAGACATTGTACATGGGCAATCATTTAGGTGTATATGTGCAGTAGGTGTAGTAAGACCGAAATTGTTATCGGCATCAGTTTATAAATACTAGGTATAGTTGAAAGGTGTATGTTGTTGTTGTTGTTAATGGGAAGGGATATTAATGTGTAGTCGCTCGGGAATTTAGCCCATCAGACCGGTACAATGTATATGTATTAGCCTTGTTAGCCACGTGGGTGGTTAACGGCGTGTAACACCGACGAGTTAAGTTATTTAATGAGGTGTGTATTCCGCTGCAGATTGTTGTTATGTGTTGGTTGTTGGATGGGGTGTTACAAAAAGTGGTATCAGAGCGAAGTATCGCTCTGATGACTGAATTACCGAGCTTAGGAAGTACCGAGTTAGGATTTTAGTACTTTGGGTTAAGGGTTGAGTGATAGCGTGAGAGATACGCTAGTTAGGAACTACCAGTGAATACTGAAAACCTACTATATCCATCCCACCCTCCACAATCCCTGTTTTATAACTTGGGCAACAACGCCAGAGAGATGGAAGTCCACTCTTACTCGGGAATACCCGATCTAGCTGTTATTAAGTACCTTTAGGGTACGGAGAACCTGTCATACGGTAGATCCCGAAAATGGGGAATCCCGGAGACGGTCTCCATCTGAACAATGTTAACCGCATTTAATAGCGAAGAATGAAGGATTCTGTGTATAAGAGAATAGAATTTCCGGAAACCTGGGTCGACATGCAAAGCAGTCGAGAGTAACCAGCTTGCAACGCACTGACCGTGCAACAGGCGAGAAGTGGATTAGTGAAACCCGAGACGAGTGTCTACGGGACCACAGTTGATAAATAACACACCAACGGTGTATCAACCGACAAGGGAACTACAACGTAGTGCCCAAATACGTGGAACGGGCTACAAAGAGAATACAATACTAAGAAAAAGGGGTCTCCCAGAATGGGAAACACCCTAGTTGATGATCGTCATGTGAAGACAGTGAGAAGTCACCTAGAGGAGTTAATATCAAGGTAGTGAGATCAGTAAGGGCCAACAAGGCCACTGATGACAATATGGGTAAAAAACAATACCACAATCGATATGTGTTAAACCGATAGCCAGATAGCATGGCGCACTTGCCATAGCAAGTGCTGCTATAACAGGGCTGTTCGGGAAATTTATAACCACTACAAAGTACTTAGTAAAGTACTAGAAGGTTAAATGTGATCGTCATAACAGTGGAAGGGCCTGTTAGCCTAACCCCTGTAATTGTAAATACACCAGTCAGCAAGAAGCTAGACTTGGCTAAGGTAAGAAGATGTTGCGAAATCATGAAAAATTTTCTTTCAATCCGGATTTATTTAAACCCTTTTCTTTTCGAAACCAGATTTTCTTTCAAACCAACACTTCTTTCTAACCTTCTTTTAAACCAAGCCAGTAAAACCAAGGACAGATGACAAGGATACAACGATGGATAAACCTTCCCTCGATTAAGTTCGGGAAGCACGGGACGTATATTGTCAAGGGACAATATAAGGGAGTTGACAACAGAATACTTCACCTAGGCGTGTGACGGACACTACGAGTGTACCAACTGAATTGTGGGACGACCGCACTCCGATAGGAGCTTGTGGGCCTGACAAACCTACTTATGGGTTAGTTGGGTAAGTAGCAATGTATCTGTATGGTACCCCACATATGTATACGAGTGGAGTCCGAAACACGGGAGGTAGTTGACTCCGTCTACGGTCAGCAGTATAAGTCAAACAACAACTAAGGATTACCATGAATGGTTGAAGTAAAGGAACCCAGTTAAGTTAACGAAACTAAAGGAATTAGTGAATTCCTTCCAAGGAAATGTTTAAGGGTCAGGAGGTGCGAAGTGCACTAACTGTTATGTAAAGACATCACACATGTCTTAAGAATTCCGAGAGATAAACATGTTAGCTGGAACGGTGACCCAGCCTGTGCATGGCAAGGCAGATGCCTGATGTGGACACATTAATGTGCAATGAATGGGATGAAACTCCCAGAATGAGTACCTACACTACCAGGAAATGCTGATCTTCACAGAAGGAGATAATAAGCCAGCTAAGAACGCAAAACGGCGTGGCTAACTGAGTATACCAATAAGTGTGAACCTGATGTAAAGGCATAACTTAGCAACACCCAGGAGCGATCCTTGAAGGGTGTTTTCATCAACGATAATTGAACAAGATAACGTGATAGAAACACAAGGGTTGAAACTAACACCCAGTTTAGACATAAGTTGTCAGGAGACGGACTGACAAACCTAAGGGGCATCCCATGAAAGGAAACGTAATGTAACGACCTTGTCATGGGGCTCGATATGATATCCAAACTATGTAATGATGTACAAAGAAGTACATGTATGTGGACAGCCTACAACGAGCGCAGCTCAAGGCAATAAGGCTTGTAAGCCACAAGCAACATGTGTTATGAAAATTAGATTGACTGCAAAAGGTTATGTTATATAAGTGAATAGAGTGGAGAACGAACCACTGCATTAAGAGTGGGGATACCTCTCGATATTGTGAGACCGCAGGAGCGGTAGTTATGTGAATCAAGTTCAAGAAATATGTTAAGGATGGACGATGTTATTATTGAAAAAGAGAAATTAGCTTAGTAGTACGTGTGTATAAAGTGAAACACCGAGCTGAATAATGTCGGCTTGTGACTCGAATGAACGATGCTCAAGGAGCATTCGGTAGTCATCCAAATGAATGACGAACCATAGTGTGAAAAATGTAAGTATATGTGTGGAAGTTAATGTGACAGTAAATACCATGTAAGTTAGTGTTATGTTATACAATGAGCACGGTGCGCAGTAAGCGACCGTTGTATAAGTGTTGTTGAATAATAATGTGGCAGATAAGACCAGTTATGAGTTAAACTCGGTGGAGATGCAAGATAGGCGATATTAAACAGACTGGGCAATAAGCCAGTGATAGGTACGGTGTGATGAGGAGTTCAGTGTGAATTCCATGGCGAATCGCATAAGGGATTTACTGTCAAGAGTTTACGCCTCTGCACTCTGTATGACTGAGTGTTTTGGTGTTGTACTTGCGCAGTAATGATCGAGTGGGATAGCTAGGAATTGAAAGCATGTTGATTGTGGACAAATAATGTTATAATGGCTGATGCATAAGAAATGCAAAGCCGCACCAATAAAAGAGTACTTGTACAAAACCAAAGGTGGAGGCATGATTAACAGTAAGTGACTACGGTAGCACTAACTGCCAAATAGCGGTATGGAATATACCACAAATGTTGTAAGTAGCTGAGAGAGCACTACATGCTAGGTAGTAGCTCAATCTCAACCGACAGTAAGTCGGAAGAAAACAAGTCAATCATTGTGAAATACATAGCTGTATACACAGTAAGTTGTTATGAAAGTGGATAGAAAGTTTATAACTCACCGAATTCTCTAACGGTAAGAGATACCACACGTCGGTTGAGAAACCATTGTTACCACGATGAAAGTCACAATTGGGGATGTACAATACAGTAAGAATAACAAATGGAGCAACTAAGCTCTACAGTTATTAGAGTTTCGCAGCAGAAACTAGTGAGCCAGTGATTCAGGTGTTGAATGTACATGGTGAACATGAGCGAATGGCTAATTATTAACGCCTAGAAGCCTAACAGGCCAGAATCGAAACCAACTGAGAGTTTAAACAAACTCCAATGAGAATTCTTGGTTTAGGAACTAAACCGCCAATATGGTTAAGATCCTCTAATCAGAATCCATTGTGTAATAGACCGCGTGGAAGTTAAAATACTTCACGACGGCAGAACATTTTAAGCCAATGTTTAGTGATTGATTACGTGGGCGTAATCCCTTTTAAGGGGGGTAGAGCGCAAAACCACTTAGTGTATATTACCGTACAAGTGTACGTAGTGTATGTGACTTATATGGTGCATAGCACAAAATTATTGTTTTGATGATTGGTGTGCGTGTTACGTAAACATACACATTCATTCATGGTTTAATTGTGGTAATTGCGCACAGAAGATGCGAATACCATTGTGATAAGTGTGTTGATTTATTAACAGTTGTGAGTGATAGTACAAGTGGGGAGTAGAGAAACTCCCGGGGAACAAAAGCCCCGACAGTGTATAAATGTGAAATGGTGTGTTGTATTTTGATAAAATATATGTGTATATATATACTATATAGTGATTCATGAAAGGGCATGATACCGACATAGAACCTAGTGAGAATAAGATTCCCTAGGTAACAACATTAAAGTGAATGGAAATAACTGATAGACGAAGTTCTACCCTTTGGAGATGTTATGATCATGATTAGAATGATTTAAAAGATAGAAAATTGGAAATGAGTGATTTATTTGATGCTTGAAAATGAAGTGGGAAGTGGAACTTGATTTGCATGTGATCAAGGGAAGCCGAACACAAATTGGAGTGGAAGGATAGTTCTACACTGATGCTGATCACATCAGGGTTGGATGATTCTTGAAGCTCCCTATAAGTGGTCACAAATAACCACGCTAAGAAAAGAAGCAAAGAGCTTAAGTTGGACTTGGAGTTGTGTGTGTTTTCAAAAGGATTTTCAATTGGTATTTATAAAACGTTGATAGATACTTTACATAATTAAAGTCTTCTTACTTAACCTCACAAGGGAAAATTTCAAATTTAAGTGATTGTTTTAATCTCCCAAAGGCACGGGGACGGAAGGTGTCCATCGCGACCGGGTTCTGCGGGATCACAGTGTATATAAAGGATATTTTTGATTGTTATACATGCTATGACATGTTGTTTGGTATGTGTGATAAAGGTTATTTTGACTTTGATCTCCTAAAGTGTATGCTATCAAGACCTACGAGTCTAAATGTGTTGTGTTGCATAGACCTATGTGTCTAAATGTTGTTATGTTACCCAAGACCAGTGAGTCAAAGGGGTTGTTATGTACGTGTAAGTGTTGTTAAGATACCCGGACCATTGAGTCCGAGGTTATCATGTGAATATGTTATGTTATGTGTGGATGTGAATGTGTTGCCCAGACCATTAAGTCCGAGGTTGTGATGTAAAGTGTGTTTGGTTATGGAAGTTTATTCCCAAGTGATTCCTGTGTTCTAATCTAATGATGTGTGGAAAGTGTAAACTTCGAGGACGAAGTTCTTTTAAGGGGGGTAGATTGAAATACCCCAAACCTTGATATATGGTTTAAATATCAAACTATGTGATATAAAGGCTAAAAAGTGCCTTAGAAACATCAGTGAACAATTTAAACCACAGTAAATGCAATAAAGCACTAAGATACAGTTTGAGCAAAAACATGCTCTAAGCTATGAGCGAACTTGGTTAGGACCCAAAGAGCCTACCAAGGCTTAATAATATTCAGGTATGATTTACTAAGGCTAATTAAGTCCTTAGGAGACTTTGGTAGACAATGAAACCAAACAAAACACAAATAAATACCTTAAAGTCAATAAGAGCAAAAATGTGCTCTAAGCTTGGGATGAATTTATATAAGACCTAATGGTCATACCCATACCTTATAAATATGTTAATGAACATATTAAATCAATTACCAAAGAAAACCAAGCTTGAAAACAAGTTAAAACACAAAATGTGCTTTAAGGAGTCTTAAAGCACGTTTTTGAAAAAATTGTCTTGTAAATGAGTTTTGAATGGCTAAATGTCCATCATTACTCTTTAATTAACATGTGTACTATATATTATCACATTTGGAAGTCTATATTAATGGGAAATCAAAAATTTCACTTCTATGTGCCTTGTTTTTATGAATAGTAACTTTTATAAGCTAGTTTGTAACATATGTTGTTATAAGTAATTAAATTGGTCAACAAAGACTATTATACCCCTCTAAGTATATGGGGGCCGGTTTTTATGAAGGTGAGTCACCACCATGTAAAAATCAATTAAGGAAAGGAAGGGTAGGAAGGTAAAAAGGAGAAAGTTACCTTATAATACAAATATCTTGTTAAAGCAAGTTCTATCTTCATTTCTCCTTTCCTTCTTCATTTCACACATCTCCAACCTCCCTTCTTGCTCTCTTTTACGAGCTGCTACAGCAACACCAACACCACCATTGTTTTCCATCTTTGACCACTTGTAACTCCTAGCTCCATGGTCCAAATTCAATTCCAAGACCACCATTCTTCTAGTTGGAGCAAGCTCTACACTTCTACCTTTTCAAATCTTCAAGAACTCAATTTCGGTGCCAAGGAGATTCACCATTGATGGAGCTTGAGCTCACCTTTTCACATATTATTGTTCTCCTTTGCTTCTAGGTAAGGAATCTCAAAGAAAAATCAAGTTTCCTCTCCTTTTAGTACATGGCCGAAAATTCACCTCACCATGGTGTCTTTACCTTGCTTGTTTTAGCTTCATTTGAATCTTCCAAGGGCTTGGTGGAGTCCTCTCTTGATATATATTCAAGCTCTCTTTCCATTCCAAGGTAAAACAATCATTTTAATACCTTAAGATAATATATGTAAACCTAGGGTTTACAATGAGATGAAACATAAAGCTTGTATACTCATTTCAATGTTGGTATATTGTTTAGAACTTGACAAGGAATCAAATACCTTACCGGTTTTTACAAGGAAACAAGAAAGAAGTTGTGAGGAAAAAGAGGTAAATATGCTATCTCAAGGTGGTTTAATGCCTTAGGAGAAATGAGCTTATAATGCTTGTTAAAAAATACCTAAAGAGAAAATGGTGAATGACTTAGTGAAGTGTTCTTAAGAGACTAGTAAAAGAACATATGTCTTGGTGTATGTATTTGCAGGTCAAAGGCATTATTTATGTGGGAAATTCAGTGTTTAAGGTTTATGCAAGTTAAGGGCCTAAGAGCCATGTTATTTAAGGGCCTAAGTGCCAAGCAATTTAAGTTATGCACTATTTGTGATGTAGTGCTAAATGTGTGAAGTTTGTGTATAAAAATGTGTTTGATGGATTTTAGGTGTTCTTGAATGAAATAAGGTAAAAACCTAAGTGTTTGGATGTGAGTATACACAAGAGAAGCTATGGCCAAATTTGGGAAAATGTGTAAGAAGTTCTAAGTGTTTTAAGTAAGTTTTGGCGAACTAGGAAGTGTTAACGGTGAACAAATGTTTTACTTGGGAAGAAAACATGTATTAAGGTGATTTAGAGTGATGCAAGAATTTAGGTGTTATCTTGGGAGTTCTAGGAATTCAATGTGTGTTTTGAGAATGTATTTAAGTCTTGGAGGAGTTTGTTTAAGGTTTAGGTAATGTTGATATCCAAGGAATAAGTGATGTTTAGGTAAGATGTGAAAAAGGAGGTTTAGTTAGTAAGAAAAGAAGTTGAGAGAAGATGTTAAGGTGTAGAGGAAACACCTTGGTGTAGTGGTCATTATTGGTGAACTACCACTTAGAAATCTTAAGGAGAAAACATCCCAAGTGCTAGGAATTTTGTAAGAAATTTGTGAATGATAAAATGGTTTTGGTGAGTGATTTAAAGAGTTTAGCACATGGCTAAAGGTGTGTTTGAAGTGCCCAAATGAGGTTAGGGTGTACTAGGATATATGGGATGAAGTTTAGAGTTGAATGAGAAAAGGAAAACAAGGGTCTGGGGCAGACCGAACTTGCGACCGAACTTGCAAGTTCGGTCGAGCCCAGTTTACCCTGCGAGAATTGGCTTCTGGAATGGACCGACCTTGGGGACCGGACTTGCAAGGTCGGTCGGGCTTGTATTTTGTGTACGGATTAAGTTTCTGGAACCGACCGAACATGGGACCGGACTTGGCAAGTTCGGTCGGGCTGAATTTTCAAAAGGGAAGAAACTCTCGGGAATAGACCGAACATGCGACCGAACTTACAAGGTCGGTCGGAGTAGAAACTTTTGACGGAAATGTGTTCTGGAATGGACCGAACTTGGACAAGTTCGGTCGGTAAGGTCGGTCGGACCAAAAATGTTGTTTATGGATATAAAACGATATGTAATGATGGGGATTGATAGGTAATGATGTTATAAAGTTGTTAAGGACATGTTAGGTGAGTTTTAATGACAAATAAGTGGGTGAAAAGTTGTATTAAATTGTGAGAGTAAAACAAGTTAAAAATGTAAAGTTATTTAACTAAGTTAACGGGGGAAAGTTATAAGCATATGACATTAAACAATCATGTTACCCCGAAGTTAATAAAGGTATATGTAATGTTATCAGTTGTTCGAGAATTACTCGAGGAACATAAGTGGACGTGATAAAGTGGACTCCGGTGTCAGGTATGGTTTTCTTGCAACCTGTGTCCTACCGGATTACACCGGCTTGTATGCCAATGTGTTTTTCTGTGTGTTTGCCACGTTATGAGATAAATCATGAAACGAGTTTACAGTCATTATTGTTATTATATGTTTACGTGCCGATACCGGTAACCTCGAATGCGCTTGAAGGGCTAGTTAACCACTATTAGGTAAACGTAAGAGAACGGTATCCGGTAATAACGTTTCCGACCTAAGGAACGTTCTAACCACGGCTATGCGTGAGTTAGTTGTGTGATGTTGCTGTAAGTGTATGACCCTCCTTTGCGTGATTAACTCAGTTGTAATACTGTATTGTGTGCTGATGTGATAGGTTCCACAGCGGAGTCTTTAACTGTGAATATTTATATATTATGGGGGGTGAGGAATCCGGTTGTTCCGGTCGCGCGTTGTTTGGGAGTTGTTGTATACAGTTTCTTCAGCTTCCTCTCTGTTGATTGTCTTCCTTCATTGGTCTTCGATCACCCCTGAGCTTAACCAAGGCTCTTGACTCACGTCTGTTGGGGATTATGTATGTTGTGTTCGGGTCACTAAACCCGATCCATCTTTATGTTAAGTTATTCGTTCGCCTAACAGAACGGTAATGAGTTATGTAAACGAGCTTAGCATGAGTTTGACAGCATCCTCTAGGCTCTCCCAGTGAACTAACTATGTTGGGGTCGGTTCCTAAGAGAACCATTCCCGTTATGTTATGTATTTTTGTTGTGATGCAATATCTATTGCGGTGTTATGTTGTGCACGTGGAAACGTGCAAAGTGTTGTTATGTGTTGTTATGTAGTGTATGTTACATGTTGTATAATGTGGAGTATGTGGATCATGGATATGAATCCCAGTTGAGAAAAGAGACATTTAAGGATAACCCGATTTAAGGGTAAGTGTCGTCTATTAAGGAAGTAGCTCCATTAGAGGAGGAACACTCTAGGGATAATGAATACCATGAGTGACTTATTAAGTAAGGATATATTATCCGTTTGTTGAGCCCGTTGAGGCGAAATGGTTATGTGTTGTGTGTTTATAGTCGCATGCATGACTTAAAAATAATCAACCGCATGCTAAGACGACAATTAGTTGTGCGTGGCCCGGTAGCATGTGGGCTGCGGGATTACCATACCAGCAAAGGTGCTGAGCCCCTTGGGGGCCACCCTTTCTCTTCTTTTTCCTATTTCAGGTTCAAGGTGCTGGAAGCCGTTCGAGAGTAGGACGGGGTAGACATTGTACATGGGCAATCATTTAGGTGTATATGTGCAGTAGGTGTAGTAAGACCGAAATTGTTATCGGCATCAGTTTATAAATACTAGGTATAGTTGAAAGGTGTATGTTGTTGTTGTTGTTAATGGGAAGGGATATTAATGTGTAGTCGCTCGGGAATTTAGCCCATCAGACCGGTACAATGTATATGTATTAGCCTTGTTAGCCACGTGGGTGGTTAACGGCGTGTAACACCGACGAGTTAAGTTATTTAATGAGGTGTGTATTCCGCTGCAGATTGTTGTTATGTGTTGGTTGTTGGATGGGGTGTTACAGTTATGCTGTGTGGTTATGTGTGATATGTTGGTGGTGTTGATTGAATAAGTCGTTGTACTCATAAGTGTGTTGTGAATTGGATTAATTAAATAAACTGTACTTATATCTGTGTTGTGAACTGGATGAGTCGAGTCACTGTGCTCGTGTGTGGATTTTGTGGATTGTTCGTCGAACGAGTCGACGTACTCAACTATGAACTTTCAGGTGTTGTTGGAGTGGAGTCTCCGTACTCATATAAGCGTTGTAACGCTTTCAGTGGTCTCTTACGATGCGATGTGTGGAGCCGGGGGCTTATTTGTTATTTGAGTTTACTGCAATATATAATGTTGCTTTACAGTTTTAACATTAAACTATTTGCATGAAAATGGTTTGCATGCTCTCGACCAAATAACTGAATGGTCCGAGGGTGCATGACAGTCAGGTAATAACATACTCAGCAGGGGCTGATTCCATACCACAAACTACCATTTTTGCAGGTATGCAACTTCCGGTGTCGGCAAAGAGAGTGACACGCTGGGTAGTATGATTACAGTTATTCGAACATGCACTGTTGCATTTTGATACGAACCTAGAAACGTGTATAGGTTTTGGATACTTAGAAAGCTCACTGTGAATGTATCATATTTTGGTTTGGGAAGTTTAGATCTATCTCTTGTTGTCACTGCGAGAAATTGTTTCGTATGTATGAATATATCAGGAAGCACGTTATTACTCGTATGGGCGAGTAAGAACGGTGACACCAGTAGTTCAATTGTTGAGATTACCGCTGCGATTATATTGTTAAGTAAGATGATTAGGAGCCGATTAGAGTAGGGTTGTTACAGGAACACTCTCATTACCTACGCGAATGTCACAACCATCCATCCAACTACTTAACCATCCATCCGCAGTGATGACGAGATTCACACAACTCACAACACTTATCAACTATATCACAAACCATCCTACCCATAACTAAATCCACATAGATCTAAGAACTAGTGAGCAGCTATGTATGAATTTATAACAATCGTGAATTGGCATATTTAATACAATGCCAACAATGTATATGACAAATCTAAAAACGCCATAAATCAATTCAGCTACACATACCGCCGAATCCAAAACAACCCAAAACCCGCGCTCCGTCATCGCGTCAAACACTTGCAAATAAAATATCGGTGCCCATGGAGGGCTCATCGCTTGTCCGAGTATGTTAAACCGTGCTATCTTAGACCCCTTTAGATTACTTAGGTTATTTAGCCATTTTAACACGGCATTCAATTTACATGCTGTTCCGGTTTACAAGTAGGAATAAAACTGTAAATGCGGAAATATAAACACCCAATAGTTCATACAAAATAATCATAGACCACCAAAGCAGATATAACATCTATACATTAAATCATCCACTTTAATCCTTAAGTAAGGATTAGATCGTCGAGTCAAAAGTCGCACCCTCATGTTTATTACCATCACTGGAAGCCCCGCTTCCACCAACACTCTTATTATCTCGTGGGTGTCTCGTTAGATGGACAAATTCCCATTAACCTCACCAAGTTTTATTATGATTGGACATTAGTTCTATTGCCAATGATCAGAGTCCACTGGGCTTCCCTGTGTCTCGAGAGAGAGACGTCCATATGGTCATAGCCGTATGCCAAACAGCAGCACCCTCTGCCAATCGATCTAAGGCGATCAATTGGATTTCCTCAACGAGAGGTTCCACACTTGGATCCTCTCTGGTGATCACACTGCGCAACCTGCTGGAACGGATGCAAACCAGGATTTCCCGTACATACACCACACCATCCACCATTTCTCCATAGTTAATCGTTTTAACCGACTCACCATTATTAGTTTTGAGTTCTTTGGAGAATACATTTTATTTATTCGATGCCTCGTAAGGTCTTACACATACCTAGGAATAATCTAGGTTATATTCATGTTCTGTGTCAATGCTCTAAGATCGGTAATACCGAATCTTTTCTCCTAAGTTTTAAGTCTTAGGTAATTAGAGTAGTTATCGACAGTGTCGTACTTCGTTGCGTTTCACCATCCTTGCTCGTATCGTAGTCGCGTGATATAAAGTATTACAGCATCCGAAAGACATACGCGCGCAATAATTAAACGCTTGATCGTCGAGCATATAAAAATCACATAACACAAGTTTCATCATGCATATTTTTCTTAAGCATCTAGCACACAATTTTGTCCGAACCCGAGGAAGCCCTCGGGGGTTCAGACCACACAATCCAACATACCTTGCACCGTTGTGCCCGCGTGGTAACCCCCACGTAGGCTTTAGCGCTCACTGTGCTCATGTCTACCCACTCGTACCTCTGGTATACACGTCGTTCTAATATCAGTACGTATATATGTACCTCGTATTTACTTAATCAACCTAGACCAACCCGTACTTCCATCCCGTGGCTAAACCTTAATTGATCTCTTGTTCAACTCGATGGTCGTCAACCTTAGGGATTTAAATTTCAGCTACTCGTTATAGTTTACGAGTGCATAATTGTTGCTACAATAGTAGTACTTATCACATGGAAGTTTCGTTCACTATTGGTTCACGTAATTGTCGGGTTACATGCATACGAAAATAACGTTATGTGCGCGCATGCATGACGTTTATACATTCCATTATACAAACTAATTAACGTAGTTATATTTATGTAGGTGCACGGACATTTATATATATATAAATACGTATATATTATAGTTGTAATTTTACGTCATTGTTTACGCACTTTCTACGTGTATGTAAAATATCATACCACTGTATACGTTTATAATACGGTTGTCGTTATATTTACGTACGTTTCTACTTGTAATAACATAATCCCGTATGTGACTTGTTATCCACCTTATACCCTCATGCCATGTTATAAATTCGCATGGATAGAACTTTATAGGGTCCCTCTTATAATAAAATTCCAACCATACAATATACTTCCAAAATTCTCTAACTTAACCCATCACTTATGTAAATGCTTGTAATGCATGGTTATTCCATAGTAACCCCCTTATACTATATTCTTTCATTCCTTAACATAATGTCACACTATATCACTCAAAACTTTATAATATTTTTTGTCCAAACTTTAAAATTCTCTAAACAGCCCATATATATTTTCGGTAATAACAATCTCTTCCCCACATATTTTGATTATTTATAAAATCAACCCATATATTATAACCACTACATTTCTAGTCTTATTAAGTTATAACTAAGGTTTTCAAACATTATTATATACATATAGTATGTATATAATTTCCGAATGGCATCAATATTCTTCTGAACATTCTTATGTCATCTCCTATGTTTTGTTTATTTACAAAACCACTCCATGTTCCATACTTGTTATATTATTTACCTCATTAATTTATAACCTAAGGTATCTTAACATTATAATATACATACATATGTATATATATATATATTTACGGATAACCCCTCAGTTTATTCAAATTTGATTGTTCACCCACATCTTCCTCATAATTACATTATAACCCCCTTTGTTTTATAAACTTCCATTTTAATTACTTAAAACCTTATATTATACACCTTAATTATTTAAACCTCGTTTTAAACCCAAAACTTTACCGAAATTACAAGCTGACCCCTAAGGTCTTTAAATTCCGTTTGTATACCCAAATATTTCGGTAATTAAGTTTTATACCCATAAGTTTTATAGTTGTTTCACCTTAATACCTAAACCATATATTATAATCCTTAATTAATTTATATCGTCAATTAAATTCCAAACTTTTCCAGAATTATATACTAACCCCCTTAAATATTAAGATTTCCGTTTTATGCCCCAAAGCCTTCGGTAATTACATTACTTACCCCTAAACTTTATAATTGTCACAATTTCATACTTAACTATATAGTATAACTCTTAATTAATTAAATCATTAAGCTTACCCCAAAAATTCTCTAAAATTCCCAACAAACCTCAAAGGCTTCCATATTTACATTTTGATCCTTATAATTTTGGTAATTACATATACTCCCCTAATCTTTTTATAGTTACTGTTTTTTACTTAATATTTCTTTAAATACTTAAAATAATTATCCTTATCATTTTAATTTGGTCAACCTTCATATGTGGTCAAGGTTGACCACTTAATTATTCTTTGACCAGTTTTGATAGTATTTATGAAACTACCCCCATAGTTTTCTAGTTTTACAATTTACCCCTAATTTTATAAAATTCATATTTTATACTTATAAAAATCCCTAAAATCACCCCTTTCGGTTTCAATTACCATTTCTACCATATATTTCTTTTTATTACATTTTGACCCCATTCATTATTTATTTATTTATATAAAGTATTTTTACAAGGTTTTAAAATTCATTTAAGCCATAATATAAGCTTATAAATATGCCTATATTTTTCTAAGATGTTCGCATGTAGTTATAATTGCTAGAATGATGGTTTCTCACCAGAAATTTATACAACCTTATAGATCAATCTATAAATTTATTAATGGCTATTTAAAGTTCAAAATAATTATAATGCCATGGCCTAAATATATGGCCTTAAAAATAGCATAATAATTGTCTTAGAATGACATTAAAATGTCCATAGAATTATGCTACAGCCACGGTTATATATATACCTAATTTTACAAAAATCTTTTAAAGTAATTTCCTTCCATATTTAACTTATAACATAATTAATTACACATTATCAACTTCAATAAACATACATATATATATATATATATATCCGCATTATCCACTCCATATGCATATATATCTAATTTTTCCATCCTAACTCATACCCATTATTGGTTACGTATTAACAACTCAAAATACCACATATACATATCCAATTCTTGTTATGCATTAATACTCAAACCATACACATATATATACATAACTCTTCTCGGTTTTCATGTAGCACCCAAGAGTAATAAGTTTTAATGGTATTAAGAGACTAATGGTGTCATTACCTTAGTTAAACAGCAAGACAATTTTTCCACAGCTGTTAAGACCTCCCTCTCTCGGCCACTTTAAACTTGGTATTCAGCTTGAGGTTAGCCTCTGTTTTCGTCAGCTCTTAGCTGAACAGCCCCCTTCCAAGCGTTTGTCATGTGCCAAAGAAGTGAGTTTAATTAGTCACTTTCTAACTAGCTAGTTTAGGGGGTTATTATGTACGGTTGCTGAGTACTTAAAAGGTGGATTTCACCTTGGTTTTTGCTGGGGCTCTGAGGCACTTTGATTATTATGTCCCCTTCATGGTGTGTTCTGGTGTCGTATTTGTGCTCAAGGAAGGGCTGGAATATGGACTTCAACCGTGAGTATAAAGAGGGCAGAAAGGAGATGTCAAGCAGTCAGTATTCTCGGCATTAATGTGACAGGAAGAGGGTGATGCTCCACCATGGTTTTCTTACCGTAGAAGGTCAAGAGGATTCCTCTCCAGTTGGTGCAGCTTCGGCTGGATTTTGGGACTTTCCAAAGTGGCTTAGTACCTTGTGTCATGGAGAGAAACGTTGAGGAAGGCAGTGACAAACCGCAAGAAAGAAAAGAAACAAGAAGAGTGTAAATCTTATCTGTTTCCTTGTTTGCTATCGGTAGTGAGTTGTTGTTGCCGTGGAAGGGGAAGAACGGTAGTGGTGTTCTGGCAAAGATGAAACAGAAACTTGATGATGAAGGGGCTGGAACCGAGAGAGGAATAAGGAAATGAAATGGGGCTCGTTTCCCGTTTTTCTTTTCTTGCTGCTTGTTCCTTTGTTAATACCAGTAACGTGAAGCTCAAACAGAGAAGCTTGTTGTTGCATGGAGAGGGGGAGAGCTGCATTAACGTCGTAGCAGTAGAGTAAGAATTTGGTGAGAAAAGAAATCTCAAACCGTGGTGGGAAGGAGAGGAAGAAGAGGCTAACTCACCGGTTTTTTTGTTGTTGTTTGTTCTGGTTGCTACTTGCGCGAGAATGGAAGGATGTTCACTGGTTCTTTTGTTTATTTCTTGCTGCTGGAGTGGTGTACTGTCGTGGAATAAGGAGGGATAAGGGACTGGAGTGAACTCATGAGAAGGAAACGTAAGGGGACAAGGGGAGAAGGGAGGATATTACTTGCTGTTTTTTTTTTTGTTGCTGTCGTTCGAACATAGAGCAGAGATTTTTGTTGCTGTCGTTCGAACATGGAGCAGAGAAGGGGAAAATTTCCCGTACACGGGTATTTGCCCAAATCATTTCCCATGCACGGGTTTCTTCTCCTGTAATTCCCCATTCCGAGTTTTTTTTTAAGGCTGTAGAGAAGTCGATAATTATGCCGATAAATGAATTATCGGCTTCTCTACAACCGAAAATTTGACCGTTGGGCGTTGTAGAGAAGCCGATAATTCATTTATCGGCATCAATGAAGCTGATAAATGAATTATCGGCTTCTCTACAACGCCTATATAAGGCCGCATCGCGTGAAGAATTGGGGATAGAAGCCTCATTTTTTAAAAAACACTTCAATTTTATCCAAATCCTCTCATCCCCTCTCCTCTAAAATCCTTTATTTGCATAGGAACTATAGTATGGCTGATCAATATCATATGGGTGAGCATGGTCCGGTGGAGTCGCAGCCGTTCAGTTTGCAGACGACACATATATCTGCGGCGTATGCCTCCAATGACCCGGTTAGTATTACTAATTAATGTATATTGTAATAATTTACATTTTTAGTGTATTTAGATATTAGATATAGTGGTAATCGATGCAATAATTACAGTTTATTTGTATATGATCAGTATACGTGATTTTATTATTGTTTGGTATTATTTGGATTGTATTATCTGTCTGTGTAACAGTAATTTTGTTTAATTGTTAATTTAATACAGTAGTTTAGTTTATGGACCGTATGAGTTAATTGTAGGTAACGTAGCATAACAATTTTTGTAAATTACATTCTAGATGATTATATATGGTTTAGTTAAATAACATTTACTATATGTAGTTGTTTATACTAATAATTTATTTGATACAATTTATGGGTATTATTGTTTTGTAAAATTATATAATTTAATGTGTAGATCATTGTAATGTAGTTATTGTATTAATATTCGAACTTTTATTATGTTTTTGATATTCCTTATTTGTTGGATGATGATTAATTTGTTACAATTGTTATTGTAGATGTATGCACAGTACCAAAATAGGAATTTGAAAACAAGATCCTGCTGGAAGGGTGCTACTGCCCTACATGATGCCATACTTCCATATGTTGCTACAGCTGGTTTTTTTGGGCCAGCAAATCTCAGATTGAATAACTGTACTGGCATCATCAGCGCTTTGATTGATAGATGGCGTCTTGAGACCCACACATTCTTGATGCCATTCGGGGAGGTTACCATAACCTTAGAGGATGTTAGTGTGCTTTTTGGGTTGCCTACTGATGGGGAACCTATCTGTTTCTCCACCAATAATGTGGATGTGAATGCGGTGTGCCAGCGGCTTCTTGGTGATGTCCCCCCTACTCACAAGGTGAACCAGATACCCATTGCGTGGCTAGCTGAGAGGTTTGTGGAGACAGACGCTGACTTTGGTCAGCGTGACGATATTGTTCATCAGCAGCATGCGAGAGCATATATTATGAGACTGATTGGAGGGTTTCTGTTCCCCAACTCTAATGGGGACAAGGTGGATGTCAGTTATCTGTTGCTGTTGGAGGATTTTGGCTACAGTGGGCGGCTTAGCTGGGAGTCTGCGCTCCTTGCACATTTCTATAGGGAGATGTGCAACGCCACCAAATTCGACACTAAGTATCTTAATGGCTGCAGTAAGTTGCTCACCGTCTGGGGATACGAGCGTATCCCTGCATTCAGGCCACGACTCACCCCAGATCGGATTAATCTTTCACCTCACCTTTCCCTTGCTCATAGGTAACAAACTAAGCATTGTATGGTTGTTGAAATAATATTTTATTAAATTACGCTACAACCCTAATTGTATGTCATGTTACAGATACAATGGCAAGGGAAATAGCATCAGTGCTATCGTTGCGCGACAAACTCTGGACAATATGAGGATTCCACCGAGCGAGGGATAGGTAATATAAAACTAAACCTTATTACAATACTAATTTATTTGTTATAATTTGTTTGCATATTTTTAATATTTATTTCGATGTTCTGTAGTGGATCTGGCAGCCGTACGGTGGCAGATCACCACAGCCAGAGCGGTTCGCTGTAGTGGTATTTTTAATCCACTACAATGTTGTAGAGGGTCACCAGGCGGACCGAGTACTGCGCCAGTTCGGGTATGATCAGCCTATTCCTGCTCCCCCACTCGACTGTGACATGCTCCATGTAATCACCAGGACCGGTAGGCCAGATACGCGATGGTGGGAAATATTCCAGGACCACATCCAGATGTGGAACAATAGGAGGCAGTTCCAGGTGATTACACCACAGACGCCAAGGAGCATCCCACTGGACAGGAGGAGTGCATATATGGTTTGGTTCCTCCAGCATTCTGTTACTTGGTTCACTGTTGAGAGTAGGAGGAATGTCATCGTGGTAAGCATTTATTTAAATTGTTTGTCAGCTGTTCCTCTAGTTTGATAGTTATATTGTTTTTTACCATTATATAATCTGTTGTTCTACCTGGTTGATCAGGCGTCTGCAGTGGAGCAGCTCCAGAGGATCCCTACTAATCCTAGTGTTCAGGGATATGCCACCAGTCTTTCCCAGACTATTGACGTTGATCACTATCATCGGTCTGTGCCATTCCCCTATGAGTTGTCACAACAGGCGCCAGATAGGGTGGAGTTGCAGTATCCTGCTTATCAAATCAACGACAATCCTGCCCCCAGAGCTGCTAGAAGCCGGCCGTACAGTCAGAGACGAAGAGGGCCGCGTGACTACGCACCACCACCACCCCAGAACTATCCTCCATCTCAGACGCAGCTTACCATTGTCTCTGTTCCAGTCACTGAGGAAGAGGGATATCGGCCATCTTTTGAGCCACAGCCACCTTTTCAGCCGGAGCAGACGACCTTTGGCCAGGTACCCCCTGATTTTGGTGCACATTTTGATGCTGGTGCGGGTTCGTCGAACCAGGCTGCTACTGTTGTTTCCACCATGACTACTCAGGAGCTGGTCACTTTTTGTGAGCAGCTTATATTTGATGAGGCAGAATTAACTGGACAATTTAACTGGGCCAATATAGCTAGTGGCAGGCAGCAACAAACTCAGATGGTTGTCGCTCCTTCATATGATCCCTCATCTTTGCAGCAGCCTGCTCCTTCAGGTACACCAGAGCAGGGTCCTCCAGCGCCATCTGATCAGCAGATCCAAGTACACCTGCTGAGGAGGCGGAAAATGAGGAAGATCGGGGGATGTGGTTAACGGGCACACACTCTAGGTTTAGGAATCGTAGAATTTTTAATTCAGATTTCACAAATCCTTAGTTTACGAACATTGATTATGTAGTTTTGCATTGTTTTATCACTTGTTGTTTTATTTGAAACTTATTATTGTAAGGATTTTACATTGTCTTTACATTTTTAAAAACGTTGATTTATTTGTTATTTTGTGCAATTTTATGGAGCACTTGCTTAACTCGGATGGCCCTAAATTTTAGCAACATGGTTGTATGCATCTAGTACTACATCCATAAATATTTACAAGGTCAACGGACGTCATTTACCTGTTGGAAATCGATGCTAAACATGGCACCGTAGTGCAGTTTTTATCAAATCATTTTTATGTTAACGTGGCTACTTTGAGCATTTTTTTGGACCACTTGGGGAACTCGGATCGATCTAAATTTTTGGCACAATGCTGTGTGTATGTACTACTACATTCATACAAAATTTGGAGCACAACGGGAATCATTTGCTGGTCCAAACTGTAAGCGCAAAGTGGCACCGGAGTGCAGTTTTTTAATATGCAGTTTTTGCGTTTGTTCGCGAGTATGACCATTCTTTTCAATAGGTTGCTACTGTCCGTTGGCCACCAAATTTTGGTACAATGCTGAGTGTATGTACTACTACATTCATACAAAATTTGGAACACAACGGGAATCATTTGGTGGTCCAAACGTTTAGCGCAAAGTGGCACCGGAGTGCAGTTTTTTAATATGCAGTTTATGCGTTTGTTCGCGACTTTGACCATTCTTTTCAATAGGTTGCTGCTGTCCGTTGGCCACCAAATTTTGGTACAATGCTGAGTGTATGTACTACTGCATTCATACAAAATTTGGAACACAACGAGAATCATTTGGTGGTCCAAACGTTTAGCGAAAAGTGGCACCGGAGTGCAGTTTTTTAATATGCAGTTTATGCGTTTGTTCGCAACTTTGACCATTCTTTTCAATAGGTTGCTGTTGTCCGTTGGCCACAAAATTTTGGTACAATGCTGTGTGTATGTACTACTACATTCATACAAAATTTGGAGCACATCGGGAATCATTTGGTGGTCCAAACTGTAAGCGCAACGTGGCACCGGAGTGCAGTTTTTTAATATGCAGTTTTTGCGTTTGTTCGCGACTTTGACCATTCTTTTCAATAGGTTGCTGCTGTCCGTTGGCCACAAAATTTTGGTACAATGCTTATTGTATGTACTACTACATTCATACAAAATTTCGAACACAACGGGAATCATTTGGTGGTCCAAACGTTTAGCGCAAAGTGGCACCGGAGTGCAGTTTTTTAATATGCAGTTTATGCGTTTGTTCGCGACTTTGACCATTCTTTTCAATAGGTTTCTGTTGTCCGTTGGCCACCAAATTTTGGTACAATGCTGTGTGTATGTACTATTACATTCATACCAAATTTGGAGCACAACGGGAATCATTCGGTGGTCCAAAATGTAAGCGCAAAGTGGCACCGGAGTGCAGTTTTTTAATATACGCGCAAACTCGCGCACTTATTGAATAATAAGAACATCCACGTACAGTGTTATAATAAATTACATGGTAGTCTAAGGACATCTGTCATCTTGTCATTCTTGTGCAAAAATGAAACATTATAACCGGTAAAAACATAGATTAAAACCAACACAGTCACAATCTGCGATCACCACATAGCTTAATAATCATCATTCCCGTATGGTTCATATTCGATCATAAGATCAATGAAAGATGCTTCATCCTGAACCCCGATAAAGTTTACCAACATGTCGCGCACATCACGATCGTCACATATAAGCATTTTGCACCAGTATGGCATCGGGTGAGTGTACATCATCCTCCTGTAGATAATGAAACTGACACGATAATATTGGAAGCCATCGAAGAGCTCGTCTTCGATGAACGATTTGAGTTGCTCGAATGACATAGTATTTGGTATATTTGGGAGGTCAAACACCATCGTTCTTCCTTCAGTCGTGGGTACCATGCGAAAACCATCTGCTGCATAGCTTGGTTCGTAATGCAAAAAAAGCCGTGATGGAAGAGTGTCCATATTCAACAGGACGAGAGGTATGGCCTTTAATCGATAGTATGAAGATCGTCCTTGATAGTTGAGGATATCAAATAAGGAAAATGGGAGAGATGCTTTTATAGTGAGTAGAGTGAGGCACGAGGATAAGATGCTTTATCCAAGGAAATCTAAGAAATCTCATACCTACCCGGATCATCGTTCAATTAGCTGTCACTTTCGTTATCGAGAATCTAGGGACACGAGACAGCCGTTTAAGTAGTCGTTGAACTAGCAGTTTTTGCAACACCATACTCCAATCGATGTTGTCCTTGTACTTGATGTCAGCCGCAGCATGGTTGGTCCTTTCTTCTCACTTCCCAAAGTAGCTGTCACTTTCGTTATCGAGAATCTAGGGACACAAGACAGCTGTTTAAGTAGCCGTTGAACTAGCCATTTTTGCAACACCATACTCCAATCGATGTTGTCCTTGTACTTGATGTCAGCCGCAGCATGGTTGGTCCTTTCTTCTCACTTCCCAAAGTAGCTGTCACTTTCGTTATCGAGAATCTAGGGACACAAGACAGCTGTTTAAGTAGCCGTTGAACTAGCCGTTTTTGCAACACCATACTCCAATCGATGTTGTCCTTGTACTTGATGTCAGCCGCAGCATGGTTGGTCCTTTCTTCTCACTTCCCAAAGTAGCTGTCACTTTCGTTATCGAGAATCTAGGGACACAAGACAGCCGTTTAAGTAGCCGTTGAACTAGCCGTTTTTGCAACACCATACTCCAATCGATGTTGTCCTTGTACTTGATGTCAGCCGCAGCATGGTTGGTCCTTTCTTCTCACTTCCCAAACTAGCTGTCACTTTCGTTATCGAGAATCTAGGGACACAAGACAGCCGTTGAACTAGCCATTTTTGCAACATCATACTCCAATCGATGTTGTCCTTGTACTTGATGTCAGCCACAGCATGGTTGGTCCTTTCTAGCTGTTGAACTAGCTGTTGAGTTAACCGTTTAAGTAGTCATTGAACTAGCTGTTGAGTTAACCGTTTAAGTAGCCGTTGAACTATCCGTTGAGTTAGCCGTTGAACTAGCCGTTAAGTTAGCTGTGTAACTAGCCATTTAAGTAGCCGTTGAACTATCCGTTTCAGTAACCGTTGCTCTAGTATTATAAAACAGGGTATTGGCTTCGAACCCATTCAGTCCACACAACATTATACCAAAGCTTTGTAGTTCAGTAGTGAATTGTTCATATCTTAGAACAAACTCTCCTCTAAAAATCAAATGGAGTTTCCTTTTAGTTTGCACGTTAACTATGCTGCTACTTTCGGCCGTCATGGTGCGCAGTTTGAACGAAGGATGGGGCATAGACGCATAGAAATAAATATGTCGTATCCAAATAATCTTAGTGATCTTCATCGACGAGTCATCCGTTCTCTGCAGTCTATCCTTGGCAGAATAAACATAGCAACAATGGTGTATTTGGGGTTGGAAGGCGATTACGAGTGGAATTTTATACACGTACGCAATGATGCATCTGTTCAAAGAATGATGGAAAACTACATGGAGTACAATGATTTCATGGCACATATTCCACTACTAGTTATCTACGATCCTATTGAACCCGACGACGATGCTTTCCAGATCCAAGAGTCAATGTACGAGATGCGACGTAACATAATAGCACAACAACTTGATAGACAAAGGTCAGGAAACAATTAGGTTTTACGTAATTGTGTAACAACAATTTGTATCGGATAAGCTTTCCCCCGTCCCCCAATGGATGTCATAGAATGGCACCGTAGAAAATAAATATCATATTCAAACGTTGTTTACATTCACCACTTTGTCCATCTTTGTAAAACAAAGGAACAAAAGAGAAGTGCACAACAAATACTGTTTCATAATGTCTGCGCAAGTTGGGGAACATACACTAAAACATACCAAGCCAAGTTATACTAACCACCACAACTTGGGCATCATCTCTAAGAGTGATGTTGTTGACCTGGTAGACATTACAATAGTGGTTGACGACAACTTCTTCCCTAGAGCTAGACAAAGAAAGGTTAGTAGCCTTACTAATCACCACAACTTCTACACCGTTTCTCAGCATGATGTCGTTGACCAAGTAGACATTAATAAAGTGTCTGAGGATAATATCATCTCCTCGGTACAAAGCCATCCACACGTTGGTCGAAGACATCACTCTAATCTATGGTTCACTACTTGAGGAGCGGAGGGGAAATATACTATGAATTGAAAATGGTGCAACGGTTGAGGAAATGAGAGATGACGACATCATTCCAAGCTGTACCCCTTTTATAATTACATTTTTTTCTGCTACATTACAATAGAATACAATTCCTAATCTTGGAATATTGTCTTTGCCAAAAAAATGAAGCTTTAATTATTCCTTGCATGTGAACTATCGTGTGGAATACCAACTGTGGTGTTTGAAAGAAATTTTTCTTTGTTTGTGGATAAAGAATTAGATGCAGATGATGGCAGACAGGATTAATCGGATAAGATTTCCCCCGTCCCCCAATGGATTTCAATTTTATTCTCACGTTATATATACTCCCTTATCCTATGCATATAAATACAACAAGTGTTTTTCTTTCACTTACACAGATAACTACCCACATCAATTGTCATTACTATATTGCATAAGTTATCCACAGCTCTTGCTGAACTTCATCGTCGCATTTCATCAATGAAGATCCCTTGTGAGAAGGGAAGAAATGGTGTCAAGCCAAAAACAGGTTACATAGTGCATCCGGCCGCTTTAGCCGGATGGAAGTGGAAGCGCATAAGGCATCCGGCCGTCTCCAGCCGGATGAGGATAGGACTTAGGCGAAGCAAAGTATTGTACGATTGACCATCTGTGGTCAGTCAAAGATACTAGGAAAGGGTAGGACCGTACTTATACATGTAAAATACAGGCTGGCACCATAAAAGCCAGGCCCAAAACACTATAAATAAGGGTGTATCCCCACGAAATAAGATACGCTATATTTGGCAATCAAACTCACACTCGATTCTAACTAAGGCTCCCTCTTTCTCTCTACTCTTGTGAAATTCTGTAATCGAGGCCAGGTAACATGGAATAGATGATCAGATCGAATTGTATTAGGATAGCATATACTGTTTCACCTTGCACTATCTTGGTTGACGTTGAGCCAATCACCAACGATTCAGGTTTGTATTTTGCCAGAACATATTCCACTGAACATTTCGAATTGGATGTCGAAATGGATATTACGTTCGCCGAGTTTGACAATGCTGTAGAGACTAGGTTGAAAGAGTGTTACGGTTACAATTGTGTCGTTGAATCGATACTTCATCGATTACTGTTGTGTTCCCAGCCACGCCATGTATGGGGGCCATTGCAAATAAAACGAGATGTTCACGTTTAAACAATGATTGAACGGTTCATTTATAATCAACAATTTTATACTCGATTAGAATTCTATGTGGTGTATGCATTTAAGGAAGTTACCCTACCACCACGTGATAATATTGCGAGCATATCCTTGGCAGAAGAGTATAATGAAGATTACGGTTCAGATGACATCGAACACGAAGGTTAATATGTTCGTGGATGATGCATATCGCGTCCATTCTAAGGCATCAACAGAAGTGATGTGTGGATACTCCTATGATATATGTTCTTTTTTAAAGAAAGCACGTATGAGAAGCTGAATAAGTATTAGTATGTCGTACTGTAATAAAACAGTGATGGATGTCATTGAATCGCTCTATGTATTTGGAATATTTCCTAAGCCAATAAAATGGTTATCAAATCAATCTTTAGTCATTGCTTATTTAACAAATGCAAATGTAAAGATAATTCATTACAACAGACAATGGGTAAATTACATTTTTTTGTTGTGCTTGCTAAAGGCACGACCTGTCTGAGCAGGAGCATAATTGGCTAATGCAATAACATACAATTATACTGGGGAATTAAGTATAACTTGCATTCGGGCATCTTGTCCTTACATGTCCTCGTTGGCGACATAGCCCACAATGTCTTGTTTCACACTCATAATTCTCATCCATTTCATTATGAATACGGGAGAATGTGGGGCGGCCTCTAACGTTGCGCATCATTGCAGGATCAGGAACAATACGAAGTCCGGCGTATATGGGCCACTTCCCTTGATTTCCTAGTGGCACAAACTTGTTCTCGCTGTAAGCCTGTGTCATCGTTTCAAGTTTGTAAACTGGATGAACGTAGTTCCTCCAGTCCAGGGCGGTAGTACAGCACACGGCCATGACATGGGAGCATGGATACTAAACGCCTGCCATTCACCGCATTCACATTCCCTAGAGTTAATTCGCACTGCAAATTTACCTTTGTCGCGCCTTAAGTTCGGATCCCCATTGTCAACCACCTCAAACACCAAATCCATAGCGTCGATAACAACCACACGGTGGTAGTTGGCAAGTGTTTGGTTCTCACCTACTTTCTCCAGTAGGTGTTTGGTGAAAAACAACCCACTATTCCTTTGTGCAGTGTAAGTTTCTAAGTTATCTCGAAAGTAATCAATTAACTTGTACAAAGTGCTTTCAAAAATAGCTGTTACCGGTAAGAGCCGAACCCTCTTCAACACCCCATTCATGCACTCTACCAAGTTAGTAGTCATATGGCCCCACCTTTTGTCACCATCATACGCACGTGACCACTTCTCAGGGGGCAGGTCGTTGAAAAAAGGAGGAATTGAGGGGTGTAGAGAAAGTAAGTGATTTAATTTGTCCTGAACTATATCCCTTCTAAAATAGTAGCCTGCACAAGAAATATTATCAGATTAAATAGATAAACAATATACAAAAAGACATACAAATCTCTCACAATTACCTGTGTTGATGAGGTACTTCTTCCACTCCTTGTTTCTAAATCTTGTTGAAAGTTTGAAGCAATATGACGGATACACAAGAAATGTTGGGCATAAGGAGGAAGCCAGTACTGTTCTTCCCTCATTATTGACATTATAGCTGTGGCCCGATCCGTAATAACTACCACATCGTTCCTAGCTCCAATGACTATGTTACGAACACGGTCAAGAAAATATTTCCAATCATCTCTAGATTCGCTAGCAACAATAGCAAAGGCCATTGGTATTATCTTGTTGTTACCATCTTGAGCCACAGCAACCAATAATTTCCCTTTGTACTTACCGTACAGGTGGGTGGCATCTATTTGAAGTAGAGGTTTCATATACTTGAAAGTAGTGAGGCATGGCCCAAATGCCCAAAAACAACGCTTAAACCGCCTAACAGAAGTGGTCTGAGTTTCATCTTGAAACACAACAGTTGACTCTAGGTCGACATACGAATTAGGTATAGTGTGTTTGATGGTTATGATATATCTGGGTAATTCGGTAAATGACTGCTCCCAATCACCATAGACCCTTCTTATCGCTTCAGCACGGCCTAACCAAGCTTTCTTGTAGCTAATCTTCCTTTTATATTCTGAGCGGATAAGTTGAATCACAGTCTTCACTTGTAGAGCAGGGTTCTCTTTGATCCTTGGTATCATGACTTCAGCTATGAAATTGTAAGTCAAAAAACGATCATTACTCTCGTCTAGGGCTGGAGCGCATGTGTGCGGACTGAATTTCCGTATCCGCCATTCAAATGAATTCTTTAGCAGCGCAGCTCGAAATCTGAAACTGCACCCTTGTCGGCACCTTAGGGTGTAAATTCTCCTGTTATTCTCGGGGGCAATGAAATCTACGTTTCTCTCCAAGTGATACTGTTTTACTGCAGTCACAAGAACATTTTTATCAGCAAATTCTTGCCCCACGACGAACTCTTGACCTGGCCTCCAGTATGGCAAACCACGTCGATCAATGTCTGATGGTATCTGGCTTATGGCCTCTAAATCCACTTGCGATGAGAACGGCGCTGCAGGAGTGTACGGTGTGGAGGGCCCAGCTTCATCAACCATGTCGTCGTCGTCAGGTAAATCTTCTGGCTCCATCTCAGAATCATCTTCCGAAGTATGTAGATTTTCATCTTCGGCTTGTTGATGCTGGGAAAAATCATCATCGGTTTCATTGTCTTCCTCTGGAGAAGGGGTAGTCACACGCTCGAACAAAACTTGCACAGCCACGTTGTTCAGTAAGTCTGAATTCTTGATGAAGTTCGATATCATCAGCTTCACCCGGGAATCGCTGGTAATTTTGAGTGGAAGATAAGAGCAAGTTGGATATTTGTTCTCCAACTTTCTGCAAACCATGTCGGTGATCACATGATCTCCCCCTAACTCCAAGTCGATAAGATTTTTGACAGTATCTTTGAAGGATTGAAATGTGGAAGACTGGGGAATTTCACAATGGATAATTTCGACCAATTAGGAAATATGGAAATATACCATCTGGATTGTATTTGAGCTCTACATTTAATAAATGGTACATGGGATATCCATCTCAAATATCTATAGCAAATGGTTGAAGAGTGAGGAATGTGTGAAGAGAAGGAAAAATAGCAACGAGGTAGCAATGAAGCAGCAGAAGTTTGAAGAGCCAATCAATCATTTATATAAGCTTATACCAGAAAATTCGACCGTTGGGCATTGTAGAGAAGCCGATAATTCATTTATCGGCTTCATTGATGTCGATAAATGAATTATCGGCTTCTCTACAACGCCCAACGGTCGAATTTTCGGTTGTAGAGAAGCTGATAATTCATTTATCGGCATCAATGAAGCCGATAAATGAATTATCGGCTTCTCTACAGCCTTAAAAAAAACTCGGAATGGGGAATTACAGGACAAGAAACCCGTGCATGGGAAATGATTTGGGCAAATACCCGTGTACGGGAAATTTTCCGCAGAGAAGGATGAGTTGCTGTTGTGTGAAAGAAAAAGAAAGCTGGGCTGCTTATGTGTAATGGTTGTCGTGGTTGTAGGAGGAAAAGAAGGAAGTGACGGCTGCTATAATCAGGCATGGGAAGTATGGAAAGGTAAGTAGACTTTGTACCATATTGTACTTTGTTGTCATTTTAAACTTAGCTAATGATATCCTATTTTTCTTTGTGTTTAGGGGTACAACCGGCTAGGAAGGAAATGGGAGGGAAATTGAAAATTTTACAATCGTCCAATGTTATAGTCTAATTGTACATGTGTATAGGTATGTGACTATTTTAATATGTCACATTGTGACATGTCATATTTTTGGTTAGAGGTATTTATATAAGTATATGTTTTTGTCTATAATTTATTTAGGGTATATAAAATATTTATATACTTTATTAGGGTATACTAGTAGTATTTGATTTATGTATCAATATGTACATGTGACATTAATTTTTTAAGTTTAATCTTATGCCCAATTGGAACAATATATTTAATACTATAATGTTTACGGTAATTATTGCTCACGATTTAATTTAATCTTCATTAATTTAAGGTAGTAATTATTCGGGGTATTTCATTGGATGTCCAAATCTCCATTATGTGTTTTTTGTTTCAAAATCCATTATGTGTTTTTGGTTTCATGATCCATTATGTGTTTTTGGTTTAAGATTAATTTTATGGCTGGGACGACGAATTCGATTTAGATTTAACAATACATTCGGGTGGATTCGGTTCGGGTGAATTCGTTCGGGTGGATTCGGGTTATACCAAATTTTGTTTGATTCGGTTTTAGTTTAGTTCGGTTTAGATTTTCAGGTCACATATCGGGTCACGCTATTCAGTTTAAAATCAGGTTCAGATCGGGTTAGATCGGTTCAGTTTTTGTGGTTTGGGTTACCTTTGTTAGGTCTAGATTCAACCCCACTTGACGCTTACAATTTGTTTTAAAGAAAAATTCTTGTCGTTTACAAACTGGGTTGTGCTGCTGATAGTTGTTGTAAGCCTGTAACATATGAGTTTCACCCCTATGTTAAGTGAGGGCGTTTGTTTTCTAATTCGAGTGATTAATTAATAGGGGTATTTTAGACTTTTTAGAGGAGCCCCAAGGGTAAAATTAACAAAAAAAAAATGAGATAGAGTGGTATTTGGTAAAATTTGTTAAAGCTGAGTGTTATCCTATATAATTTGGTTAAATGTGAATTAAACAAGAACTCAATGATATTTTATAAAATTTCCTATAAATTATATGGTTATTTATTAGAATTATACTAAAAACTGAAAAATTTTACTAAAATTGATGATTAACCGATTTAAAAACATATAAAACCGGTAAAACTATACTTTATTTACTAATTGTAAAAAATTAAAAAAATTTATAATTCTGATTAATTCAAAGCCTTGTAAAACCGCACCAGAACTAACAATCAATCTGTCTCAATTAACCACTTCTTATTAAACTGATTAAAGATGTCAAATTCGACTAACCACCAATACTGATAACCGATTCCTAATCAATCAACAGACTGTAGACGCTGCGGCATGCCCGTGTGTAGATAGGTGTACTCCTGTCCACTTGGCAGTCCAGTCAGCTGTTGACTGGATTGTTTTGCTGACTGGACTGTTTTTTTATTATATTAACTTTAATTGATTGTAATTTTTGAAATATAAGTCTAAAATAAAAAAAATTATATCACTGTTCATCTAAATTCAAGCTCTTCAAAACAAGACCATACATGGATATGTTTTGACAACTTTAAAATTTTATATTTTTTATAAGACTAAAAATACATCATATAAATAAGAATAATACACCACAAAACAACAACAACAACATAATAATAATAATAATAATAATAATACATTACAATAATGATCCATTATTAGTTTCAAAGTTTGTTATTTAATTCACTACTTGTTAGTTAATGAATCATAATATCAGTTTTAATGAATCATAATATCAAAATTAATGAATCATATCTTCATTTTAGTGTATCATCACAAACATATAAAAATAAAAAATTAAAACAATAATGCAATACAAAACAATATTTGGTATGTATAAAAAATACATGATTCACCATAGAAGATTTAAATTGCATCATATAATAATAATAATAATACACTACAAAACAATAATGATTTTTTATCGGTTCCAAAGTTTGTTATCTAACTCACCACTTATTAGTTAATGAATCATAATATCAATTTTAATGAATCATAATATCAAAGTTAATGAATCATATCATCATTTTAGTATATCAACGTAAACATATATAAAAAATAAACAATAATACAACACAAAACAAATTTGGTATGTACGGAAAATACATGATTCACCATATAAGGTTTAAAATACACCATATAATAATAATACACAAAGTGTGTTAGAACATAATATCAATTTTAATGAATCATAATATCAATTTTAATGAATCACAATGTCAAAATTAATGAATCATATTATTATTTTAGTGTATCATCACAACATGTTAAAAATATTTTTTTTCAAAGTTGTTAAAACATATCCATGGCTGGTCTTGTTTTGAAGAGCTCGAATTTAGGTGAACAGTGATATAATTTTTTTTTTTCATTTTGGACTTAAATATTAAAAATTATAACCATTTAAAGTTAATTTAAATTTTCTTCTCACTCATGTACCACATAAGCAGTCCAGTCAGTATATTGACTGGACTGCCACATAAGCAGACCGTACATACCATTGTACAAGCGTGTCGTGTAATCGATTTTGCGATCAATCAAATAGCTGATTAACGATTATGAACAACCCTACTACCAGCACCGGTGCAGCAACACTACGCATCACCCATCCTACATGGCAGCCCCCACTGATATACGCAATCTCTCCGACCTTTTTTCCTAAAGGCCGTCTTTTTTACCGCAAATTAAACATTTAAAAAACAACCAGTCTTGGTTGCAGCCGGATGTAGCCAACGACAGCTACACCTCAGCGTGCGCTCCCTTCTTTCTTTCTTTTTTAGCGAAGTGCCCCCGGTGTCTCTCCCTGTTTTTTTTTTTTTTTTTTTAGATTTTTTATTCATTTTTTTTCTTTATCATAAAACTAATTATTGTAAGTTTTAATATATAAGTCCAAAATGAAAAAAATTTTGTCATTGTTCATCTAAATTCAAGTTCTGACAAAACAAGACTAGTCATGGATATATTTTGACAACTTAAAAAAAATATTTTTACATGTATGGAGCATAGAATGTAAAAGAAAACTTGTACAGATGGTCATACAAACCTGTACAAAATGTTCACTAAAACATGTACATCCTCACGTGAAGACATGTACATTCTCGCATTAAAAACATATAGATAGTCATATAAACCTGTACGAATCACTAAATATGTACATCCTTAAATTAAAACCTGTACATATAAGGAAGAACATTGTCAGATGGTAATACAAAATGTACATATGGCCATACAAATGTACAGATGTTCATTAAAGAACATGTACATTCTCACATTTGAACATGTACATCGTCACTTTAAAACATGTACATTCTCACATTAAAATATGTACATACACCATCACATTAAATTAAATAACACGGTATACATGTAAAAATATTTTTTTAAAAAAGTTGTCAAAACATATCCATGACTTGGTCTTGTTTTGAAGAGCTCGAATTTAGATGAACAATGATATAATTTTTTTCACTTTGGACTTATATATTAAAAGTTATAACAATTTAAAGTTTTTATGATTAAGTAAGAAAAAGAAAAAAAAATTACCCTGTCGCGCGTGCATGAAAGGAAAAAAAAAAAGAGCAAACCGTCGCGCGCCCCGCTGCTCCCTCCTCCTCCTCTTGGATGTAACAATCTCTAGGTACAGTAACCTGTAGCCAAGAATTTGGCTCTGAAAAAACACTTTCATGTGTTGGCATAGTTCGTACATATTTTTTATATAAGTTTTAAGTTGAGTCAACACTGCAGAATACAGATTGAAGCAAAGAAGAGAATACACCAAAACAAAACAGCCTGGATATATATTGTTCCTGCATTAACGGGCTACCCTACCCTATCCTTCCTGCATCAACCGTGATAGTCACACATCATAAAATTCAATCCGAACCCTAGTGGCAAGCTAATAATATTAGCAGTAGCTTACTGGTCAAAAAGGGTGATTCGCCTTGATTAGGAGATTAGTGAAAATCAGCAGCAACGTCCGTGAGTGCCAAGGGTGATTCTATGCCACTTGGAACGAAGTCAATGGACGTTCGTGTTGGTATTTTTGTGGCATATTTTGATTGCATATTTATAAAATTTTATGTGGTTCTTGCATGTGTCACACGTGGACCTATATTTCATGTGTGCCAAGTGTAAGGATTGGTACGTGAGCCCACGTGTCTTGACCCGATCTTATCCACCATCTGGAGGAGAGCAAGCGGATGCCCCTGTAGCCTCTATTAGAACTGGTAGTCAAGCTGATGAGAGCAATGCAATAGCAGGGTGTAACTCCTGCTATGGAAGGGATAGGATCAACCCAAATGCTTTGGTGGAGAGCCCCCTAGGGAAAGTTGCATTCAGGACGAAAATGAAGATGGGGATCATTTAGAAGTTTTTTGTTTGATGAGCCAGAGTTCCCCCCAGGTTTTGAACCTAGTAAAGAAAGGTCTCTAGATGCCATAATGATGGATTCATAGGAGAAAGCTCAAATGACATTACGGATGGATCAAGAAGATATGTATGTACAGGAAGAAGTAAGACAAATCCTAAGGCTCCCCAAAGAGCTTGGGTGAACTGTCTCTGATGAGGAGTGGACACTTAACAACCTTAGAGAAATCATTCGGAGTTCAAGAAAGAGTACATCGCAAGAACCTCCCATCCGGAGAAAGGCATTAAGGATGTCAAGCTGGGACAAAAGAAAGCCTCTACCAAAGCTCAACCTAGAATCATGGTAGCAAGAAAAGATTTTTGGGGCTTAATAAACTCTCTTGAACGAGGAAATTGGCATACAGGAGTAAAAGCAAGAGTGAAGGAAAGTAGTGACATCCTCATTTTTTTAGTTAGGAAGGTAAGATTTGAGCGGGGGAGAAAGTAGGTAAGTATAAATTTTTTTATAAACTATAGTGTTTCCGCTGTCCTTTTCCACATTTGTGGACTATTTGACCTAGTGCCTCTAATTATTAAAAAAACTACGTTGTTGTATATAAGGTGTTACAAACGCTATAAGGATTCAACGCTTTGTTTGGTTTTACTGTTTATTATAACACCTTTCTTGACGGCTACTGCCACTGATACAGCACCAGGCATAACCTGTTGTACGTGGCAGTTGCAGCTGATGAACCAATCTGTCCTACTCCAGTAGGGGTACTATGGATCAGCACAAGCTACGGCATACCGTTTGATGGCTCTCAACCCAAACCCGAAGTGGGTTTCAATGACCCAACCCGAACCCGGTTCTTTACGGGTTGGTTTCGGGTGGGGTTTCGGGTTCGGGTCAAGATTGACATCCCTAGATATATGTGTATGATGAATGAAATGCGAGAGTAGTTGAAGCTAGGTCATTGCTGAATTGAACACAGTAGTGGTGCAACCCAACCAAGTTATCATCCTGATCCTTCACCTGCCAGTTACCATAATGATCCTCCATCAGTCCTAGGCCATGAGGTTACCACTCCAGTTGGACCGAACACAATTATTGAATTTGTCGACCCATACCTTTACACAGATTTACAGGTAATTCATGCTTTCTTTAATTGTCTTAATTTGTGATATCTATTAGTAAACATTTCGTATATTGATCCTCTAATATTTTTAATGAAATTTAGGATCCGTTTAACTGTAACCTCCTACTCCCATACGACAGTTGAGATATCATTGTTGCAAAGGGTAGAGTATACTCCTCGGGCCCAAATGATCAGACTCACGGGAAGCTGATTGAGCCTTATCATGTGAGAGTATTCGTCGACGACCCTCACTATAAGTGTCCCGGACTTCCACTTCCAGTACCTCAGCATGAGTACTCTACGGTTCGTTCGCGAAAGATAGCTTTGTTAAGTGGCCTGTTTGTTTGATTCAGAAGTGTGTAGAGGTATGTTAAATACTAGCAAATACAGTTTTGATTAATATTTGTTCTTAGTAAATGCCAAGAAGGATCAATTTATGACTGCTGAAATTGATTTTGAATAGGCAATAGAAAAGAAAAATCTATCTTCAGGGAAAAAACAAAGTGTTTAAAGTAAATCTCCAGGATACAAGTCATCCACCAACGTTGTCTAGAGACCAAACTTGCAGGATGACTACATGTTGTTAATGACCCTGGTTGTTGGAGAACTTTGAGAGAGGGATGTCTCCAACAACCAGGGACAGTCTATGGCCTCGAAGATCTTATCAAACTCTCTAAACCAACCCTCCAACAACTGGGGATCTTCATGATCGAGATAACACTCTAGCTTCGTTGCACTTACGTGGCGCATAAAATTATTTCCTCCATGTTGCCTTTAGCTTCTAGTTGTGCCATAGCTGCAGTCATTGCTTGAGCCATCTCTTGAATATTACCTGCCATCTTTTCTTCACAAAACAAAGGTCCTTTAGTTCACCAACACACAAAACACTAACAGCCAGCACAAGTTCTCATAGCTTCTTTTCAACCAAACTAACTTCATCAATAATCATCCACACAAGAATCACATAACTTACAACAATTAACAAGATATACCTGATTCCACCATCCGTTCCTGCAGATTAGTCACAATAAGCATAACATAGCAAAAACAAGACGTGCCTCACTTTAACCCGTTTATCCCATCCTAATAAATCCATTTTAGGTCCTAAATTCAATCTTAATCATTAATCAAGAGTGTTCTTGCTCTGATACCACCTTGTAAGACCCCAATCTTCCTACTCCATTTATATAGATAATGATTAATACACAAGTATATTTTACAACAGCGGAAGTCTTACAATCCTATTGGGTCTCACCGCCACATTCACAACCTTTGTGAATGCTAAGACTTGCAAAACAACATATAACAAAATCAATAGTCTTATACATTACATTTTTAGTACAATAGACTAAACTTTACACATGGTACAAAAACCAAAAATGAACTAAGGGGCAGTCTCTATTCCCTTTTTCCCACGCTCCTGTGCACAGCAATAAACTCAAGGAGAGGCTACCTCATTACCTATACTTGTGGCCATAATTTCAAACAACACAAGGAAAGGGGCACAGGGCACCAAGCCAGAAAATCAGCAATGTTGAGTAATTCAAGTCTACCATTAAGATAACATATCAAAATACACTTATATAAGTATAACCACATACCACTCATCAATGCATTCAATAGTTCAAGTATATCTGAAAGAGCACACATACCCACATTTGCATAGCAACCAAACCAGAAAATCATCAAATAGTATGTTAATCAATTTTTTCATTATCCATAGTAATTGTTCCTCCATTTCCATCCAAACCAAGTCTAGGGATAAACCCTGATCATATAGGCAATCCAACATTTCCCATCCGCACTCTAGGCCCTAGATTTGCACACCCCCTATAGTACCTTTAACTAGAGTGTAGGAAACCATAGAGCGTCTCATGGAGCCCGAGGCATACCATGAGCCAAATGAAAGTAATGTGGCCTTATGCCCAGATTTGAAGGGTCTGTAGTAGCATGTTTTCATTGTGGTAAGATGGGGCATCGATCTTATGAGTGCTTTCATAATCCTGAATCAAGGAACTTCTAGAAAGTATACCCCCGATCAGTCAAACAAACTCCAACAACTTAGAGCGGCATCCGGAGTTGCTGGGGAACAAAGTAGTGGCAAGGTAGCTGAAAAGAATGGAAGCGAATTCAAGAAGTCAGGGGCTCTGAATGTGATGAATGAATCAGAGACCCGAGCTCAAGGAAACGTGATTTCAGTTACCTTTCTTGTTCATGGGCTAGAAGCATGTGTTTTATTCACCTCTGGTGCAACGTATTCGTTTGTTTCTGGTGCTTTTGTGGAGAAATTAAATTTTTTTTCTATAGAGCTTGTTTAGATGTTAGTGTGATTATACCCTCTGGAGAGAAGATAAAGTGTTCTAAAATTGTATAAAGTGTGAATATTCCTGTGAAAGGGGTTGACTTCCCAGTGGACATTATTGTGTTTGAAGGTTTAGGGTTCACTGGTGCGGATGAAGTCAAAAACGATGGTCCAAACAGTCTAAAAACGACGGTTCGTAACCGTCTCTTATACTACCGGCATTTTTTAGATTTTATTTTTAACGACGGTTCAAAGCCGTCTTTAAATGTCAATGTTTCGGCGCGGATTTAGACACTATAAAAGATGGTTCCCTGTAAACCGTCTTTTATAAACTTGTTCCTGTGCGCTTTTTAGTAATATTAAACGACGGCGTCGGGAAGACGGGAAGGAGCGACGATGGCCGGGGATCTACTTCAGACTCACGTGCTGATCGGTCATCTTCAGGGCGTGGTCGTGCACCCTCTGGAGCCTCCAATGCTGCCCAACATCCCGTCATCGGTGCTGCAAATTCCATCCAGCCCAACCCTCAAGATTGCAAGGCTCTTGGTTTGAATGCTGATCAATGGTCCTCTTTTGTGCAGCTCTTTTCTTCTTTGAACAGTGGCGCTCATGCATCCGAAATATTGTCCGGTAATATCTCTAAATCTTGGATACTTGATACAGGAGCCTCTTATCACATGATCGGTGAGATCACTCTTTTTCAAAACCTTATTTCTATTGACCCGATCAACATACTCTTGACAGATGGCAATATTTCTACTGCTACGCAGTCCGGGACTCTAAGTTTTGAGCATATTCAGATTCCTCATGTGCTCTATATTCCACAACTTTCCTGCAATCTTTTGTCTATTGCCCAATTATCTAAGGACTTGTGTTGTGTTATCTCCGTGACACCTCGCCTATGTGTATTACAGGACCAGCAAACGAGGAATGTGATTGGGGCAGGTGAACAAAGAGGCGGGGTCTATTGGCTGCATGGGTTTCATTCTCCAGCTCGTGGTTGCCGTGCAGTAGCCTCTGCACTTCCTCTCTTGTGGCACAAGCGTTTGGGACATCCTGCTGATGTTGTTTTATCTTATTTGCCTATGTTTAATTCTTATGTTAGTTCTTATGATGGACCTTGTGATATCTGCTTTCGAGCAAATCAAACATGATCGTCTTTTCCGATCAGTTCTAATATAGCAGACTCTAATTTTGATCTAATTCACTGTGATATCTGGGGACCGTATGCTACTTGTAACACCCCTAATCTTAAACCTGTAATGACGTCATAACTCGTAGCATAATAAATAGCAAATCGCAGCGGAAAATAAAACTAACTATCCTTGGTGTTACACGCCGTCACTCACCCTTGTGAGTAACAAGGCATCCTTACTCTTCCAACATTACAACTTCCACACGCTGTGATGAACAGATACTGAGCACTCTACTTATTACAAACCAAATCCAACTAAATGAGCAACTAACTGAAATACAACAAACTCCAAAATATAATACATAACAAATCCACAAGTGTTTTATAAAAACACAGCGGCTACCCTGTTCCCCGCACTCCGGCTTCTGTATTCTTCACAGACCTGAAATGTTTGGCCCAATGAAGGGCTCAGCAAACTATGCTGGTATGCTAAATGTAGTCCTAAGTCTTCTAGACTCCTTAAGTCGTTTTAGCCATCTTGATATTAGATTCTTTACATGAAATGCCGGTTTACAATAATAACAGTAACAACTGTAAACACTTAACAAACACATAACAATTCACCTGTACACAACAATGTACATTAATACATAACACCAATAACCACACATCAATAATCCATATCAATAACCAATAATCACACATCAATAATCCTTAACAATAACCAAACAAGATATGCGTATTAAACTGTACTTGTTAGTTAGTCACTTGGCTCTTAACCTTTAAACCAATCATTTAACCTTTTCCATTTAATTTCAATCTCAAGTGTCATGATAAGACAAACCTTAATAACCTGTGAAAATGGACAGTGTGTCCCACTGGGTTCCAAAGGAACCGTTACCAGTAGACCTTATGGCCCTGGATAAATATATGTAATGACCGATCCGGTCGAAACTGTACACCAACGGCAGTGCATTCCGCCATCCCCGAATGTGGCTGATGGATTTGGAGTGACTCCCTTCTTGAGTCCCTCATAGTGATCACAATGCGCAACCAGAAAGTCGAAACGATCTGGATTCCTCTCTTTATAAGTTAGCCCTTTTTGTCAGTGACATAATAACCAATACTCGAAATAAGACTATCACATTTGACCCTTGTTAGGTTCAGTAATACCTAAAGGTCAGTTAGTCTTTTTTTTTTCCAGTTTAGATGTATAAACTTTAGTCGCAAGACATTCGCGCATAAAATACAACGCAACAGTTTGGGCAATCCCACATACAACATCATTCACATAAAATCATAGATATCTTCTTAAACATTTAATCACACAATGTCTGGACCTCAGGATAATCCTTAGGACATTCAGACCACACAATTAACATACCGTTCACCAAGTAACTGCTAGCTTGACAAACTCCTGTTCAGTAGTCCCTCTCCGTACACTGTTATTTAAACATGCAATACCGGTAGTATTAATATAACTATTCACTAAATATCACAGTATTGTCACTGTAGTGTTTATACTCGTGGTATAATAACTCCGTATGTTATTTATTTTTCCCCTGTTATTTTAACAGCGGTTCTAGATAACCTAGCAGTTCATCATTTTATGTGAAACTCACATGTGATAATGAATTATCATTTATACGGTACATCTTTACCTCATTAATTATATACTTATAACTACTTCCACTTATCATTTATATTATATCCCTTGGTCATTTTTATTAAACCAAAATTATTTTTATAAACTTTATATTATATTCCTTAATATACCATAATACATTATATTACCTAGTTTCACTTCCTTGCCTTATTAAATTACAAAACCAACCTTATTAATCCGGTATTTATATATTATACCCAACAATTTAATAAATTACTAAATAACCACATATTATTTTCCGGTAGTCATAATTGATCCCGATAACTTTTACAACTTACCAAATGACCATATACTCTTATAATTTATTAAATACCCTTATCAATTTCGAAAATTGTAAAACAATTATATTAACTTCTATAAATTGTCAAATAACCTTATAACTTTTATAATTCACTAATTACCCTCATTATCCTTTGTAAATATTAATTAACCACCTCCTTTTTACAAATCACCAAATACTCTTATTATTTCGGTAACTACAAATTAATACCACCAATTTTATAAATTACCAATTAAGTCCATAACCTTTCGGTTTCAACATATAATTTATATATTCATACTTTTAACCCCAAAACTTTATATAAGTTACATATTAACTTATAAACTATAGTTTAAATATTTTATTTCTTTAATTAACCAAAGTAACCCATATCTTTTCTTAAATTGCATTTCCGCCCATATTAATTTCTATCTTCCATATATACTTCCATAAATTACATATTCACCCCAAAACTTTTATAAACTTAATATTTTATGTCATAAATCATTTTAACCCAAAGTTTTTGGTCAACACTTTGACCAAGACTTAATTTCTTAATTAATACTTCATTATACCCATAAAATCATTTATATTTCGGTAATATACCAAACTTCCCAATAATCACAAAATAGTCCCAAAACTTTATTAAATGTTATTCTTAACACTTAAACACTTATTTAAATTCATCAAAATTCATAATATTAATTCCTATTTTATATTATATCAAATATATCAAACAGCTCCTTATGTTTTCGGTAATATATATTTGTACACTAAACTTTTCAAATATTACATTTTAACCACATAACTTTATAAATTAGTCATTTAAATACTTGTAGCTATTTTTAATACTCCCAAAAATTATAATATAAATTAACATACTTATATATTTCAAAAATCATTCAAATAATACATATCATTCTCGGCTCCAATTTTATTTTACTATATAGTTTTAAAACTTGCTTTAAACCTTATAATAAATACTTATAAATGTATATAAGCCATATAACACTTCTAAAAATTATGCTAATGACTTAGAATGATTATAAACTAAAAATAGAACATATTATCCTTAGATATTTTGGTTTTAATATATGTGTATCCTAATTAATTTTTGTGACACATTTTTTTATACCTTAAGGTAATAACCTTACCTTATATGTTATAAATTATTTCTTGGTAATATAACCTATAGTTTTTCGGCCTTACTTTATTTAGAGGTTATACAAAATTTTTATACCAAAGTTTGAAGCTTAAATCAAACTTAAACTTAACACACCTTATTTATATAAACTTACCCTTAAATCAAGACAACTCTTGTACTTGATTTTCCTTGAATTTCCAAGCTCTTCAAATGGTATCTTTGTTGTAGATATTTCGAACTCCTTGTATATATATAGGAGATCTATTGTTAGACTTCTAACAAGAGTTTATAAATAATATTTGTAGTAATTTTTACAAGGGTTTACCTTAGGAATTTAACAAGGTATTTTTGATACACCTTGAGATGGTTGAAGATCCAAATTTCCTTCATGAAATAATGAAGAGAGTATGGATTTAGAAGACAAAATATTTTCGGACATATAGGAGAATTTGTCTAGGGTTTTCAAATATGAAAATACCTTAGATTAACCTTGATTACTCCTTGAATTGATGTCGAATCAAGACAACTCCTTGGAGTACAAATTGTTGGCAATTTCTTGTAAGCTTGATAGGATTATTCTTGCTTCAAGACTTGATAGAATTAACTAGGAAATAACATTAAAATGGTGTTAGGAACTAGTACACCATTAAAGGAGTTATTAGAACTTAGGAATTAACTTAGGAGATTAAGAAAGGAGAAAAGAGAGAGTGAGTTAGAAGAGAGCTTACCATTCGTGAGTGATGGTAAGGGACAATGGAGAAGCCTTACGTAAGTTTTAGTAGTAGGAATTGAGAGTAGTCAATGATCTAATTGTATTGTTTATTGGTCATTATTGCTTGTCTTTATTTTAGTTTATTTGCTTACTTAATTTAGACTTGAAAATCAGATTGCAAGAGTCTTCCAAATGCAATTGTTCTTTACGGTAATGGGTAGTCACTAAATGAGATGATGACTAAGTCTATAACATAGGTATTAGATTTAGGTAGTTAATTAACATTTTATTAGCTTCATTATTGTATTAACTTTGTGTTTACCTGCAGATGTGCTCGGCTGGGTGGAGCACTTCAACGATTCCCTTTCAAGCTCACTCACGGTATTCACTAGCTAGTAGTCTACGTTTTGTATATTTGCATAAGTAGTGTAATTAACATTGTTAACTCCTCTTGTGTTGCAGGTGTTCGACTGGAATTTGATGAAGCAGTGGGTGCTCCACTTCTCACGGTAATATACATACTAGTATAGGTAGTTTTGTTTGTTTGCATTAGATTAATTATTGCTGTTAACTTATCTTCTTTTGCAGGTCTTGATCGGTATTAATGGAGGAGCAGCCCCACTTCTTTGTACCCATACGGTAATGGAGATAGGAATCCATTTAGTTTTGTTTTCATTTGATCATTATAGCACTATTTTTTTTGTTTACATGTGCAGGTGGTGATCGACATGTTGGAGTGGAGCATCACGCAGCTTCCTTCCAGTAGCCTCACGGCTAAAGAGCTGCTACTTTGTTATTTAATCCTCCTAATGCTATACTTTGCTAGTTTGATTAACATTTCTAGTTTGTCCTCTCTTGCAGGTAGTGTTGCTCGCATTTGCTGGAGAATGGAAGCTCCACCTTGAGGAATCTTTATGTTAATGGAGCATTAATATTGGTAAGTATGTTTTGTTGATTAATAACAAGATATTGTTTATTTACTAATGACATCTACTTGTTCTTATCCTGCAGGTGTAGCTGCTCGGTTTATTCAGAGCAAATGGAAGCTCCACCGATGCAATCAATTGCTGGAATGAATGGTAAGAATTTAAGTTTGAATTTTTAATGTCTTTATGTTATAGCTAGGATATACATTAGCTTATTGTTTATGTGCAATCATTGAGCATTAATTATGTTTATTTGCTGCAGGTTGGACGGTAGTAGAAGAGCACTCCCTACAGCACAACAACATGTCAACGTAATGGTACTAGCATGTTGTATTTGATTTGTTAATTTATAGCATAACTATTGTTTATGTGTATAGTTATCTTTGTTATTATTCTCCTGCAGGCCTACGTAATGGAGAGACTTCTCCTTAGTGCTATAATGTTATATTATCAAATACTAAGTGTGGAGATGAGTCATTATATTACAAGACATATTTTTTTTGAAGAACTAGTCAATTTAGACTAGAAATCTCGCCCCATATAGAGGTCAATTGGGACTGATTTTCATTTGACTTTTGTTACACTATATTGTACTAAGATCATACCAATATGTGTAATAGGTTCCAGCATTTATTTGGTACATTTTTATTATGGTAAAAGATGAAAGATTTAAGGTAAAAATGTTGATTTTAGGTACCTTTTTGTCCTAAAAATCACCCCCATTTGTACTATGAGTTTAGTACTGGAACCAATTGATTTAGATGGTCATTTTATTCACTTTTAAGTTTATCAATTCGTGGCTCCTCAAAAACTTCAAGTCAAATGCGTAAAACGCATTTTCGTGACACCTAGAGGTGCGTTTCTGTGCTTTAAGGATTTTTCTGGGAATTAATTAGTCGCTATGACTTCCAAGTGTTTATATGTTTTCTTAGGGTTTAATAAACCCCTAAATAATATTTATAATTCTTCAAATAATATTTATTTACTTATATTTAATTATTTCAATGTTAGGGGTATTTCAGTCTACCCCCCTTAAAAGGACTTCGTCCCGAAGTCATAATTTATATTCGTTCATCCTATGGAATCAAGTTCCTCGTATCTACTCCTGTCCACTTATCATTCTTGGGTGTCAATATTGTATTGACACTACTATATTCCATCACTACTCTGAGTGTATATAATTCCTATAGACAAATATTCTTTATTCGAGATAATAATATCATGCATAATCACAACTCAATAAATACTGTAAAACCATACATGTTCCAACTTCCTAGCTATCCCACTCGGTCATCACTGCACAAGTGCAATACCAAATCCTCAGTTCTACAGAGTGCAGAGGCGTAAACCCTTGACAGTGAATCTCTTGTGTGATTGTAGGAATAAATATCAATATACTGTAAAATTATTAAGTGCTTCATAAACATTCAAGTGTTACATAGAACACACAAATAATCATTCAATTGTCACATAGGACATACTAATAACCAACCAAATGTCACATAGGACATAACCATCTAATTAATTGCACACATGCGCAACAAACAATCAAACAAACAAATAACCATACATAAGAATAATATAGACTGCAGATATGCAAGTCGCATGTGGTGCTCTACCCCCCTTAAAAAGGGTTACGCCCACGTACCCCTACAAGTATACACAAAACGAAAAGAAAATTGTTGGATACTTGTCTCGCATGGAGTCTTCTAACTCCCATGTCGCCTCCTCAATATCGTGGTTTTACCCAGAGCTTTGACCATTCTTATGGTCTTGTTTCTGGTCTCCCTAGTGTTGGAGTCTGAAATGCGAACTGGGTCTCCTCATATCTAAGTGTAGGATTTAGCTCGAGTGTCTCGGGCTCTAAGTCACGTGATGGGTGAGGCACATATTGCTTCAGCTGAGAAATGTGAAACACATTGTGCACTCTCCCTAGCTTAACATATGAGTCTAATTTGTAGGATAATGGGCCCACTCGCTCCGTAATAAGGTACGGTCCTACATACTTCGGGCTAAGCTTGCCCTTCTGCCCTAATCTAAAATTTCCCTTCACAGGTGAAACTCTAAGGAAGACTCGATCGCCTATTGCGAACTCGAGGTCTCTCCTATGGATGTCAGTATATGACTTTTGTCCGTTTACGAGGTATAGCCCTCAAGAATCTATGTATCCTTTGACATGTTCTCTAGTGCATTAGTATGCTTTTATTATTTTTTTTTAATCCCGTAAGTATGGGTGAAGGTGATCTACTATATTGTAAATTGCCAATATTTCATGGCTTGTTTAAACTATTTGTGTATAACACACTTCCATTAATCACCTCTTAGTTGTAGTCATCGACGCTCGTGTCTTTGTATTAATATTGGGCATATTTATAATCCCTTTCTATAGGTCATCATCTTGTGATACTGGTATTTGAGTTTACTCTCGCCATATACGGCTTTCGTTTTCAATTTAAAGTCTGAGCCACGGTCGAGCCGTGCTGCTTATGTATATTAGAGAAATATTTCTTGATATTATTGACTCACTAATTGTTCGTAGTATATACACGATTACTATCGTCTGTTCCTCAAGTATACCACAGTAGGGTTCCTATTAAGGTTTCTAACAAGGTGTAGTTTCCTCTCGATTAAACACGTTATTGTGATTGTGAATACTCTGGTGAGTATTGTATAACATTTATATTCTTTATATTCTACCATGTTTTTATAGGTATTCTCCATTTAATATATTGGTTTTAAATTCCTAAGAAAGACTTAAAGTCGATCTTTCCTTCCAGATGGCATTTGGCCATATTTTAGAAGATAGCTAGAGAATACTGTTATTATAAGTAATTTTCTCTTGATCTAATATTTGATTTATTAACACGTTTAATGGGATAATAATAGTTAGTATTTCCCTCATAATTGATTATTTTTCCGTCACATGCGGAGTTGTTTTAGCTATTTAATCTCCTCGGGGTAACTAGACAACTTAACTCCTAACTTACACCTTCCACAACTCATATATTTCATTTATTAGATTTTATATTCAAAGTTAGGAATAAATACTTACTTATCACAGAAACATTTGTGACCACTTGTAAGGAGTCTCAGGAATCATCCAACCCTGACGGGGTCAGCGTCAGTGTTGAACTATCCTTCCACAATTTTGTGTTTGGTTTTCCCTTGATCTGACCAGGATCAAGTTCGACCTCCCACGTCAAATATCAAACAATCACATAATTGTCATCTTCCAAATTTTATCTTATTAAACTTTGTGACGTGGTGTGTACACATTTTCTCCTGATCACTATACTCTATCCAATATATGTTATAACTATACTTGAATCTAGCGTACCAAAATCCCCGGAATAATATTCTTTGTTCAAATCATCAAGCGGGGAAGCCAGTTTTTCCTCTTGGCATTAAAGATAAATTCTTATTAACACATCTAGGCTCATACTGTCTAATAACTATATCCATCAACATTTAACTCTTAAATCCATCATACAAGTAATAAATTCCGTCATGGACTTGCATACTTTAGAATACTCTCTTCACTTTAAAAGGCTTATCTAGTATTTCTCCTATAGGGCTTGATTATTGCCTAATGATTATCATTAGTTGGAGCAAAGACAGTCACAGTTAGACTTCAAGAAAAGTTTTCATGACTCCATCCACAACTATAGTTCCATAAAGTATCATTTCCTCCACCTTAAAGCTTAGATTTTTCCTTATTCCATCTAAAATCCATAAATGATGAACCATATGTTCACCCTGTCAAGTATCTCTTAATATTAGTGCCATCTCAAACTAAGGATTTCCAGTTTGAATTCTACTGTTTAGTAACAGGACAATCAAGGCTTGTTTGTTTTTATCTCTTAGAAACGTGGTTAATCCACTAGCTCAATGCTTCAAAATAAGTCGGTTAGGTATGTCAAATAGAGGATTTAGAATCACAGGGTTTAGTATATAACGTTAAGACGGTTTACGTATAAAATAATGGTTACAACCTAGGGTGTTTCCCTACTTTTATATTTATTTACACTCATTTTTGTGTATATATTGTTTCACACTCTTATATAACTTACACTCACTCTCAGTGTATGTATTAGTTTAAGCCTTTGGTATACTGACACTACCTTTATGTAAGTGTCAAGGAAATCATTTGTTACATGTTTACACTAAGTTTATATTACATATGTTTTAACCTTAGTTGATTCATTGCGATCTTTTATTCGCATTTTTTGAGCTGTCATAGTAGACATATGCTCGTATAAATTCATAAGGTTAGTATAGGACATGTGTCTCAAAGTAGGGTAGGTATATTTAATGATACTTTAGCCCTCTGAAATGTATCAATACCTCCATGTTTTAGGTTAATAACCTCCAAATTATATTTATATATGCATTTGGTGATGCTAATTAGATTCTCCCCCACTTTAGAAAATATATATTCAAGATTTGTTCTCTCCCCTTTTTTTTTTTTAGGAGTCCAGCGTTGTTATATATTGGTACTAGCTGAGACCCTTGGTATTTGCTCAGGTATTTCAAAACCCGTTTTATTATGGATGTTTAGTATATTTTTGAGATTCTGTTTCTCAATTGTCATATTCAAGGTTTCTCACTATTTCTCTCGGAGTTTAGAGATTGTAAGATTTTAGACTCGCACTGAGCGTAAGCTCGGTGCCTGGGTATCCCATAAAATTTCAGTGTTTGCTCTTTACGTGAGCTCTTTGACAGTTCCTGTAGTCTTAAGTATTTTATATTAATGTATTCCCGTTCATGACATCTGCTCGTCATTTAGGCAGGTCATAATTTGTAGTTAAGTATTTCGTGAGTAGTATCATGCCGGGTCAAAGTACTTGGCATTATGCCTCGGGATATTCCCGACCTTCGCTCATAGGCTCAGGTGACCACGGTCTCATAGGTAAGGGAAATAATTATCGAAGTATCCCATTATGTGAGAGGTTACCTAATTTAGGTCTCTCTAAAGTTGGTACTTACTAGTCACATATAAGTCTCATTGACTGATAATTATAACACACATTTATGCATCATGCATTTAGTTTAGGTTCTAGGCTTACCGGTCTCGCGCTGAGCGCTCGCCTCAGCGCCTGAAGTTCCCACTGTCTACGGGGTATTTCTTCATGGAACTATCTCCTTTCCCTTATGACTTCCGGATGAGGATGGCTGTCCTGCCGGTCCTCCAGTATAAGTATTAGTCTGCGCCTTGACCTCCTCCGGGTCCGCCCGTTTCCACAGCTGGTGTTCTCTGCGAACCTCTAGCTCCTTTGTATACTCGACTCCCTGGATTGGAAAAGCATTCATACTCCCGTGACCTTCCTTTTTGCAATACGGCACTCCACCTTCCTTCCTGCGCAATCTACGCCTGGGTGATCTTTTCCACAACGTTTACAGTAATAGTGTCGTCGGGTTGGCTTGTTGCCTCTAGGTGGTGCTGTTCTTAGTGGTTGAGCATTAATAGTGGGCCGGTCAGACGAGGGATCTGTCCTTCTTCTGACCATGGAAATCCTTCCGCCCCTTCTTCTTTCAAAGAATTTCTTCTCTTCTTGCAGTAACCGCCAGAGGTGCTCCATCATCATCTCCTTCAGTATTCTTCCTTTTCTTTCTTCCTGTGTCGGAGTGTCGACTCCTGGTATATAGTTCATCAAACTGGTGCACCGTGCGCAACTGGTCAACTGTTTGTCTCCCTTGGATTAAGGTCTTGATCTCCTGCCTTTTCCTCTGTTTATGTGTTCGGGGTAGTACTTCTCCCGCAACACTTCTACGAATCTTCCATTCAAATTCCGGTGTAGCTCTACGGTGGCCCTCAATAGTCCGCCACCAAATGTCAGCTGCGTTCAGGTTGTATGCGGCGATGTCGACCTGCTGGTCTTCTGGAACTCCGACAGTCTTGAACGCCTTCTGGTGCTCTGCAATGAACTTCTCCAGTGCGGCGGGGTCCGGTTCCCCTGAATAAGTTGGTACTCTTGTCTGCAACGTCTTCAACCAGTTGGTTTCTCTGGGCCGCGGCGGGTGGGGTATGGCTCCCGTAAATTGACTCCTAGTTGGCGAAAGTTGCCATGGCTGCTGTTAGGTCTTGTACTGTTGGAACATCCGCCGGTGTCTCGCTACTGCGTCCACTGCTGTCTCCCTGGTCCTTCGCTGGTCGACATCTAAGATGTATATTTTATTTCTACTCGGTTGCTACACCGTATCACATACACAATCAAAAACATGTAAGTAAGCTAACTACTAGCAATAAAATATCCCTAGGGTTTTCTTTTCTAGGTCACGAATCCTCACAGACGTTTCCCGTAACCCAATATTCCTATGCTCATTGTCCTAGACTCAGTATCTTTCATCAGAGCGGTACTCCGCTCTGATACCACTTTTTGTAACACCCCTAAACTTAAACCTGTAATGACGTCATAACTCGTAGCATAATAAATAGCAAATCGCAGCGGAAAATAAAACTAACTATCCTTGGTGTTACACGCCGTCACTCACCCTTGTGAGTAACAAGGCATCCTTACTCTTCCAACATTACAACTTCCACCTGCTGTGATGAACAGATACTGAGCACTCTACTTATTACAAACCAAATCCAACTAAATGAGCAACTAACTGAAACACAACGGACTCCAAAATATAATACATAACAAATCCACAAGTGTTTTATAAAAACACAGCGGCTACCCTGTTCCCCGCACTCCGGCTTGTATTCTTCAGAGACCTGAAATGTTTGGCCCAATGAAGGGCTCAGCAAACTATGCTGGTATGCTAAATGTAGTCCTAAGTCTTCTAGACTCCTTAAGTCGTTTTAGCCATCTTGATATTAGATTCTTTACATGAAATGCCGGTTTACAATAATAACAGTAACAACTGTAAACACTTAACAAACACATAACAATCACCTGTACACAACAGTGTACATAATACAACACCAATAACCACACATCAATAATCCATACAATAACCAATAATCACACATCAATAATCCTAACAATAACCAAACAAGATACGTATTAAACTGTACTTGTTAGTTAGTCACTTGGCTCTTAACCTTTAAACCAATCATTTAACCTTTTCCATTTAATTTCCATCTCAAGTGTCATGATAAGACAAACCTTAATAACCTGTGAAAATGGACAGTGTGTCCCACTGGGTTCCAAAGGAACCGTTACCAGTAGACCTTATGGCCCTGGATAAATATATGTAATGACCGATCCGGTCGAAACTGTGCACCAACGGCAGTGCATTCCGCCATCCCCGAATGTGGCTGATGGATTTGGAGTGACTCCCTTCTTGAGTCCCTCATAGTGATCACAATGCGCAACCAGAAAGTCGAAACGATCTGGATTCCTCTCTTTATAAGTTAGCCCTTTTTGTCAGTGACATAATAACCAATACTCGAAATAAGACTATCACATTTGACCCTTGTTAGGTTCAGTAATACCTAAAGGTCAGTTAGTCTTTTTTTTCCAGTTTAGATGTATAAACTTTAGTCGCAAGACATTCGCGCATAAAATACAACGCAACAGTTTGGGCAATCCCACATACAATATCATTCACATAAAATCATAGATATCTTCTTAAACATTTAATCACACAATGTCTGGACCTTAGGATAATCCTTAGGACATTCAGACCACACAATTAACATACCGTTCACCAAGAACTGCTAGCTTGACAAACTCCTGTTCAGTAGTCCCTTCCGTACGCTGTTATTTAAACATGCAATACCGGTAGTATTAATATAACTATTCACTAAATACACAGTACTGTCACTGTAGTGTTTATACTCGTGGATAATAACTCCGTATGTTATTTATTTTTCCCCTGTTATTTTAACAGCGGTTCTAGATAACCTAGCAGTTCATCATTTTATGTGAAACTCACATGTGATAATGAATTATCATTTATACGGTACAACTTTACCTCATTGATTATATACTTATAATTACTTCCACTTATCATTTATATAATATCCCTTGGTCATTTTTATTATAACCAAAATTATTTTATAAACTTTATATTATATTCCTTAATATACCATAATACATTATATTACCTAGTTTCACTTCCTTGCCTTATTAAATTACAAAATCAACCTTATTAATCTGGTATTTATATATTATACCCAACAATTTAATAAATTACTAAATAACCACTTATTATTTTCCAGTAGTCATATTTGATCCCGATAACTTTTACAACTTACCAAATGACCATATACTCTTATAATTTATTAAATACCCTTATCAATTTCGAAAATTGTAAAACAATTATATTAACTTCTATAAATTGTCAAATAACCTTATAACTTTTATAATCCTAATTACCCTCATTAACCTTTGTAAATATTAATTAACCACCTTTTTTACAAATCACCAAATACTCTTATTATTTCGGTAATTACAAATTAATACCACCAATTTTATAAATTACCAATTAAGTCCATAACCTTTCGGTTTAACATATAATTTTATATTATACTTTTAACCCAAAACTTTATATAAGTTACATATTAACTTATAAACTATAGTTTAAATATTTTATTTCTTAATAACCAAAGTAACCCATATCTTTTCTTAAATTGCATTTCCGCCCATATTAATTTCTATCTTCCATATATACTTCCATAAATTACATATTCACCCCAAAACTTTTATAAACTTAATATTTTATGTCATAAATCATTTTAACCCAAAGTTTTTGGTCAACACTTTGACCAAGACTTAATTTCTTAATTAACTTCATTATACCCATAAAATCATTTATATTTTCGGTAATATACCAAACTTCCCAATAATCACAAAATAGTCCCAAAACTTTATTAAATGTTATTCTTAACACTTAAACACTTATTTAAATTCATCAAAATTCATAATATTAATTCCTATTTTATATTATATCATAAATATATCAAACAGCTCCTTATGTTTTCGGTAATATATATTTGTACACTAAACTTTTCAAATATTACATTTTAACCACATAACTTTATAAATTAGTCATTTAAATACTTGTAGCTATTTTTAATACTCCCAAAAATTATAATATAAATTAACATACTTATATATTTCAAAAATCATTCAAATAATACATATCATTCTCGGCTCCAATTTTATTTTACTATATAGTTTTAAAACTTGCTTTAAACCTTATAATAATACATAAATGTATATAAGCCATATAACACTTCTAAAAATTATGCTAATGACTTAGAATGATTATAAACTAAAAATAGAACATTTATCCTTAGATATTTTGGTTTTAATATATGTGTATCCTAATTAATTTTTGTGACACATTTTATACCTTAAGGTAATAACTTACCTTATATGTTATAAATTATTTTCTTGGTAATATAACCTATAGTTTTTCGGCCTTACTTATTTAAGGTTATACAAATTTTTATACCAAAGTTTGAAGCTTAAATCAAACTTAAACTTAACACACCTTATTTATAAACTTACCCTTAAATCAAGACAACTCTTGTACTTGATTTTTCCTTGAATTTCCAAGCTCTCAAATGGTATCTTTGTAGATATTTCGAACTCCTTGTATATATAGGAGATCTATTTGTTAGACTTCTAACAAGAGTTTATAAATAATATTTGTAGTAATTTTTACAAGGTTTACCTTAGGAATTTATCAAGGTATTTTTGATACACCTTGAGATGGTTGAAGATCCAAATTTCCTTCATGAAATAATGAAGAGAGTATGGATTTAGAAGACAAATATTTTCGGACATATAGGAGAATTTGTCTAGGGTTTTCAAATATGAAAATACCTTAGATTAACCTTGATTACTCCTTGAATTGATGTCGAATCAAGACAACTCCTTGGAGTACAAATTGTTGGCAATTTCTTGTAAGCTTGATAGGATTATTCTTGCTTCAAGACTTGATAGAATTAACTAGGAAATAACATTAAAATGGTGTTAGGAACTAGTACACCATTAAAGGAGTTATTAGAACTTAGGAATTAACTTAGGAGATTAAGAAAGGAGAAAAGAGAGAGTGAGTTAGAAGAGAGCTTACCATTCGTGAGTGATGGTAAGGGACAATGGAGAAGCCTTACGTAAGTTTTAGTAGTAGGAATTGAGAGTAGTCAATGATCTAATTGTATTGTTTATTGGTCATTATTGCTTGTCTTTATTTTAGTTTATTTGCTTACTTAATTTAGACTTGAAAATCAGATTGCAAGAGTCTTCCAAATGCAATTGTTCTTTACGGTAATGGGTAGTCACTAAATGAGATGATGACTAAGTCTATAACATAGGTATTAGATTTAGGTAGTTAATTAACATTTTATTAGCTTCATTATTGTATTAACTTTGTGTTTACCTGCAGATGTGCTCGGCTGGGTGGAGCACTTCAACGATTCCCTTTCAAGCTCACTCACGGTATTCACTAGCTAGTAGTCTACGTTTTGTATATTTGCATAAGTAGTGTAATTAACATTGTTAACTCCTCTTGTGTTGCAGGTGTTCGACTGGAATTTGATGAAGCAGTGGGTGCTCCACTTCTCACGGTAATATACATACTAGTATAGGTAGGTTTTTTGTTTGCATTAGATTAATTATTGCTGTTAACTTATCTTCTTTTGCAGGTCTTGATCGGTATTAATGGAGGAGCAGCCCCACTTCTTTGTACCCATACGGTAATGGAGATAGGAATCCATTTAGTTTTGTTTTCATTTGATCATTATAGCACTATTTTTTTTGTTTACATGTGCAGGTGGTGATCGACATGTTGGAGTGGAGCATCACGCAGCTTCCTTCCAGTAGCCTCACGGCTAAAGAGCTGCTACTTTGTTATTTAATCCTCCTAATGCTATACTTTGCTAGTTTGATTAACATTTCTAGTTTGTCCTCTCTTGCAGGTAGTGTTGCTCGCATTTGCTGGAGAATGGAGCTCCACCGATGCAATCAATTGCTGGAATGAATGGTAAGAATTTAAGTTTGAATTTTTAATGTCTTTATGTTATAGCTAGGATATACATTAGCTTATTGTTTATGTGCAATCATTGAGCATTAATTATGTTTATTTGCTGCAGGTTGGACGGTAGTAGAAGAGCACTCCCTACAGCACAACAACATGTCAACGTAATGGTACTAGCATGTTGTATTTGATTTGTTAATTTATAGCATAACTATTGTTTATGTGTATAGTTATCTTTGTTATTATTCTCCTGCAGGCCTACGTAATGGAGAGACTTCTCCTTAGTGCTATAATGTTATATTATCAAATACTAAGTGTGGAGATGAGTCATTATATTACAAGACATATTTTTTTTTGAAGCAGAACTAGTCAATTTAGACTAGAAATCTCGCCCATATAGAGGTCAATTGGGACTGATTTTCATTTGACTTTTGTTACACTATATTGTACTAAGATCATACCAATATGTGTAATAGGTTCCAGCATTTATTTGGTACATTTTTATTATGGTAAAAGATGAAAGATTTAAGGTAAAAATGTTGATTTTAGGTACCTTTTTGTCCTAAAAATCACCCCCATTTGTACTATGAGTTTAGTACTGGAACCAATTGATTTAGATGGTCATTTTATTCACTTTTAAGTTTATCAATTCGTGGCTCCTCAAAAACTTCAAGTCAAATGCGTAAAACGCATTTTCGTGACACCTAGAGGTGCGTTTCTGTGCTTTAAGGATTTTTCTGGGAATTAATTAGTCGCTATGACTTCCAAGTGTTTATATGTTTTCTTAGGGTTTAATAAACCCCCAAATAATATTTATAATTCTTCAAATAATATTTATTTACTTATATTTAATTATTTCAATGTTAGGGGTATTTCAGTCTACCCCCCTTAAAAGGACTTCGTCCCGAAGTCATAATTTATATTCGTTCATCCTATGGAATCAAGTTCCTCGTATCTACTCCTGTCCACTTATCATTCTTGGGTGTCAATATTGTATTGACACTACTATATTCCATCACTACTCTGAGTGTATATAATTCCTATAGACAAATATTCTTTATTCGAGATAATAATATATCACTGCATAATAACTCAATAAATACTGTAAAACCATACATGTTCCAACTTCCTAGCTATCCCACTCGGTCATCACTGCACAAGTGCAATACCAAATCCTCAGTTCTACAGAGTGCAGAGGCGTAAACCCTTGACAGTGAATCTCTTGTGTGATTGTAGGAATAAATATAATATACTGTAAAATATTAAGTGCTTCATAAACATTCAAGTGTTACATAGAACACACAAATAATCATTCAATTGTCACATAGGACATACTAATAACCAACCAAATGTCACATAGGACATAACCATCTAATTAATTGCACACATGCGCAACAAACAATCAAACACAAATAACCATACATAAGAATAATATAGACTGCAGATATGCAAGTCGCATGTGGTGCTCTACCCCCCTTAAAAAGGGTTACGCCCACGTACCCCTACAAGTATACACAAAACGAAAAGAAAATTGTTGGATACTTGTCTCGCATGGAGTCTTCTAACTCCCATGTCGCCTCCTCATATCGTGGTTTACCACAGAGCTTTGACCATTCTAATGGTCTTGTTTCTGTCTCCCTAGTGTTGGAGTCTAAATGCGAACTGGGTCTCCTCATATCTAAGTGTAGGATTTAGCTCGAGTGTCTCGGGCTCTAAGTCACGTGATGGGTGAGGCACATATTGCTTAGCTGAGAAATGTGAAACACATTGTGCACTCTCCCTAGCTTAACATATGAGTCTAATTGTAGGCTAATGGGCCCACTCGCTCCGTAATAAGGTACGGTCCTACATACTTCGGGCTAAGCTTGCCCTTCTGCCCTAATCTAAAATTCCCTTCAAGGTGAAACTCTAAGGAAGACTCGATCGCCTATTGCGAACTCGAGGTCTCTCCTATGGATGTCAGTATATGACTTTGTCCGTTTACGAGGTATAGCCCTCAAGAATCTATGTATTCTTTGACATGTTCTCTAGTGCATTAGTATGCTTTTATTATTTTTTTTAATCCCGTAAGTATGGGTGAAGGTGATCTACTATCTTGTAATTGCCAATATTATTTCATGGCTTGTTTAAACTATTTGTGTATAACACACTTCCATTAATCGCCTCTTAGTTGTAGTCATCGACGCTCGTGTCTTTGTATTAATATTGGGCATATTATAATCCCTTTATAGGTCATCATCTTGTGATCTGGTATTTGAGTTTACTGTCGCCATATACGGCTTTCGTTTTCAATTAAAGTCTGAGCTACGGTCGAGCCGTGCTCTTATGTATATTAGAGAAATTTCTTGATATTATTGACTCACTATTGGTTCGTATATACACGATTATATCGTCTGTTCATCAGTATACCACAGTAGGGTTCCTGTTAAGGTTTCTAACAAGGTGTAGTTTCCTCTCATTAAACATGTTATTGTGATTGTGAATCAACTCTGGTGAGTATTGTATAATTTATATTTTATATTCTACCATGTTTATAGGTAGTTCCATTTAATATATTGGGTTTTAATTCCTAAAAGACTAAAGTCGATCTTTCCTTCCAGATGGCAATTTGGCCATATTTTAGAAGATAGCTAGAGAATACTGTTATTATAAGTAATTTTCTCTTGATCTATATTTGATTTATTAACACGGTTCATGGGATAATAATAGTTAGTATTTCCCTCATAATTGATTATTTTTCCGTCATATGCGGAGTTGTTTTAGCTATTTAATCTCCTCGGGGTAACTAGACAACTTAACTCTAACTTACACCTTCCACAACTCATATATTCATTTATTAATTTTATATTAAAATTAGGAATAAATACTTACTTATCACAGAAACATTTGTGACCACTTGTAAGGAGTCTCAGGAATCATCCAACCCTGACGGGGTCAGCGTCAGTGTTGAACTATCCTTCCACACCATTTTGTGTTTGGTTTTCCCTTGATCTGACCAGGATCAAGTTCGACCTCCCACGTCAAATATCAAACAATCACATAATTGTCATTTCCAAATTTTATCTTATTAACTTTGTGACGTGGTGAGTACTACATTTTCTCCTGATCACTATACTACTATCCAATAATGTTATAACCTATACTTGAATCTAGGGTATTACCAAAATCCCCGAAATATTCCTTTGTCAAATCATCAAGCGGGGAAGCCAGTTTTTCCTCTTGGCATTAAAGATAAATTCTTATTAAAGCATCTAGGCTCATACTGTCTAATAACTATATCCATCAATCATTTAACTCTTAAATCCATCATACAAGTAATAATTCCGTCATGGACTTGCATACTTTAGAATACTCTCTTCACTTTAAAAGGCTTATCTAGTATTTCTCCTATTAGGGCTTGATTATTGCCTATACTTGATTATCATTTTGGAGCAAAGACAGTCACAGTTAGACTTCAAGAAAAGTTTTCATGACTCCATCCACAACTATAGTTCCATAAAGTATCATTTCCTCCACCTTAAAGCTTAGCTTTTTCCTTATTCCATCTAAAATCCATAAATTGAATCATATGTTCACCCTAGTCAAGTATCTCTTAATATTAGTACCATCTCAACTAAGGATTTCCAGTTTGAATTCTACTGTTTAGTAACAGGACAATCAAGGCTTGTTTGTTTTTATCTCTTAGAAACGTGGTTAATCCACTAGCTCAATGGCTTCCAAAAATAAGTCGGTTAGGTATGTCAAATAGAGGATTTAGAATCACAGGGTTTAGTATATAACGTTAACGGTTTACGTATAAAATAATGGTTACAACCTAGGGTATGTTTCCCTACTTTTATATTTATTTACACTCATTTTTGTGTATATATTGTTTCACACTCTTATATAACTTACACTCACTCTCAGTGTATGTATTAGTTTAAGCCTTTGGTATACTGACACTACCTTTATGTAAGTGTCAAGGAAATCGTTTGTTATCATGTTTACTAAGTTTATATTACATATGTTTTAACCTTAGTTGATTCTGCGATCTTTTATTCGCATTTTTTGAGCTGTCATAGTAGACATATGCTCGTATAAATTCATAAGGTTAGTATAGGACATGTGTCTCAAATAGGGTAGGTATATTTAATGATACTTTAGCCCTCTGAAATGTATCAATACCTCCATGTTTTAGGTTAATAACCTCCAAATTATATTTATATATGTAGCATTTGGTGTGCTAATTAGGTAATTCTCCCCCACTTTAGAAAATATATATTCAAGATTTGTTCTCTCCCCTTTTTTTTTTTAATTGGAGTCCAGCGTTGTTATATTGGTACTAGCTGAGACCCTTGGTATTTGCTCAGGTATTTCAAAACCCGTGCTTATAATGGGATGTTTAGTATATTTTTGAGATTCTGTTTCTCAATTGTCATATTCAAGGTTTCTCACTATTTTCTCGAGTTTATAAGATTGTAAGATTTCCTAGACTCGCACTGAGCGTAAGCTCGGTGCCTGGGTATCCCATAAAATTTCAGTGTTTGCTCTTTACGTGAGCTCTTTGACAGTTCTGTAGTCTTAAGTATTTATATTAATGTATTCCCTTCATGACATCTGCTCGTCATTTAGGCAGGTCATAATTTGTAGTTAAGTATTTCGTGAGTAGGATCATGCCGGGTCAAAGTACTTGGCATTATGCCTCGGGATATTCCCGACCTTCGCTCATAGGCTCAGGTGACCACGGTCTCATAGGTAAGGGAAATAATTATCGAAGTATCCCATTATGTGAGAGGTTACCTAATTTAGGTCTCTCTAAAGTTGGTACTTACTAGTCACTATATAAGTCTCATTGACTGATAATTATAACACACATTTATGCATCATGCATTTAGTTTAGGTTCTAGGCTTACCGGTCTCGCGCTGAGCGCTCGCCTCAGCGCCTGAAGTTCCCACTGTCTACGGGGTATTTCTTTGGAACTATCTCCTTTCCCTTATGACTCCGGATGAGGATGGCTGTCCTGCCGGTCCTGTAGTAAGTATTATCTGCGCCTTGACCTCCTCCGGGTCCGCCCGTTTCCACAGCTGGTGTTCTCTGCGAACCTCTAGCTCCTTTGTATACTCGACTCCCTGGATTGGAAAAGCATTCATACTCCCGTGACCTTCCTTTTGCAATACGGCACTCCACCTTCCTTCCTGCGCAATCTACGCCTGGGTGATCTTTTCCACAACGTTTACAGTAATAGTGTCGTCGGGTTGGCTTGTTGCCTCTAGGTGCTGTTCTTAGTGGTGAGCATCAATAGTGGGCCGGTCAGACGAGGGATCTGCTCCTTCGTCTTCTGACCATGGAAATCCTTCCGCCCTTCTTCTTTTCAAAGAATTTCTTCTCTTCTTGCAGTAACCGCCAGAGGTTGCTCCATCATCTCCTTCAGTATTCTTCCTTTTCTTTCTTCCTGTGTCGGAGTGTCGACTCCTGGTATATAGTTCATCAAACTGGTGCACCGTGCGCAGTATGGTCAACTGTTTGTCTCCCTTGGATTAAGGTCTTGATCTCCTGCCTTTTCCTCTGTTTATGTGTTCGGGGTAGTACTTCTCCCGCAACACTTCTACGAACTCTGTCCATTCAAATTCCGGTGTAGCTCTACGGTGGCCCTCAATAGTCCGCCACCAAATGTCAGCTGCGTTCAGGTTTATGCGGCGATGTCGACCTGTGGTCTTCTGGAACTCCGACAGTCTTGAACGCCTTCTGGTGCTCTGCAATGAACTTCTCCAGTGCGGCGGGGTCCGGTTCCCCTGAATAAGTTGGTACCTTGCGTCTGCAACGCTCTTCAACCAGTTGGTTTCTCTGGGCCGCGGCGGGTGGGGTATGGCTCCCGTAAATTGACTCCTAGTTCCGTGCGAAAGTTGCCATGGCTGCTGTTAGTCTTGTACTGTTGGAACATCCGCCGGTGTCTCGCTACTGCGTCCACTGCTGTCTCCCTGGTCCTTCGCTGGTCGACATCTAAGATAGTATATTTTATTTCTACTCGGTTGCTACACCGTATCACATACACAATCAAAAACATGTAAGTAAGCTAACTACTAGCAATAAATATCCCTAGGGTTTTCTTTTCTAGGTCACGAATCCTCACGACGTTTCCCGTAACCCAATATTCCTATGCTCATTGTCCTAGACTCAGTATCTTTCATCAGAGCGGTACTCCGCTCTGATACCACTTTTTGTAACACCCCTAAGTCTTAAAAACCTTTAGACATCATAACTCCTAGCATATAAGTATCAATCGGCAGGGAAAATAAAACTAACTATCCTTGGTGTTACACGCCGTCACTCACCCTTGTGAGTAACAAGGCATCCTTACTCTTCCAACATTACAACTTCCACACGCTGTGATGAACAGATACTGAGCACTCTACTTATTACAACCAAATCCAACTAAATGAGCAACTAACTGAAATACAACAAACTCCAAAATATAATACATAACAAATCCACAAGTGTTTTATAAAAACACAGCGGCTACCCTGTTCCCCGCACTCCGGCTTCTGTATTCTTCAGAGACCTGAAATGTTTGGCCCAATGAAGGGCTCAGCAAACTATGCTGGTATGCTAAATGTAGTCCTAAGTCTTCTAGACTCCTTAAGTCGTTTTAGCCATCTTGATATTAGATTCTTTACATGAAATGCCGGTTTACAATAACAGTAACAACTGTAAACACTTAACAAACACATAACAATTCACCTGTACACAACAATGTACATTAATACAACACCAATAACCACACATCAATAATCCATATCAATAACCAATAATCACACATCAATAATCCTTAACAATAACCAAACAAGATATGCGTATTAAACTGTACTTGTTAGTTAGTCACTTGGCTCTTAACCTTTAAACCAATCATTTAACCTTTTCCATTTAATTTCAATCTCAAGTGTCATGATAAGACAAACCTTAATAACCTGTGAAAATGGACAGTGTGTCCCACTGGGTTCCAAAGGAACCGTTACCAGTAGACCTTATGGCCCTGGATAAATATATGTAATGACCGATCCGGTCGAAACTGTGCACCAACGGCAGTGCATTCCGCCATCCCCGAATGTGGCTGATGGATTTGGAGTGACTCCCTTCTTGAGTCCCTCATAGTGATCACAATGCGCAACCAGAAAGTCGAAACGATCTGGATTCCTCTCTTTATAAGTTAGCCCTTTTTGTCAGTGACATAATAACCAATACTCGAAATAAGACTATCACATTTGACCCTTGTTAGGTTCAGTAATACCTAAAGGTCAGTTAGTCTTTTTTTTTCCAGTTTAGATGTATAAACTTTAGTCGCAAGACATTCGCGCATAAAATACAACGCAACAGTTTGGGCAATCCCACATACAACATCATTCACATAAAATCATAGATATCTTCTTAAACATTTAATCACACAATGTCTGGACCTCAGGATAATCCTTAGGACATTCAGACCACACAATTAACATACCGTTCACCAAGTAACTGCTAGCTTGACAAACTCCTGTTCAGTAGTCCCTCTCCGTACACTGTTATTTAAACATGCAATACCGGTAGTATTAATATAACTATTCACTAAATATCACAGTATTGTCACTGTAGTGTTTATACTCGTGGTATAATAACTCCGTATGTTATTTATTTTTCCCCTGTTATTTTAACAGCGGTTCTAGATAACCTAGCAGTTCATCATTTTATGTGAAACTCACATGTGATAATGAATTATCATTTATACGGTACATCTTTACCTCATTAATTATATACTTATAACTACTTCCACTTATCATTTATATTATATCCCTTGGTCATTTTTATTATAACCAAAATTATTTTATAAACTTTATATTATATTCCTTAATATACCATAATACATTATATTACCTAGTTTCACTTCCTTGCCTTATTAAATTACAAAACCAACCTTATTAATCCGGTATTTATATATTATACCCAACAATTTAATAAATTACTAAATAACCACATATTATTTTCCGGTAGTCATAATTGATCCCGATAACTTTTACAACTTACCAAATGACCATATACTCTTATAATTTATTAAATACCCTTATCAATTTCGAAAATTGTAAAACAATTATATTAACTTCTATAAATTGTCAAATAACCTTATAACTTTTATAATTCACTAATTACCCTCATTATCCTTTGTAAATATTAATTAACCACCTCCTTTTTACAAATCACCAAATACTCTTATTATTTCGGTAACTACAAATTAATACCACCAATTTTATAAATTACCAATTAAGTCCATAACCTTTCGGTTTCAACATATAATTTATTATTCATACTTTTAACCCCAAAACTTTATATAAGTTACATATTAACTTATAAACTATAGTTTAAATATTTTATTTCTTTAATTAACCAAAGTAACCCATATCTTTTCTTAAATTGCATTTCCGCCCATATTAATTTCTATCTTCCATATATACTTCCATAAATTACATATTCACCCCAAAACTTTATAAACTTAATATTTTATGTCATAAATCATTTTAACCCAAAGTTTTTGGTCAACACTTTGACCAAGACTTAATTTCTTAATTAATACTTCATTATACCCATAAAATCATTTATATTTTCGGTAATACCAAACTTCCCAATAATCACAAAATAGTCCCAAAACTTTATTAAATGTTATTCTTAACACTTAAACACTTATTTAAATTCATCAAAATTCATAATATTAATTCCTATTTTTATTATATCATAAATTATCAAACAGCTCCTTTGTTTCGGTAATATATATTTGTACACTAAACTTTTCAAATATTACATTTTAACCACATAACTTTATAATTAGTCATTTAAATACTTGTAGCTATTTTTAATACTCCCAAAAATTATAATATAAATTAACATACTTATATATTTCAAAAATCATTCAAATAATACATATCATTCTCGGCTCCAATTTTATTTTACTATATAGTTTTAAAACTTGCTTTAAACCTTATAATAAATACTTATAAATGTATATAAGCCATATAACACTTCTAAAAATTATGCTAATGACTTAGAATGATTATAAACTAAAAATAGAACATATTATCCTTAGATATTTTGGTTTTAATATATGTGTATCCTAATTAATTTTTGTGACACATTTTTTTATACCTTAAGGTAATAACCTTACCTTATATGTTATAAATTATTTTCTTGGTAATATAACCTATAGTTTTTCGGCCTTACTTTATTTAGAGGTTATACAAAATTTTTATACCAAAGTTTGAAGCTTAAATCAAACTTAAACTTAACACACCTTATTTATATAAACTTACCCTTAAATCAAGACAACTCTTGTACTTGATTTTCCTTGAATTTCCAAGCTCTTCAAATGGTATCTTGTTGTAGATATTTCGAACTCCTTGTATATATATAGGAGATCTATTGTTAGACTTCTAACAAGAGTTTATAAATAATATTTGTAGTAATTTTTACAAGGGTTTACCTTAGGAATTTAACAAGGTATTTTTGATACACCTTGAGATGGTTGAAGATCCAAATTTCCTTCATGAAATAATGAAGAGAGTATGGATTTAGAAGACAAAATATTTTCGGACATATAGGAGAATTTGTCTAGGGTTTTCAAATATGAAAATACCTTAGATTAACCTTGATTACTCCTTGAATTGATGTCGAATCAAGACAACTCCTTGGAGTACAAATTGTTGGCAATTTCTTGTAAGCTTGATAGGATTATTCTTGCTTCAAGACTTGATAGAATTAACTAGGAAATAACATTAAAATGGTGTTAGGAACTAGTACACCATTAAAGGAGTTATTAGAACTTAGGAATTAACTTAGGAGATTAAGAAAGGAGAAAAGAGAGAGTGAGTTAGAAGAGAGCTTACCATTCGTGAGTGATGGTAAGGGACAATGGAGAAGCCTTACGTAAGTTTTAGTAGTAGGAATTGAGAGTAGTCAATGATCTAATTGTATTGTTTATTGGTCATTATTGCTTGTCTTTATTTTAGTTTATTTGCTTACTTAATTTAGACTTGAAAATCAGATTGCAAGAGTCTTCCAAATGCAATTGTTCTTTACGGTAATGGGTAGTCACTAAATGAGATGATGACTAAGTCTATAACATAGGTATTAGATTTAGGTAGTTAATTAACATTTTATTAGCTTCATTATTGTATTAACTTTGTGTTTACCTGCAGATGTGCTCGGCTGGGTGGAGCACTTCAACGATTCCCTTTCAAGCTCACTCACGGTATTCACTAGCTAGTAGTCTACGTTTTGTATATTTGCATAAGTAGTGTAATTAACATTGTTAACTCCTCTTGTGTTGCAGGTGTTCGACTGGAATTTGATGAAGCAGTGGGTGCTCCACTTCTCACGGTAATATACATACTAGTATAGGTAGGTTTTTGTTTGCATTAGATTAATTATTGCTGTTAACTTATCTTCTTTTTGCAGGTCTTGATCGGTATTAATGGAGGAGCAGCCCCACTTCTTTGTACCCATACGGTAATGGAGATAGGAATCCATTTAGTTTTTTTCATTTGATCATTATAGCACTATTTTTTTTGTTTACATGTGCAGGTGGTGATCGACATGTTGGAGTGGAGCATCACGCAGCTTCCTTCCAGCCTCACGGCTAAAGAGCTGCTACTTTGTTATTTAATCCTCCTAATGCTATACTTTGCTAGTTTGATTAACATTTCTAGTTTGTCCTCTCTTGCAGGTAGTGTTGCTCGCATTTGCTGGAGAATGGAAGCTCCACCTTGAGGAATCTTTATGTAATGGAGCATTAATATTGGTAAGTATGTTTTGTTGATTAATAACAAGATATTGTTTATTTACTAATGACATCTACTTGTTCTTATCCTGCAGGTGTAGCTGCTCGGTTTATTCAGAGCAAATGGAAGCTCCACCGATGCAATCAATTGCTGGAATGAATGGTAAGAATTTAAGTTTGAATTTTTAATGTCTTTATGTTATAGCTAGGATATACATTAGCTTATTGTTTATGTGCAATCATTGAGCATTAATTATGTTTATTTGCTGCAGGTTGGACGGTAGTAGAAGAGCACTCCCTACAGCACAACAACATGTCAACGTAATGGTACTAGCATGTTGTATTTGATTTGTTAATTTATAGCATAACTATTGTTTATGTGTATAGTTATCTTTGTTATTATTCTCCTGCAGGCCTACGTAATGGAGAGACTTCTCCTTAGTGCTATAATGTTATATTATCAAATACTAAGTGTGGAGATGAGTTATTATATTACAAGACATATTTTTTTTTGAAGCAGAACTAGTCAATTTAGACTAGAAATCTCGCCCCATATAGAGGTCAATTGGGACTGATTTTCATTTGACTTTTGTTACACTATATTGTACTAAGATCATACCAATATGTGTAATAGGTTCCAGCATTTATTTGGTACATTTTTTATGGTAAAAGATGAAAGATTTAAGGTAAAAATGTTGATTTTAGGTACCTTTTTGTCCTAAAAATCACCCCCATTTGTACTATGAGTTTAGTACTGGAACCAATTGATTTAGATGGTCATTTTATTCACTTTTAAGTTTATCAATTCGTGGCTCCTCAAAAACTTCAAGTCAAATGCGTAAAACGCATTTTCGTGACACCTAGAGGTGCGTTTCTGTGCTTTAAGGATTTTTCTGGGAATTAATTAGTCGCTATGACTTCCAAGTGTTTTATATGTTTTCTTAGGGTTTAATAAACCCCTAAATAATATTATAATTCTTCAAATAATATTTATTTACTTATATTTAATTATTTCAATGTTAGGGGTATTTCACTACTACAACTCATACTAGTGCAAGTTATTTTTTGACAATTGTGGATGATTGCTCTCGTGGAGTTTGGGTTTATTTTCTAAAACAAATCTGAAACTGCTAAGTTTATTCAGCAATTTTGTGCAATGGTTCGGACTCAATTCTCTATGCAGGTGAAGCGTGTCTGGTCCGACAATGGGACTGGATTTTTGCCTTTAATTCCATACTTCACCGACAATGGTATTCTCTTTGAAACCTCTTTTGCATATACACCTCAGCAGAATGGGCGGGTTGAAAGAAAACACCGGCATCTTTTGAATATTGCTAGAGCTTTGCGGTTTCAGGCCGGTCTTCCTATTGATTTCTAAGGTGAATGTGTTTAACTGCTTGCTTTCTAATCAACAGGACGCCTTCAAAAATTCTTAATGGAAAACGCCTTATGAAATTCTTCATCACAAGTTACCAAGTTACAATTACATTTGTATCTTTGGTTGCTTGTGTTATGCCTCTGTTATTCCCCTAGACCGAAACAAATTTGCTTTTAGGAGTCGAAAGTGCATTTTCATCGGCTATCCTAATGGCAAGAAAGGTTGGCATCTGTTTTATTTGGAGACTAAGGACATTTTTTCTAAGCAGGGATGTTATCTTTCATGAAGATCATTTTCCTTTTCTCCAAACTGATTTGGCTGTATCTGATCTGTCGTCAGCTGTTTTTGATGATCCATCATCGGTGCCTCTTGATCTCTCTTCTCTGCAGTCACCGATTGCTCCCGACAGGGGGAGTACACCGCCGCCACTGGTTGTCCAGCCTCGACAGAGCACTCGTCAACGCCAAACGCCGGCCTATTTCAGTGACTATGTATGCAGCAGCTCTCGTCTTTATGACCCCCCCTATCGCTGATTTTGTATCTAATGCTAATTTTTCGGCTTCCCATGCTCGTTTCTTAGCAGCTATTACCGCAGGAATTGAACCGTGTAATTACTCTGAGGCCGTCAAACATGTTGTTTGGCGGGAAGCCATGGCCTCTGAAATCGCTGCTCTGGAGAAGAATCGGACTTGGTCTGTCACAACTCTTCCTCATGGCAAGACCGCTATTGGCTGCAAATGGGTGTATCGTATCAAGTACAAATCTGATGGGTCTATTGAGCGATATAAAGCTCGTTTGGTTGTTCTCAGAAATCGCCAAGTCGAAGGTATTGATTTTCATGAGACATTTGCCCCAGTCGCTAAGATGGTGTCTGTTCGGGTATTCTTAATTGTTGCTTCTATTAAGGGGTGGGAATTGCATCAAATGGATGTCCAGAATGCCTTTCTTCATGGAGATTTAGATGAATAAGTATATATGCAGCTTCCACCAGGCTTCTCTGCATCTGATTCGGGGCGTGTATGTCGCCTTCACAAGTCCCTTTATGGACTCCGACAAGCTCCTTGAAATTGGTTTGCTAAACTTGCTCAGGCTTTGCGTGGTTTTGGTTTTCACCAAAGTTACGCTAACTATTCCCTTTTCACCTTTCAGCGAGGCGATATTTCTCTTTATGTTCTCATTTATGTGGATGACATGATTATTGTCGGGAATAATAGTTCTACACTTTTGACATTTTAGCAGTATCTGAGCTCTTGTTTTTATATGAAAGACTTGGGTCTTCTGAAGTATTTTCTAGACATTGAGGTTGCCCGTTCTTCTAAAGGCATCTTTCTTTCTCAAAGAAAATATACTTTAGATATATTGTCAGAAGCCGGTTTTCTAGCTGGAAAACCTTGTGACTTTCCCATGGAGCAAAATCAGCGGCTTGCTACTTTAGCTAGTTCATTGTTCACGTTTCCTGATCGTTTTCGGCGTCTTGTTGGCCGTCTTATTTATCTCACCATTACTAGACCCGAACTCAGTTACTCTGTTCATATTCTTGCCCAGTTTTTGTAGTCTCCCCACATTGATCATTGGAATGCTGTTGTTCGGGTTTTACGCTACCTCAAGAGTCATCCTAGTCAGGGCATTCTTTTGTCCTCATTCAGTTCTCTTCAATTGTCTGCTTATTGTGATTCTGACTGGGCTGCTTACCCCTTAACCCGATGCTCAATTTATGGTTTTCTTGTCTTCCTTGGTGAGTCTCCTATATCTTGGAAGACTAAGAAACAGACTACAGTCGTTCTTCCGCTGAAGCTGAGTATCGCGCAATGGCCTCTACCTGTGCTGAAATCGTCTGGTTGAAGTCTCTCTTGTGCTCTCTTGGCGTCTCTCATCATTTGCCTATGAAGCTTCATTGTGACAGTCAAGCTACTCTCCACATTGCAGCTAACCCGGTTTTCCATGAACGCACTAAGCACATTGAAATTGATTGTCACTATACTCGTGATCACATTCAAAACGGAAATATTGTTGCCTCGTATGTTCATACCTCTCAGCAGCCTGCCGATTTGTTTACTAAGCCTCTTGGTCGGCAACAATTCCAGTTTCTTCTTAGCAAGTTGAGCATTCTTGAACTTCATGCACCAACTTGAGGGGGAGTATTAGAGGATATTATTATTTGTGTTTAATGAGAACATGAAGGGATATAAAGTTATTTGTGTTTAATGAGAACATGAAGGGATAGAAAGTGGAAGAGGTGCAAGTTTATTTGTGTTATTATTTGTGTTTAATGAGAACATGTAGAGGTAGAAAGTGGAAGAGTCATGGCTTGAGGCCCAAGTTTATGTACTGTATAAATACTCCTAATGAGAATGAGATAAGCATATTCTTCACCCCACAAAGGGAGGTTGAAGGTGATCGAGAGAAAGCTCTATGGCACGGGGAAAGATTGCTGAGGAATGAGGCGGGACGTAATAGTAAGGGTATTAAGAGACGGTTCATGAAAACCCATCGTTTAAAAGTTAAAATAAAACGACGGTTAACAGAAAACTGTCCTTTTTTAAGCTCTATAAAAGACGGTTACTTGTAAACCGTCTTTTAAAAGGAAATCGCGGGATATAAAATGACGGTTCTTTAATAACCGTCTTTAATAATGTGTATTTAAAATATGGTTCTTTTATAACTGTCTTATAAGATAGTTTACCGCTGAAAAATAATCACTTTAAACGACGGTTAGCCATCAACCGTCTTTAAAATTCACTCGTGCGCGGAAGGAGTTATTTAAGACGGTTTTATAATGAACCGTCTCTTATAATCTGTCTTTTTAGATATTTTTTCTACTAGTGGTTTGACGTCATATTGGGGAAGGATTGGTTACAGCAGTATAAGGGACCTTTGGATTGTTTTAAGCAAAGGGTGTTTGCTAAAGAGTCCTTCGGGTCAAATAGTATCCTACGGGACAACTTGGAGTGAGGATGGTTTCGGTCATGTCCATGGCTGCAAAAATTAGAAGAGGAAAAAAGGTTTATCTTTGTTATGTAAAAGAGGTAAATGAGAAGAAAAATCAAGTTTATGAAATTCCAGTTGTTGATGGATAGTTGGATGTGTTTCTTGAAGAGATTCCTGGGATGCCACCAAGAATAGAGGAGGAATATGGTATTGAATTAGTGCCAGAAACTGAAATGATAGCAAAAGCCCCCTATCGGATGGCACCAGTGGAGATGAAGGAATTAAAGACACAATTTGAGGATTTGTTGGGGAAGGGTTACATAAGACCAAGTGTATCACCTAGGGTGCACCAGTGTTGTTTGTGAAAAAGAAGGATTGGAGTTTGCATTTGTGCATTGATTATAAGGAGTTGAACAAGGTGAAATTGAAGAATAAGTACCCACTACCTCGAATTGATGATTTGTTTGATCAGTTAAAGGGAGCTAGTATGTTCTCAAATATTGACTTGAGGTTTGGATACCACCAAATAAGAGTAACGGAAGGGGATATAATGAAGACAGCTTTCATTGGGGCCAAACATGAGTTCTTTGCACGACATACTACGAGACTTTCCACAGGGTAAAGATTCAATTGTAATATCTCTCGGTAAATGAAATACCCCTAACATTTAAATAATTAAATATAAGTAAATAAATATAATTTGGGAATCATAAATATTATTTGGGGGTTTATTAAACCCTAAGAAAGCATATAAACACTTGGGCGTTAAAAACGCACCTAAACTCCTTAAGGTTGAAAAACGTGCGTTAAAGCCCGACCTTAAGATAAACAAGTTATATAAGCTATAAACTTCACATGAAGTTAACCAAGGATCATTATATGATCTTTGGAATGCAGGACCTCATCTAAAAATGAGTAAAAATACAATATGCTCGGGAGTTCCCTTAAAGGCCCTTAAGGCCCGAAAGTCCTGGAGATACATTATATGATGAAGTAAAGCATTACACTTCATTGCAAATACACCATAACACTCTATTAAACAAATAAGATGAAGTCCTCAAGCTAAATTCCCAGTTAAACGCAAAGTGCTAAGAGATGCCTTATGGGGGCCCATAAACCCACGGGAGTGCCCCGGAGAGGTACCGAAGTGGCACAAACCCCAATATAAATTATTCCAAGAGTTCCTATCATTAATATTCACCATTCTAAAGAGAATGCTGCAAACAGGGAAATTGATATATTAAAATCTATGAAATTAAACCTAGAAAGTATCAAATCAATAAGTCTATGTCGGGTTGCAAAAATCCCGGTCACTATAGTATAGAAAGTTAAGCAACCAGATATCGAACCGCGGGACTTGAATAAATAAGCCTAAGTCCTAAGAAAACTGGAAATTCAGGGGGTTGTGAATTGTTTTTGTGATTGAATTGAATAAATGCAAATCAAAGTTCAAATAAACAATTAATGAAAATGAATGATGAGTTTGATAAAGTGAGTGGAACTCCGGGTTCGGGTCGTTCTTTACTGGTTGAATCTAGTAACATCTACAATTCAATTATGAGAAACGGAAAGGCCAATTCTTTCTATCTCTTCAGTGCTAAATCCTAGTTCATTGAAGAGCTCACCTATCAGAACATGTCAACTCTAATCTAGCAGTTGGCAAAACACATATAGGCGGAATAAGCGCGAAGAATTGTTAACGTTTGTAGAAAAGATTATCTATCCGACTAATCTCTCCCCAAATCCCCAGGTTAATTCGAACTCCCTATTAGTCACCTTGTCTGATCCTAATAGGTTTCGCAGAACAACTCCATAAACTCGTGAAATTAATAGAGAAGATGAATGATAATCATAAACCTGGAAACAATCCGTTACAGTCTCATAATCAAATTGCAGAATTCTTAACTACATTGTATCCATTACGAACAACCCTACCCCAGAGTTAATCCCTACTAGCCAGACATTGCAAGGAAGTAAATAAATACAATCAACATGGAATTCATCTAAAGGAAGAAAAACCCTCGAGTTGAACGATTATCCAGAATCAATGGTTGCAGGCGCAAGGTTGATGATGATGGACTGACTCCCTTCCGCTGAAGCTCCTCCTCAATGCTGATCGAATGCTTGATGAATGGGGATGAAGATGAAGCTGATGCTGATGGTGTGGGTGAATGGAAGGAGAGTAGTTTTTCAGCGTGAGAGTGTTGTCATGTGGTGATCGGTCATGAATGATCGTCCTCCCATCTAATTAGGTCATTAAATAGAGTTCCTTCCTCTTTCCCCCTTCAAAACGCCGAACTTCTGCTGAACTTTTAGTCGTGTCCGAACATTGGTCCGACCTTCAATGTTCAGACACAATGCTTTGAGCGCTCCAATTCAGAAAGTTTCGACTTGTGTCCGAACTTGAATGTTCGGACACAAGTTCGGACATGCACCGTAAGCTAGAACTCCGACTTTTCTCATTGTGAATCTCGACCCATGTCCGAACTTCGATGTCCGGACCGAAGTTCGGACATTTCATCAGGCACAGCGCACGCACTCTCGACTTGCGTCCGAGCTTGGAAGTTCGGACTCAAGCTCGGACATACCTTCAAAATCCTCTAAATTCACCGTTTTGACTCCAATTCGACCCCCGTTTGTTGCACCATTTCCCTTGAGAGTTAATCTACTGTTTCCTCGGCTTTTCTCTGCATTTAACAAAGATAAAGGTATCAAGCCTTAACAAAAACAAAACCGAAGGAAAAACGTAAGATAAGTGTGGAATATTATCAATGCGCGTATAAAAATTAGGCACTAAAGACCACTAAAACCGTTCATATCTCACACTCATCAAACCTCCTCACACTTAACCTTTGCTTGTCCTCAAGCAAAGCAGGAGTAAAATATCTCAGAATGCCTCAGGACCAAACCTTGGGATTGCACAAAATAAAAAGTTAAGCCACAAAAACCACCCCAAGAATCGATCTGCTCTTAACTGCATGTCTCTTAAACAATGAAGCACGCTTTTAAAAACAAAAGATTATGAAGAAGTCAGATCATGAAATCAAAACGTAGAGCAACTCAGAACCTTCCAACCTTTTCTCTTCTCAAACCCGTGGATGACAAGGGGTGTGAAGTTCTGCCATATTCCGCAGAACCTTTCAACACCACGTACTCATGATCTAATTAAAAGATTTGCCATAAATATAAGACTTTAAAGAGCTTCTCTTTTTTCTCTTCGCATACATATAATTTTTCGCGCAAATAATTCATCCCCCAGACTTTTCTCTTCATCCTTGTAACGGTATTGGGTCTTTTATCCTAGATCAGACGACCTTAGGTAAATGGGTGGTGAAGCACCCCTAGGACTTAATAACCGGATGGAAGAGGCCTGTTTTTGGTTCAGAAAATAACTTAGATCAGAGGAGTACCTTGCCTTTATCCTTCATTCCAGACATTCTCATCATTCTCAAGGTTCCAAGTTAAACCAGTTCTAACTTCACAACTAACTTGTCCACAGACATTTAACAACATTCAGTCATTTGAAAATATGATAAGAGAGCACACAACTTTGAGCAAACCAACCCTAAAGGTCATTACCAGACTCAACTCCACAACTAAAGATCCACCCAAGTATTCAACACTAAGAAGCACTCTAAGGGAATTACCCCCACATAGCCCAAAACCAAACAAAAATTAGGGCGGGAATAAATGACTGACACATTCAGAAAGATCTCCCCCTTCCTCACACTTAATGAGGAGCAATGTCCGCATTGTTCAGAAATTTATCACAAGAAGAGATCGGACTAAATGTGTCAGACTCACAAGGGTGAAATGAACAGTGACAGTTATACACGTTAAAGCACGGGCCGAACATTAACCAAAAAGGAAAAAAACTGAAAACTCCCCTGATTTCTTTTGTGATGCTTTGAGGAAGAGGGTCTTCCTCACACTTAGTGTCCTGGTAGGGGAGAATGTTTCCTCACACTTGCTTCCAAGCTAGTGTCCGGCATGGAGTCAGCACAGTAAAGCATGCTTGCACACATTCAACAAACAAAACAGAAAAGTATGCTAGAGCATCGCATTAGAGACAACAGTATTCAGAGTTAAAGAGTAGAACAAACTAAAATTGAAATAAATTAAAATACAACCCAATCGAACGAAAAGAAATAAGGCGAACATAACCGAAAGCAAATCCACAAAGAAGTCCAGATAAGGCTTCTAAACAAGAGTAGCATCAACCAATCAACATAATCACTGTGGGGGCGGGTAGTACGCCTGCCACTGCTGAAACTGAGCGACCAAAGCCTCATAGTCGTCCTGGAGTGGCGTGCCTGCTGCTGAAGAGTCTCGATCTCCGCCTGATAGCGTCGATCCATCTCCATGAAGCGGGACTCCAGCTGATCAAACTCGTAGCGAGTGACATACTCGCTCCCAGCGGGGCTGGCAGGCCAAGAAACGCCTCATCCTCGTCAGGTGTAGCAGTAGGGGCGGGCTCTGACGGACCCTCACCCGCGTCTCGTTGGCGCTTCTTGTCCGCTGCAGCCTTCTTCCTCCATTCCCCCTCTCTAAATCAAACCACATCTTCTTCAAAGCTCCCACATCAATAGGAGACCGCGCAAATGCAGCCCCGCAGACGGAATGGTAACCATCTGCCTCTTAAGGATGTGGCAGAGCATGACGGAAAGCCTAGCTTGTGTTTGTCCTTGTGCTCCATAATATACTGCATATGCAAGAAAATCACCCATGGCAAGTAAGTGATCTCTGCAGCCCCAGCAACGCGGATTCAGCACTGCCTGAAGAAGTAGGAAGTCAGTATGGTTCAGGTCCGAGCTCTGACGTGGTAGAACGTTCGCAGCCAGTAGTGCGAACAGGACTCTCTCCTGAGGGCTCTGAAGCAGATCAGCAGGGACGACCTGCTTTGATGGGTCATCCCCTCTGAGTCGTCGTGGTCCCTGAACCATGAGAGGGGGTATAGTGGTTGATAGCTGCTGCTTTGAAATCATTGGGGTTGAGGTGTGAGGGGCTTCGGGAGCAGGATAAGGAATGTCCAATATCGAGCAATCTCCATCGTGGAGACTGCCACTCTATCACCATCAATAAGTGATTTGATCTGCCCATCCTGGTAGATCGCATTTGCATAGAACATGCGCACAATCCTTTCAGAGTACGGGCCCCCCATATCCAAAATCTTGCCCCAGCCAAATGGGTTTAATAATGCCCTCAGTCCAGCTGTTGCTCCAGTTCCGGTACCACACACCTCTCAGCAATGATATCCATCTCTTTTGCGAACCACTCTGGGCTGCATCATTTCTAAATTCATTTCTGGAGCTCGACGGCTGGAGCTTGCACCAGCCCTTGCAGCCCTCTTACACGGCCTGTGAATCTGCTCAGCATCTGCCAAATAAGGGTACCCAATGTCAATTAAACGAATTCAATGAAATAGTTCTATTGACCGAATCTATCCAAAATTGACAGGTGTCCCCTAAAAATTTATTATTCTCCACAGCACAGATTTAGCAGCTTTCATTTGCAACTGAGAATTATTACCATTGACCAGCAGAGATTTAACCAACAGGAAATTTATAGTCCAACCGTTTGTAACACTATCTCAGTCAATGGTTCTATCTCACCATGCAGAATCCACATATTCAAAATAACACATCAAAATAATGTGGTTCGACCAATTCTACCAACAATTCAACCCACAACAAAGATTGAATCTAATACATGCAGATTCAGTCAAACACACTCAACTCAAACAGCACCTTCTCGGCTAATTGCCACAGTTTGCTCAACTTAGTCACAACAACAATAAAAGAAGTTAAGAAGTAGAGAAAATACCTCGTTCAAGTTGAATGGAAGACTAGAAACAAGTAACACAAAGCAATCTGCAGGAATCGAACTCAAAAACCCCAAAATCTGATAGTTAAGGTCGAACTGGTTTTGTTCAAAATCGGACTGATTGGAGATTTTTCTGGTTGATTTCGAGGCCTAGAATGGTAGAGATTTGAAAAACGAACAGTTGGTACCAAGATTGAGAGATTTGGTGGAGATTTGAGGGAGTTGGGTGAGATTGGAGAAGGGAGGAATTGGGGTTGCTGCGGGCGTCGCGAGGAGGGAGAAGGGTTGGAAAATTTTTTAAAGTCCGACCGCGTTCTTTTAGTTCAGAATTTTCGGGGTGTCCGAACTTCGATGTTCGGAACGAAGTTCGGACATACATACCTCGGCAGAGCTTCGCGTGTGTCCGAACTTCGATGTGGACCGAAGTTCGGACATCTCGTATTTCCGTTTCGCCAGACTCTCGTGTTGGGTCCGAACTTCGATGTCCGGACCGAAGTTCGGACATATCGTTTTGCACAGCCCTCAGACTCTCGAACTGAGTCCGAACTTCGATCTTCGGACGGAAGTTCGGACATTGTTTGTGCCAGTCTCCAACTCTCGAACTGGGTCCGACTTCAATCTTCGGACTGAAGTTCGGACATCACCAAAATGCACCACTTTGTTTCTTTTTGAGCTCAAACCACTGTAACAAAAACATTACCCTAAACAAAACTAAAACCAACATAATAACACAGAATAAAAAGTACCGAAAAACACTGGGTTGCCTCCCAGTCAGCTGCTCTTCTTTAATGTCTTTAGCTAGACAATTTCTGCTTGATTAATCAGAAGAGGTGTGATGAGCAGCTCGACAACAGCCTACAGCGAATTCCTTCAGCCTTCTCAATTCTTTTCGCGTTCGCCAAGAGAATTTCTTTTCACGTTCGAACTCGTCTCTTGAGAATTCATCTTTGCTGTAGGATTGGATTCACTCTCCAAAAAGAATATTGCCTGCAAGGGAAAAAGGTTATGATCAGTACCAAGATAACCTTTTAAACGAGCACCATTTACCTTAAAGGTTTCACCAGCCTTATTCTCCAGCTCGTATGCTCCATAGGATGTAACTCCACAACTCTGAAGGGGCTGACCAATGTGACTTTAGCTTCCCAGGAAGAGACGTAGCCTAGAGTTAAAGAGCAGCACCAGATCTCCCACTTTGAAGTCTCTCTTTTGAATCATCCGGTCGTGGATCCTCTTGGTGCGCTCTTTGAGATCTTTGAACTGTCGTATGCCTGGTCTCTCATTCCTCCAACTCAGAAAGCTGAAATCGTCTCTTCTCTCCAGCATCACACAAATCAAAGTTAAGAGCCTTTAAAGCCAATAAGCTCTGTGTTAGCTCAACTGGGAGATGACAAGCCTTCCCGTATACCAGCTTAAAGGGGGACATCCCAATGGGAGTCTTGAATGCAGTTCTATAGGCCCACAGAGCATCATCAAGCTTGACAGACCAATCCTTCCTAGAGGAGTTGACTTGTCTTCTGAAGAATCCATTTGAGCTCTCGGTTACTCACTTCTGCTTGCCCATTAGTTGGGGGTGATAAGGTAAAGCAACCTTATGGGTCACCCCGTACTTAGTCATCAGAGAATCAAAAGCTCTGTTGCAAAAGTGAGAACCTCCGTCACTGATGATAGCTCTTGGCACACCAAATCTGGTAAAAATGTTCTTCTTCAAGATTTTACCACAGTTCTAGCATCAGCAGAAGGGCAGGGGATTGCTTCGACCCATTTGGAAACATAATCTACAGCAACAAGGATGTAGTGGTTTCCGTGAGAGGAAGGAAAATGGGCCAGTGAAGTCAATACCCCAGACATCAAATAATTCTACTTCAAGGATTCCCTTCTGCGGCATCTCATGCCTTCTTGAAGTGTTCCCCATCCTCTGGCAGTTATCACAGTGAGCACAGAAGCGGTGGACATCTTTGTGTAGAGTGGGCAGTAAAAACCACACTCTAACACTTTAGCAGCTGTCCTAGTAGGACCGTGGTGACCACCTGCCTCACGGGAATGGCAGAACTCAATCACACTGTTTACCTCGTCATCAGGGAGACATCTTCTGATTAAGCCATCAGCACAAACTCTGAAGAGATAGGGTCCTCCCAAACGTAATGACGGGTCTCAGACAGAAACTTCTTCCTCTGGTTGTAACTTAGATCATGGGGAACCAAACCAGAGGCAAGATAGTTAGCCAAGTCAGCGTACCATGGCTCTTTGACTTTCCCAATTACAAAGACCGTTTCGTCGGGAAAGAATTCATTTATGGGGACCCCGTCATCTGGAGTCTCAAGTCTCGATAAATGATCTGCTACCCCATTCTGCTTCCCTTGCTTATCAACCACTTCCAAGTCGAACTCTTGGAGAAGCAGGATCCATCTTAGGAGTCTAGGCTTAGAATCATTCTTTGGAATAGGTACTTTAAGGCAGAGTGGTCGGTGTGAGCAATTACCTTACTTCCCAGCAAGTAAGGCCTGAACTTGTCAAGAGCGAACACCACGGCGAGTAGCTCCTTTTCAGTGGTGGTGTAGTTCTTTTGCGGCTCCGTCAGAGTCTTACTCGCATATGTGATAACCCTCAAAATTTTATCCTTCCTTTGACAGAGTGCAGCACCAACAGCGAAGTCACTAGCATCTGTCATTACCTCAAAGGAAGGGTCCAGTCAGGGGGAACCACAATGGGGGCAGAGATGAGTTTATTCTTAATAGTTTGAAAAGCCTTCAAGCATTCTTCTGAGAAGTGAAATTTTTTACATCTTTCTGCAGTAGATCAGACAGGGGCTTCGCAATTCTTGAAAAGTCCTGGATGAACCTTCGATAGAACCCTGCGTGACCCAGAAAAGATCTAACTCCTCTGACTGAAGTGGGAGGAGGTAACCCCTCAATGACTTCCACTTTTGCCTTGTCCACCTGAATGCCATCTTTGGAGACCCTGTGCCCAAGCACTATACCCTCATGTACCATAAAATGGCACTTCTCCCAATTTAAAACCAGGTGGGTCTCCTCACATCTGCTTAGTATCTGATCCAGCTGATCAAGACACACATCAAAACTCTGGCCATATACGAGAAGTCGTCCATGAAGACTTCTATGCTCTTCTCAATAAATTCGTTGAAATGGCCATCATGCACCGCTGGAAGGTGGCTGGTGCGTTGCAGAGACCAAATGGCATCCTCCTATAGGCAAACGTGCCATAAGGGCAGGTGAAGGTGGTCTTCTCCTGATCCTCTGGCGCGATGGGAATCTGGAAGTAACCGCTGTATCCATCAAGGAAACAGTAGTACTCCTGCCCAGCCAGCCGCTCCAACATCTGATCGATGAACGGCAGCGGGAAATGGTCCTTCCTTGTGGCCTCGTTCAAACACCTGTAGTCTATGCACATCCTCCAGCCAGTGGTCTGTCTTTGAGGGCACCAGTTCTCCCTTATCATTGGGCACCGCCACAATTCCTCCTTTCTTGGGAACGACTTGCACAGGAGAAACCCAGCGGCTGTCAGAGATGGGGTAGAAGATGCCCGCATCCAAGAGCTTCAATACCTCGGCTTTCACTACTTCCTTCAGGTTGGGTTAATCTCCTTTGGGGTTGCCTCATGGTTGATACTATCTTCCATGTAGATCCGATGAGTGCAAAACCCTGGAATTCCTTTTATATCTGCCACTGACCACCCCAATGCTCCCTGTGGTCTTCTTAATACCTCCAGAAGTCTGCTTTCCTGCGAAACAGACAAAGAAGAAGAAATAATAACGGCAGGGCGCTACCCTCTGCCAAGAAAGCATATTTAAGGTTTGAAGGGAGAGTTTTTAATCAAGAGTAGGGGGTTTCTCTACTGAAGGAATGAGCCTCTGAGTAGGCCTGTCCAATGGCTCCACAGGAGGGGAGCATGAGGGCGAAATAGGTTCGTCCCTGGTTAAGCTGCTGGACAACAGTAGCTACCTCAGTGCTCTCCTTGTCATCCTCAATCGAGTGGCATAAACACCTGTTCTAACAGATCAGAATTCTTAAACAGGAAGGAAGAGTCATCAGTACTTTCAGCGACAAATGCATCATACTACTCATCAGTATAGTCGACATCAATAGAAAGCACAGCATGGGAGGAAGTATTGTTCTCATCATCTTGTGATATCAAAACTAAGCTCCTCATTATTAAAATTAAGGGTGTTTTCCTTTGTCAACATCAATGACAGTTTAGCAGTTCGCAGGAATGGTCTACCCAAAATTAATGGCACTTCCACATCCTCATCCATATCAAGAATAACAAAATCAGCAGGGAAGAAGAAGTTACCAACACCTACCACAACGTTCTCAACCATACCACGAGGTTTGATTGAGGAACGATCAGCCAATTGCAAATTAAAATTGATCGGATAAGCTCACCAGCATGAAGCTTCCTAAACATTGAATACGGCATCAAATTTATGCTCGCTCCAAGGTCGCAGTCCATACCCACAGTCCATGTCTCCATGGTGCAAGGGATGATGGGCTGCCCTGGATCCCACACTTTGGAGGGAGCTTCTGCTGGATGGGCAGAGCACGTCTCTGTCAGCTGAACAATCTCCCTTCCTGACCTTCCTGTGAGAACCTTCGCTGTTAGAAATCAAATCCTTCACAAAGCGAGAATATTAAGGCATCTGCTTGATAGCATCATCATAAGGGAAATTAATAGTAAGCTTCTAAAATACACTACAAAAATTTCCCAATTGATCATCAAGTTCTTTCTCCTTCAATCTATTAGGAAAGGAAGTCCTTAGGAACCACCTTACCCTTGGAGTTTTTAGCATTTAAAATATGAGAAGGGGAAGAAATAGGAGCTGGGTCTCCTCAACAACTACCTCAGGAGGGGCTGAGGGCCCTGACGGTGCACCAGTGCTAGAAGAAGGGCGACCGGTCTCCTCGTCAGCTTGATCCTCAGCCACTTGATTTCTTTATCAATTGCTTCCCGCTTCTTAAGGTAACTGCTGCCACCTCTTCAGAATCTGACAGTCCTCAACTACCACGGTTTCTGAGACCGACACTGCCTTCAACTGTGCTTTAGGATTGGGGTCTGGTTGGGAAGGCAATGATCCAGACGGTCTCTGCTGTAAAAGGAACTGAGTCAACTGACTCATCGTTCCTTGCATCTCCACCATGGGTTCTCGAGCTTCTGCTGGCCAGCTGCCAGATTCTGATTTATCACTGTTTGTTGCTCTTGAGAGGCCATCAGTTTATCCATCATCTCCTTCAGATTAGCATTGTTCGAGCTCAGTGATGATGGCTGAGCTGGAGACTGCTGTGGCCTAAAATGATTGTATGGGGGGCCTAACAAACCGGGTGGTCCTCCCTGACTTGCCCTCTGAGGCTGCATCTGCTGTGAGTTGAGGGCGTTATTTGGATTACCGTACCTCAGGTTTGGATGCTGGTTCTGCATCCAAGGCTGCCTGTTGTACTGACCAATTACATTTGCCTCCTCAGTCTGCCTCATCTCAGCAACCATCGGGCAGTCGTCATAATCATGGTTGTCTCGCACTGAGAACAGCATACCTCATTTGGACCAGTAGACACCTTCTTGACGGAGTGCAAGATGTCTGTCCCTAGTGAGCTGCTCGAGCATCTTCGCCATGTTACCCACTGTAGTACTTAAGTGGGCCTGCTCAGCAGCAATTTGCTCCATCATAGGATCTGGAGTCCGAGAGGAGTCTGCCCAACTGTGAAAACTCTTCCACCACTGTTGCTCCACTGGCGGAGCTCCTCGCAGTAGGACTCCATGGCTGACATAAATTCTTCTCCACTTTTAGCCAGCAAATTTCCACCTAGTGCAGCTCGGACCTCGCCTCTATGCTCATCTCTCAGCCCTTGGAAGAACCCCTGGGCCAAGGATGTCATGTTCTGACCATGATGAGGGCACTGGCGGAGCAGCTCCTTGAATCTATCCCAAGCTTCGCAGATTGTCTCACTGCCGGACTGTCTGAAGGCGGTCAGGTCAGCGATCTGTCTGGTCCGGGAGATGGGGATATACTTCTCATAAAACCTCTCCGTCATCAGCTCCCAGGTAGTGATGATACTGGTGGTAGACGGTGGAACCACTTCGATGCTTCCCCTGATAGACTGTGCTGAAATAGGCACAACCGAGCATACTCCTCCAGCCCTGAGACATCCCCAACGAATCCAGATGGACTAAGAAACGATGGACATGGTCGAGCGCATCAGCCGGGTCTGCGCCTGAGAAGGTCCCTGCTGGATGATTCCTGACAGCATTTGTTTGATGGCTTGGTTTCAGCTTTTGCATTCTGCTGTTAATTCTGCTGTGAGGTTCGGTAGAGTCACAGGTCCTCTTCTAGGAGCAGCTGGCGGGCGATTAATTCTTCCCAATGTGGTCTGCTCATTATTTACCGGTCCGTTGGCAGCCATGGTGAAGGTGAGTGCTCTTCTCGCCCTACGAGCGGTACGGTTGATCTCTGGGTCTAAATTGAATCTTGGTGGGCCTCGAGATCGGGTGCCGTGCATTCACCAAACACCTGCACAATTGCACAAATAAAACACGAAGCTTTTAAGTTAGTGTTGTATGAACAGAACAGCAATTGAAAAATGCGTATAAACAGCTACGAAAAATGCTGAATGTAAAAATAGAACACAATAGTAAAATAGAGAAAAATAATAACGCGAATAAAATAAAGTAAAAACAATTGACAACCAAGGCAAAGGACTTGACAAAGTCAAGTCCCCGGCAACGGCGCCATTTTGCAAACAGGGAAATGATATACTAAAATCTATGAAATTAAACCTAGAAAGTAGCAAATCAATAAGTCTCTGTCGGGTTGCAAAAATCCCGGTCACTATAGTATAGAAAGTTAAGCAACCAGATATCGAACCGCGGGACTTGAATAATAAGCCTAAGTCCTAAGAAAACTGGAAATTCAGGGGGTTGTGAATTGTTTTTGTGATTGAATTGAATAAATGCAAATCAAGTTCAAATAAACAATTAATGAAATGAATGATGAGTTTGATAAAGTGAGTGGAACTCCGGTTCGGGTCGTTCTTTACTGGTTGAATCTAGTAACATCTACAATTCAATTATGAGAAACGGAAAGGCCAATTCTTTCTATCTCTTCAGTGCTAAATCCTAGTTCATTGAAGAGCTCACCTATCAGAACATGTCAAACTCTAATCTAGCAGTTGGAAAAACATATAGGCGGAATAAGCGTGAAGAATTGTTAACGTTTGTAGAAAAGATTATCTATCCGACTAATATCTCTCCCAAATCCCCAGGTTAATTCGAACTCCCTATTAGTCACCTTGTCTGACCTAATAGGTTTCGCAGAACAACTCTATAAACTCGTGAAATTAATAGAGAAGATGAATGATAATCATACCTGGAAACAATCCGTTACAGTCTCATAATCAAATTGCAGAATTCTTAACTACATTGTATCCATTACGAACACACCCTACCCCAGAGTTAATCCCTACTAGCCAGACATTGCAAGGAAGTAAATAAATACAATCAACATGGAATTCATCTAAAGGAAGAAAAACCCTCGAGTTGAACGATTATCCAGAATCAATGGCTGCAGGCGCAAGGTTGATGATGATGGACTGACTCCCTTCCGCTGAAGCTCCTCCTCAATGCTGATCGAATGCTTGATGAATGGGGATGAAGATGAAGCTGATGCTGATGGTGTGGGTGAATGGAAGGAGCGTAGTTTTTCAGCGTGAGAGTGTTGTCATGTGGTGATCGGTCATGAATGATCTTCCTCCCATCTAATTAGGTCATTAAATAGAGTTCCTTCCTCTTTCCCCTTCAAAACGCCGACTTCTGCTGAACTTTTTATCGTGTCCGAACATTGGTCCGACCTTCAATGTTCGGACACAATGCTTTGAGCGCTCCAATTCAGAAAGTTTCGACTTGTGTCCGAACTTGGATGTTCGGACACAAGTTCGGACATGCACCGTAAGCTAGAACTCCGACTTTTCTCATTGTGAATCTCGACCCATGTCCGAACGTCGATGTCCGGACCGAAGTTCGACATTTCATCAGGCACAGCGCACGCACTTTCGACTTGCGTCCGAGCTTGGAAGTTCGGACTCAAGCTCGGACATACCTTCAAAATCCTCTAAATTCACCGCTTTGACTCCAATTCGACCCCCGTTGTGCACCATTTCCCTGTGAGTTAATCTACTGTTTCCTCGGCTTTCTCTGCATTAACAAAGATAAAGGTATCAAGCCTTAACAAATAACAACCGAAGAAAAAACGTAAGATAAGTGTGGAATATTATCAATGCGCGTATAAAAATTAGGCACTAAAGACCACTAAAACCGTTCATATCTCACACTCATCAAAGCTTGAGCTAATTTTTCAAAAAATACACCAAAATGCTCGGACGAATTTCTAACGCTCCCTTTTGCCCCGAGAGTGTCCGGTAGGCCGAAAATTGAGTTACGAGTTTATATAACCCCATATAACTCAATGTAACACCTAACATATTATTATTGACTATGAAACAATGTCAATAAACACTTGGGAACTCATAGAGACTAATTATTTTTCAGAAAATCCTTAAAGCACAAAAACGCACCTTCGGGTGTCACAAAAATGCGTTTTACGCAATTGCCTTGAAATTTTTGAGGAGCCACGAGTTGATAACCTTAAAAGGGATAAATTGAGCATCTAATCAATTAATGCCAGTACTAAATTATAGTACAAATGGGGGAATTTTTGGGTCAAAAAGGTACCTAAAATCAGCATTTTTACCCTAAAAGTTTCATCTTTTACCATAGTATAAATGGACCAATTAAATTCTGGAACCTATTATACATATTAGTATGATCTTAGTACAATATATTGTAACAAAAATCAAATGAAAGATCAATCCCATTTAGTCTCATACTAGGCGCCATTTAAGGTGTATATTGGCTAGATTTTTACAAAAAAATATTGTCTTATGCTAATGTGACTCACCTAGCATATATTATATGATGATGTAACAATTAAATTCAGTCAATTGGGAGCTCATCCACCGTATGCCTACAAGGGAAATGCAAGAGGAGATAGTATATGTAAAGCAAGGAATAAAATACATGAAAAGTAAACATAGACTTATATAATGTAAAGTTATAAGAATCAAACAAAAACACCCATTACCCTCTTGTAGCAGCCGATTTTGATCCATGGAAAGGAGGTATGATTGCCTTGTATTAAAATCAAAAGAAACATTACCTAACAATGCATGATCCTTAGTCAAATATAGACAAAATCAAAATGGCCTTACTATCACTGTTGGCCGATTTCAAGGAGGAAAAAGAGCAAGTTGATTGCTCTAAAATAAATTAAATAGATACCTAGCAACTAGCCTGATGCTATTAATTCAAAAGACAAAGAAATCAATTGCCCAATTGACTCCACATTATCGTAAAAGACAAAGAAAAACAAAGACTAATATCATCTTAGAAAAATTCAAGGAGACACATACCTACCATGTCTTGTCTTCTAGTTCCATTGTCAAATAAGCTCCATTATTCTTTGTCATCAGCCGTAAGCCTAGTACAAATGAGAGACTTTGTAGTCAATTATGGAATCAAATAATCAAAGAAACAAATCATAGAATAATGTCATATTGCATGACAATAATTCCCATTTGATTCCTCCTCTGCCTTGGCTTAATACATTACGTGAACCTTCATTTCTTCTTGCCTTTCACTTGGCCGAATGTGTAAGCTTCCATCTCCTCTCTTTTCTTTCTTCATTTGTTAGTTAATTCCTTAGAGCTTCTAAGCTCCATTAATGGTGTTTAAGTTATAACACCATTATATGTAATTCCTAGTTAAATCTACTAAGTCTTGAAGCAGAAATCAACCTAGCAACCTTGCTATTTCGCCAAGCATTAGATGTTCCAAGGAGGTTCCTAGATTCAACAACAAACACAAGGAACAACAAGATTGAAAAATCTAGTAAAATCTTAAGGCATTTTCAAAAATAAGGAACTTCTAAATCTATATTCTCTTCATTATTTCATGAAGGAAACTTGGATCTACAATCATCACAAGTGTATCAAAATACCTTGATAAATTCCTAAGGTAAACTTTTGAAAACTACTCAAATCTTATTATAATTTTTGTTAGAAGTCTAACAAAAGGATCTCCTAAATATGTACAAGGAGGCCGAAATTCTACTTCAAAATAGCATTTGGAAAGCTTGGAATTCAAGGAGAAATCAAGTACAAGAATTGTCTTGATTTAAGGAGTAAGTATATACAATTAAGGTTTATTAAGTTTAAGCTGATTTAAGCTTCAAACTGGTATAAAAATTTACACTAACCTCTAAATAAATTATGGCCGAAAATAATGGGTATAATGTCAAGAAAATAATTTAACAATATAAGGTAAGATTATTACCTTAAGGTATAATTATGTGTGTCACAAAAATTAAGTAGATACATATATAGGTAACCGAAATATCTAAGAGTATTTGTTCTATTTTGAGATTATAATCATTCTAGTCATTACATAATTTTTAGAAGTGTTATATGACTTATATACATTTATATGTATTCATTATAAGGTTTAAATCAAGTTTTGGAAATTATATGGTAAAATAAAATTAAAGCCAAAAGCTTAATGAGTTATAGTGATTTTCGAAATATATAAGTATATTAACTTATATTTTAAATTTTGGGAGTATTAAAAATAGCTACAAGTATTTAAATGGCTAATTAATAAGTTATGTGGTTAAAATGTTAAATTTTGAAAAGTTTGGGGTGCTTATTATAATTGCCAAGAAACTAAAGGAGTGATTGGTATTAATAATTATAATATAAGGTAGGAATTAATATTATGAATTTTGGTGAATTTAATAAGTGTTTAAGTGTTAAAATAACAATTTATGAAGTTTTGGGATTTTGTAATTATTGAGAAGTTTGGGAGTATAGCGAATTACAAGGAATTTATGGGTATATTAAAGTATTAATTATGAAATTAAGTCTGGTCAAATTGTTGACCGAAAACTTGGATTAAAATGATTTATGACATAAAATATTAAGTTTATAAAAGTTATGGGGTGAATGTGTAATTATAGAAAGTATTATGTAAAACCGAATGGACAAGGGTGGAAATGTAATTTATAAAAGTATATGGGCCATTTCGGTTGTTTAAGAAAATTAAATATTAAAACTATAGTTTATAAGTTAATATGTAACTTATATAAAGTTTTGAGGTTAAATTGTGAAATAAGGGAATACATGTTAAGACCGAAAATGAATGTGGTCATTTGGTAATTATAGAAACTAATATATTTGCTTTGCAATTTCTGAAAATGAATGGGGATAATTAATGAATTATAAAAGTTATAAGGTATTTGGCAATTTATAAAAGTATAAGGGTTGTCTCGGTAATTAAGGAAATTAAACATAAAACTATGGTTTATAAGTCGATATGTAACTTACATAAAAGTTTTGGGGTTAGAATGTAATTAGGGGAAGTATATATGGAAACCGAAAATTTAAAGGATTGTTTAGTATTTAAAAGTTGATATATTTAAATTAGTAAAGACCAGAAGTAAGTGGTCATGGGGATGATTTACAAAAGTTAATGTGCTCATATGTAGCTACCAAATTTATAAGGTTGGTTTGTAATTTAATAAAGAAAGGAATTAATATAATGTATTGTGGTAATATGAAGTATAATATAAGGTATATTAAATAAAGGTGGTTATAATGGAAATAACCAAATTGTATAGTATAAAGAATAAGTGGAAACAATTATAGAATACAATATACAGTTTATAAAATAAATGTGGGTGTAATAAAAATAACCAAGAAAATATAATATAGAGTTATGAAATAATTGTGTTATAATAAAGATAACCAAATTATATTGATATATGGAATAAGATAAAACAAATATGGATATACAATTGATGAGATAAAGAATATCTTAAATTGGAATCATTATCACATGTGGAGATCACATAAAATAATGAACTAATGAACAATCTAGATCCACTATTAAAAACAGGGGGAAATAAAGAACATACAGAGTTACTATACAACGAGTAAATGCTACAGTAACAGTACTGTATATTTAGTGGATAGTTATATTAATTTTACCCAGTATTGCATGTTTATGTAACAGCGTACGGGGAAGGACTGTTAAAGCGTGAATTGTCAAGCTAGTTGTTATCACGGTGAACGGTATGTTAATTGTGTGGTCTGAATGTCCTAAGGATTATCCTAAGGTCCAGACATTATGTGTTAATTGTTTAAGAGCGATATCTGTGATTTTATGTATAATATTGTATACTGTATTACTCAACACTGTGCGTTTTTTTATACGCGAACGTCTTATGATGGAAGTTATACATCTAAACTGGGAAATAGACTAACTGACCTCTAGGTATTATTGAACCTAACAATGGTCAACTGTTATAGTATAATTCAAGTATTGGTTATTGTACCACTGATTAAGGTTAACTTATAAAGAGAGGAATCCAGACTGTTTCGACTTTCTGGTTGCGCATTTGATCACTACGAGAGACTTCAATTGGGAGTCACTCAAGGGAATCCATCAGCCACATTCGGGGATGCGGAGGTCACTGCCGTAGGTGCACAGGTTCGACCGGATCGGTCAAATATTATCCAGGGCCATAGGGTCAGCTGGTAACGGTTCCATGGGAACCCAGGGGACTATCGTCCATTAATAAGTTATTAAGGGTTGTCTTGACATGACGCCTGAGGTGGAAATTAATTGGAAAAGGTTAAGTGATTGGTTTAAAGGATAAGGGTCAGGTGGCCAACTAACAAGTACAGTTAATACACGTATCTTGTTTGGTTATTGAAATGGTTTATTGATGTGGGATATTGGTTAATGCTAGGATTATTAATGTGTGGATTTTGTGTTGTGTACTATGTACATTGATGTTTACAGGTGGATTGGTATGTGATTGTTTAACATGTGCAGTTATAACTGTTATTATTGTAAACCGGTATTTTATGTAATGAATCTAATATCAAGATGCTAAAACGACTTAAGGAATCTTGTGATTTAAGACTACATTTAGCATACCAGCATTTCGATTGCTGAGCCCTTCAATGGGCCAAACATTCCAGGTTATTGAAGAAGACTCAAGCCGAGTGCGGGAACACGGGGGTAGCTGATGTGTTTTCAGCAAAACACCTTTGGTTTTATTTTGATATTGTGTTAAAGAGGTTGTGTAATCAGTTAGTTGCTCATTAGTTGGATTTGGTCTGTAATAATTAGAAGTGCTCAGTATCTGTTCATCACAGCGTGAGGAGTTGTATTGTTGGATGGATGCCTTGTTACTCACAAGGGTGAGTAACGGCGTGTAACACCAAGGTAGTTAGTTTTATTTCCGCTGCGAATTATTATTTGGTATGCTACAATTTGCGACGTCATTACAGTTTAGGATTATGGGTGTTACAGTAAAGACCTTCTTCACTACCAGGATGACATAGAAGTTGAATTGTACGTGGAAGATGTGGTGGAAGTCATGACGGTGATGATTGGGTACCTCAATGCTCTACTCATGCATTTTGTAAGTAATTAACTATGTTTAATTGTAAATTAAAATTGATGTAGAAGTATGGTAATTACCAAGCCACTTAATTTTGAACTGGTTTTAGCACGATAAAATGCAATCATTTAGTCTTACCCAGTATACATTCTTGTGTTTTGAAAGAGGATCCTTCACTACTTTAAAGAGTGGCTTACAGTTGTGCAAGGACTACATGAAGCATGCGCTCACTAATTGCTTGCAGTTGGGAAAGAAATATGTTATCTTACCATATCACCAGAGGTAAATATATAATTTATCATATTAATTGAAAACAATATTTTATTTATTGAGTGTGATAGTATATATAACATGTTAATCCTTTTGAATTTTACAGTGGTAATAGATTCTGGTGGGGGTGTGTTTTGATCATCTTCAGGTATTGTTTCTTGACACCTCTTCAGACCGGTAACTTGAACAAAATCGAAATACAGCCCCGCCTTGACATGAAGTAGATTACGAATATTGATTATTATGTATTTATTTGTTTAACATTATTTAACATGTATAAATGTAGTTAATGTGTATGATACTAATCTACAGTATAATACAAACTGTTATGATGGCTGGACGTGGGGTAGATTGTCAACAACAATCACGTGAAAGTCGGTGAAGGACGTCATCCATTACACATATCTTATCATGTTAATTAAATGGTAATGCCCAACTTCATTCTGATAGAGTTAGCTGTTGAATTTGTTGGTGATTTATAGTTCACACAGCTTGGGGGTTTTAAGTGTGGCTATTTGTCATGAAGTATATGCACTCACCCTACTTGGTGAAATGACAGACCCATTAGAACAGGTTTGTATAAAACAAATTGGTGTTATATGTTGATCTGTATTAATTCTTTTGTAGCTTCAATGTTTAATTAAGTTTTCATTGTTTTTCTCTGGGGGTTTTCTGTAGCGTTGGAGATTACACCAAGAAACCATCGCTTCATGCTAGAGGATTTAGCGGAATATGTCTATATGAATTTGGTTGAATTCGAACACCACAATTAGGTGTCTTGGTTGAATTGTTAGCTAGTATATATGTTATGTGTTGTGACCATTTGAATGTTGGTTAAGTGTGGTGTATGGTCATGTGACCATTTAACTTCAAGTGTTAACAATAAGTAATGCCTAGTGTGTGCATTGTGTTGTAATGTCTATTTTGTACATATATTGGCAATTTCGGAATGAGATTCTCTGAAATGTATTGTTACGGTGTGTTAATATACAGGGATGCAGATTAACATATGTAATGAAAAATGAGAAATGATAAAATAGAACAAAAAACAAAAAAATATTAAAAAAAATTCAACGATACCTATAAAAACCGCCAAAAATTGATCTCACAAGACAATTTTTGACGGCTTTGATATCACAACCGTCGAAAATTATCAATTAATCTGGTCTTCGTCTAGCTCTATTTCCGACGGCTTTGGTTAACATAACCGCCGTAAATCGTCCGCTTTTTAAACCGCCCAAAAAAATGGAAGACCTTTTTCAACGGTCCTATTTTCGGTGAAAGTAGCCTGTGCTGTACTAGTGACTTTAAAACTTCCGAGGATAAGAAAATAAACCAGTGATCACTTCATCAAGTAACCATTCCGGTATTAATCAGACCTTATCCTTCCATTATTATTATTACAATCAAGAGTGATAATTAATTAGAAATCATCATACCCAGCACTACTGACACTTTAAACTAACAACATCATATCACCAGCTTACTAAAACTGTAACTAATTAAGAAGCCACAAACGACAACCAACACCACACCCCACACAAACACAACACCATACTACTCGATCGGCATAAATAATCAATCACTGTTTACAACACGGCAGTACTTCCTGATCTCACCTTTACCCCCAACAAGAGGCCTTATACTACCCATCTTCACCATAGACCTAGCAAACTGATCAAAGAAAAGGCCCTCATCATCCGCATAGGATTTGACAAGACTCACAACACTTGCTGCATTTCCAGTCAAAAGCACCTCGTCTGAGAATAGAAGGCCTCGCCCTCCTAAGATAAGTTTGTAATATGTGTTGTCGAATCTTGCTGGTGAAGTGTAGTCCAGTGGCGAAATGTTGTTGTCTCCCCCAGTAGGTGGGCAAACTGATTTCAAATCGTTGTAGTAGTTTCTCTCCAATGAAAGATCTGGTGGTTGCTGGCCACCGTTGCCGTTGTTAGTGTTTGGACTGTATAGCCTCCTCTTGAAGGTGGTGCATCTCGCCATTCCAATTGTGTGTCCTCCTGATTAATAAGATTGAAAGATTATTAAAGCTGGCAAACTAGACTCCGTTTCTTGTATTTAGTGGCCTCTTCAAATGATTAAGATACCTGAGAGAGCAACGAGGTCTTTTTCATCAAGGCCTTGTAGTTTGAAGGATGTCAGGAGTTGTAAGATATTGGAGGTTGGGGCTGGAATGCTAAGATTAGCGAGGTTCACGTTTGCGGTTCTTGAGTCTTTTCTTCCCAATGGGAGCTCCCAGTCAGGACCACCACTCTACCAAAAAAAGAAACTACGAATGTTTAGCATTTACTTAATTAATTAAAGGAATTTCCCAGAAAAAGCAGTGTCTTTCTTCCGGTTCTGTTCCATCTCCAAATATATAATAGAACAGGTTAAAAGGTTGGCTCATGTTTACCAGCACGGTAGAACCACGAGCAGCTAAAGCTAATATATCTGCACAAGAAACAGTTGCAGGGCATGCTTCTTCCAACTTAGCTTTGATCTCATCAATCACTTCAAACCCTCTTAAGGAATTTGCATTTGGAGCAGCATGTTTCTCGCTGACTAAGAACCCTCTATCATCCAACAAAACAGATGCATCGCAACCCTGAAAAAAGGAAAAAAGTTATAACAAACGTTTTAAGGCAAAAGAATATCAGCTAGACGGGTAAGTTGCATGCACCTGAACAAAGCAGTCATGGAAATGAAGTCTGAGTAGGGAAGCAGCCATTCTGGGATCCTTAGCAATGGCCTTCTCTAAGACAGACGTGACAATGTCATTCACCTGAGGGCAGGAGTAGTCATAAAATGTAGGAGAAAAAGTGTTATACCCTCCTCCTAACCCCGGCATGTTGCCTCCCCAACCAACATAAAAACCTGGATGAGCTGAACATAATGTGAGAAAGATCAGAAAACACACTAAGAAAACCCCCGAAAAAGAGTATAAGCTCAGCCAGGCCATAATTATCAGTCCAATTACTTACTTGACGATGCTGTAGGCAGGTTCCACCAAGTCTATTTATAGAGGTTTGAGTGGGAATCATCACACACATGAACAAGCAACTCTTGTTAACCAAATCTTTCCTTGAAAGTATAATAGCTTCGTAGCTATGACCATGTCAAACGGTTCATGGGCTCCTTTTGGGAAAGAGAGGCAGAGGACGGGACCAGTGTTATGTCATCGTTTCTGACCTTACCTGCTCCTGTCACAATTGTATGATTTTTCTTCCTGCATCACGGTGGTTTGACGATCACTAATTCACAACTTCAAATCGAATCCACTGATGCACTACTAATACTTATCAGTCGGTACAAATTAGAGCATAGGATAATGACACAAGATAGAGTAGTTCGCACATACTTAGCAGTGCAGAAGAGTTTTGGAAGAGTTGTGAGTATGATCACATGGCTTACATAAGATAACAAGTACCTTCCGCAAATGTGAAAAGAAGATAAAACCTTGCCTCGAGGCTGAGATACCATTGCCGTGTTGACTGATCTGATTGATGATGTAGTAAGCTTACATCGTTGCATTCTTTCTTACCGAATCAGATGTGACCAAAGCAAACGAAAATAGTAAAAAGAATAAGATCAAATGGTTACTAAATCATCATGAACTTATGGCAAATAAGTCTGCAAACCCACAATATTAGTTTAGGATGTACAAATGGTTTGTCCTACTCTCTCCTTGAAAGCAATACTGAAATCAAGTACATAAAACAAATTATACTCATTTTAGGCGCTGTAAATTCCACAGCAGCCGGTGATGAAGCTTCTCAGTACATATTTGGAGAATCTACTATGTGATAATGATATACAAATCAACTCAGGTGAAATGAGATCTTCATTACTGAGCTTTCTATAGTTTCTACATGTACAAATATTTACAAGATAGATATTCGTATTTAGAGAAACTACTGTGTGAAAATGATATACATCTGAGCCCTGATGTAATGACATCTGATTTTTTTAAAAAAAAAAAAATCTCCCTGCCTGTTTGTGCTTTCATATTCTCGAGTACTTCATGATCATGCCCCAATCAACGATATTCAGGCAGAAACACATAGCTGTCTCATAGGAGTGAGAATTCTTGCCAGCCGAAGTGGTACATAAGCCTTCACCATTGTCCCGGTCTCCACATACTCCTAAGGGGTAGAAGGAGAGAAGAACGTCAGGAATCTGAAAGCCATAAGGAGCTACACCATGCAGAATATGACAAATATATTCAATCATAAGAGATACGTCTAACCTATATGAGTCTCTATGTAAGTTTTAGTAATTAAGGTTATGCGTACCTTCGGGGACATCCGATAAAAAAAAGTAATTAAGGTTATGCAGACACCACAACAGAGAAACTGTAGGCCTTCAAACATTTTTATACCATATGTACGTGGTTTGAACACCATTTATGGAAATGGTGCAGTCAAAGCACACAGTTAACTCAAAGAAAACTTCAAGCAAACCTTCTTTTCCCAAGAAATAAGTAGAGCTTTTATAGAAAATTATGCTTACCGCTCCTTCTACTACTCCAAGGTTGTGAATGCTACTTAAGAGTTCTCCTTGGTCAAATGGAACCAAAGCCTCTACCCAAACCATAGAGTCCTGTTGGAAAAGAGTACGTGAGACAAATAGTTAAACTATAAGCCATAATAAACTGATCGAATCCCTAAGAGTGAATGCTTTGAATCATCATGCCCAACTGAAGTAGATCATACCTTCAGCTTATCCTGAACAGCATTCAAGAACTCATCCAATCCATCACCACTTAGAGCAGATACACAGACAACATTCCCTTTCTTCTTTGCCCTAGCTTTCACTCTCAATGGATCACTGGCCTTATCAATCTGGAAGAAAGAAGGAAATATGTAAACATGATCAATGCACCTACAACTATTTGTACAAAAAGGAACCAAGGAATGAGCACGAGTATACCGAATGTAACCAAATAGTATGATTCGGAATTTCTCAGAATGTTGGTCCAAAACATAAATAAGTGCACCACAGTTGGTAATGAAGAATTTACAAGCATAACTTAGTAACTCATAATAGTTTGAGGTGAAAACAAAACAGCACAGTTTTATCAACCACTTCCATGTCTACCTTGTTCCAGACCATCAACATTGGAATTGACGAAACCTCTAGTTCTGAAAGGACCGATTCCACTGCATCAATCTGTTCTTCTGCCAAAGGATGGCTGACAACCAAAACAAAATTATTAGATAGTCAAACAAAAGTACTAAATCCTATCTCAGTGATTACTTTATACCTGATGTCCACAACATGTACAAGGAGTGATGACTCAGCTATTTCCTCCAGCGTGGCTCTGAAGGCAGCAACCTGCACATAGAAGCATTACTTGTACAACTGTGAGCTTAAATTTTACAGTTGATAGACATTATTATTTTCCAATAATTGCATAATGGATCTCACCAGCATAGTTGGTAACTTTTGTATGAATCCGACAGTATCAGTCAGAAGAAACTCCTTTCCGTTCTTAATCTGATTTATCACAGAAGCATTGAGATATTAATTCATAGAGTTATTATGGGTGTTTAGTGAAAACAATGCATTTCTCTTTAGATAAACACACTCAAGAGAAGAATCTTATCCAATAATGTTTATTCAGAATTTCAATATAAAAACATATATTTATTCAACCATGAAGCATAAGTGATAAAAGAGAAATAAATAAAGATACTATCACACAGGCAAGAGAGACTTTGACTCTTCAGACATTTCATCCTTTTAAGATATGCCACTCCCTATCTTCAATGAAATGGTTTCTAGAATGGTATAAATGTTTGAAGACCTACAGTTTGGAAATAGTTAGAGAGTGGATGCTTCATTCCAAACAGAATTTTATCCCACAATCTACATGAGTCTCTATGTTTTTCCATTCTTTTAGATATCAACCTATCATTCCAAATATTAAAATATGAAAAATACAAACATTCTATTTGGAATGGAAACATTCACTCTCTAACTAACCTGCACCCTTCTTGTTGTAGGATCCAGAGTAGCAAACAATTGATCCTCGGCAAGAACATTAGCTCCCGTCAGCCGATTTAACAAACTACTTTTTCCTGCATTTGTGTATCCTACCTAGAGTATCATCAATGAAAGAAACGGGTAGTTATTTGAAAGTGGCATAAGAGCTTTCCAAATGTATAAAAAGTTGTTAAACATGTACCAATTCATACCAGAGAAACAACTGGAACAGGCACAGAAGTTCGGCGGCTCCTATATTGCTTTCTATGGCGTCTAACAGACTCCAGCTCCTTCTTAAGAGCACCAATCTACCAAAACAAGAGCACAAAGTTTGATAAACAAAGCACATAAAAACTCAATGCAAATGCTTTTCGGAGAGAAGATGCATGATAGCAAAAAGTGGTTCATATATTCTTTCCTATTTTAATAAGGTGTCTTAGACAAAAATGTAGGAATCAAGAAAATAAAGAATGAACTATCCTGACGGTATCAGTTAAAATATACAAAAACAGTAACTTAAGAATGCTTTATTTTCCCAAAGTCTGTTCAAGTATACAGATTTGAACTGATAGTGCCAAGTAAATTGAACGGCACCTCCAATACCTTTTGGCAGTAATTAATTAACAAAAATATCAAATCATCATATGAAAGTAATATGCATTTGAACTCTTTCACCAGATAAACTCTTCTCCACTTGGCAGAGATAGAAAACGAATGATTTGGAAAGCACAGAACTTTGAAACTAAATGACCGCAAAAAAAGAAACAAAAGCAAAATTATTTAGAACAAACTTTATCTCCTATTGAGTCTATAAATCAATAATGACATAAGTAATTAGATTACAAAAAAAAAGAGAGAGGCTAATTTGGTAAGTAAGAGATAAAAAAACCTGATACAGTACCCAGCTAACTCCTGAATAATCCTCAATTGAGGCCTTTTCATTCACTTAATCCAGAATGATTAAAAAATAGACTAACCACCCCTTAAGTATGTTTACAACTCATCTAACAATCTCAGAACAGCTTCATAACCACCTCCTAACAGCCAGCTGTCTACTCACATAGTTTGACAGCCTTATTACAAACAAACCAACAAACAACTAACAATACTTACTATTAGTTACATCTATAATAGACGGACCATATCTCCTTTTAAATCTTGAATCATCTTATGTTATGGAGAAAATAAGACTGTTCAGGACATTTATAATTAAAAGAGGAGGGAGTAGTAAATAAAGAAATATTTAGATGAGTTCAAAGAAAAATAAGATTGATCTACCACTAACCTGGTTACGTAATATACGCTTGTCCACCTCGATCTGTTTCTCACCCATACCTTTCACCTGTCCTCCTGCTTGTCGCTCCAAGTGGGTCCACATTCGTGTCAATCTAGGCAATTGGTACTCCATTTGTGCCAATGCTACCTAAACAGACAAGGGCAAAGACAAAATAAAAACATAATGCTAAAAGAATGTTGTTCGCTCAAGAAGTCAAGGTCAATAATAAAGCTACCTGTAAGGCTGCTTCACGTGTTGCAGCTCGCTGGTTAAAAATATCCAAAATCAGAGCTGTACGATCACACACTCTAACATTTCCCCCAAAAACCTTCTCCAAATTACGCAGTTGCCTATCACAGAAATTCATATTGGTAAAGAGTTATCCCACACTGGCTTCTAAATAGGCCGAAATTGGAGATTGCTCAAACATCACTAAGATGTTCTAATCTTACCCAGCTGACAGTTCATCATCAAATATGACAGTTTCAACATCCAATGCATGTATTGCACTCTTAATCTCCGCAACCTTACCAGAACCAATGTAAGTCCTTGGATTTGGTGTAGCAAGCCTGAATGAAACAATTAAAACATTCAATAGCTAAAAACTTCCTTGGAATAACTTATCCCTGCGAAACACGATGTAGATTATGACAAACATTGTCAAGAGAACGCCATACTGGATTCTATCTATCAACAAGTTGCAGAGTCAAGCAAGTCTTTTCAAGATAAGAACATGTCAGTGGAGTTCTATGCTCGACAAGTAGCATTTCAGTTATCATGAAAGCTTCAAACAATTTCAAGATAAAAGGCAAATTTTCCTCTCAAAAGGATATCACACTGTGAGCAAAAAACTGATCTTAATCAAAGCATGCGCAATAAATCTGTAGCAAAACTATCAAGTCACTGGTGATAGAAATGAAATCTTATTTTTGCTTCCAGCCTACATTCAGAAAGTATATAGAGGTTCTAATCAGTGGTAATCCGTGGAGCATAGATTAAAAACTTACTTCTGATAGGTAGAGCCAACAGCCTCAAGCCCAGCAGTCTCGGCCAGCTGGGCTAGCTCTTGGAGGGAGTCCTCTATCCCAAAAGAATCCATCTTAACAACTCCTTTTTCCTCAACGCCCACAAGGTATGCTCTCTCTGCAAAAATCTGAAAGTGCAATCATTGGTCTAAGTCAATCTCTGTTCAGCCACAGCAACAGTCAAAAAATTGATTTGATTAGATAAACCAGTTATTGATTGGGGTGAGAATAACTTGAGTTGTAAGTAGACTAATAACAAGAACACAAATGTCAAGCAAGGAAAGAGAACGTAGAGGGATCATCCTTCTCTCTCTTCTCTGGCGGAAAAACAGCCATCATAATTGCCCTCAGATTTAACAGCACAACACAACATTCCGCATAGGGATGTATAATACAACGGTTAACCCCACTATAATGTATTTCTTTCATAGAAATAAAAACTTCTATCATGTGAAAAGCGGATAGAGATGGGGAAAGACACCTGTCGTCCATTCCTCAGCTTGATTCTATCATCATAATCGTCCTCTTCTTCTACCACCTCATCCTTTCTCTTTCTTATATCTACTTCACTGGTTGAATCAAGAAGGGCTTCGTCATCCTCTCCGTCGATATCACTAAGCGCAAAGGCTCCAGACTCCTCATCTTCCTCTCCCAACGGCGAGACAACGTTGCTGTTCGGATAAGAAATCGAGCTGATATCACGAGAGACGGTTTCAATTTCTCGGACTCCTTTACCATCTTGTCGGGTTCTGATTAGAGTAGATTTTGAAATTGATTTGGCTAGAGGATAAGGCGGAAGAAACTGCTGCAGTGGCGACCGAGACGTCGCCGCGCGATGATGAACATGAAGAGTGAAACGATTGATTGGTGAGCAGAAAGATGAACTCATCCTCCTTGCCGAAGATGAAATATTTCGAAGCTTGCAGGGCATTGGCTGTGTTTTTTTTTAATGTAAGCTAAGCTAAAAGCAGGGGGCATGAGCATTTGACTTCTGAAGTGGAATGGGATGATATCCTTGAAAAAGTATATACTTATATATAAATATATGTAAGGGAAAAGAAATTAATTATTGGTTGTTGTTGAAACCTGGATTTTGCTGATAGAACCAGAGTAAGTTCAGATTGCATTATGAGTCAATATGTGAGGAGTAAGTATATGGATGAGACGGTTGCACTGATACGGAAGAAATATTTAATGTATAAAACATCTTCACACTCACAGAAGTAGTTCCACAAACAATTTTGAAGATAGTTGTTTCAACAAAATTTAATGGATATGACCTAAATGAACATGTAACTAATCTAAACCACCAAAAAGTGTATCATCACTATCCAATGGCACAAATCCAGGATCCCAATTTGGAGAAGCAGCTGAAGATGTAACTAGATAAGCTAAATCATCATAGATCAGCTAAATCATCATCATCATCAATAGGCGAATGTTGTCTCTTCCGTCTAGTTTCGTTTGCTTCTTCTTCAACATTGATTTCTTCTTCAATCCATTCATCATCAGAAAGTAACTCTAGACGAACCAAGCAATCATCATCATTTTTAGCCTTTTTGAGACGTCTTTGCTGCAATTTGCTATTGTATGCAATAAAAACCATGTCGTTTAAGCGCTCTGATGTTAATCTGTTTCTCCTTTTGGTGTGAATCTACAAGCAATTTTTTTTGTTAAAACTAATATGATCCGTAGAATATAAAATAAAGTGGTGATAATGTTAAGAATTGAGATAAGGCTTCTTACCCAATTAAATGTACTCCAATTTCGTTCACATGCTGAAGAAGAACAAGTTAGGCTCAAAATTTTCACCGCAAATGATCGAAGTTCTGGAGTTTCATTCCCCCATGTGATCCACCAATCAGCTGCAATAAAAAAACTTAAATTTAAAATGAAGTTTATTACATAATGGAAAAATAGAAAATTAGAGTATTGAATGAACTTACAAGGAGATAACTTATGAACAGCTTCTTTGGCTAGGTCGATGCCAAATAATCCTTCCCTCTTGATAAAGCTCAATTGTTGGCTCATTGCTTTCGACCTGTCTTCAAATTTTGAAATCATCTTGTTCATGCCATTAATCAATCCTATCTTAATCTCTGAATGAATGGACTTATTCTCAGCATATTGGAACCGTGGATTCAAAAAATATGCAGCTGCATGCAAATCTCTATGTAGCTGGAACTCCCACCGATTATCAATGATCGTCCATATCTCAGCATAACAATTGTAATCATCATTCAAGTTATAAGCTATCTCTTGCTTAGCTTCATCCATAGCTCCATACAGAAATCCCATGCCAGGCATTTTCTCAGAATCGGCCAACCGTAGAACTTTAACAAGAGGTTTTGTTGTGCTCAATGCATAATGAACATTTTCCCAAAATTGTTCATCCCTTAGGATTATTTTTTTTTATCTCAACACCCTCAGGTTTTTTAGCTTGTGTACATCCATTCCACTCGGCTGAGGTGAACATTTGTTCTATCTTTTCACGCAGATCCACTAATCGTTGTATTGTCAAAAATCCAGTTGCAAATCGTGTTGCAGCTGGTCGAACCAAATCCTTCCTCGTAAATTTTCTCAGCAAAGCCAACACCCATGAATGATTATAAATAAATGACATCACCTAATTAAATTTAGAAGTTATAAAAATTATAAACAATAATATAAACAAAGAATGGTAAAAAAAATGAAAAATAGACTTCATTTATTACCTTCTTAGCCTTCGTTATAGCAGCTTTGTGTTGAGACAATTTTCCAATGTCTTCTAAAATCAAATCTATGCAATGGGCAGCACATGGAGTCCACCATAATCCCTTTCTTTTCTCCATCAACAGTTTTCCAGCTTTCTTGTAATTTGAAGCGTTGTCAGTTACTACTTGGACAACTAAATCTTGACCTACTTCTTCCACAACCTCATCAAGCAACTTAAAAATCAAGTTTGCATCCTTAACTACATCGCTGGCATCAACAAAGCATAAAAAGACATTACCATATGGATTATTCACCATAAAATTTATCAATTGTCGCCCCCTTGTGTCTTTCCATCCATCAGATAAGATGGAAACCCAGTTTCACCCCATGTTTTCTTCACCTCATCCACAGACTTAGCAACTTCATTACTCTATCTTGTAAAAGAAAAGTGCTCAAATCATGACGGCTAGGTGGCTTGTAGCCAATGCCATAATGACCAACAACACGCAACATATTGAGGAAAGAATCATTCTCCACAACGTTGAAGGGAATGACATTGTTGTAGAAAAAATCAGCAACTGCACGATTAACAACATCGCGATGTTCTTTCACAAACTGTATGTACAATTAGGGGTGACAATTCGGGTTAATGGGTCGGGTTGAAGCTCACTTATACCCAACCCGATTAAAATTGTATTGACCCATACCTGACCCAATAATAATCAGGTTACAAATTATTAACCTATATCCAACCCATATAAAATGATTAAACCCAAACCCGACCCGTTTGACCCAACATAATTAGGCTATACAAAATTTAAAAGACCTGGAATTAAATTTTTTATATAATTGCTCAAACAGAGTTACAAATGAATGAAATCATACATTCAATATGGTAGATATTCTAGAGTTTTCATTATCCTCCGTCTTTTTTCTTTTTCCACATACATGTCGTGCTCAGTAGCACTTAACAGAAGAAGGTGATGTGTACGCGTCTGGGCCAAATATAACTGTATTTTCTCCTTCAGAATATAGAATCAAAACATAGACAAAAATCTTCAGGGTACATAAGAGATAGGACCACAGTGGGAGCTGTGGAGGAGAGAGCAACACACTGTCTTTTGACAATCCACATAACGAATACTCTCGTTTTTTCTTTATAAAGAAATACAACAAAGTAGTATTATCAAATAAACAACCTCTCATCAAAAAGATACTACATAATCTGTATTCTACTAATAGTAGGGTAGCACTTACGTAGTAATATATTTATATTTTTATCTAATTATTTATTTATTATTATTTTTAATAAAATAGAATAAACAGGTCGGGTTGACTACAAGTTCGGACTTTGAACCCATACCCAACCCAAAAATTTAATAGGTAACCCATACCCGACCCAATAATTAAATGGGTCAATAATCGTGACCCAAACCCGCTATTTTCGGGTTGGGTATGGGTCGGGTTATCGAGTTGGGTAAAAATTGCCACCCCTATGTACAATGACACAAAGATGCGGTGAGCTGGAACGAATCTCACTATAAAGAAAAGTCTGACTAATCGAAGTAGCAGTCAGAAAATGAACAATCTAAGCTAGAACGTGAAGAAGTCAAAGAAGATAATCGTCCATCACTCTCAAGGTCAACCAACAAAGTATATTTCAGTTGAAGCGAGTCAGAGTGGGTCAATCATGTGGCGGTTGAGTCAAAAGTGTGGCAGTTGATTTTTTCCCGCACTTCACTTAGTTGAAGAAGATAGTTTGAGTTTTGATCTATATTTTTTAAGTCACTAGAAGTCATTTATTTTGGTCAAGGCTTTTCACCTATGAAATTCTAGGAGAGAGAGAGAGAATCATATTGAGAGAGATTACTTGTTCCTCCTTGATTTACGTTGGTCCATTTTCAGAGGAGTGAGTATAAGTGTTAGGCGGAGTCATTCTGTGTAACCCTAAGCGTAGAAGACCTAGTTGTGATTCCATTGAATTATCAGTAAAGTTTTCTAGTCTCGAATATCTTGTCTCAAAGTTTCCACATTCACATACTTAGTCCAAAGCGAGTCTTTCTATGTCTAACAACTCAGACTGAATCGGTCATCACCTCGATCCAACATGTTAATTATCGGTTGATGGCGATTGGTTAATGGCCATCGGTCACCCAGTGTTCATTTTCGCAATCAAATTTTTAGTTGGCATTGCAGTTACCTAAAATATGCAGTTAGTTTTTTATAATATGCAATCATAACTGCAGTTAAATTTTTAGGGTACGCAGTTGTAAAAAAATATTTTGTTAATATTTTTAATTAACATAGATTGTTATTACGAATAAAATATAAATCTTAGATAGTCGTTTATGATGGAAAGGAAAAAGTTTTATTCCAACTTGATTGTTTTACGTTATAGTATGATTATGAATAGTTTTTAGAAATGATTTAGATCAAATGAACATAATTTGTGCTTAAAACAAAAAGAATGGTAGCAGGTAACCCTCTATCTGTCCAAAATGGACATAAAAAATGAACGCTCCAGCTCCACTCCCGTTTTGGACCCATCTAGAATGGACCCAAAAAAACGGATGACTTTGAAGCAGTCACTGGTGGAAAAAAGACAATAAATTACGCCCTTTAAATAATGGTTATATAACAGAGCGTAACTAAATTAGTGGGTCAGAGGTAATTAATCACGGTTTGTTTTATAATTGTAATTTATAGTGGGTCGGGGGTGAAAAACGGGTAAGACTAACGTACTTTAGATTACGGTTATATGCAGAATCGTAATCTAAAGGTATGCGCGAGGCTTTAGATTATGGTTCATGTACAAACTGTAATCTAAAGTCTGTTGACCTGCACGCGCTTACTCACTAGATGAAGTCATTCTACAAGTCTGTATCTTCGTGCGCGCACCTATGCACATTGACGACGTCGTTTAGTCCAGAGGTGAGATCTTTTAATTACGGTTTTCTTACAGATCCATAATTAAAAGTCCGACGGCATTAATTTTGGGCGTGTTTTTTCCATACTTTTAAGTTTTTCGATACTGTGCGAGTATTAATTACCTATATTACCCCTGTCGATTGGACGTCTTACAAAACTTCCCGTGCATGCTCTTTATTTTCCTTCTGTTGTCAAGTCATAAGTTCTCTACCGCAAGCTCACTATAGCCCGAAACTCTCTGCTTCAATCCGACTGGGTAAGCTTCTTCCTCTCTTCTCCCTCATTTTTCTTGCTCTATTCTTTCGTTCTGATGGAGCTTTCCACTGCGCAGATCGACACTTTTCTTTCGCAAGCTCACCGACCCTACTCATCGACAAACATGTACCGTCGGACGAACAACATAAGTTCTTTAAAGTTAATGTAAATGAAGTAGCTTTTTGGTTTTTTGTTAATATATAGTGTGGATGAGTTGTAGGAGTAGGATTAAACCATGTTCCGCATGCATGCAAACTAATTGATGTTCATATGTGATTTCATATGTATGAGGTTCATTTGTTCATTTGTATAGTCGATGAGTAGGGTTGTCCGATTCTTGTGCTGATATTAGTTTTAACGTTCATTTGGTTATTTTAGTTCCTAATAATTAGCAGATATAGTTGATTGATTTATCTCTATATAACCTGTTGTTACATACGAGCGCATATCTCCTATGTTTTGTTTTCTGATTTTGTTTTGTTGCATACTATATTTCCAACAGGGTATTTGCTCATAAACTCTTGTCACGTTAGAATTGTTATATATAGGGTCAATTGACTCCGAAGGAAGATCCCATTAACATAGAGGCCACGTCTGGTTCAATGTCGCCTGATAAAAAAGAGAGTACGGGGGGAAGGTAATGTGTCTTGATGTTTCTCAATCTTTCTTATTTGTTAATGTGTTTTATCATAATATTTTCTCTGTTCAATTTATGTAACATAAAAACGTGGGACAATAACACACCGGCGCTAAAATTTTACACACTTCATGACCTTACTACGTCTTCGCCAATGGAGACGTTGTGCATGGAAATGATGGATGTGGTGGACCTTGAAGATTCAAGGTCTCCACCCTCCCTTTATGCGGGTCAGGGTAGGATTGTACTCACACCTATCGGTGAGGGTTGTAGCCACAAACCCTTGAAACGTGCAAAGAGGGATCTCCCAAAGCGTCCCTTTCCACCAGAACCGTATACCTACCTGTTGAACCCCTATGAGACGTTGATAAAGATCAAGCTGGAAGAAGAAAGGAAAGCATGGGAGAGATTAGAAGTTAATGCTGAATTTGGAACAAGCTCTGACAAAGGTGTCAAGGGGACACATTTCCAAGCATAAACTCACACACTTCATAAAGGAGGTTTCAAGGGGACATATTCCCAAGCATAAACTCACAACTCATTCTTTCAACCCCATACTCATCTCATCATCTTATCCAAACATACCGTAATAACAACTTATATTATTCCAAAGCACATAGTTTCAACCAATAGTTTGGTATTCACATAGACAATATGGTAACCCTCACATGGCATTCATATAAAAGTCAATCATATCTTGCGAAATAATCATTCTTTCAAATTCACACACATTGATCACAAGATCTTACCATGCCCTTTACCTTTTCTCCTTGGCCATTCAAAGGTCCAACATACACTTCCACATTTCTGTAACCACAAGAAGTGTTCCCGTAGTCCCATGGACAAATCATAACACACATCCCTTAGGGCACACACATGGATAGACTTAGGTTTACCTTTTTGATCGACTTAGCTTGGGTCCAAGATCATGTCTTCTAGCTCACACTCTAGTGTTATCCCCGATGTCCAGGGGATTAAATAGCATTCAAACAGAAGCACAATCAATAACCAGTCAAAAATGCTCAAAGATAATGCAACAATATATATACTCCTTTTCATCCAAAATCGACACTAAGTCACCTTAGGTCTTCAACTCACTTTCTAAACCTTTCTTTATACTCCTTTAATGTTATTCAAGCTTTAAAACCATAAAAATAGCTTCAAGAACAGAAATCCCTAATTTTCAATGTCAAATTCGGCCATAGAAGGCCATGGGAAGAACTCAAAATTCAACTTTCACCAAAACCAACAATAAGTGGTTTAAACTCAAGATTTTAACATAATATTAAGCTTTAATGAAGGACTTAAGCCTAAAAACGAGTTTATGGGTGTGAAATTAACAAAACCCTTACCATATATGAATAGTAACAATAGTGGATAAGAAGATGGAGATCTCTAGATCTCAAGCTCAACTCCAAGCTTGAAGAAGAAGGAAATCGCCTATAGTTGCTAACAACCATTAATAATCAACTTTGGGTGAAGATTTGAAGTGAAATGATTAAGAGCAAGGGTTTCCCCAAGCTGCTGATGCTCTTCACTTTTTTTGCCAGAAATGAAGTGTTGGGTTGAAGAAATACGTGAGTGGTAGGATGGGGAGGAGAGAGAGAAGGCTTATGTGGGAAATTTTACATGTGACTTGCACATGATTCTAATGTGATCTTTTAGTGATAAAAATAAATCCCCTCAACTCTTTATAATCTCATTTTAAACCCATCTTTTAAAATTCCGGAATTTTCCGTAAATGAATAGGACATATTTTTGTCGTTTCAGGCCAAAACGTGCTTTAAGCCTTTAAATCTCCAAACTTAACCAAAACTTGGCTTTTTTATTCAAATCATGTATTCATCATTAAAATAGGATAAATTATATATTTGGAGGTTATAAATCACCTTTCAATGTCAAAGTATTTCAAACCACTCAAAATTGCCAAAATGCCCCTTAAGGCCAAAATGTGCTTGAAGCGAAATTTTTCATAACTCTTGAGCTCTTGCTCTATGAAATAACCTTTTAAAAATCTTGTTAAGCACATAAATGAGAATTAAATCACTACTATAAACCTTTTTAAATTGGGGTATTTCACTATCTCCCTCTTACAAACAAGCTAGACCTGGCAATTTGGGTCGCTGGGTCGGGTTGATATCAACCCTAACCCAACCCATTTAAAATATCATCAACCCAACCCAACCCAAAAATGGATGGGTCAGAAAATCATGACCCTAACCCAACCCGTTTAAAATCCTTCAACCCTAACCCAACCCACCCAACCCATTTTTTAAGCATACAATAATTTAGATGGATTAGGAGTACAAATTAATAAAAAATCCAAAAACATCCAGTGCTAGTTGGCACACTAATTAGGATGAAACAGAATGAAGAGAAGTAATTTTGCTTGATCGACCCAACTTCAAACGAATTCCATGTTATGCAAAGAATGTAAAAGTACTGCACCAATTTCCTATGAACAGAATAACACGTACTTTTTCCTTAAGTTTATATTTATCAGCCTAAAGCTCTACCGCTGTTGGGGAGGAATCCTATCTAGATATGCACATGATCCTAGTGCCCTTAATAAAAAAGGGGAATAAAAATGAAAATCTTCATCACACATTAGAGAAATATACTAAAGACAAATCTTCTAAAGTTAGACATAATTTATAAACTAAGAGCTCAAAGCTCAAACTATGACTAATGGTTTTAAAATAATTACTTTTGTTTAAATTGAGCGCTCATGCCTGAGAAAAGTACAATCACAATCACTTAATCGTCACCAACAGTTGAGGAACTTTTATGCAACACGTTATCCGCATTGTTGGCTTCAGAATTCACTAAAAGGTCTATAATCAAGATCATACTTACAAAAAATACATATCACCTACTTTTATTCACCATTCTAGATAATCTAAATATACCTATGTTCTCAAGAACAACTATGTAAGTAAGAATAAGAAAAACAAACCTTAGGAAGAGATGAAGAGCGGCATAGACATGAAGAACGACGTAGGGAAGAAAAATGGATATGAGTTTGCAAAACGAGAGCATTTAGGTTTTCAACATTATGTTAAGGTATGGTTGGGCCCTTTGTTTGATATGCAGCTGGTTAGGACGGTTTATGGTATTATTAAAGGTGGAATAGTCCAACTGCACTTGGGCTTAAGGCTAAGGTAAGTTTGATCTGAAAATAATATATATATGTATATGTGAATTAATATTTTTATTTTTTATTATTAATAAATATATTTTCAGGTTTCGGGTTGGGTCATGGGTTAAGATGGGTCAACAATCAAGACCCTAACCCACAAAGTATAGGTTGGGTTCGGGTTGGGTTTCGGGTTGGGTCCAAATTTCCATGTCTAAAACAAACTTCATCCCCGAAGCTTAAACCAACACTAAAATTCTTGATTTGTAATAGGATTCTTTTATAAAATCAACATAGCTCATCGATACAATCGGGCATAATCCACACACATTTCAGATCCAATCTTAAAACCAATGATTTAAAACATGTGGCTTAAACATTTTGTCCGTACCAAATTATTAGAGTTAAACAAGACCACAACAATTTCCAAAGCATTCCAAGAAATTTCGTTGTTTTTCCTCAAACATTTCCATTATTTTATCATAAGTTCACAATTTATTCTCAATTCATCACCATAATCTTCATTCGGATCTCTATTCTCATTGTTGCACTCGATACTACTAGCACACTTTCCACTTGTCATGCAAAATGATGCAAGACTTCCCTGATTTTAATGATAAATTTATCATGCCACATAGCTGCTATCAAGTAAACTTATATAATGCATACAATTCACAAAGCAGTAGACACATAGATGCGGTTCTATCCACCCCCCTTAAAAGGAAGTTACGACCTCGTAACTGTTATACTCTTCAAATTGTAAAACATCTTTTTATCACATAGCAAGTCTATTCCGATCTATGATTAAATTACGAGGTCGGACCATCTATGACCTTAGGCTAATCACTTTAGTGTTTTCAACCCATATCTCCAAGGAATATTCCTCATTGCATTAACTGAGGTCAATCTTTACTATCTCTGGTTCGCACATGCAAGTTGAATTTACTATATACTTCTACCCTTTTGCGGGCACACGTACACACGCCTGCAAAGTGCAGCTCCATGCACGTAAGATATGCTCAGCGTTCACGTATATGATGCAGCCAATTCATTCATGTTTCATCGCGTAAGTATGCTATCATGTGCCCATAACCAGACAACAACATTCACGTAAAGAATGAACACTGTGCATGTAAAACATGTACAGACATGCAGTACACGAAACTCGATGGGCACTGCTAGCATTTAAACAACATTTCTAACTCTGATCATTACCTTCCATGTCTAAATAATTTGGGACACATTTTCCCGTTCCATTTCATACATAATTGTCTTACCACGTAGTGGACAGATATTCTTTCACATCCATTTGTGTCACCCATTTTAGACTCAATCAACCTCCTTTCTAGATCTGTATAGAAAATTTTCCAACTTCAGGTAGCCCACGATCTTTTCTAGATTCTTCTGATATTACTCACTAAAGCTTCTATTATATGAGATATATGCAAAAACTATCGGTATAATAACTTTTCTAATGTTCTAGTATGTCCAATACATACAACTTACATATCCTTCAATGTCTAAGTGTATATATCTGATTACCCATATGCCATAGGGTGAAAACAAAATTGTTCCTTAACTTGACTCATGTAACTTTCTGAAACTAGGTTCAAACGTAACATAATCTGGAAATCTTTCATTAATTGTATCACTCCATATTCCTCATATACATATCCCTCAAGTTTCTAGCATTTCAGGTATACCATGAGGTTATATTAAACCTGTATGTAATTCTCTTAACTCAACTTAAATCTCATGGAAAACATTCATTCCCAATTCAGCACCTTTCGTTTTCCACCTAGGTTACCAAAATCACTTGTTGGGGTTTTATTCTTGTCATCTCTAGGGCGTACAACCATATGAAAATTCCTTTCATTTAATTCATATCACTCTAGACAAACTTGATTCCTCAAATCCTCTCACCATTGCATCGTTTATCTCAGATGCCCAATATATATATCCTAATTCACATTGCATGACTAGTTCCTTAGTCCATCTTCAGTCTATACCATTATTATCCGAATTTGATCACCTATGATCACAAATGCCCTTCTTTTCTACTCAAGGAATCCGCTGTCCTTTTAGCTTTACTCTCCTGGAAATCTATCCTCGGAACCTCTTATTCAACTCAGGTTATCTCTACCTTGTATATAACCCGTAAGGTTAGTGAAGATCGCATACACTTCCCAAAACTAATATGTTGCTAGCTTTTTCAAAGAATACACAATTCCCTCTTAGTCATGAACCACCACATAATTCGGATAATGTTAGAGATAAATCAATATCGATCCCCAATATGAAATTCAACCTTTTTCCCAACTTCTGGAAACAAAAACAAATCTAGCCACCATCCACAAGAATCTCTATTATCTTCCTTCAGCCTATCATTCACCCTTATAATCTGGAATAAATCTCTCGTAACTCTTGGCATCAAGCCAAACCCTTACATTATGGTCTAGAAACAAAATTCCACTCTGAATGAGTGCTAACATTTGCTCAACTTATCAAACAAATAATTATTCCTCAAAGTTTATCTATTGAGTATTCTCTACTTTTCCTCATTCTAAGATTACACCAAAACAAAATCAACAAGGATTATCACCAATTGATCCAACTAAGCGTCAAAACTTTGTGAATAACTATATTCCATAATCTTTCTCCTTTATGCTAAGGTAATACTCTTAAGGATGCTCCACGTAGTTTATTCAGTTTCAGGATCCTGACACCATAGATGCTCTGCATAGTTTATTCACTTTCAGGTTCCCATACCTTAGATGCTCGGCTCACTTTTCACACTTTAGGTAGTTGACGCCTCAGAATAGCCCAACAATCTCAGACTTCTCCCTCGGGTAGCCAGCACCTTAGAATAGCTCGGAACAATCAACGGATTTTCAGCAAAAAATCAGGACGGAGAACAAAATCCCTAAGGCCGGGAAAATTTTTGGGATATCACTCAAGCATCAACTAGTCTTTTCATCTTCATTACAAAGCCCTAGTTGATGGGGGCAATCTGTTACCCAAATTTTGACCCTTCAAAAAGATTCCATTAGACATGAATGCATAAAAGGGTAAAACGGTCAAAAGACATGGAATCCCGAGGTAGTTAGGACACTTTTAGAATTTTCTATCCTTGAATGATTAAATCACACATCTCAAGATGATTGTGACAGCTTAATTATCATATAGGGCATTTTTTGTAATTTTCAAAGAATTTTTATTCTAAAGTTTAGCTTTTAATACATATTATAAGCTAACTTTTTTATAGTATAAAGTCCCAAATTCTCGAAAAATCAATAGAAAAGGCTTCCATTCAATAAATAAAATTTTGCAATCTGGTCATTAGGCCCATCCATGACCAAAAGGCCAGTAATTTTTTTGAAGCTAAAAAAAATATGAGTCATCTTGTAATTTTCTCTCTCTTCTGAAAATGGCTCAATCAACTCAAAATGTCTTGAAATTTTAACACATGATAAAGGATGTCATATAAAACATAATAGCTTTGGAATTTTGAATATTTGAATTTCTAATAATTTCCTATTACTTTATGAACAGATCTAAAGAAAAATTGATTTAATATTCCTTTATCCAAATAATTTTATTTTTCATTGAAAAAAATCAGAATACCCTTCTTTACATGCTGGAAAAATTTCATGATCAGATTCCTTCCAGAAGTTACCCAACCAAGTCTTAGTAAACTTGGCTCCTTTAGCGAGATTAATTTATCTTAATCAGTGTCTATATAAGGGATCTTTCCTACTGACTTAAGATAAATGGGCAAACCCCAAGAAGTCAAAAAACATGTCCGTTAACCTACTATCCACGTTTTTCCAACTCTCGATCACAAATTCATACCAAAACTTCTCCGAAATCCACATAAATTACGTTTTTGAACTCCCATCACCAAACTAATCATTAAAACCGCACAAAGGAGGACAACCACACTAAGGAAGATTTGGAGCACTTGCATAGTATATGGATTAATCCAACTGTAATTCTTGCGTTCTCCCGGTGCAAGTTTCTTATGGTCTTTAACACGGGAGGGGAAGCAGAAGAAGTCGAAGATTCAGCTAGATACAGGGGAAAAGAAATACATGGCATCAGTCTTAAGAGCTAGAATACATATGACCAAGTAGATAAAAGGAAGACCTAGATAGCCATAAGGGGAATTCCACTACACACATGGAATAAGAAGAACATAACTAAAATAGCATATATTGTTGGAGATGTCATCAAGATAAATGAAGAAGATAAGGAATGCATTGAAAATTTAGAAATTAAGATTCAAGTCATATCATCCACATTATAGTTTATTAAGTAACAATTCTGGTTGACTGGCAGAATTTTCCAGTAAGCATTGTTGAAGCCGGTCACCAATGACCGATAATGGCAAGGTAGAAGACATTATAGTTGAATTGTCCCAAGAAAATGGAAAGTAAATGAATGGGTAAAAATCACAAGGGGCAAGTCACACGGGAGACGGCTCCTCGACAAACCAGCAGGAAAAATCTCATTATAATAATGGTACTGGTAATCCCAAGGAGGGGAATATCAAGAGTCAGAGTGGAAGTAACCCACAGGCTAGGGGAGATAAGCAAGTTGAGACTCATTAAATACCTCCTCAGACGGGTGTAGTCATTGTGAATGGGGAACTATAAAGAAATTAATGAAGTAGTGATAAATAATCACAAGGGGATTCGACTACATAATGAGGAATTGATTAAGGCAACAAAGGATGCAACAAATCACGAGATGGCTAGAGATATAATTGAAGCAAGAACGAAATGTGTCAGTATGTTTCAAAACGAACCAAATATCCAATAGACTTTCTTGGAAACGGTTGAGGAGACCCAACTCGAGATGAGATATGCCAATCAGAGGGAAACACCAATACCACAACAATTAGAAATTCAGGAGAAAGTCTTAACGACACTAGAAAGGAGGACATCGACTTAATGGTGAATTAGATGCATCATAACTCCACTCAAAATACCAAAAGAGAAGGTAGGAATGAATGCATGTTGGCGAGAGACAAAATTGGTGCTATTGTCCACATCGAAGCTGAGGCAGAAGAATGCATACAACAACTAAGAGAGCTCAGATGTAGTTTACCAAAGCCTACAAAAACAAAGTCCAACATCCTAAATCAGTTGTAAAAATACACTGAAACAAGAAAGAGCCAGGATAAAGGTGGTGACAGGGATGCAGAATATTAAAGGCTTGGGTCCACCACACAAAGCAGGCTTGATTCAAGAAGAAGTCATAAGGAGGAAAATTGTTGTGCTTGGTATGGTTGAAACCCAATTATCCTTAGCAATATGTAACAAAGTCTGCAGTATTGGGGGGAGAAAGATGAGGAGTATGGCATGGGAAGAAATTGTACGTAGCAACCAGAAGATCTGGAGGTATCATCGTCATATGGGATGAAGAGGAAGTAAGGGTATTAAAAGTTGAAAAAGGTCTTCGATTGATGATGCTAGAGGTTAGAATTCTAGGAGAAGGATTTACACGTGCAATCCTAGTTTTGTTTATGGCATGTACAAGGAACAAGTTATTGTTCCAAGGTAAAGTATTCTCGGTGAATAATGTCATGCATATGACCAAGTTAGGAGTGTGGAGATGGCTGAAGAGCTGAAGGAAGGACTTCCCAATACCTAGCGAAGGATTCATGAACACAAGAGGTCTTAATGAGGATTTACTTTATTTTTAAGTGTGTAAGTTAATGTCTTTAAGTATCTAGCATGTTTTACTCTTTTTCCTCAATAGAATTTTTCCCATTGGCTTTTGTCTATGGAGGTTTTAGGGAGACAAATGTCTAAAATAGGTCCAAGAGTTCAAGAGGAGATGAGATTGTGGTGCTTCGTGAGATCTCTTACTTTGACTATTGTACTTTGCTCTCTTGATTTTATGAATTAGGCCCCGTTCGCTAACGGGCTTAATGCACGATTTGTTCTATTCACAATCGTAGGAGTTGACATTTGCGCGTTTTGTGGAAGAGAAAGTCCTGCGAATTGTATACATGTGAGCTTTATGGAAAAACTTCATTTACCTGCGTTTGAAAATATAAGCACGATTTGTGAAGATTGAAGATTCACACATTACTCATTTGCCCCTCACTTTTACACATTACTTTTGGTTCCGTACGTGGGCATTCAAAGCCACCGTCTTCATTTGCTCCTCATTGAATTGTTGAAACGACTGCATCGGCTTCACTGAACATTCTTTGCTGTCGCCCATTACCCAACTCCAGTGTCTAGCAAATGCTCCCAACTGGGAAACCCTGCCTCCTTCATTGAACCCCTGTTCTCTGCAATGTAACAGAAGGGTATATTCACACCAGAACCATCCAACATAAATGTGTAATTTAATTTCAACAACCATTCGTACCTGATAGAAGATGGAGTTACTCAGTTCCTCTTATAAATGAATGGAACGTATCTTGTTCCTCCTCACTGCACCCAGGTATTTCACCTCTATCTTCTTTCCTTGTTCTTTCATTTTACTTGTTTTTCTAATGTTTAAACTTGTTTTTCTCTGTTTGCGGAGCACCATTGCAGCTGCAACCTTAGTGGCGACTTGTTGAAATACTTAGCAAGTATCAAGAGTAGTAGGTATTTTCCATCTTTTCTTCATCTAATAAAATAAAACATGTGTTGCACATTTTATTGTTGTGTGCTTACATTTACGTGTGGCTTTGTGTATTTGACAAGAAATAGTAGTCAATATACTATAATAGGTCTGTTACTTGCATGAGTGCAATGTGTTTTTCATTGTTCAAACCGTGTGGTGGTGTTTTATGTTGTTGTTCTGATAAGAAACAAATAGTAGTTAGGAATGGTTAAAGGAAATGATAAGGACAAGGGTGAGGGGAAGAAGAATGATACTGATGAGGGGAAAGCCAAACGACCGAAACATGAATGGACTAAACAAGATGTTGAGCTGCTCATCAAGTTACTGCTCGAAGAAGCACAACTTCAGTTAGCGAGGGGCGGTAGTTTGGTTGGGTTCCAGCACCAATGGGGTAACATTACAGAGAAGTTTAATAGCAACGGGGATGGACTAGATGAAGTTGACAAGGCCCAGTTGAAAAATAAAGGTGACACATTAAAGGGGGGATGGAGAAAGTGGAAGGATCTCACTCACAAACAGACAGGATTAGGTTGGGATGAAGCTAACCACTGCTGCACTTACCCACCAGATTGGGTGGCAAGGAAAGCACAAGTAAGTTTTTTTTACACATTTGTACATATATTTGTAACATTAACTATGCGATCATATGCTAATTACTTGTTTAATAATCAACAAAAAATAGGGCTATGCATAAGCTGATAACTTCCAAGTGGCCTGCATACCTGGTTGATCAAATGTAACTCATTTGGGGATAGTCTTATGCAAACGATGAACTGAGGATTACTCCTAGAGGGACTGCACCAGTGGAGTATGAGAAGTTAGATGATGATGATGAGCCATATGACTGTACTGACAGCAAGCATGATGTGTACATGGACTTCTCAGTTGAGGGACAAAAGGATTCCTCTATTAACATGTTAGGAGGGCATGACAATAACACAATCAGGACTGTTGGCTCCACCAGGATCAGGGTAAGTGCCCCATTCCCTAGTGTTGATGGTTAGTCAAATGCTCCCTTCTTTGATCTCACTGGTGCAGCTGCATATGGAGCTACCCTGACAGCATCCACCTTCCAAGGATCCCAATTTGCAGACATTGTTGCTGGTTCTTCAGGTGGCCCTGGAGTTTTGCATCCTTCTACACAACAATTGAACAACAGCGGTATTGCCACCAACCCTCAAAACTGGGATGAATTGATGATGACTACAGCTGGTGTTGTCCCTCATGGCGGTAAAAGGAAACAAGAATCTAAAGTCTGAGGTAAAGAAGAAATCCAAGGGGAGTAGAGGTAAATCTTTAGCGCTTGTGGAGGAGCTAAGAGGATTACAAACTAGTGTTAATGAAACTATATCACGTGTTGATGACATGATCAAGAGTGTTGATGCTATGGAAGGACCTGGATTCAATGCTGTTATATCAGTCCAGGAAGCAGCTAGCATTATTCGTGCAATACCCGGTATAAATAGGAGTGAGTTAACCTGTGCTTCGATGGTGCTAGCTGATAGAAGCCACATGTCTGTTCTAATGACTTTTGTTGATGAAGAAGTGATTGCTGATTGGGTGCGCCACATTTATAGGTGTGATCATGGTGATCAGTAGGGTAGGAGATGTGTGTGGGTAACACTATTTTTTGGGCACTGATGTGCTATGGTAACTATTATGTTCATGTGTGAAGCATGACATATGTGCTTTACCTAATTAGCGGCAGTAGGTTAGCAACACTGGCGCATTTTGTTATTTTGGTATTGCTGGTGGTTGCTGTTAATTGTCTATCTTATGTCAAGTACTATACCAGTTGTAGTCTGTTCTGGTAGGAGGTTGCTGTTTAGTAGTATGATGAAGTTTGTTTGGATCTGGGTGAAGGGTGTTAATGTTAGTTTAGGTGTGTGGATGGTTACTTTTGTATGGCACCAGAATTGAAGTTGTTAACATGAACTCTTTAGTATGCTGCATTATGTATTGTACTCACTGGGTCCCTTTTATTAGGATGGAACACACTTGCAACAGTAACAGAATCATCGCTCTAGTGTCAAAGAGATTGAGAGAAAATAGAAAAGATCTTATTAAGTTTATGCTACTCCAAGCAGTGGAAACTTATCAGACCCAATTCATCCGTGTACTAGCACGTCACAAGGTGGCTCACATGCAGTGTTTTGCTCAGCAACATAAGAGGAAGGAGAGAAAGATGCATCAGTGTGATTTTTGTAACAGGAATGGTTTCATAGACAAGATTTTTTAAATTTTTATTGAAACAAAGATGGCTTGGAATTTGTCGTTAGTAAATCATGTGGAAGACATGATTGTTGGTAGTAAGAAGCCAAATTATGACCTAATTCTGTCACGGGAAGGGAAGCTAACTGAATCAATGGTTGTCGACAAGATGAGGCATATAAAGGCATTCACCAAAGAGGAATTTATGTTCGCAATCTGCATGATACAAGACTACGATTATAGAGACTTGTTTAAAGCTATACCTGAGTCTTTATTTATTGATGTAGTTAGGATGAAAATGAAAATGTGTAATCGTAAAGCAGCAGTTAAAGTTTGATTAGTAAGTTCTTATAGGGTTCTAGTCTGATAACTAGAGGTGGTATGTTAGGTGATTATGCCTTTTTACATGTCATGTAATGATACATTCCTACTTCAACAATCTTTTTTATAAACACTTTGCACTCTATGATATGTATACAATGTGTCCTTATTCAATTGTTTTTTTATATATTGTAGAATATGGTCAGGTTGTCTGCACACCAATTAAGAAGGATAATGCAGACAATTGGTGAAGATCCAAAAATGATGAGAAAACTATGTCATACAATTTGCATTGACATGATACAAATTAAGAGGCATACTATTAAGTTGATTAAGGAAATAGCTGCACAGCTGAATGTTCCTGTTAAATGTCCTATGCATACATCAAAGCATAGTGGCGCAAATTGGATTAATGAACTACTGATTGGTCACGAAGTTAGATGTTTCAACGCCCTTCGAATGAACCGAGATACATTTTTAATGTTATGTTACATGCTGGAGTATAAGTATTTCATTAACAATAGTGCTTACATATCAGTAACAGAAAAAGTGACATGGTTTTTGAGGACTCTTAGCCATTGGTGTGCAAACCGGGACACGATGGAAAGGTTCCAGCATTCTGGTTCGTCACTCTGAGATCACTTTGGTGACATACTTCAAGCTGTAGGCAGACTTGGTAAGGATTTGGTTATGCCAAGAGATCCGTTGTTTCGTTCAACACCACCTCAAATATTAAATAGTACGAAATACCATCCATACTTTGAGGTACAAGCACCAAAATGTTAATGCAACTCATACTTCATTGTATTGTGTTTTTTTAATGCAACTACAACATGTTGTGTATGTCATCATAGAATTGCATTGACGCACTTGATGGATGTCATGTAGAACTTACGGTGCCCGAGAAAGAAAAAATGAGATTCATCAACATGAAGGGGGTCACAAGTACTAATGTTCTTGCTATTTTTTTTATTTTGATTTGCTATTTATATTTGTGTGTGCCGGTTGGGAAGGCTCGCCCATGATAGTAGAGTCTATTTTAGTTGTGTAAATGAACCTGAACAGAACTTCCCAAAGCCACCTGCAGGTACTACTGTATTGCAATTTAAGTGAATCCTATTTTTTTTGCATTTGTTGTTGTTAATCAAATTGGTTTTAACATTTTCGTTATGAAATAAGTAAGTACTACCTTGGAGATAAAGGTTACCCAGATAGAGAAGGGTTAATGACACCACACATAAGAGTAAGATATCATCAAGCAGAGTTTAGGGTAGAAAACCCTAGAGATGGTAAAGAGCTATTCAACAAATGTCACTCTTCGTTAAGGTCTGCAATAGAGAGAAGTTTTGGAGTATTGGAGTCTCGATGGCAAATACTTTTGAAAGTCCCAAGCTATCCATTGCTTAAGAAAATCCAAATTGTCAATGCATGCTTTGCCCTTCATAATTTCATCAGAATGAGCAAGTATGGAGACCCTTGCTTTTAAATAATCGATGTTACACCTTATTTTGTTCCTGAACAAGAAGACAATGATTGTACAGACACTTCTTCAAGCTCTACCCAGAATAGTTCTGTAAAAATGGTGCTACTGAAAGAGACAATTACACAACAGATCAATGGAGCAAGAAGTAGAACAAGAATGACTTGGACCTTTTTTTTATTTACTAACCTTTCTTTGGCTTTTTACAGTGCTTATGTACCAGCTGGTATTGAATCTGTTGCACTTGTTATGCATATCTATGTTGAAACATGAAGGTGTACTATTTTTATTAATCTGTTGAATAACAAAGTTATTGTCAATGATTGGTGATGTACCCTTATTTTGTGTTTGTGTAATGTATTGTCCACAGTTTATGTTGTGACAGTTACTACATCTTCCAGTTTGTTTGTTGTCTGCTACGAAATATGTTGATTTCGAAGTAATGTATATGTGTTGTGTGATAGCAGCAGTCAAAGTTAATATTCATCTACTCTGAGTGTTACAGATATTGCCTTCAAACAGCAAGAGTGAGTCCTTATCGCCAATCCCACATCGCAAGTAGTGTGCGAGGTTGAGCTCTTTATATTGTGGAATTTTCACCCAGTAGTTTGAATTATTATACACACATACAACATGGTCACTCATGTGGCCACCGGGACAAGCGTAGACTACACATAGCACTAGATGCTGTGTTTTGGTGTTTTTTATTTTTCATAATGTGGACCAGCATTGACATTGCAATAACTCATGGTTTCTTTGTTGTCCATGTTTCTGATATGTACTCCCACATCGCAAGTAGTGTAGGAGGTTTCTTTGTTAATATTGGACAAGTGCAGTTCAGTAGTCTCAATAACTTCAGACACATACCCTGGTCACTTATATGGCTTTCTCATATGCACGCACATTAGTAAGTGAAATACCCCTAACATTTAAACAATTAAATATAAGTAAATAAATATAATTTGGGGAATCATAAATATTATTTGGGGGTTTATTAAACCCTAAGAAAGCATACAAAAACTTGGGCGTTAAAAACACACCTAAACTCTTTAAGGTTAAAAACGTGCGTTAAAGCCCGACCTTAAGATAAACAAGTTATAGAAGCTATAAACTTCACATGAAGTTAACCAAAGATCATTTTATGACCTTTAAAACACAAGTCCTCAGTTAGAACTGAGTAAAAATACAAAATGCTCGGGAGTGTCCTTAAAGGCCCTTAAGGCCCGAAAGTCCCAGAAATACATTATAGAATGAAGTAAAGTATTACACTTCATTACAAATGCACCATAACACTCTATAATATATATAAGACGAAGCTCTCAAGCTAAATTCTCAGTTAAACGCAAAGTGCTAAGAGATGCCTTATGGGGGTCCCATAAACCCTCGGGAATGCCCAGGAGGAGTGCCGAGGTGGCACGAACTCCTATAAAACTAATTCTTAGAGTTTCTAACATCATTATTCAATATTCTAAAGAGAATACACGAGCTACTTCCTCAAAAATAAACAAAGTGCTCGGACGAATTTCTTAACGCTCCTTTTTGCCCGGTTAGCCCGGGAATTGTGTTTTGAGTTGATATAATCCCAAATAACTCAATATAACACCTTAACATATTATTATTGACTATAAAAAATGTCAATAAACAATTGGAACTCATAGCGACTAATTATTTTTCAGAAAATCCTTAAAGCACAAAAATGCACCTTCGGGTGTCACGAAAATGCGTTTTACGCAATTGGCTTGAAGTTTTTGAGGAGCCAAGAGTTGATAATCTTAAAAGGGGATTAATTGACCATCTAAATCAAATTATGGCAGTACTAAAATCATAGCACAACCAGGGGCGATTTTTGAGTCAAAAAGGTACCTAAAATCAGCATTTTTACCTTAAAACTTTCATCTTTTACCATGGTATAAATGTACCAATTAAATTCTGGAACCTATTACACATATTAGTATGGTCTTAGTACAATATAGTGTAACAAAAATCAAATGAAAAATCAATCCCATTTGAGCCCTATTGTGTGTGCCATTACATGTCAATAATGACTAGTTTTAATTCAAAATTTTGCCTAATGGTAATGTGACTCACTTAGCATGTTCTATATGATAATTTAGCAACTCAAATCTGTCAATGAAGCTTCCTCCACCGTATAACCTGCAAGAGAAAAACAAGAAGATTAGTATAAGATTAAGAAAAGAAATGAAAAGTGATGACATTAATATATATACTAACTAGATCTACATTGTACTAGGCTATAAACAATTGAAATAGCCATGTGCTACCGATTTTGTGAGGAAAAAACAAGCCTTAATTGCTGCTTGATTAATCAAAAGGAGACTTACCTAACTTAGCATGATCATCTAGCTTACAATAAACAAAATCCAAGCTAGCCTTCTAGGACTCCCTTTGCCGTAAATCTACAAGAACATGGAGCTGTCTACTTCAATGGTGGCCGATCACCTGCATGGAAAGACAAGATTAGGATCAATAATTAAACTTATTAAATGCTAAATAATTGTCTTGTCTAATTACCTATAACCTAGACTTAGTAATCAGCCCTTAAAATTCTTCTCCATTACCGAAAACAAGTGGTATTGGAAGACATTTGTGGCCAGATTTTTTTTTGAAGTCAAATAAATCAAGACAAAGACATAAGATAATGACATGTACCTACCTTGTCTTATCTCTTCTTTCAATTGTCAAATAAGCTCCATTATCCTCTAGCACATGGCCGAATTATGCAAGCAATTAAGAGACTTTTTTTTAGCTAAACAAGCAAGTAATTAACAAAGAAAAAGCTAGTCAATTATTGGCATTAATTTAACAAAAGAGAAACATTCTCATTCCTTACCTTATTACCATACGTGAGATTCATTCATCCTTTGCCAACTCCTTAGCCGAATGGTAAGCTTCTCTTCTTCTCTCTTTTCTTCTTCATTTTCTAAGTGATTCCCAAGAGCTTCAAAGCTCCATTAATGGTGTTCTAAGTTCTAATACCATTCCTATGTAAATTCCTAGTTAAATCTACTAAGTCTTGAAGCAAGAATCATCCTAGGAATTCTTACAATTTTCGCCAAGCTTAGATGCTCCAAGGAGGTTCCTAGGTTCAACAACAACACAAGGAACAACAAGATCAAGTTAAGGTATATTTTTATGTTGAAAAACCTAAGTAAATTCCTTATAGTATTTTCGAAAATTTAGGAACTTCTAAACCAATATTCTCTTCATTATTTCATGAAGGAAACTTGGATCTACAATCATCCCAAGGTTTACCAAAAATACCTTGTTAAATTCCTAAGGTTAACTCTTGTAAAAATTACTACAAATATTATTTATAAACTCTTGTTAGAAGTCTAACAAATAGATCTCCTACATATGTACAAGGAGGCCGAAATACCTTCATCAAAATAGCATTTGGAGAGCTTGGAATCCAAGGAAAAATCAAGTGCAAGAATTGTCTTGATTTAAGGGTAAGTTTATATAAGTAAGGTTTATTAAGTTTAAGTTTGATTTAAGCTTCAAACTTTGGTATAAAAATTATGTACAACCTCTAAATAAATTAGGGCCGAAAATACTATAGGTTATATTGTCAAGAAAATAATTTATAACATATAAGGTAAGGTTATTATCTTAAGGTATAAATATGTGTCACAAAAATTAATTAAGATGCATATATTACTAAACCGAATTATCTAAGGATTATTTGTTCTATTTTGAGATTATAATCATTCTAAGTCATTAGCATAATTTTTAGAAGTGATATATGGCTTATATACATTTATATGTATTTATTATAAGGTATAAATCAAGTTTTAAAATCATATGGTAAATATTTATTTAAGGCCGAGAATGAAATGTTTAATTTGGTGATTTTCGAAATATATAAGTGTATTAACTTATATTATGAATTTTGGGAACATTAAAAATAGCTACAAGTATTTAAATGGCTAGTTAAATAAGTTATGTGGCAAAAATATAAATTTTGAGAAGTTTGGTGCACAAATATGAAAACCGAGAACATAAGGAGTTGTTTGGTATATTTATATTATAATATAAGGTAGGAATTAATATTATGAATTTTGGTGAATTAAAATAAGTGTTTAAGTGATAAAATAACAATTTATAAAGTTTTGGGACTATTTTGTAATTATTGGAAAATATAGTGTATGGCCGAGAATAACTTATGATTTTATGGGTTTATTAAAGTATTAATTATGAAATTAAGTCTTGGCCAAAGTGTTGACCAAAACTTTGGGTTAAAATGATTTATGACATAAAATATTAAGTTTATAAAAGTCTTGGGGTGAATATGTCATTTATGGAAGATTCTATGTAAAACCGAATTGGTTTGGGGCGAAATCATAATTTAAGAAAATATATGGGTTACTTCGGTTATTTAAAGAAATAAAATATTTAAACTATAGTTTATAAGTTAACATGTAACTTATATAAAGGTTTGGGGTTTAAAAGTGAATAAAGGAAAATATAAGTGAAAACCGAAAATTAAGGGGTTTATTTGTAATTTATAAAAGTTGGTATAATGAGATTGTAATTTACAGAAATTAAGGTGGACATTTGGTAAATTAAAAAGGTAATGTGGATGATTAATAGTTACAAAGGTTAATGTGGGTAATTAGTGAATTATAGTTATAAGGTTATTTGGCAATTTATAGAAGTTAATATAATTGTTTTACAATTTCCGAAAATTAATATGGGTATTTAGTAAATTATAAAAGCATATGGTTGTTTGGAAAATTGTAAAGGTTAATGGGTTCAAATTATGATTACCGGAAATTATACGTGGTTATCTAGTAATTTATAAAGTTGTTGGGTATAAAATATAAATACCGAAATAATAAGGTTGGTTTTGTAATATAATGTATTATGGTATATTATGGAGTATAGTATAAAGTTTATAAAATAATTGTGGTTACAATAAAAATAACCAAAGGATATAATATAAAGAAAAAGTGGAATTAATTATGAGTATATGATTAAAGAAATGGAATAGACTATAAGGTAGAATTCATTATCACATGTGAACTCCACATAAAATAATGAACCGTTAGATTATCTAGAACCACTGTTAAAATAACAGGGGGAATAAATGTAACACCCCAACCCGAAATCCAATAACCTGAACGGCGATCACTCCCAAATAAAATACAACTGCAGCGGAAATAAATACAGCAACTGGGCGGTATTACAATGCCGTTGGCCACCCTTGTGACCAACAAGGCTAACTCCAAATACAATCTCCAAAAGTCACGGTCTGAATACGAATACAATCCGAGATACTAGGAATCAAACTGAAATGTAAAATACTTAAGTAAAAACAAATATCTAGAAGAAGACTCTCATAGCTTGAATCTACCCCACCTACACTTGGTGTGGTAATCTTCTCAACTTCAAGTACCTGAAAAATGGGGTGCCCCCAAAGGGGCTCAGCAAACTATGCTGGTATGGAAAACGTGCAGCCCATCGTCTACCGGGCCACACCAACTACTTTGTCGAATACATGCAGTTCATTTTTATAAAGCTGTAAACAAACATAGTAGAATAATAACAAGTATCCATACAAGGACAATAATGTCACATAGAACAAGACTTCAGAAGGTCAAGTTAGCTGAACAGTAATCTTTTAATGATAGTCGGGTCCACACAATGGGACTGACAGGTATAACTGAATATCTCAAATAGTGGAGGTATAGTGACCTCGTTAAGATTGAAAGGTTGGGAAACTAGTCCCTCAGAAGATAACGTAGTTAACTCCTGTACTGAGAAATGTGGGAATCGTACCCTCGAGAGGAATGAAGTCTTCCTCTCCACTGAACTGATGGGAAATAGAACCCTCGAGAGGAATAAAGTCTTCCTCTCCACTGAAATGTTCCGTCGCGACGTATAACTGAATAGGAGACGACCTGAGACAGGTACAACTCCTGTAGCATGCATGGCCAGATCTAACTGGGCTCCTCGTTCTCGTAGTATAGAGTTGTTAAGTGTCATATAAAGACGTTAAACAAGAACACAATGTGTGTTGTCAATTATCACGTTTAGGATAATGACGTTTGTTATAAAGTGAAGTTAGTGAGAGACTTGAGTACAAGTCCTCGGTATACTGAAGCGCAGGTATTTAATCCACTGGTATAGTAGTGTTTGTATGCGTGGGACATACACGTTGTAGTCAGCATCATTCACGCACATAAAATAATACAACAGTGCACAAGAGTAAACAACATTTTACATTAATTATCTTGGTCATTAATTCAAACAACAGATAGCACACAAGCCGGTGTAATCCGGTAGAAAACAGGTTGCAAGAATCCCATACCGTTCACCGTAGACTGTACTTGTTTTAATTCCCGGTCAACGTCTGGTCAAACAAAGTCCTAGAATAGGATTAACTGAGAGGGTTAATTTATTGTTACCCTTATATAATAATTCTATTGGATCTTTTAACAAATCTCGTATTTGTTATTTCATGTGAGGTTTATTTCTTTTAATTACCTCATGATTTTATGTATAACTTATTTGTTATTCCTTTTTATTTATTCATAATTCCTTTAATGTACAAATATGTATTTATTTATTCATGTACTATCACTAGTGGAAAAAATGTTTTTAATGACGGTTATTTTGCCTATATACCACGGTTAGAAACCGTGGTTTATACTGACGTCGCATATAGCTAAAACCTATATACCACGGTTCAAAAACCGTCGTTTAAAAGGGGTTTTATACCACGGTTCCTTTGAACCGTCGTTTAAGACCCCTTTTTCCCGTGAGATCATTGACTTTATACCACGGTTAAAAGCCCGAACCGTGGTATAAAGTGAGTATTAATGACGGTTATTGTGTAGAACCGTGGTATTTAATTTATAAAATGAACTAATAAACCACGGTTATTCGTAAAACCGTGGTTTATAGTTTTTTTTTTTTGAAAAATCGCCGGCGATTTTAGCGTCGTCTTCAACTAATTCAACAGAGCTCAAACACTGCAGAATGCAGAACATGTATGTTCCTTGTATGCGAATTAGGGTTGCAAAATAAATGAGTGAATGTTGTATTCCTTGTTCGTCGGTGGGTTACAAAATTACCGTGTTCGTCGGTGGGCTACAAAATTACCGTCTGTTTGCCGGTTAGGGTTGCAAAAATTACAATGAAGATGAAGAAGAGCATGTGTTCCTTGTTCACAAATATTACCGTGAAGAAGAGGCGCAGAGCATTTGTTACTTGTTCACAAAAATTACCGTCAAGAAGAGGCGCAGAGCATGAAGAAGAGGCGCATGTGTTTCTTGTTTTCCAGTTCGCCGGTGGGTTGCAAAGTTGAAGAAGAAGAGGCGCAGAGCATGAAGAAGAGGAGAATTTGTTCCATGTTCGCCGGTGGGTTGCAAAAAAAAAAGCGAAGTTGAAGAGAAGAAGAGTTGAGAGCATGTTCGATTTGTTCGACAGTGAGAGCAATATATCTAATAGGAGAAGGAGAAAGAGCCGCGTTAATTTTCGCGGAAAATTTGAATTCCCGCTTAGACTATATACCACGGTTCTACCAAGAAACCGTCATTTAAAGTTTTTTTACCATGACTAAAAACGACGGTTGTCATACAACCGTGGTATATAATGCAAGGGGTCAAAGTATATATGACGGTTCGACCTATAACCGTGGTATATAATAAAACGCGTCAAACTATATATGATGGTTCCTTCAGAACCGTGGTATATAATAAGCTATATACGACGGTTCTGCGTTGAACCGTGGTATAAAATCTCCCGCCGACACTTTTTGTGACGGTTATGATCATAACCGTGGTATAAAGTTTTTAAATGACGGTTACGAGTACAACCGTGGTTTAAAGTGCGTCATTTAAAATGTTTTTTCTACTAGTGTATATTTGTTATTTATTTTCAATTGTCTAGGTGACATAACAACTTATAATTCCTTAACTATTTTTATATGCCATACATGGACATAAAATTCTTATAGTTTTCATTATTCCTCCTTTAAACAAAAGTAATAATCATTGGTTACCTTTAAATTCCTTATAACTATATAAGTCATAGTTTAAACTTCATAACTCCTTTAATCAAAATTCTTTCTTTCTAATTCCTCCAAATATCCATATAGGACCTATATTTATTTAAATCTAAATTCTTACCCTTATATTTCGGTTATTTAAAACAACCACATTAATACATAAACTTTATTTAAATTCTAATCTCATTATATTATAGAGTTTTAATTCCTTATTTAATTAAATCACAAAACTACCATTAATATTTTGTATATACTTTTAAATATTGTAACTTTTGAAAATTACAACTTAGCCCCTCCAATTCTCGGCCTATATATATATTTCTTATAATTGCAATTTAGCCACCAAATCTTATAATCTTTACATAATGCCTTATAAACTATAGTTTTAATTCTAATTCTCCATAAATGCCGAATATATATATATATATTCTTAAATTATCAAACTAACCCAAAATAATTCGGCCTTGGTCATGTACTTTCCATTAATTACATTTTCACCCCAAAATCTTATAATAGTTACTTAATAACTTATAAACTATAGTTTAAATATTTAATTCCTTAAAATTTCGAAAGTGAACCTAATAATTCTCTTAATTATGAATTCGCCCACTAATAAGTTCCAAACTTTCATAACAACTTTTATAAATTACATAATAGCCCAAAACTTTATAAAATGTATTTTAACACTTGTTTAAATTATCTAAAATTCATGAACTAAATTCCTAACCTTATATTATATCATAATTACTCTAAATATACTCTTAACTCTCGGCTTTCACAATATAACACCAAACTTTGTAAAAATTACATCTTTGCCACATAACTTAATTAATTAGCCATTTAAGCACTAATAAAATATTTTTAACTCACTAAACTTTGTAGTATAAGTTTATATACATAAGTAGCTCATAAAAATCTATTTTTCACTTAGGAAATTCGGCCATAATTAAATAGTCACCATATAGAATATAAAAGTGGATTTATATGTCATAATAAATGTACATAAACTCATATGAGTCGTATAACTCATGTAAAAATTATTGTAATGTCTTATATTGATTCTTAGCTCAAAATAAAGTATTTTTTCCCTTGACATTTCGGCTTGAATTTATATGTAACATAAATAAATTTTGTGACACAAAAATGTGTCTTAAGGTAAATATTTTCCATATATGTTATAGATTATATTTTTGGCATATAATACCATATAGTTTCGGTTTTAATTAACCTAGGAGATGTACATAATTTTTGTATAATTTTTTGAAGCTTAACAAAGCTTATAACATAAAGATTAACTTAATAAACTTACTTCTTAACAAAGGTGGTTAAGTGCTTGAACTCCTCTTGAATCTCCAAGCTTTCTCCAAGGAAATTTTGATGCTCCACTTCGGTTATATGCAAGTGGTGAAGGAGTTTAGGAGTTAGATCTTGAATAAAGATCTTAAGTAGATTTGTAAGTAGTTTTACAAGAATTTACCTTAAGTTTTTCTCCTTATAATTTCGGCTCACTTAAGGTGGATGAAGCACAAAGTTTCCTTCATGAAAATGAAGAAGAAAAGAACCTTAGAAGAGATAGAAATCGGTTACACAATAAAATGTGCTTTAAGGATTTTCAAGCTTGAAAACTACCTTAAGATAACCTTGAGATGCTCCTTGGTTTAATGTTGGTTTGGACAACCTCCTTGGAACAATAGTTGATGTCGAATGCTTATTGATGTGCTAGGAAGAGTTTTGCTTCAAGGCTTGACAAGAAATGCTAGGAAATTACCTTAAAGATGAAGATAGAAGTTAAAACTCCATTAATGGACTTAAGAGCTTCAAAGGAAGAAGATGAAGCTAGAAGAGAGAGGAGAGAGCCTTACCAATTCGTGAATGAAGTGTGCAAGGAGGAAAATGAGACTAAGCTCACGTAAGAAGAGAAGGCAATTTGGAATTTGATTTTTGTTTTGTTAATTTTTTAATGTCAAATGACTATACTTTTCCTTAGTTTATTACATGAGTTATTGGCTCAATAAATGCCCTTCTTTCCAGCATGAAATCGGCCATGTGGTATGACAAGGCAAGAGTTGGAAGAAAATAATTGTGAGCTAGAAGACAAGGTAAGAAAAGTAAGTTTATTCCTTTGATTTTTCAATGTTGTAACTTGTCTTCTTCTCATTGTAGGTGGACGATTTCCAAGCTCAAATGGAGCTTATCAACCGGTGGAGAAGAGCTAAGGAAGAGCAAAGGAAGGTCACTTGCTTAAGAAATCAAAAGGCAAAAAGAAAGGAATCTACTTTTTGCTTTTAGTATTTTGTTTTTGTCTAGCCAACTTGGCCATGTTCTCTGCATAATTTCGACAGCTCTCTGGTCAAATGAGTCACACATTTCTTTGCCATTAAGTATTATAGCACATGGAAGGTGAGTCACCATGTTTTATGCCTTTTATAAATTTTTAATGTAAGTTTTATACTAGTTTTTGAGCATAAAATCGGCCCCTATAGAGTGCCTTGTTGACTAGTCTCTCCAACTGATTTAGAAGGTCATTTTAACCCTATTTAAGATTACCAATTCGTGGCATGTCAAAAACTACAAGGCAATTGCGTAAAACGCGTTTTCGTGACACCCGAAGGTGTGTTTTTGTGCTCTAAGGAAATTTTGGGAAATAAATTGTTTTTATGAGTTCCAAGTGTTTGTAAACACTTATTATAGTAAATAATGATATATTAAGACATTACATTGAGTTACATGAGGTTACATCAACCCATGACATAATTTACGGGCCATCGGGACACTCCGGGCAAAAAGGAGCGCTAAGAAATCCTCCTGTGTTTTTTGTTGAATTTTGAGAAACCACTTCGTGGGTTCTCTTTATAATGGTTAATAATGATGTTAGGAACTCTAGGAATTAATTTTATAGGAGTTCGTGCCACCTCGGCACTCCTCCGGACTTTTCGTGCTTTAAGGGGCGTGCGTGAGCACTCCCGAGCGTTTTGCGTTTTTGACTAATATAGCTTAGGGAATATGTTTATATATTCATATAATAATTGTATGACCATTTGGTTTGAATATTAGAGGGTCATACAAGGTCATGTTTGACCATATGTTTCTAAGACGTTTTAGCGTTTATGGAGAAACGACTATTTTTACGTACGTTCTCATGCATGGGTTTGCATGCGTACGTGAAATGATTTATATTTGGATTATTTTCCATTAAATAATGGTTTTATAATGTTAATTAGATTTGGGGTATTTCAATCTACCCCCCTTAAAAAGGGACTTCGCCCCGAAGTCTCATATCTAAATTCTAAGGTTGTGGGGAATCAAGTTCCACTAAGCATCCACAACTCAATCTAGTTTTAGGGATCAAGTCCCAAGTCTCTATATACCTAAGTTCATAGTGTACATCAAGCACAACAGGAATACTTGGAATGTCATAACATATACCTACAATGTAGTGCAAGGTAGTAAACACAATCACGTTTCATTTCAAATAGTGCAACGTAGTGCACATAATATTTCCATTGTAGTGTAACGAAGTACACACCAACAAGTAGAAGTACAAAGTACATTCAAATACAGTGTTAACAAGAACACATACACAAGACAAAGTGTCACTGAAATGCACCAAAGTGCAACAAAATGCATAAAACTCACAAACGAAAAAGGCTCTACCCCCCAAAAAAGGGGTACGCCCACGTACCCTAGACTAAAGTGTCTAGTCGGTAAATAATGAGGGAAACTTCGCTCGCATATCAGCTTCTAGTTCCCATGTGGCCTCTTCAACATCGTGGTTCGACCAAAGAACCTTTACTAGGCTCACAGATTTGTTTCGAGTATCTCGTGTCTTTCTGTCTAAGATTCGTTGCGGTGTTTCCACATACCGCATTGTTAGTTCTAATGAGAGTGTCTCTGGTTGTAGAACATGAGAAGGATGAGGCATGTATTTCTTAAGCTGAGACACGTGAAAAACATTGTGTACTTTGCCCAACTCTGCTGGCAAATCAAGTCGATATGCCACAAGGCCCACCCGCTCTATGATAGCGTAGGGTCCTACAAATTTCGGGCTTAGCTTTCCCTTTTGCCCAAATCTGAATACACCCTTCATGGGTGATACTCGTAGAAATACCTGGTCGCCAACTGCGAACTCAAGGTCTCGTCGCCTCTCATCAGCATATGATTTCTGTCTGTCTTGTGCTGCTTTCATGTTATTTCTGATTTGTTGTACTTCTGCCTGGACTTGCTCTAAGTACTCAGGTCCAATAATGACGGTCTCACTAGACTCGTCCCAGCACAATGGTGTGCGACATGGTCTGCCATATAAGGCTTGAAAAGGTGACATCTGTATAGAGGCGTGATAGCTGTTATTGTATGCAAACTCGATGAGATGTAATCTATCTATCCAGCTGCCCTGGAAATCCAAGGCACATGCTCGTAGCATGTCCTCTAAGGTCTGAATAGTCCTCTCTGACTGACCATCTGTCTGAGGATGAAATGTTGTGCTAAGCTTCAATTCAGTGCCAAGTGCTTCGCGAGTAGCTCGCCAATACCGTGAGAGAAATCTAGTATCTCGATCTGAAACAATAGTCTTTGGTACTCCATGATGTCTGATAATCTCTTTCTCAAATAGTTCTGCCAACTTTGGCACTTTCCAAGTGTCTTTCATCGGAATAAACCTAGCAACTTTAGTCAGTCGATCAACAACAACCCAAATCATATTAAGTCCTCCTCTCGTAGGTGGTAGTCCCCACGAAGTCCATAGAGATATCATAAACTTCCACTCTGGAACTGGCATAGACTGTACCATACCTCCTGGTCGTCTATGTTCGAATTTCACTTTCTGACAAGTGAGACATCGAATCACATATTCTGTCACGTCGCCCTTCATACCACTCCACCAGAAATACCTCTTTAGATCTTTGTACATCTTAGAAGCTCCTGGATGGACAGATGTGGAAGAAGTGTGGGACTCTCGAAGATATGCTCCTTTATATCTGTGTTGTCTCTGGGAATACACAATCTGCCCCTCAATCTGATTAGTCCATCATCATGTAGCTGAAACTCATACTTTCCACCCTCAAATGTACCGTCAGACAATTTCAGACTGATCTCCATCATTCGCTGATCACTCTCTGTGCGCTACGTATGTCGTCTATAAGACTCGAGCTAGCCACAATGGCATTTAAGGAATGTGCTCGTCGACTCAATGCGTCTGCTACTACATTAGCTTTTCCCTCTTTGTACTACAAATCAATGTCATAATCCTTAAGAAATTCAACCCATCTTCTTTGTCTCATGTTTAACTCCTTCTGGGTGAATACATACTTCAAACTTTTTATGATCCGAGTACGGTCATCTGGACACCATACAGGTAGTGGCGCCAGATCTTCAATGCAAAAACAATTGCTCCAAGCTCCAAGTCATGTGTGGGATAGTTTCCTCATGTTTCTTCAGTGTCGGGAAGCGTAGGCGACTACCTTCCCATTCTGCATGAGTACACACCCTAATCCCTGCCTGATGCATCACAGTAAACTTCATAACCCTCTGTGCCTTCAGGTATAGTCAAAACTGGTGCTGATGTCAAAGCATTCTTCAAATACTGAAATGATCTCACATTCTGTAGTCCATGTGAATGGTGCGTCCTTCTTCATTAAACTGGTCATAGGTTTGGCTATTTTGGAGAAGTCTCTGACAAACCTCCTGTAGTAACCTGCTAACCCAAGGAAACTCCTGATATCAGTCACTGTCTTTGGCCTAGGCCAGGTGCGAACTGCTTCTATTTTTGCTGGATCCACTGCGATCCCAGCATCTGAGATAACATGTCCTAGAAAGGAAACTCTGTCCAACCAAAACTCACATTTGGAGAACTTAGCATAAAGCTGGTTCTCCCTTAAGATCTCAAGTACATGTCGGAGGTGACTCTCATGCTCTTCCTTAGACTTTGAGTAAATTAGGATGTCATCGATGAATACAACCACGGTCTTATCCAACTGCTCTCTGAATAATCTGTTCATTAAATCCATGAAGACTGCAGGTGCATTTGACAAGCCAAAAGGCATAACTGTAAATTCATAGTGGTCATATCGTGTTCTGAATGCTGTCTTTTCTATGTCTTGCTCCCTGATAGGTATCTGATGGTATCCTGATCTCAGGTCGATCTTTGAAAACACCTTTGCTCCTCTCAACTGATCAAACAAATCGTCAATTCGTGGTAGTGGATATTTGTTCTTCACCGATACTGCATTAAGCTCTCTGTAGTCGATGCATAACCGAAGGCTTCCATCCTTCTTTTTCACAAAAAGCACTGGTGCTCCTCAAGGAGATACGCTAGGTCGTATGTATCCCTTGTCTAAAAATCTTTCAGCTGTCCTTCAATTCAGCCATCTCTGCTGGTGCCATGCGGTACGGTGCCTTAGCTATGGGACCGGTACCTGGTAGTAATTCAATGGAGAACTCTACCTCTCTGGGTGGCGGTAAGCCTGGAAGTTCCTTTGGAAAAATATCTGGAAATTCCGACACCACTGGCATATCTGGATCAAAATCAGGGTCGTGCTCTACATCCTGAACATAGCATAAGTATACTTCCTTCTCCTTCCTGACTTGCTTGTACATAGACATAGCAGATATAACTTTTATTGATGGTGCCCTAGGGCTCTGGCGGTAGGATACTGTCACTCCTGACGGGCTCTTAAGTAACAGTCTGCGCTCTGCACAAAGAATGCGGCCTCTGTGCCGCCCCAACCAGTCCATCCCGGCTATAACGTCGAATCCTAGACCTCTGAACTCAATAAGGTCAATAGGAAATTCCTCCTCCTTAATGCGGATAGTGGCTCCTCTATAAAGACGAGTGCAATTGATCTTCTCCTTAGACGGGAGTGCCACCTTAAAATCAGGTAACTCTACAGCGTCTAGCCCCAACTTCCCCGCAAGCGAAGGCGAAACGAAAGTATGTGAGGCTCCGGAGTCGAACAGTACTAATGCATCCACTCCATTAACAGGAAAGGTACCAGTGAGGATCGCGCCGCCCTTGCTGGCCTCCTCCTCAGTAAGAATACTTAAGGCACCTTCCGTCTCCTTAGCACAACCTAATGACAGAATCTGGGTAAGTACTTGGATATGATGGGGTCTAAAGACATTCACTTTCATAACAATAATGCTTCATTGATGAGATGATCTCCTTTGAGATGTCCCAAAAACAATTACAACACTAGTACTTTCTAAAAGTCAAACTTAATCTTCCTGGTTTCATGTGAGTGGTGTTTATCACTGTCGAAGGTGCTGTGTTTAATTTAATCCTTTTAATTCCATGGTATAGCAACCTTGACTTTCCACCCATTATTAAAACATCTCCTGAATTCAATATGATTTTCTTTGCAAGGTCCACATGCTTCTGCTCGCCATAAAGGAACTCTACGTCATCTCCAATTGACAAAGATAATACTGGTATCCCCTGATCGAGGGACCCTTGTGTTTCATCCTTGTCCTGATGTAGTCCTAAGCGGCCTCCTTCTTCATAGAAGTTGATGATACATAGATCAGCCCTTAGATTGGGAACTGGATCTTCTTCTAGCTGTTGAGCTGTATTAACTGCTTGTTCCACAATTGGTAAAAATTCTTCTGGGATTTTTGGTACTTGTGCTCCATCTCCATTTCTTGTATCCTGGTAAGTCTTTGAGTAAGGATTCCAATCCTTTCCTAAGCACATGATTTTCAGCTTCATCTTTGATCCTCCTGGAAATTCTGGAGTGTAGAACCCTCCTGGTCCTGCTCCCAATTCTTGACATCTTCTGATGATTGCAATTTGTGTCTCCGGTGTTAGGTATCCTTTGAGTAATATCAAACCTGGTTGGATAACCTTACATTGTTCGTTCCCTGGTTCTTGTACTTTGATAATGTTTTCTTCCAGGGAGGGCGGTGAGGGGATAGGAAAGCATATCTTATAGCTTCCTACGTGGTTTAAAATTCTACTAGTGAGTCTTATTAGTTCTTTCCTATGCAACTAGGCAATCAAGGCATGCAAGCACTCATTCACATCATCCATTGCTCAATAAGGTTCACATGGGTTTAGAAGTACCTGGGTTGGTAGAAGGACCAGCCTCATCTGAGCGGTCCATGACATGCAGGGCGGGTCCCGATGCTGGGCCTTTGCCCTTATTTCCCTGAGCCTGGTTTGTTGGTGGAGGGCGAGTATCGCTAGCTCCATTCTTAGGGCCGGTGTTTGCCTTTGCTCCCGGGCGGTAGTTCCTGCTCTCCGGGTTCCGGATACACTCGAAGGCCCGATGTCCAAATATCTGACAGTGGCGACACTGGACTTTCTCCCCTTGGCAGTCCACGCCGGGGTGGTCCTTTCCACACTGTCTACAGTTGAAACGGCGGACATACTTCTGGCCCGTGTTTGAGCCAGATCCAGAACCTAATACAATCAAGGTCAATTATACATTCCAACGGTACTGAAGTAATCACAAAAGTTTCAAATTTAACTGTTTGATTAGAGTGCCTACCCTTAGATGGGTAGGTTTTCTGTGGAGTTGCCGCTCCGTAGGTTCCTGACTGGGGGTTCCCAGTAGTTTGGTTCCCCTTCCCTTGATAGGACCCCTGGCCTCTCTGATAGGGTTTGTTCCTTCTGTTGGAGTTCCCCTGCTTGGCATCTTCGCCACCAGGTCCGTCCTTCCTCTTTTGGGAGCTCAAAGCATCCCTTCTCTTACATGTGATCTCCACAACGGCAGCATGGTAACATTCCTGAAATCTCAAGGTATCAATCTCCAATCTCCCATGACGGGTATAGTAGGTAATAAAATTCTATCTGGTCACATTTCTCCTGTTTTACCTGCAAGCTGGTGGGAATGACTGGTCCCATCCCAAACTGGAGTCGAGGGCTCAGTCCCCCGTAGAACCGGTCAACTAGAACCTGGTCCGAGTAACCTAATCCGGGCAGCAGCCGGAGTAGTGAAGTAAACTTTGCATAATACTCATCCACTGACATCTTTCCCGTCTGCTCCAGGGCGTCAAACTCCCTAGTCTTCACCATCCTGGTGTGGGCCGGGTAGTATTTGCCCCTAAGTAGTGCAGTGTAGTGTCCCCAAGTAAAAGCTGGGTCATCCAGGTGGTCGGCTTTCACCATGTTCCACCAATCTCTCGCTGCATCCTTCAGATAAAAGGCAGCAAGCCTTACCTTTTCCCTAGCTGGGACTGCAAGCATCTCGAACGCTGTCTCCATCTCCATGATGTATGTCTCCAAGTGAGCGGGGTCAGTCTGTCCCTTGAATGCAGTTGGCCTCAGATCAGCCAAACTCTTCACCCAATCCCTCTCTCTGGGCGGTGGTGGTGGAGGTAGCTGCTGCTGCTGTGCAACCCCTGCCTGTGCAAATGCCTGAGCTATTAAAGTAGCAATGTCTGCCAGCCTAACGGCTGGCTCCTCATCGGCCTGTCCACGGCGTCCTCCTCTTCCTGACATCTGCAGGATATTGAGGTATATTAGATACTGTGGTCACAATCTTGGTCTTGGATAGTAGTCTAAGTAAACTAACTTAAACTCCTTTCAATACTATCTCTCAACCCGTAACCTAAGGCTTTAGAAATCCTAATCTCGGTGTATCCTTGTATCTAGAGCGTAACTACGCTCTGATACCACTTTTTGTAACACCCCAACCCGAAATCCAATAACCTGAACGGCGATCACTCCCAAATAAAATACAACTGCAGCGGAAATAAATACAACTACCGGGCGGTATTACAATGCCGTTGGCCACCCTTGTGACCAACAAGGCTAACTCCAAATACAATCTCCAAAAGTCACGGTCTGAATACGAATACAATCCGAGATACTAGGAATCAAACTCAAATGTAAAATACTTAAGTAAAAAAAATATCTAGAAAGACTCCCATAGCTTGAATCTACCCCACCTACACTCGGTGTGGTAATCTTCTCAACTTCAGGTACCTGAAAAATGGGGGTGCCCCCAAAGGGGCTCAGCAAACAATGCTGGTATGGAAAACGTGCAGCCCATCGTCTACCGGGCCACACCAACTACTTTGTCGAATACATGCAGTTCATTTTTATAAAGCTGTAAACAACATAGTAGGATAATAACAAGTATCCATACAAGGACAATAATGTCACATAGAACAAGACTTCAGAAGGTCAAGTTAGCTGAACAGTAATCTTTTAATGATAGTCGGGTCCACACAATGGGACTGACAGGTATAACTGAATATCTCAAATAGTGGAGGTATAGTGACCTCGTTAAGATTGAAAGGTTGGGAAACTAGTCCCTCAGAAGATAACGTAGTTAACTCCTGTACTGAGAAATGTGGGAATCGTACCCTCGAGAGGAATGAAGTCTTCCTCTCCACTGAACTGATGGGAAATAGAACCCTCGAGAGGAATAAAGTCTTCCTCTCCACTGAAATGTTCCGTCGCGACGTATAACTGAATAGGAGACGACCTGAGACAGGTACAACTCCTGTAGCATGCATGGCCAGATCCAACTGGGCTCCTCGTTCTCGTAGTATAGAGTTGTTAAGTGTCATATAAAGACGTTAAACAAGAACACAATGTGTATTGTCAATTATCACGTTTAGGATAATGACGTTTGTTATAAAGTGAAGTTAGTGAGAGACTTGAGTACAAGTCCTCGGTATACTGAAACGCAGGTATTTAATCCACTGGTATAGTAGTGTTTGTATGCGTGGGACATACACGTTGTAGTCAGCATCATTCACGCACATAAAATAATACAACAGTGCACAAGAGTAAACAACATTTTACATTAATTATCTTGGTCGTTAATTCAAACAACAGATAGCACACAAGCCGGTGTAATCCGGTAGAAAACAGGTTGCAAGAATCCCATACCGTTCACCGTAGACTGTAGTTTTAATTCCCGGTCAACGTCTGGTCAAACAAAGTCCTAGAATAGGATTAACTGAGAGGGTTAATTTATGTTACCCTTATATAATAATTCTATTGGATCTTTTAACAAATCTCGTATTTGTTATTTCATGTGAGGTTTATTTCTTTTAATTACCTCATGATTTATGTATAACTTATTTGTTATTCCTTTTTATTTATAATCCTTTAATGTACAAATATTTATTTATTCATGTACTATATTTGTTATTTATTTTATTGTCTAGGTGACATAACAACTTATAATTCCTTAACTACTATTTATATGCATACATGGACATAAATTCTTATAGTTTTCATTATTCCTCCTTTAAACAAAAGTAATAATCATTGGTTACCTTTAATTCCTTATAACTATATAAGTCATAGTTTAAACTTCATAACTCCTTTAATCAAAATTCTTTCTTTCTAATTCCTCCAAATATCCATATAGGACCTATATTTATTTAAATCTAAATTCTTACCCTTATATTTCGGTTATTTACAAAACAACCACATTAATACATAAACTTTATATTTAAATTCTAATCTCATTATATTATAGAGTTTTAATTCCTTATTTAATTAAATCACAAAACTACCATTAATATTTTATATACTTTTAAATATTGTAACTTTTGAAAATTACAACTTAGCCCCTCCAATTCTCGGCCTATATATATATATATTTCTTATAATTGCAATTTAGCCACAAATCTTATAACTTTACATAATGCCTTATAAACTATAGTTTTAATTTTAATTCTCCATAAATGCCGAATATATATAAATTCTTAAATTACCAAACTAACCCAAAATAATTCGGCTTGTCATGTACTTTCCATTAATTACATTTTCACCCCAAAACTTATAATAGTTACTTAATAACTTATAAACTATAGTTTAAATATTTAATTCCTCAAAATTTCGAAAGTGAACCTAATAATTCTCTTAATTATGAATTCGCCCACTAATAAGTTCCAAACTTTCATAACAACTTTTATAAATTACATAATAGCCCAAAACTTTATAAAATGTATTTTAACACTTGTTTAAATTATCTAAAATTCATGAACTAATACTTCCTAACCTTATATTATATCATAATTACTCTAAATATACTCTTAACTCTCGGCTTTCACAATATATACACCAAACTTTGTAAAAATTACATCTTTGCCACATAACTTAATTAATTAGCCATTTAAGCACTAATAAAATATTTTTAACTCACCAAACTTTGTAGTATAAGTTTATATACATAAGTAGCTCATAAAAATCTATTTTTCACTTAGAATTCGGCCATAATTAAATAGTCACCATATAGTATAAAAAGTGGATTTATATGTCATAATAAATGTACATAAACTCATATGAGTCATATAACTCATGTAAAAATTATTGTAATGTCTTATATTGATTCTTAGCTCAAAATAAAGTATTTTTGCCCTTGACATTTCGGCTTGAATTTATATGTAACATAAATAAATTTTGTGACACAAAATGTGTCTTAAGGTAAATATTTTCCATATATGTTATAGATTATATTTTTGGCATATAATACCATATAGTTTCGGTTTTAATTAACCTAGGAGATGTACATAATTTTTGTATAATTTTTAGAAGCTTAACAAAGCTTATAACATAAAGATTAACTTAATAAACTTACTTCTTAACAAAGGTGGTTAAGTGCTTGAACTCCTCTTGAATCTCCAAGCTTTCTCCAAGGAAATTTTGATGCTCCACTTCGGTTATATGCAAGTGGTGAAGGAGTTTAGGAGTTAGATCTTGAATAAAGATCTTAAGTAGATTTGTAAGTAGTTTTCAAGAATTTACCTTAAGCTTTTCTCCTTATAATTTCGGCTCACTTAAGGTGGATGAAGAACAAGTTTCCTTCATGAAAATGAAGAAGAAAGAGCCTTAGAAGATAGAAATCGGTTACACAATAAAATGTGCTTTAAGGATTTTCAAGCTTGAAAACTACCTTAAGATAACCTTGAGATGCTCCTTGGTTAATGTTGGTTTGGACAACCTCCTTGGAACATAGTTGATGTCGAATGCTTATTGATGTGCTAGGAAGAGTTTTGCTTCAAGGCTTGACAAGAAATGCTAGGAAATTACCTTAAAGATGAAGATAGAAGTTAAAACTCCATTAATGGACTTAAGAGCTTCAAAGGAAGAAGATGAAGCTAGAAGAGAGAGGAGAGCCTTACCAATTCGTGAATGAAGTGTGCAAGGAGGAAAATGAGACTAAGCTCACGTAAGAAGAGAAGGCAATTTGAATTTGATTTTTGTTTTGTTAATTTTTAATGTCAAATGACTATACTTTTTCCTTAGTTTATTACATGAGTTATTGGCTCAATAAATGCCCTTCTTTCCAGCATATCGGCCATGTGGTGTGACAAGGCAAGAGTGGAGAAAATAATTGAGCTAGAAGACAAGGTAAGAAAGTAAGTTTTATTCCTTTGATTTTTCTGTATGTAACTTGTCTTCTTCTTCATTGTAGGTGGACGATTTCCAAGCTCAAATGGAGCTTATCAACCGGTGGAGAAGAGCTAAGGAAGAGCAAAGGAAGGTCACTTGCTTAAGAAATCAAAAGGCAAAAAAAGGAATCTACTTTTGCTTTTAGTATTTTGTTTTTGTCTACCAACTTGGCCATGTTCTCTTGCATAATTTCGACAGCTCTCTGGTCAAATGAGTCACACATTCTTTCCATTAAGTATTATAGCACATGGAAGGTTGAGTCACCATGTTTTATGCCTTTTATAAATTTTTAATGTAAGTTTTATACTAGTTTTTGAGCATAAAATCGGCCCCTATAGAGTGCCTTGTTGACTAGTCTCTCCAACTGATTTAGAAGGTCATTTTAACCCTATTTAAGATTACCAATTCGTGGCATGTCAAAACTACAAGGCAATTGCGTAAAACGCGTTTTCGTGACACCCGAAGGTGTGTTTTTGTGCTCTAAGGAAATTTTGGGAAATAAATTGTTTTTATGAGTTCCAAGTGTTTGTAAACATTATTATAGTAAATAATGATATATTAAGACATTACATTGAGTTACATGAGGTTACATCACCCTGACATAATTTACGGGCCATCGGGACACTCGGGCAAAAAGGAGCGCTAAGAAATCCTCCTGTGTTTTTGTTGAATTTTGAGAAACCACTTCGTGGGTTTCTTTATAATGGTTAATAATGATGTTAGGAACTCTAGGAATTAATTTTATAGGAGTTCGTGCCACCTCGGCACTCCTCCGGACTTTTCGTGCTTTAAGGGGCGTGCGTGAGCACTCCCGAGCGTTTTGTGTTTTTGACTAAATATAGCTTAGGGAATATGTTTATATATTCATATAATAATTGTATGACCATTTGGTTTGAATATTATAGGGTCATACAAGGTCATGTTTGACCATATGTTTCTAAGACGTTTTAGCGTTTATGGAGAAACGACTATTTTTACGTACGTTGTCATGCATGGGTTTGCATGCGTACGTGAAATGATTTATATTTGGATTATTTTCCATTAAATAATGGTTTTATAATGTTAATTAGATTTGGGGTATTTCAATAAATAACATACAGAGTTAGTATACAACGAGAGTAAACTCTATAGAGGCAGTACTGTAATATTTAGTGGACAGTCATATTAATATTACCCGTTATTGTATGTATAAATAACAGTGTACGGGAAAGATTTACTAGAGCGTGAACTGTCAAGCTAGCTGTTATCATGGTGAACGGTATGTTAATTGTGTGGTCTGAATGTCCTAAGGATTTTCCTAAGGTCCAGACATGTGTGTTTAATTAAGAGCGATATCTGTGATTTTATGTATATTATTTTTGTATACTGTATTGCTCAACACTGTGCGTTTTATTTATACGCGAACGTTTATGACTGGAAGTTTATACATCTAAACTGGAACAAGACTAACTGACCTAAGGGTATTATTGAACCTAACAATGGTCAACTGTTATAGTCTTAACTCAAGGATTGGTTATTATGTCACTGTCAAAAAGGGCTAACTTATTAAGAGAGGAATCCAGACTGTTTCGACTCTCTGGTTGTGCATTGTGATCACTACGAGAGACTTCAATGGGGAGTCACTCAAAGGAAATCCATCAGCCACATTCGGGGAAGACGGAAGGCACTGTCGTTGGTGCACCGGTTCGACCGGATCGGTCAATATATATATTTGTCCAGGGCCATAAGGTCAGCTGGTAACGGTTCCATTGGAACCCAGGGGACTAACGTCCATTAATAAGTTATTAAGGTTTGTCTTATCATGACGCCTGAGGTGGAATTTAATTGGAAAAGGTTAAATGATTTGGTTTAAAAGGATAAGGGCCAGGTGGCCAACTAACAAGTAAAGTTTAATACGCGTATCTTGTTTGGATTATTGATGTGTGATTATTGGTTATTGTTATTGATGTGTGGTTGGTGTTGTGTACTATTGTACATTGGTGTTTACAGGTGAGTTATTATGTGAATGTTTATTGTATACAGTTATCACTGTTGTTATTGTAAACCGGCATTTCATGTAAAGAATCTAATATCAAGACGGCTAAAACGACTTAAGGAATCTTGATGATTTAAGACTACATTTAGCATACCAGCCTTTCAATTGCTGAGCCCTTTATTGGGCCAAACATTCCAGGTTATTGAAGAAGTCTCAAGCCGGAGTGCGGGACAAGGGGGTAGCTGTTGTGTTTTCAACAAACGCCGTTGGTTTCAATTGGGTAATGTATTAAGGAGATTGTTGTATTTCATTAGTTGCTCATTTAGTTGGATTAGGTTGTAATAATTAGAGTGCTCAGTATCTGTTCATCACAGCGTGAGGGGTTGTATTGTTGGAAGAGTAAGGATGCCTTGTTACTCACAAGGGTGAGTAACGGCGTGTAACACCAAGGTAGATGGTTTTATTTTCCGCTGTGAATTGTTATTTATTATGCTACGACATGCGACGATATTACAGGTTTAGGATTAGGGGTGTTACAGTAAGCAGCTACAGTTTATGGTAGTTTTTTTTGTACATGGTTGTTGGGCAGTTTGTCCCAATATATATATAAATACACAGAATGTCCTACAACCACACATCCCTATCTAATCCCCACTCAGCCTATCCCTTGGCGAAGAGTCTCCCAGGAATAGTTGGCGTCCCTAATCCTCACTATGGTATTACCGCATCCCCTTTTTACTGAATCTTTGGATTCTCGTCTCCATTGCATCGAACCACAGTATTGTTGATTCAAAATTGTTTGTTGATGATTATTTTATTGACCGCAACAACTTTCTGAGACTACAATTTGGTTGTGTTGAAGAGCGTGGGTTTGTTCAAATCAATCACAAATTTCAGCTACTACATATTCTGTAGTTAATAGGTTCCAAATACGATTTGATTCGTGGCCCTAAGTTGTTGTAATCTGACGCAGATGTCATCATCCATGCCAATACATGTTATTTACAGGACCATGGCATGAATATGCTTGTCAGTTTTGCATTTTGAAAACAAATGATATGTAATTTGGTTTCTGGCCTTCATGTTTCAATCTATGCACAAGAGACATGAAGATAATGTCTCAGTTTCCTCATTAGGTTGTGGTAACTAAAAATTCAACATCAGACAATAAATGCTATCAATAACAGTACATTTTCTGCTTCTGTCCATTTTAAATTAGGTCAGAATTCCCCATCCATTCCGTAATAGATTTATTCAATGTGTCCCCTTATTTGTTATATAGTGAAACATGATGACAAGGAGAGGATTCAAGGCACAAATAAAAACAGAAAGTGACTCGGATGGTGACAAGCAGCAGCAGCAACAACAACCGACCCAACTGTCAAGAAAGAGGTTAAATGCGAACAATTTGTGTCTGAGGTTAAGCATGATCCTTACAATATGGAGCTAAAAGTGGAGATCAAGAATGAGGATGTGGATGACAACTTTGCGGAACTAAAAGATACCGACTGTGATGGAAATCGTTTCAGGGGACCCAAACCCCTTAACGTTGATGAAGATTACTGAAAATATTTACAGAGATTTGGAACGAAGTCTCGTTAAAACCTGAAGTATATTGTTAGTGCCTATGTTGTGTAGCTGTTGGTGGGTAGCTTAAACAAAATGGTATTCCATCTTCAATATTAGGGTGTCTTGTTTCTATTACACAAAACTCAATATAACTATGAGCTTGCTGGTGATTTTTTAGCATTACATGTACGCACAAGTTATTTGCTTGTATTGACCACTTTAAAGATTTTCTGTAATGAACGATCCACTTTTGCTCTCATCTACAATGGTTATAACATGAATTACTTGTGGGCTACTACACAAGTTAATGCATTTTTCCATACTATATTTGATTTGTGTGTTGTGATGCAAAAACAAATAAGTAGTAAATGACATCTCATTGATGGGCAAAAACTGTTTCCACACAAGAGTAGTAGTTTTTTGTTCATAACTTGTGATTGTAAATGTACTTAACACCATAGCATCAACAGTATCCAGAGATAACATGCCAAAAATAACAGATTTTTAACCCTGATTACAAAACTTATTTAGTCTGAATCAATCTCTATCAAATCTGTGCTATACCCAGGAGTCTCGTCTTCAGAAGTAGCTTCTATTATCATGCAACTTGAATATGTCTCTTCTACACCACTAGAGGACTGCACTGGTGATGGACAACTGGTTTTGCTTCTTTCAACTTTTACATGTTTGCTTGATTGTCCAACTTCAAAATGCATGTTGTGTTGTTCACATCTCGGTCGTTTAGCAACATTCACTGCCATTAGCGTAACTACAATCTGTGTATGATGGCACTCCCGTCTATTCCCTTAGCATGACATACTCCTTCTCCTACAACAGGAGTTATTGCAGTATGATGTTGGTATGAAGCGCTGGGTGCACTGTCTGTAAGTGCATTCATTTCCGTCTGAGGAACTGCCACTGCAAGATCCCAAATCCCACTGATGTTGTTTATTAGCAAGTCCTCGCTGCACACAATAGGCATAAAGGGTTAGATCATATCAAATGAATATGCAGTTTGTTGTTAATGCAAATAAGGGGAAAACAAGATATGACCAACGATGTACCTGTCCGTCGAAGCATGACCATTCTTAACAGTAAGAGCAGTTGAAGCCAAATCAAACAAGACATGGGGATCGTGTTCAGGCACAAGTTGTCCCTATTATAAACACCGTTACCGCACACATAACAACATTCAATTATTGATATTTGTAGATTATGGCAACAACTATTGAAAAAGTAAGAGAATGAACAAAGCTTGTGTTCGAAAACCAGAACATATCTTACAGTAGTACTTGGTCCAACATATGTAAGCAATAGTACACACCAAATTAGCCGAGTTAAACATTACATCTTATAGTCACTAAAAATGCATATGGCCGAATTACAAACAATTCTAAAGATTGTCCAAAAGCTATAATTGTTACACAAACAAAAAAAGATTACAACGGTTAATATCTAGACTAGCACTGAATAGACAGTTGCAGCAATCACAAAAGCGTAGAGGACAAGCAGCAGCTTCAATATCATCATTTTAACCTCCTCAACCCCATTCTCCAAAGCCATAACTGAGGTCTTGATGTTGTTCAGATTCTCACATTTCAGTGACAGCTCCTTTAATGCCTACTGTATTTTCATTGTTAGTTTCCAAAAGATTAATAAAAAGGGTTAGGTTATCAGTGCGATGAACCACATTGCGTATTGTGTTGCCGTCAGCAGGCCATCCATTGGTAGGTCGGTTAACCGTGTCCCACCATTTGAAGAAACCGCAAGTGTTGTATTTGAAAATAGACGACCAAAGTTTTCGACGGTGTAAGAGATTAGCAACATAGCTGGCAACTGACAGTCATAGTTGATGTAGGTGGTATTTAACAGGTTAACACTCCTTCCCGTTGAAGAAGACTGCACAATGTTGCAACCAAGTTTTTAGGTACAACATCACCACAACTTAACACTAGCTAGCTAGTTAAACATTATCATCAGCTACATCAGCAAAATATAATGACCACAACAACTGACTAACCCACATTATCATGTATTGTTGTTAGAGAAAAGTGGTTAGGAATCTGGTGCAGTCAAATGCCATACCGAATTTGGTAATCAAACCGATGCGTTATGAACATATACTACTATACATATTCGATAGTTGGTTTTCCTCGGCACATCTTTCAAAAACCAGTAATAAAGTATAGTGTCGATAATCACCAACCGGAGAACACAGCAAAGACACAACTTTGGAGGGTTGGAGTAAAAAACTAACCTATTCTAGTAACATCAACTACATTTAACTGTGATCATAATGGCTTCTGATAAGTGCGAAATACATCTATTTTTAGGACTTTAATTCTTCCTATTTTCACAACAATTCATGTCATATTTCTCACTTATCATATATTTTTCCTTAGATTTATGTTTTGATATGAACTGATACATTTTATGTATCAAATGCAGGAAAGTCTTGAATTTACACTCTCCATCTCATAAGTAATACAACTCATCAAACGGTGACATATATACTCACGGCTACTCACTTTTACATTAATCATACTCAGATTAATGATTACAATATGATACGTTCACATTGATGAATGCATGGAAATTTACTTGCCATTATATATATTATAATATGTTGGCAATTCACTCACGGTTGATGCCTGTTATTCACGGTGAGCACAACAAATCACTCACGACAATGAACCAATGCATGGGTTATATTTGTATCAATCCTCGTGGCTGTACACTCACACGACATTTACGGTGGAAGTCAAACGCAGCGTCAAGATTAGAGATTAATATTTTATCAAATTGTTACATAGAGGCGGTGGAGTGATCATCATCGACCAGGGAGATACACGCCGATACAACGCTCTCTGCGCCTCTCATTCATTCTTTCCATCATACGCACACAACAGAGGGCTTCAGCCTCTCAATTCACTCTCTGCATTCATGAATCTCCACGGCCTGACATCCCAGCTCACACTCCATCCCCACTACACCATTCGTACACCATCATCGAATTCACACCATGCCGCGCTCCAACAGGGAGGACTTCGGTCCTCTCTCTCCACCACCACACCACACCAATTTGCTATTGTTAGCATTGTATACTTCTGACAGAGAATTAATACAGAGATACGTGAAGAAGGAAGGCAGAGCAGAGATCTTCTTTACAGAGTTTCTTCTTCCCTTTTTATCGAATATGTCAATGTGTTCTTCCTTTGTTGTTTTTGTTATTTTTATAATTATGTTTGAGTAGTTAGTTTAGCTCCCCGGATTGGGGTAGCAAACCGGATGTTTATATTTATTTTGTAATCTCTTTACTAATCAATAATGCAGTAGTTTAATTCCAGTTCTTCACGCGTTTTAATTCTCTAGCTAATTATTAAAGCTGTATTTGTAGTTTTCTAATCAACACGCGAGAGCTGAGATAGATAACGAGACATAGAAATTAAACCTGATTAACGACTGGAAGCATGATCCCGCCTATAGGTTAATCGGACTCAAATAGAAACTGTTCTTTATGCAATTAGTTGTGTTCGGATTAGTGCATTAGTCTGCTGTTAGTTCTAGCAACTGGTTAGGATTCGTTAGACTTAGCCGTTGATGAATTAATTATAGTTTCTGAGTTTATTGCAGAATTAGGAAAGAGTTTATTAATAGATTAGAAAGTGAAGGTTTGCAGAACAATCCGGGGTGTTTCCTTTTATTTAAAGTTTACTCTTTATTTATTTGTTTAGTTTATTTTCAATATTTTATTAGTTTGTTATTTTATGTTAGTTTGTTGAATTATTCTTTTCATTAAATTAAGTAAACTTGAAAAAAGTGACATTTCCTGTTTTCTTAGTTTAGTTTCTCACTTAGTAAATAAATTGTCAATTAATTGAACGAGGTCCCTGAGATCGACAACCCCCACCCAATTCACTATCCCAAAAAATGATAGGTACACTGCCGAGGTAGAAGTATAGTAACACATATTTCTGCTAACAGCATCAACTATAATAGCAACATTCGTTGGTCCCAACATCAAAAGTATGGTACGTATGTGTGTTCAAACGCTACCAAATGAAAGGAAACAAGGAAACTTACGCTCCTCCGTGTGTTCATTTTGAAAAATCAGAATAGCTTCTTGTAGTCATCGTTGCTGTTTTGCGGTTACATTAAAGAATGAGTGAAAAGGGCATTCATTCGACGAGGACAATCACAAGGTAGCAAGAGCCAACAGTGCAATATACAAGGGGGTTGAAATACCCCAAATTAATAAAGCATGGATTAAATATTTAATCACATTAATTAAGGCCTAAACATGCCTCAAAAGTCAACGGAGAACAACAGTGGTCAACACAAATCAAGATGTTGCACCCTTTGACTGTTAAGGGTAAACAAATACCCAAATGAGCTACTTAGGACCTAAAAATTTTTCCTAAGCATATTAACACATTACTAAACATATTAAAGTCGTTGGACAACACTCCAACACAAAGAACAAGCACTTTCATGCTACAGGGTCAAATAGAGCAAAAAGGTGCTCTAAGAAACCTTAAAGGCCTAATGACCTTTAAATGATATAAAATTGAGTTACATGATCAAATATCATGTAAGGTACACAACAAGACCGTTGTCAAAGAAAACCAAGCTCAGAAACACCAGGCAACACAAAATGTGCGCTAAAACTCCTTAAAGCACGTTTTTGTGAAATTGTCTTTTAAATTGGTTTTAAATGAGCTAAAAGGTTATAAATACCTTTAAATATAATAAAATATCATATTATATGATATTAGGAATTTAATTCCAGAAATTTATGAATTTTTACAAAATTAATATTAAAAAATTACGGTGCCCACCCACGAGGTTATGCGAATTAACACTGCCCACCCATGAACTCTTGAATTTAACACTGCCCACCCATCAGTTTTAATGTTAATAGCTTCAGTCATCCTTTTCACATACTACCGTTAGCAACTGTTAATATTTGACCATTATTTCTATTTTGACCAAACAGAGAGAATAGACCATCCCAGCTTATGTTTGTTCGACGATCGTCGCTCTCCTCCCTTCTTCGACATCGTCTGGTGTTCGCCATACTTCATGAGACTGTCTCTATCTCTCCAACTTTCTACGATCTGTGGCCCAGTCAGTAGGGTTCAATTTCTCGATTGTCTTCCATAGAGGGAGAATCGCGACTGCGAAGAACCCCGCCCTTGCATCTTTGGTGTGATTTCATTATTCTCCTTCCCCTCAATTTCTACAGCTTGCTTCGTATGGTTTTTGCATCCTGAATCGTCGTATTCTTGCTGATTAAGGTAACACCGTGATTGTTGGGTATTTATTTTCGCCCCACTTCTACTTCTCAATACCCATGTCGATTTAGGGTTGGAAATTTGGGGAAATTGTGATTTTCCACCGTTCCGAATCTTGCTGCCTTGATTCGGTTCTCTATGTCGATTTCCTTGCAATATTCTTCGATTATTTGACAAATAATCTCTGGTTTCGATTGGCTTGTGTCGCTTGCTTCTGTTCCTGGAATGGACAGATTGTTCATCCACCCTGATTCGCTTGCTTCTGTTCCTGAAATGGACAGATTGGCTTGTTTCGATTGGCTTGTATCTCTGGTTTATATAATCAGTTGTGCTATGGGGATTTATATTCTTTGGTTCAATTAATGTTGCCCCGATTCACTATCTGTATGAATTTTTTACTGTCTCGATATTGCTGGCCCAATTGCATTTTGAAATTAGGGTTTGACTATCCCTTTGTCTGGCTGGTGGAATCCCTCTATCGAGTGATTTTCTGTTTTTGGTGAATATGATGTATGTTTCTGATGCGAACTTGATACTGCTTTCCTAATGGCCTCTATCTATTTGGTTATGACTTTATGTGCACCGATCTATGTAGAAGCGGCCCCTCATGTAATTGCTCCGCGTGATTGTGTTGAAGCGGTTTATGAGAGGGTTGCTCCATGGATATTTTGGTGTCATATAGAGAATCATAACCAACTTAAAAAAGCAATGATAAAGGCCATTAGGACCATTCTGAGCTTAATCTTTTGTTACACTTGAATTGCATTATTTGTTTGATGTTCTATGCAGAATGTCTTATTCAAGTGGGCAGTCAACCCCAGTGAGGGATGTAAAATGCCACTGTAATTGGAATGCACGGTTGCAGGTTACTCGTAATGCTCGGAACTATGAGAAACCGTATTTCAATTGCGCAGCCAACAAGTGCAAATTTTTTTGTATGGTGGAGATACATTTATCCACCTAGCCATGCTTCATCAAAAGCTTCTTCTTCTAATGATGGTGCAGAATCTATGTTGCTGGAATTGAAGAATCAGAATGCTTCTTTGCTGTCCAAGATTGAGGAGATAGAAAAAGAAAGATTAGATCAGTTGTAATCAATGAAGATAGTGTTTGTGGTAGTATTAGCGTTGTTGGTTGTTTGGGTTGCACTTGTGTAATGATTAGTTGCTAATTATGTATGGTTGGGAATTATATGTGTGTATGTTTGTAACACGTTGTTGAAACAACTGTTTGTTTGTAACATTCTCACTGTTTAATGAAACAATTTTTAAGTTTGTTCATCTGTTGTAACATCTGTTGCAAACTGCTGTAACATTCAAACTGTTGTAACATTACTTTATGGTGTCTGCTCCTTTGCATGGAGGCTGCAATCTGTTGCAAACTGCTGTAAACTACTGTAACAAATTCAGAGATCCTGATGTAACATCTGTTGCAATCTGCTGTAACAACAAATTCGTAACAACAAATATATGTATACACGGAAGTTTTATTGTTGCAAACTGCTGTTCTCGGATTCTTTTTGTTTTATTCTGGTGTTGTTGTGAGTCAAATGGTGCTGTGATTGTAAGGGAGGTGACTGATTGTATGGTCTGACGCAGCTGGTGGTAAGTTTGGGTTTGGTTTTTTTTCTTTTTCTGCTGGTGATTCTAGTACTGTCACTAATAAACAGAATTTCGTGGTTGTGTATACTGGGCCTAGTCAAGGCATATAGAAAGTATACTGGGCATTTTTTAATTACCGTAGCAGCTAAAGAAATCATAGTATTTGGGTGGGTCAAATCATAGTATTAAAATCCAAGTATCCCTCCTTTTTTTAATCTCATTTTAAAGCTAAAGAAATCCAACCAAGGTAGCGACACCTAGACTCAAATCAACAATCCAATGGAAGAGTTTGTTAAGTCAATTTCGAATCAATTCCTGACAAAGCAGGAGCTCATCCATTAATTAACACCACTAAGGCTAACCCATTAATTAACAGATAATAGTCATAACTACGCGCTTAATGATCAACTGGGTTTTCAAAGCATATAGAACATTTTAACGGGCAACAATCCAAGTCAGTGGAACAGATAAACTGATATAAGGAAATCTTACCAGCAATTACCATTAAAAGGTGCAAGATTCAAAACCTCTCAGTTAAATACGAAAAAGGAATCATTGTACTTTTGGCTTTTGGGATGTATATAGAAGAAAGAAGGGTTATCGGGTGGAGCAACTGGCTGTTTGGAAATTTCGTGCATATAGTCCCTCATCAACTCTATGGTAGAATATAGATCAGGATCCAGCTCTTGCAGACAAAATTTCCATCCTTTATACGACAACTCTATTATATGAACATTCATCTTCAATTAATCTTCATACAATGGGACCTACAAATACAAACATTAACAAGTTAAGTAAACATACAGTTGAAATCATTCATATAAACCGGATAATACAAGTTCATAATCAGAGCGTAGCAGAAAATGTAAACCAGGAATTGATGATAGTAAAACTGATATTAAATCACAACAAAAGCAGTAATCGCATCAGAAACATACATCATATTCACCAAAAACAGAAAATCACTCGATAGAGGGATTCCACCAGCCAGACAAAGGGATAGTCAAACCCTAATTTCAAAATGCAATTGGGCCAGCAATATCGAGACAATAAAAAATTCATACAGATAGTGAATCAGGGCAGCAGTAATTGAACCAGAGAATGTAAATCCCCATAGCACAACTGATTATATAAACCAGAGATACAAGCCAATCTGTCCATTCCAGGAACAGAAGCAAGCGAATCAATGTGGATGAACAATCTGTCCATTCTAGGAACAGAAGCAAGCAAATCAGTGTGGATGAACAATCTGTCCATTCCAGGAACAAAAGCAAGCGACACAAGCCAATCGAAACCATAGATTATTTGTCAAATAATCGAAGAACATTGCAAGGAAATCGATACAGAGAACCGAATCATGGCAGCAAGATTCGGAACGGTGGAAAAATCACAATTTCCCCACATTTCCAACCCTAAATCGACATGGGTATTGAGAAGTAGAAGTGGGGCGAAAATAAATACCCAACAATCACAGTGTTACCTTAATCATCAAGAGTACGGCGATTCAGGATTAAAAAACCATACGAAGCAAACTGTAGAAATTGAGGGGAAGCACACTAAGCTAGCGTCGAAGAGTGTCGACTGTTTTTTTTTTCACACAGAGAGCAGTAAGGCCTGTTTGGTCAAAATAGAAATAATGGTCAAATATTAACAGTTGCTAACGGTAGTATGTGAAAAGGATGACTGAAGCTATTAACATTAAAACTGATGGGTGGGCAGTGTTAAATTCAAGAGTTCATGGGTGGGCAGTGTTAATTCGCATAACCTCGTGGGTGGGCACCGTATAAAACCCTAATGTGGGGCCCGTTTGGGTCAACATTGACTAAGTTGGTCAATGTTGACCATTGACCACGAAATGGACTACATAAAATCAGATAAATAAGTCTCTTAACAGACCAAGAGACAAGTCCCATGTGACAATTAAATATAGTCCTTTACTTTAGCATAAAATAACAAAAAAAGACATACTTTACCTTATAAAACAAAAAAGGTGGGCTCCACTTACCTTTCCCATGTGAGCCAGCTGATTTGGAGCCTCCAATTACTCCTCTTTTCCCTTGCATTTCGTGGCTCCATGTAGGAACAAGACAAGGAGAGTGACTCACCTTACATTAAATGAATTAAAGTAACATATTTACTCCATTTTCAATCAAAATTTGAATCAATCAAGCCCTACCTTTCTCTTATCTTCAACGGCTGCCCCCTCCTCTTGTATCCACAGATTGAGCTTCAATTATCCAACTCCAATCAGCATTGATGAGTCATCAAACCAATAATGACCTAAAATATTCAAAAAAGTGCTTTAAGGCAATAATAGGTCTTTCCCCTTCATTCCTTCCTCTTCAGCCGAGATGGCTCTCACCCCTTGAGCTCTCTTTGGCTCCCCTCCACCGTAGGTAAGGTTCCCAAGCACCATTGATGAGATCTCAAGCTCTAGGTAAGCTCTTAAGGCATAAAAATGCCCATTTTCTTCATCTTTCTTTCCTTTTTCGATTGTTCTACACTCCAACCTTTTCTATACATATATGTAGAGTGTTTTGGAGGTTAAAGGAAGGTTCAATCTCGTTCATAACCAGATCTAAGGAGGAAAGTTCAAGTCTTGACCATTTAAGGTAAAAATGTGCTTTAAGCTCATAACTTTTGATTCCCTTCAATTTAGGCTGTGAAACTTTGGTCATAGCCTCATATTCTTCTCCTTTTCATGTAGAATCTGTTGGTTATCCATTTGGAGCAAGGGTGGCCGAGATCCAAAGGAAATACCCTCTTTTAAGGCATTTTTCCAAGGTAAAACCTAATAACAAGGTAGCTTGTTGAGATCTAACTATTTCCTATGTCAATATGGTGGATCTAACACCTTGTGGTGTGTTTGATTCAGGTCGAAACCATCTTGAACTCTCCTTGCACTCTTAAGGTAATTTTTGCCTTAAATCTTACATTAAATTACTTCTTATGGTTAGATCTTGCTTGGAGACTAACTAGGCCTTGTTTTCTGTTTGAAAACATGTAAAACAAGCTGTGGAGAATTTCTACTTAAGGTGGCCGAACCAAACAAGGATTACCTAAGCTAAATCAAGGTATAAATCACTTAAACATTAACTTTGCTAAGTTAATGTGTTCTTAAACTACTCCTAATTAAATTGCCGTGAGTGAAGGGTAAAATAAGGTCTTGATTGACCTTAAAATGTTTAAGGAATGGTTTAATAAATTTTATAACTAATTAAACAAGCATAATTGTCAAATTTAAGACATTATGTGGAAGTTTGGTAATTAAATGGAAAGTGTGTGGTGAGGCCGAGAATTAAGGGTATATTTTGGGACATTTATGTGTAATTTATTTTGTGAGCAAATGTTTGTAATAAGGCCATGTATTTTAGGCCATGTTATTTATGCATTTACAAGCTTTTATTTAAGTTTAAGTAGTATAAATGCATTACCGAATTGAAAAGGGGTTTTAGGTGTAATTAAAGTAAATTTGGGGGCTATATAATAATTAAGCCGAAAATTAGAGGTTAAAAGGAGTTAAAATAAAGTTTATAAGATTTTATAAAGTTTTGGGGTTAAATGGTGAATTTTAGAAAGTTTGGGTACTAAACCATAATTATAAGGAATTGGTGGTCAAGGAAATATTAAGGTGGTCAACCTTGACCATATGCTAGGTTTTGACCAAACTAGATAAGTTAAATAACTTATTTAAGGTTTTATAATAAGATAAGTTTTATGGTAATATTTTATAACATATGTGGTAAATATGTTATTACCAAAATAAAGGGTGTACAATGGTATTTTAAACACCCATGGGCTATTAGGAATTTTTAGGAATTTATTGAGTTGTTTTTGGAATTAAAATAAACTATATATGTATAATATATAGTTATTATGTCATTATGACACTTTGGAGAAAAATAGATGGTGGAATGGTAAATACCTAGAGTATATGGGTTAATAAGGATATTTATAACCCTTTGGTAAAATTTGGAGATTTTTAGAATTGTATAAGAGTATTTAATAAGATATGTGTATAATATATGGTTTAAGGATATTATAAAACTATATGTTATAAATAGGGCCAAATGGCAATTATAAAACAGCACACGGGCTGTTCGGAATTTACAAAAATAACCATAGGTTATGCTCTTTTATAAGTTAGAAATGTTATATTAAATGGAATATATAACATGTTATGATTTAAGGGGTGATTTTGTAAATTAAGAAACTATGGTTTATGGAAAAGAATAAGATTTTCTTATGGTGCCTAAGAGGCAATAATAAATAGTTTTGTATAAAAACTATAGGTTATGAGTTAAAGGAAATAAAAATATCATATCAAATGATATTAGCATTTTTGTATAACATTACATAATGTCATGTGGTCAAAAAGGGAATTTAAATAAATTCAGGGGCTATACGAATTAATAAGAGTTGGGAAATGAATTTTAGACTATGGTCTACAATGTCATAAATGTTATGACAATTATATGGTATTAAGGTGGTTTAATGGAATTAGGTAAGGAAGGGTACTCACATAAAATAATGTGACAAACTATAAATAAATGGGATTTATAAGCTAAGGTGTTTATGGAATAAACCTTAGGAGTTGTATTTATACAACATAAAATGTTACATGTTAGGATAATATTAATATAAGTTGTATAATGTAATACAACTAATGGGAATAATCATCTAATAAAAGATGATAAAATGTAACATAAAATATAAGAGTTTATGAAACTCATGAGAATTACCTACGTGGTAAAAATATATACATACACAAGAATAATGTAATAAGGTGGATAAATATATTTTGGTTGAAAACCATATGATTTAATGGTGGTGGTTATTTAAAAAAAAATAAATATAGTTACGAACTATAAGTTATGAATTTTAGAATGCAATTTAATACAAGAATGCATGCATACATGCAACTATAGGTTACGTACCTAAACTAGATGTGGATAAGATTAAAAGAAATATAAGGAATTAAACTTAACAGTTGAAATAGTTTTGACGTACGCGTTTTAAGTAACGAAGCCGACTGTTTTAGAGAAACCCGTAACAAACGACTGTAGAAAACAGGGGTGAACTGTCGGGGTTACTTATAATTCGGAAATACCGGATGTAGTTAGTCATGGAGACTGACTTATAGTTTTATTACCGTTTAGAGTATACTGCTGACAAGGACGCTTGACGAGCTAACGGACTACACGGAGCGTAGGATCTTGCTGATTCATACTCCACCGTAATACAGTCAGGGTGAACTGTATGTAAAGGGGTTTGATCCGAGTTGTCCTAAGGTTGCTCCTTGGGCTCGGATTTGGTTGATATAACTTGTATGTTGTTATATGTCTCGGATTGTCTCTGAGGGCTTCCTCAGTTCAGACTTCTGTGTGATCTGTGATAAGATTGTTTGTCTGAACGTGATAATTAATATGCATGAATTGTATATTTATAGCTACTTATTATTTACTGTTGTTGAGTTAACAGTATTGGTTCGTATATATGAACCTATATATAAAACGAACTAGCGGCTATGGTGCTATCTTATATGAAACATAAGGAACATCAGAAAAAACTGTTGTAGCACTAAGATAATAAGATATACATTATCTGAGACTTTTATACGGAGCATTGGCCTTTCTATACGCCGCTCTTGTATCTAGCACTGGATCCCGAGTTTACAGACTCCGGATTGGACTAATGACCTTAGTCTGCTGTGTTAGAAAATTTTTGTAATGCGATGTGATGGTATAATTAATTAATTAATGGAATGGAAGTAAAGCCAAGAGGATGTGGCTCTTGGTGCGCTGGTTGTGATCACAAAAACGATACCAGGATGTCCGCGTACGGGTCCGTAAGTATCAAGAAAATTTCCCGTGAGCTAGAATGGCTCGTTGGTCGGAGACTCTACCGTTGGAGTGGCTACTGCCGTGGGTGACCTGCCATAATATAGGGGTAACTAGAGACATGTCGTTTTAACGAGACATTGTCACTAGGTATAACTGAACAAACTAAAACAATTGAGACTTATACAGTGGCGAACAATACTATGGACGAGACTTGATACTTGTTTATTAATCTCGTTATTTCGCTTTGTTGTTCATTGGTTATACTTGTGGTTATTTTATTGGTGTGTTGATGGTTGGATGGAGCCTACCAGGCTAAGGTGAATAAATAAGAAAACTGTACGCTACGACGAATGTACATTGTACATTACATTGTTATTACTCGATACGTTCGATATATAATGTTGTATGGAATATTAAATGAATGTTGGATATTTGGACGGATGGTTGAATGTTTATGGATATTTGGATGGATGGTTGGATTTATTATGCATGTTTATTACAGTATTGAATATATCTGTAAAATGGTAAAGCATGTAACCAATCTAATAACAAGATGGTTAAAATGACAAGTGACCATTAGGGTCCAGGCCGGCATACTCAGGCTATCGCTGATACTACACTCATGCAGGTTGTTGATCATTGTCGGAGCTGAAAGAGCAGGAAACAGGAGGGTGAACAGGGTAATTGGAGAGGTGGTATTGTAATGAAGATGGTGTATGGTCTTATGGTAGGTTAAGTATTTTTCAGGATTGGGTAGACGCTCACTTGTCGATGTTTATGGTTGATGGACTTAGTGTGATGTATAGGAGTTTCTCGTTATCACTGCGGTTAGCAGTTTATTTGTATTGGAAGTTGGATGTAGTTTGGCTGCGTTGCTCGCATGGGCGAGTAACGGCCGGTGACACCCGAGTGAGTTTTGTAATGGTTATTTGTTTTTCCGCTGCGAGACGTTTTATTTATTGCTACGTGAGAGATTATATCGTGATTATGGAGAGGGGTGTTACAAAAGTGGTATCAGAGCGGAGTACCGCTCTGATGACGAGAAAGTAGGTTAAGACAGTGAGCTTAGGACTTGGGAAACATTGGGAAACATTTGGGAGATACGAGACGATTCGTCTTAGGAAGATATTGTGTCTAGAACGCAAATTGCGTGACAGGTTAGCCTTTAAGGCAACTTAATATCTATTGGTTGTGTACGGTAATTTTACCGAGTAATTATGTGACATACTGTACTACAGATGTCTAGTGGAACTAGAGGGCGTGGTACTGGAAGAGGTGGAGGCGGTGACCCCGGCATTCCAGGAGTTGCTGAGACGGTTGCAGCCGTTCTTGCACAGCTGGGTACTCAGATAGGAGGAGCACCAGCCCACCCGCCACAGCCCAGGGAAACGAACTGGCTGAAGTCAGTTACAGAGACCCGACCCCGTGGCTTTGGAGCGTTACATCGTTGAACATGAGAAAGCGTATGAAGCTTTACAGGTACCAGACGACAAGAAGATCGCCATTGCTGCTTTCCATCTGAGGGATGCAGCCAGCACTTGGTGGAGGTTGGTCAAGGACCACCACCTGGCTACGCCCGACTTTTCGTGGGCTGCCTTTGTCGAGTTGCTGAGAGGGAAGTACTACCCAGCACATCTCAAACAGAAGAGCGTCAGGAGTCCGAGACACTGACCCAAGGAGGTCTGACCGTGGATGAGTATTACGCTCGATTCATTGGTCAGCTGGACTTCATTCCCGGTGTGGATTACTCAGAGACCGTGAAGGTCGAGAAGTTCCGGGGAGGACTATTATTTCGCATTCAGATGGCGATGGGTGCTACCCTCTACACTACCATCCAGATACTAACATGAAAGCCATAAAATTCTTCACTTACTACATTACCAATTAACCTTGTGAGAACTTACCAAGGAGATTCCAGGAGTGTTATGAGGCTGCCTCGAGGACCGAGCTAATGCTCCAGACTCGGGAAGAGACTCTAGGGGCAAAGAAAAGGAAGAACCCTGAAGGAGAGTCTGAGGGTGGAGGAACATCTCCAGGAGGAGGCCAGAAAAAGGGAAAGTAAGGACTTATCCCACTCTAGATCGTTTACCATGCTAAATATATAAATACTGACCCGAAACATTTAAACAGGAAGTTTTTCCAAAAGAAAGGGCAACAGGGTCACAAGGGAAAGAAAGGGAAAGAGCCCGTCCTTCAGTTGACCGGCCCAGCTATTGATGCTAAGCCTCTGAGATCTGCACCTCCTAAGGGTGAGAACACCTACCTCTTAAATACAAATATAATCTTAACCTAATACCACCAGATTTTAACTTAAACTTCAATACAATCATCAGGCACCGGACAGCCCCAGCGCCATTTTTACTGTAAGCGTTGTGGAAAGGACCATCCAGGGGTCGACTGCGAAGGCGGCAAAGTCGAGTGTCGGTGCTGCCACAAAGAGGGCCACAGGGAATTCGAATGCTGGATGAACCCAGAGAGCCGTAATTACAGGCCACCAAAGAATACTCAGAAGACCTCAGCTGGAGGGTCTGGAGTACCACGAGGCGGTCAGGATGGCCAGACATCTACTGATGCTGGAGCCCAGAAGGGCAAGGGAGTAGATAGGGCATGAGTACCCTAACTCCATGAGACCGCTGGTGGAAGACTTTTACTTACTATGTTGTGTACTTACTTTGAATGTTAGAAGGAGCTATGTTATAAGTATGTGGGAGTGTGTCATTGACCACTCGCCTTTTGTGTTAGACTTTGGGATTAATTGTGTGTACTCAGTACCAATAAGCTTTGAACCTTGAAGGATAATATATGAACAGAATGTTAAGGCTTACATTATCATGTAGCCCATACTCGACGACACAGAGTCAATGAGACCGGAAATTACTGAACCAGAATTTCCACCTGCATGGCGCACTTGCTATTGCAAGCGCTACGACAAGAAAACCACTGAAATTTCCATCTGCCTTGCGCACTTGCTACAGCAAGTGCAGCGACAGCAACAGCAACAGTAACAACTACTGCAAATGCAACTGCAACAACTACTACTTTTAACCTGTTTATAAAAAAAACATACAAACCTTGAGATTAGAAACCTATGCAACCTTTTGGAAGGACCGTTAGTCGACCACTGCAACTGGACACATTATACAGCCACTATGCCTATGACTGTAAAAAAAAAAAACACCAGTTTAAACGTTCGAGGAAGTTTCAGACAGGGCTATTAGCCAAATACCATCAAAGTATACTTGCATTTAATGCTAATCACTACTAGTGATACATGTTTAGTCCTTATGGACAAGCATACCCTTTGTAGATGCACCACCGTCAGTGAGGATGGTTGGGAAGTGAAGAGCCAAGTTGCTCAAACTATTATGCAATCTGCAAAACATCCAAATACACGGATGTGGGAACGAATATGAACTATGGATGAGAAATGATCAGAAGAAAAAAAAAAAAAAAAAATGTGTGTACTCACTGAGATAAAAAAAAAGGGAGAAACAAGTTTGCTAATATAGCACGGATTTTACTTACACCGAGTTGAATAATACCGGTCTATGATACAAGTTGCCACGGTTGCCACAAAGGCAATAGCACTTATTACAAGATAACTGATAACAGGAATTATTACAAAAAAAAACAAGAAAAAAAAAGAAAGAAGAAGAAGAAGAAGAAGAAAAAAAAAAGGGGGATATCCATCAAAGGGAGATTGACAACAGAATACTTCACAACATCCGTGTGACAGACATTACCAGTTTACTAAACGAGACATGGGACGACCGCACTCCGTTAGGAGCATGTGGGCCTGACAGACTTATTTATGAGTTAGTCAGGTAAGTAATAATGTATCAGTACGGTACCCCATGCAAGTAGACAAGTAGTGTTAGGAACACGAGAAGTAGTCAACTCCATACTACGGACAGTAAGACGGATTACCTCGAAGATGGACGAGAAGAGCCACAGTTAAAGCAACGGGCTAAGGAAATCAAGAACTTCCACCACAAGAGAGCAGTAGACAGTATGCAGAGAAGACGAAGAAAACTTTCAGGGACGTGAACACTAAAAAAGAAAAAAGAAACAGGAAAACCCATAATGGACGAATAATATGTAGAAGCCTCATAAGGATCAAGCAAATGCTTGCAATCCAGAGGAAATCTACCAGATGATATGGATATAAACGCGTGACTACGCAAGGAGAAAAGATAAAGCTATATGATAGCAGATACCTTAAGCAAAGAACAATGGATTTGGAATGTACCACTCATAGGATAATTCGCACATCTTATCTGTTTGACTCATGAGATATTAGCTGTTGAGCGTTTACGCCTCTGCACTCTGTATGACTGAGTGTTTTGGTATTGCACTCGTGCAGTTATTAATCTAGTAGGAATGCAGAAAGAAAAAGTGGATGTCAACAAGAGTGTGTAAAAAAAAAGGAAGAAAAAAGGAAAAAAAAAAAGAAGAACTACAACAGTGTGTTACTCTGGAACAAACCTACCAGGAGACATGGATGACAAACATCATCTTTGTGGACATTTAGGCTGGTACGTCTTAGTATTACAAAGACAAGTGCAAAAAGCACTAAGTACTAACAGTAGCCAATGTCATATTACATCTCAAACTGAATATCAGTGAGAAAAGACACACGCATGTATGCTAGTGATCCAAACAAGTGGATTCACAGCAATGAAAAAAAAAGAGGCAAATTGAGCCTATGATTCATGGGTCTGCACCTCATACGGAGCGAGTGGGCCCATAAGAACAAACTTAGAGAGAGCACAAATAGTTAGTGCCTCACCCTTTATATATTGCGGAGCCCAGAAGGGCTAGAGTCATACCCCTCTCTCTGATATGAGGATAACCCACGAATTGGTGAACTCTTTGAGAGCCAAGTATCCAGCGCTCCTTGTTGAGCGGCTGTGGTATACTTGTGGGGTACGGGGGCGTAACCCTTTTTAAGGGGGGTAGAGCCTCTTGGTTGTGCACATGTGTGCACTAAGTTTTGGCTGTTTGATATGCATTGCATACAAAAAAAAAGAGAATTGGTGGTACGCGGGGCGTGCGTTGTTTGGTTTGTTTGTGTGTGATGTGCACTTGTATGTATGTATCTTACGAGATACCTGTATGACTGTTGTGTTTACACCAGGTGTGTAACACTTTTCTTATGCTATTTGTGATATGTATTCATATTGCTTTATAGAATGATTACATATGGTATCGCCTAGATACGAAATGAATCGTTAGATATGGAATGTGGAACAATGGAATGTTATGGACACCTCAGAGAGGTTGTCAGGGTTGGTAGAACTGATAGGAAATGATGGTGCTGATGGATCACCTATATCCATATATGAATGAACTAACGCCACAAAGTGATGGCTATGTGCTGTATAGGCACAACACGATGTGTGTAAATGATATATCACATAGATATACATTATGGGAATAATGGGTAGTTATACATTTATATATTTACCTATTTAATTGAGAGACTTCGGGACGAAGTCTTTTTAAGGGGGGTAGATTGAAATACCCCAAATTAATAAAGCATGGATTAAATATTTAATCACATTAATTAAGGCCTAAACATGCCTCAAAAGTCAACTGAGAACAACAGTGGTCAACACAAATCAAGATGTTGCACCCTTTGACTGTTAAGGGTAAACAAATACCCAAATGAACTACTTAGGACCTAAAAATTTGTCCTAAGCATATTAACACATTACTAAACATATTAAAGTCGTTGGACAACACTCCAACACAAAGAACAAGCACTTTCATGCTACAGGGTCAAATAGAGCAAAAAGGTGCTCTAAGAAACCTTAAAGGCCTAATGACCTTTAAATGATATAAAATTGAGTTACATGATCAAATATCATGTAAGGTACACAACAAGACCGTTGTCAAAGAAAACCAAGCTCAGAAACACCAGGCAACACAAAATGTGCGCTAAAACTCCTTAAAGCACGTTTTTGTGAAATTGTCTTTTAAATTGGTTTTAAATGAGCTAAAAGGTTATAAATACCTTTAAAATAATAAAATATCATATTATATGATATTAGGAATTTAATTCCAGAAATTTACGAATTTTTACAAAATTAATATTAAAATATTAATAAAACCCTAATGTGGGGCCCGTTTGGGTCAACATTGACTAAGTTGGTCAATGTTGACCATTGACCACGAAATGGACTACATAAAATCAGATAAATAAGTCTCTTAACAGACCAAGAGACAAGTCCCATGTGACAATTAAATATAGTCCTTTACTTTAGCATAAAATAACAAAAAAAGACATACTTTACCTTATAAAACAAAAAAAGGTGGGCTCCACTTACCTTTCCCATGTGAGCCAGCTGATTTGGAGCCTCCAATTACTCCTCTTTTCCCTTGCATTTCGTGGCTCCATGTAGGAACAAGACAAGGAGAGTGACTCACCTTACATTAAATGAATTAAAGTAACATATTTACTCCATTTTCAATCAAAATTTGAATCAATCAAGCCCTACCTTTCTCTTATCTTCAACGGCTGCCCCCTCCTCTTGTCTCCACTGATTGAGCTTCAATTATCCAACTCCAATCAGCATTGATGAGTCATCAACCAATAATGACCTAAAATATTCAAAAAAGTGCTTTAAGGCAATAATAGGTCTTCCCCTCATTCCTTCCTCTTCAGCCGAGATGGCTCACCCCTTGAGCTCTCTTTGGCTCCCCTCCACCGTAGGTAAGGTTCCCAAGCACCATTGATGAGATCTCAAGCTCTAGGTAAGCTCTTAAGGCATAAAATGCCCATTTTCTTCATCTTTCTTTCCTTTTTCGATTGATCTACACTCCAACCTTTTCTATACATCTATGTAGAGTGTTTGGAGGTTAAAGGAAGGTTCAATCTCGTTCATAACCAGATCTAAGGAGGAAAGTTCAAGTCTTGACCATTTAAGGTAAAAATGTGCTTTAAGCTCATAACTTTGATTCCCTCAAGTCGGCTTGGAAATTTGGTCATAGCCTCTATCTTCTCCTTTCATGAGAATCTGTTGGTTATCATTTGGAGCAAGGGTGGCCGAGATCCAAAGGAAATACCCTCTTTAAGGCATTTTTCCAAGGTAAAACCTATAAACAAGGAGCTTGTTGAGATCTAGTTCTATTTCCTATGTCAATATGGTGGATCTAACACCTTGTGGTGTGTTTGATTCAGGTCGAAACCATCTTGAACTTCCTTCACTTCTTAAGGTAATTTTGCCTTAAATCTTACATTAAATTACTTCTTATGGTTAGATCTTGCATTGGAGACTAATAGGCCTTGTTTTCTTGTTGAAAAACATGTAAAACAAGTGTGGAGATTTCTACTTAAGGTGGCCGAACCAACGTATACCTAAGCTAAATCAAGGTATAAATCACTTAACACATTAACTTGCTAAGTTGATGTGTTCTTAAAACTACTCCTAATTAAATTGCCGTGAGTGAAGGGTAAAATAAGGTCTTGATTGACCTTAAAATGTTTAAGGAATGGTTTAATAAATTTTATAACTAATTAAACAAGCATAATTGTCAAATTTAAGACATTATGTGGAAGTTTGGTAATTAAATGGAAAGTGTGTGGTGAGGCCGAGAATTAAGGGTATATTTTGGGACATTTATGTGTAATTTATTTTGTGAGCAAATGTTTGTAATAAGGCCATGTATTTTAGGCCATTTTATTTATGCATTTACAAGCTTTTATTTAAGTTTAAGTAGTATAAATGCATTACCGAATTGAAAAGGGGTTTTAGGTGTAATTAAAGTAAATTTGGGGGCTATATAATAATTAAGCCGAAAATTAGAGGTTAAAAGGAGTTAAAATAAAGTTTATAAGATTTTATAAAGTTTTGGGGTTAAATGGTGAATTTTAGAAAGTTTGGGTACTAAACCGTAATTATAAGGAATTGGTGGTCAAGGAAATATTAAGGTGGTCAACCTTGACCATATGCTAGGTTTTGACCAAACTAGATAAGTTAAATAACTTATTTAAGGTTTTATAATGAGATAAGTATTTTATGGTAATATTTTTATAACATATGTGGTAAATATGTTATTACCAAAAAAAAAGGGTGTACAATGGTATTTTAAACACCCATGGGCTATTAGGAATTTTTAGGAATTTATTGAGTTGTTTTTGGAATTAAAATAAACTATATATGTATAATATATAGTTATTATGTCATTATGACACTTTGGAGAAAAATAGATGGTGGAATGGTAAATACCAAGAGTATATGGGTTAATAAGGATATTTATAACCCTTTGGTAAAATTTGGAGATTTTTAGAATTGTATAAGAGTATTTAATAAGATATGTGTATAATATGGTTTAAGGATATTATAAAACTATATGTTATAAATAGGGCCAAATGGCAATTATAAAACAGCACAAGGGCTGTTCGGAATTTACAAAAATAACCATAGGTTATGCTCTTTTATAAGTTAGAAATGTTATATTAAATGGAATATAACATGTATGATTTAAGGGGTGATTTTGTAAATTAAGGAAACTATGGTTTATGGAAAAGAATAAGATTTTCTTATGGTGCCTAAGAGGCAATAATAAATAGTTTTGTATAAAAACTATAGGTTATGAGTTAAAGGAAATAAAAATATCATATCAAATGATATTAGCATTTTTGTATAACATTACATAATGTCATGTGGTCAAAAAGGGAATTTAAATAAATTCAGGGGCTATACGAATTAATAAGAGTTGGGAAATGAATTTTAGACTATGGTCTACAATGTCATAAATGTTATGACAATTATATGGTATTAAGGTGGTTTAATGGAATTAGTGTAAGGAAGGGTACTCACATAAAATAATGTGACAAACTATAAATAAATGGGATTTATAAGCTAAGGTGTTTATGGAATAAACCTTAGGAGTTGTATTTATACAACATAAAATGTTACATGTTAGGATAATAATCTTAATATAAGTTGTATAATGTAATACAACTAATGGGAATAATCATCTAATAAAAGATGATAAAATGTAACATAAAATATAAGAGTTTATGAAACTCATGAGAATTACCTACGTGGTAAAAATATACATACACAAGAATAATGTATATAAGGTGGATAAATATATTTTGGTTGAAAACCATATGATTTAATGGTGGTGGTTATTTAAAAAAAAAATATAGTTACGAACTATAAGTTATGAATTTTAGAATGCAATTTAATACAAGAATGCATGCATACATGCAACTATAGGTTACGTACCTAAACTAGATGTGGATAAGATTAAAAGAAATATAAGGAATTAAACTTAACAGTTGAAATAGTTTTGACGTACGCGTTTTAAGTAACGAAGCCGACTGTTTTAGAGAAACCCGTAACAAACGACTGTAGAAAACAGGGGTGAACTGTCGGGGTTACTTATAATTCGGAAATACCGGATGTAGTTAGTCATGGAGACTGACTTATAGTTTTATTACCGTTTAGAGTATACTGCTGACAAGGACGCTTGACGAGCTAACGGACTACACGGAGCGTAGGATCTTGCTGATTCATACTCCACCGTAATACAGTCAGGGTGAACGGTATGTAAAGGGGTTTGATCCGAGTTGTCCTAAGGTTGCTCCTTGGGCTCGGATTTGGTTGATATAACTTGTATGTTGTTATATGTCTCGGATTGTCTCTGAGGGCTTCCTCAGTTCAGACTTCTGTGTGATCTGTGATAAGATTGTTTGTCTGAACGTGATAATTAATATGCATGAATTGTATATTTATAGCTGCTTATTATTTACTGTTGTTGAGTTAACAGTATTGGTTCGTATATATGAACCTATATATAAAACGAACTAGCGGCTATGGTGCTATCTTATATGAAACATAAGGAACGTCAGAAAAACGTTGTAGCACTAAGATAATAAGATATACATATTATCTGAGACTTTTATACGGAGCATTGGCCTTTCTATACGCCGCTCTTGTATCTAGCACTGGATCCCGAGTTTACAGATCCAGATTGGACTAATGACCTTAGTCTGCTGTGTTAGAAAATTTGGTAATGCGATGCGATGGTATAATTAATTAATTAATGGAATGGAAGTAAAGCCAAGAGGATGTGGCTCTTGGTGCGCGCTGTGATCACAAAAACGATACCAGGATGTCCGCGTACGGGTCCGTAAGTATCAAGAAAATTTCCCGTGAGCTAGAATGGCTCGTTGGTCGGAGACTCTACCGTTGGAGTGGCTACTGCCGTGGGTGACCCGCCATAATATATGGGTAACTAGAGACATGTCGTTTTAACGAGACATTGTCACTAGGTATAACTGAACAACTAAAACAATTGAGACTTATACAGTGGCGAACAATACTATGGACGAGACTTGATACTTGTTTATTAATCTCGTTATTTCGCTTTGTTGTTCATTGGTTATACTTGTGGTTATTTTATTGTGTGTTGATGGTTGGATGGAGCCTACCAGGCTAAGGTGAATTAAATAAGAAAACTGTACGCTACGGCGAATGTACATTGTACATTACATTGTTATTACTCGATACGTTCGATATATAAATGTTGTATGGAATATTAAATGAATGTTTGGATATTTGGACGGATGGTTGAATGTTTATGGATATTTGGATGGATGGTTGGATTTATTATGCATGTTTATTACAGTATTGAATATATCTGTAAAATGGTAAAGCATGTAACCAATCTAATAACAAGATGGTTAAAATGACAAGTGACCATTAGGGTCCAGGCCCGGCATACTCAGCGTCTATCGCTGATACTACACTCATGCAGGTTGTTTCATTGTCGGAGCTGAAGAGCAGGAACAGGGTAATTGGAGATGTGGTATTGTAATGAAGATGGTGTATGGTCTTATGGTAAGGTTAAGTATTTTTCAGGATTGGGTAGACGCTCACTTGTCGATGTTTATGGTTGATGGACTTAGTGTGATGTATAGGAGTTTCTCGTTATCACTGCGGTTAGCAGTTTATTTGTATTGGAAGTTGGATGTAGTTTGGCTGCGTTGCTCGCATGGGCGAGTAACGGCCGGTGACACCCGAGTGAGTTTTGTAATGGTTATTTGTTTTTCCGCTGCGAGACGTTTTATTTATTGCTACGTGAGAGATTATATCGTGATTATGGAGAGGGGTGTTACAAAAGTGGTATCAGAGCGGAGTACCGCTCTGATGACGAGAAAGTAGGTTAAGACAGTGAGCTTAGGACTTGGGAAACATTGGGAAACATTTGGGAGATACGAGACGATTCGTCTTAGGAAGATATTGTGTCTAGAACGCAAATTGCGTGACAGGTTAGCCTTTAAGGCAACTTAATATCTATTGGTTGTGTACGGTAATTTTACCGAGTAATTATGTGACATACTGTACTACAGATGTCTAGTGGAACTAGAGGGCGTGGTACTGGAAGAGGTGGAGGCGGTGACCCCGGCATTCCAGGAGTTGCTGAGACGGTTGCAGCCGTTCTTGCACAGCTGGGTACTCAGATAGGAGGAGCACCAGCCCACCCGCCACAGCCCAGGGAAACGAACTGGCTGAAGTCAGTTACAGAGACCCGACCCCGTGGCTTTGGAGCGTTACATCGTTGAACATGAGAAAGCGTATGAAGCTTTACAGGTACCAGACGACAAGAAGATCGCCATTGCTGCTTTCCATCTGAGGGATGCAGCCAGCACTTGGTGGAGGTTGGTCAAGGACCACCACCTGGCTACGCCCGACTTTTCGTGGGCTGCCTTTGTCGAGTTGCTGAGAGGGAAGTACTACCCAGCACATCTCAAACAGAAGAAGCGTCAGGAGTCCGAGACACTGACCCAAGGAGGTCTGACCGTGGATGAGTATTACGCTCGATTCATTGGTCAGCTGGACTTCATTCCCGGTGTGGATTACTCAGAGACCGTGAAGGTCGAGAAGTTCCGGGGAGGACTATTATTTCGCATTCAGATGGCGATGGGTGCTACCCTCTACACTACCATCCAGATACTAACATGAAAGCCATAAAATTCTTCACTTACTACATTACCAATTAACCTTGTGAGAACTTACCAAGGAGATTCCAGGAGTGTTATGAGGCTGCCTCGAGGACCGAGCTAATGCTCCAGACTCGGGAAGAGACTCTAGGGGCAAAGAAAAGGAAGAACCCTGAAGGAGAGTCTGAGGGTGGAGGAACATCTCCAGGAGGAGGCCAGAAAAAGGGAAAGTAAGGACTTATCCCACTCTAGATCGTTTACCATGCTAAATATCTTATAAATACTGACCCGAAACATTTAAACAGGAAGTTTTTCCAAAAGAAAGGGCAACAGGGTCACAAGGGAAAGAAAGGGAAAGAGCCCGTCCTTCAGTTGACCGGCCCAGCTATTGATGCTAAGCCTCTGAGATCTGCACCTCCTAAGGGTGAGAACACCTACCTCTTAAATACAAATATAATCTTAACCTATATACCACCAGATTTTAACTTAAACTTCAATACAATCATCAGGCACCGGACAGCCCCAGCGCCATTTTTACTGTAAGCGTTGTGGAAAGGACCATCCAGGGGTCGACTGCGAAGGCGGCAAAGTCGAGTGTCGGTGCTGCCACAAAGAGGGCCACAGGGAATTCGAATGCTGGATGAACCCAGAGAGCCGTAATTACAGGCCACCAAAGAATACTCAGAAGACCTCAGCTGGAGGGTCTGGAGTACCACGAGGCGGTCAGGATGGCCAGACATCTACTGATGCTGGAGCCCAGAAGGGCAAGGGAGTAGATAGGGCATGAGTACCCTAACTCCATGAGACCGCTGGTGGAAGACTTTTACTTACTATGTTGTGTACTTACTTTGAATGTTAGAAGGAGCTATGTTATAAGTATGTGGGAGTGTGTCATTGACCACTCGCCTTTTGTGTTAGACTTTGGGATTAATTGTGTGTACTCAGTACCAATAAGCTTTGAACCTTGAAGGATAATATATAACAGAATGTTAAGGCTTACATTATCATGTAGCCCATACTCGACGACACAGAGTCAATGAGACCGGAAATTACTGAACCAGAATTTCCACCTGCATGGCGCACTTGCTATTGCAAGCGCTACGACAAGAAAACCACTGAAATTTCCATCTGCCTTGCGCACTTGCTACAGCAAGTGCAGCGACAGCAACAGCAACAGTAACAACTACTGCAAATGCAACTGCAACAACTACTACTTTTAACCTGTTATATAAAAAAAACATACAAACCTTGAGATTAGAAACCTATGCAACCTTTTGGAAGGACCGTTAGTCCGACCACTGCAACTGGACACATTATACAGCCACTATGACTGTAAAAAAAAACACACCAGTTTAAACGTTCGAGGAAGTTTCAGACAGGGCTATTAGCCAAATACCATCAAAGTATACTTGCATTTAATGCTAATCACTACTAGTGATACATGTTTAGTCCTTATGGACAAGCATACCCTTTGTAGATGCACCACCGTCAGTGAGGATGGTTGGGAAGTGAAGAGCCAAGTTGCTCAAACTATTATGCAATCTGCAAAACATCCAAATACACGGATGTGGGAACGAATATGAACTATGGATGAGAAATGATCAGAAGAAAAAAAAAAGAAAAAAAAATGTGTGTTGTACTCACTGAGATAAAAAAAAGGGAGAAACAAGTTTGCTAATATAGCACGGATTTTACTTACACCGAGTTGAATAATACCGGTCTATGATACAAGTTACCACGGTTGCCACAAAGGCAATAGCACTTATTACAAGATAACTGATAACAGGAATTATTACACAAAAAAAACAAGCAAAAAAAAAAGAAGAAGAAGAAGAAGAAGAAAAAAAAAGGGGGATATCCATCAAAGGGAGATTGACAACAGAATACTTCACAACATCCGTGTGACAGACATTACCAGTTTACTAAACGAGACATGGGACGACCGCACTCCGTTAGGAGCATGTGGGCCTGACAGACTTATTTATGAGTTAGTCAGGTAAGTAGTAATGTATCAGTACGGTACCCCATGCAAGTAGACAAGTAGTGTTAGGAACACGAGAAGTAGTCAACTCCATACTACGGACAGTAAGACGGATTACCTCGAAGATGGACGAGAAGAGCCACAGTTAAAGCAACGGGCTAAGGAAATCAAGAACTTCCACCACAAGAGAGCAGTAGACAGTATGCAGAGAAGACGAAGAAAACTTTCAGGGACGTGAACACTAAAAAAGAAAAAAGAAACAGGAAAACCCATAATGGACGAATAATATGTAGAAGCCTCATAAGGATCAAGCAAATGCTTGCAATCCAGAGGAAATCTACCAGATGATATGGATATAAACGCGTGACTACGCAAGGAGAAAATAAAGCTATATGATAGCAGATACCTTAAGCAAAGAACAATGGATTTGGAATGTACCACTCATAGGATAATTCGCACATCTTATCTGTTTGACTCATGAGATATTAGCTGTTGAGCGTTTACGCCTCTGCACTCTGTATGACTGAGTGTTTTGGTATTGCACTCGTGCAGTTATTAATCTAGTAGGAATGCAGAAAGAAAAAGTGGATGTCAACAAGAGTGTGTAAAAAAAAGGAAGAAAAAAGGAAAAAAAAAAGAAGAACTACAACAGTGTGTTACTCTGGAACAAACCTACCAGGAGACATGGATGACAAACATCATCTTTGTGGACATTTAGGCTGGTACGTCTTAGTATTACAAAGACAAGTGCAAAAAGCACTAAGTACTAACAGTAGCCAATGTCATATTACATCTCAAACTGAATATCAGTGAGAAAAGACACACGCATGTATGCTAGTGATCCAAACAAGTGGATTCACAGCAATGAAAAAAAAGAGGCAAATTGAGCCTATGATTCATGGGTCTGCACCTCATACGGAGCGAGTGGGCCCATAAGAACAAACTTAGAGAGAGCACAAATAGTTAGTGCCTCACCCTTTATATATTGCGGAGCCCAGAAGGGCTAGAGTCATACCCCTCTCTCTGATATGAGGATAACCCACGAATTGGTGAACTCTTTGAGAGCCAAGTATCCAGCGCTCCTTGTTGAGCGGCTGTGGTATACTTGTGGGGTACGGGGGCGTAACCCTTTTTAAGGGGGGTAGAGCCTCTTGGTTGTGCACATGTGTGCACTAAGTTTTGGCTGTTTGATATGCATTGCATACAAAAAAAAAGAGAATTGGTGGTACGCGGGGCGTGCGTTGTTTGGTTTGTTTTGTGTGATGTGCACTTGTATGTATGTATCTTACGAGATACCTGTATGACTGTTGTGTTTACACCAGGTGTGTAACACTTTCTTATGCTATTTGTGATATGTATTCATATTGCTTTATAGAATGATTACATATGGTATCGCCTAGATACGAAATGAATCGTTAGATATGGAATGTGGAACAATGGAATGTTATGGACACCTCAGAGAGGTTGTCAGGGTTGGTAGAACTGATAGGAAATGATGGTGCTGATGGATCACCTATATCCATATATGAATGAACTAACGCCACAAAGTGATGGCTATGTGCTGTATAGGCACAACACGATGTGTGTAAATGATATATCACATAGATATACATTATGGGAATAATGGGTAGTTATACATTTATATATTTACCTATTTAATTGAGAGACTTCGGGACGAAGTCTTTTTAAGGGGGGTAGATTGAAATACCCCAAATTAATAAAGCATGGATTAAATATTTAATCACATTAATTAAGGCCTAAACATGCCTCAAAAGTCAACTGAGAACAACAGTGGTCAACACAAATCAAGATGTTGCACCCTTTGACTGTTAAGGGTAAACAAATACCCAAATGAACTACTTAGGACCTAAAAATTTGTCCTAAGCATATTAACACATTACTAAACATATTAAAGTCGTTGGACAACACTCCAACACAAAGAACAAGCACTTTCATGCTACAGGGTCAAATAGAGCAAAAAGGTGCTCTAAGAAACCTTAAAGGCCTAATGACCTTTAAATGATATAAAATTGAGTTACATGATCAAATATCATGTAAGGTACACAACAAGACCGTTTCAAAGAAAACCAAGCTCAGAAACACCAGGCAACACAAAATGTGCGCTAAAACTCCTTAAAGCACGTTTTTGTGAAATTGTCTTTTAAATTGGTTTTAAATGAGCTAAAAGGTTATAAACCTTTAAATATAATAAAATATCATATTATATGATATTAGGAATTTAATTCCAGAAATTTACGAATTTTTACAAAATTAATATTAAAATATTAATAAAACCCTAATGTGGGGCCCGTTTGGGTCAACATTGACTAAGTTGGTCAATGTTGACCATTGACCACGAAATGGACTACATAAAATCAGATAAATAAGTCTCTTAACAGACCAAGAGACAAGTCCCATGTGACAATTAAATATAGTCCTTTACTTTAGCATAAAATAACAAAAAAAGACATACTTTTTATAAAACAAAAAAGGTGGGCTCCACTTACCTTTCCCATGTGAGCCAGCTGATTTGGAGCCTCCAATTACTCCTCTTTTCCCTTGCATTTCGTGGCTCCATGTAGGAACAAGACAAGGAGAGTGACTCACCTTACATTAAATGAATTAAAGTAACATATTTACTCCATTTTCAATCAAAATTTGAATCAGTCAAGCCCTACCTTTCTCTTATCTTCAACGGCTGCCCCTCCTCTTGTCTCCACTGATTGAGCTTCAATTATCCAACTCCAATCAGCATTGATGAGTCATCAAACCAATAATGACCTAAAATATTCAAAAAAGTGCTTTAAGGCAATAATAGGTCTTTCCCCTTCATTCCTTCCTCTTCAGCCGAGATGGCTCACCCCTTGAGCTCTCTTTGGCTCCCCTCCACCGTAGGTAAGGTTCCCAAGCACCATTGATGAGATCTCAAGCTCTAGGTAAGCTCTTAAGGCATAAAAATGCCCATTTTCTTCATCTTTCTTTCCTTTTTTGATTGATCTACACTCCAACCTTTTCTATACATCTATGTAGAGTGTTTTGGAGGTTAAAGGAAGGTTCAATCTCGTTCATAACCAGATCTAAGGAGGAAAGTTCAAGTCTTGACCATTTAAGGTAAAAATGTGCTTTAAGCTCATAACTTTTGATTCCCTTCAAGTTCGGCTGTGAAACTTTGGTCATAGCCTCATCTTCTTCTCCTTTTCATGTAGAATCTGTTGGTTAGCCATTTGGAGCAAGGGTGGCCGAGATCCAAAGGAAATACCCTCTTTTAAGGCATTTTTCCAAGGTAAAACCTAATAACAAGGTAGCTTGTTGAGATCTAGCTATTTCCTATGTCAATATGGTGGATCTAACACCTTGTGGTGTGTTTGATTCAGGTCGAAACCATCTTGAACTCTCCTTGCACTCTTAAGGTAATTTTTGCCTTAAATCTTACATTAAATTACTTCTTATGGTTAGATCTTGCTTGGAGACTAACTAGGCCTTGTTTTCTGTTTGAAAACATGTAAAACAAGCTGTGGAGAATTTCTACTTAAGGTGGCCGAACCAAACAAGGATTACCTAAGCTAAATCAAGGTATAAATCACTTAAACATTAACTTTGCTAAGTTAATGTGTTCTTAAACTACTCCTAATTAAATTGCCGTGAGTGAAGGGTAAAATAAGGTCTTGATTGACCTTAAAATGTTTAAGGAATGGTTTAATAAATTTTATAACTAATTAAACAAGCATAATTGTCAAATTTAAGACATTATGTGGAAGTTTGGTAATTAAATGGAAAGTGTGTGGTGAGGCCGAGAATTAAGGGTATATTTTGGGACATTTATGTGTAATTTATTTTGTGAGCAAATGTTTGTAATAAGGCCATGTATTTTAGGCCATTTTATTTATGCATTTACAAGCTTTTATTTAAGTTTAAGTAGTATAAATGCATTACCGAATTGAAAAGGGGTTTTAGGTGTAATTAAAGTAAATTTGGGGGCTATATAATAATTAAGCCGAAAATTAGAGGTTAAAAGGAGTTAAAATAAAGTTTATAAGATTTTATAAAGTTTTGGGGTTAAATGGTGAATTTTAGAAAGTTTGGGTACTAAACCGTAATTATAAGGAATTGGTGGTCAAGGAAATATTAAGGTGGTCAACCTTGACCATATGCTAGGTTTTGACCAAACTAGATAAGTTAAATAACTTATTTAAGGTTTTATAATAAGATAAGTATTTTATGGTAATATTTTTATAACATATGTGGTAAATATGTTATTACCAAAAATAAAGGGTGTACAATGGTATTTTAAACACCCATGGGCTATTAGGAATTTTTAGGAATTTATTGAGTTGTTTTTGGAATTAAAATAAACTATATATGTATAATATATAGTTATTATGTCATTATGACACTTTGGAGAAAAATAGATGGTGGAATGGTAAATACCAAGAGTATATGGGTTAATAAGGATATTTATAACCCTTTGGTAAAATTTGGAGATTTTTAGAATTGTATAAGAGTATTTAATAATATATGTGTATAATATATGGTTTAAGGATATTATAAAACTATATGTTATAAATAGGGCCAAATGGCAATTATAAAACAGCACAAGGGCTGTTCGGAATTTACAAAAATAACCATAGGTTATGCTCTTTTATAAGTTAGAAATGTTATATTAAATGGAATATAACATGTTATGATTTAAGGGGTGATTTTGTAAATTAAGGAAACTATGGTTTATGGAAAAGAATAAGATTTTCTTATGGTGCCTAAGAGGCAATAATAAATAGTTTTGTATAAAAACTATAGGTTATGAGTTAAAGGAAATAAAAATATCATATCAAATGATATTAGCATTTTTGTATAACATTACATAATGTCATGTGGTCAAAAAGGGAATTTAAATAAATTCAGGGGCTATACGAATTAATAAGAGTTGGGAAATGAATTTTAGACTATGGTCTACAATGTCATAAATGTTATGACAATTATATGGTATTAAGGTGGTTTAATGGAATTAGTGTAAGGAAGGGTACTCACATAAAATAATGTGACAAACTATAAATAAATGGGATTTATAAGCTAAGGTGTTTATGGAATAAACCTTAGGAGTTGTATTTATACAACATAAAATGTTACATGTTAGGATAATAATCTTAATATAAGTTGTATAATGTAATACAACTAATGGGAATAATCATCTAATAAAAGATGATAAAATGTAACATAAAATATAAGAGTTTATGAAACTCATGAGAATTACCTACGTGGTAAAAATATATACATACACAAGAATAATGTATATAAGGTGGATAAATATATTTTGGTTGAAAACCATATGATTTAATGGTGGTGGTTATTTAAAAAAAATAAATATAGTTACGAACTATAAGTTATGAATTTTAGAATGCAATTTAATACAAGAATGCATGCATACATGCAACTATAGGTTACGTACCTAAACTAGATGTGGATAAGATTAAAAGAAATATAAGGAATTAAACTTAACAGTTGAAATAGTTTTGACGTACGCGTTTTAAGTAACGAAGCCGACTGTTTTAGAGAAACCCGTAACAAACGACTGTAGAAAACAGGGGTGAACTGTCGGGGTTACTTATAATTCGGAAATACCGGATGTAGTTAGTCATGGAGACTGACTTATAGTTTTATTACCGTTTAGAGTATACTGCTGACAAGGACGCTTGACGAGCTAACGGACTACACGGAGCGTAGGATCTTGCTGATTCATACTCCACCGTAATACAGTCAGGGTGAACGGTATGTAAAGGGGTTTGATCCGAGTTGTCCTAAGGTTGCTCCTTGGGCTCGGATTTGGTTGATATAACTTGTATGTTGTTATATGTCTCGGATTGTCTCTGAGGGCTTCCTCAGTTCAGACTTCTGTGTGATCTGTGATAAGATTGTTTGTCTGAACGTGATAATTAATATGCATGAATTGTATATTTATAGCTGCTTATTATTTACTGTTGTTGAGTTAACAGTATTGGTTCGTATATATGAACCTATATATAAAACGAACTAGCGGCTATGGTGCTATCTTATATGAAACATAAGGAACGTCAGAAAAACGTTGTAGCACTAAGATAATAAGATATACATATTATCTGAGACTTTTATACGGAGCATTGGCCTTTCTATACGCCTCTTGTATCTAGCACTGGATCCCGAGTTTACAGACTCCGGATTGGACTAATGACCTTAGTCTGCTGTGTTAGAAAATTTGGTAATGCGATGCGATGGTATAATTAATTAATTAATGGAATGGAAGTAAAGCCAAGAGGATGTGGCTCTTGGTGCGCGCTGTGATCACAAAAACGATACCAGGATGTCCGCGTACGGGTCCGTAAGTATCAAGAAAATTTCCCGTGAGCTAGAATGGCTCGTTGGTCGGAGACTCTACCGTTGGAGTGGCTACTGCCGTGGGTGACCCGCCATAATATATGGGTAACTAGAGACATGTCGTTTTAACGAGACATTGTCACTAGGTATAACTGAACAACTAAAACAATTGAGACTTATACAGTGGCGAACAATACTATGGACGAGACTTGATACTTGTTTATTAATCTCGTTATTTCGCTTTGTTGTTCATTGGTTATACTTGTGGTTATTTTATTGTGTGTTGATGGTTGGATGGAGCCTACCAGGCTAAGGTGAATTAAATAAGAAAACTGTACGCTACGGCGAATGTACATTGTACATTACATTGTTATTACTCGATACGTTCGATATATAAATGTTGTATGGAATATTAAATGAATGTTTGGATATTTGGACGGATGGTTGAATGTTTATGGATATTTGGATGGATGGTTGGATTTATTATGCATGTTTATTACAGTATTGAATATATCTGTAAAATGGTAAAGCATGTAACCAATCTAATAACAAGATGGTTAAAATGACAAGTGACCATTAGGGTCCAGGCCCGGCATACTCAGCGTCTATCGCTGATACTACACTCATGCAGGTTGTTGATCATTGTCGGAGCTGAAGAGCAGGAACAGGGTAATTGGAGATGTGGTATTGTAATGAAGATGGTGTATGGTCTTATGGTAAGGTTAAGTATTTTTCAGGATTGGGTAGACGCTCACTTGTCGATGTTTATGGTTGATGGACTTAGTGTGATGTATAGGAGTTTCTCGTTATCACTGCGGTTAACAGTTTATTTGTATTGGAAGTTGGATGTAGTTTGGCTGCGTTGCTCGCATGGGCGAGTAACGGCCGGTGACATCCGAGTGAGTTTTGTAATGGTTATTTGTTTTTCCGCTGCGAGACGTTTTATTTATTGCTACGTGAGAGATTATATCGTGATTATGGAGAGGGGTGTTACAGGGGTACTTACAGCAAAGCTAATGGCGTCCCGAATTTGCGTTCGCCGCTTGCGAGTATTCGACAGGAAAATGGAGAAGGTGGTGAGCTTCTGCGCAAATGTGAAGAAAAACGCGTGCATTGGGAAGGAGAAGGAAACGTCTTGTCTGGGGGCAATTTTGTCTATTCCACTGATTTACCCGTTGAAAAAATTAGCTAGCTAACGAACGGGCCTTTGTGGCATCGGACCTTAATCAGGGCTGGAAAAGTGTATCTTATGGGCACATTAATGGGGCCAGTTTTTTAAGGGTTGGAAACGAACAGCCCCTTAATAAAACTAACTAATTATACAAGATTCACAAGCCAAGTCATGTGCTCTTTAAATTTTGTTGGACAAAAATCAATGGACCGTTAAACCGCGAGTCTGCATTCTGCAAGGAAAGTGCACCTTCTAAGAAATCAAGCTTTGCTTTAATCTGAATGGCGGTCAATTGGCAATTACCGGGTTTCGTCCTCATTTTTACATATCTAACTAACTAGCTAGCATATTTCGACGCTGAATTCTAATTGCATTGAGATTTTAATAGAGAGAACCGACTATATGTATGAAATTAGAACATTCATGTCCAATGAGAGCAAAATAAGTTGGTTCTTCTTCAACCTGAGTGGTGGAAATCAGAATCTGGCTCATCATTTGCAAGTTCTGTGTTAAACAAAGCTGAAACAGCAACCCCTAAATGAATGAATCGACAATTCCATTCAGAAACTACCCAATTCTCTTCACCAGTAACAATTTCCTGTTATGCTTCATTCTTATCCCCAAAGTCTTTTGATTACAAGCAAAATTACCATTTGTTTATAATCTCATGACCCCACAAAAAGAAAGAAGCTCTGATTCTTGATCAGCTATGGTGAGATCATTCATCCCTGGTGGAACAACAGGTAGTGGAGGAGAACAAGGGATCTGAATCCGCGGACGAGGACTGATCACCGAACTCATCCTTGTACATCTCTTCGATCATAGGTTTCCACAATCTCACTCTCGCATTGATGAACCAATTCGACACCTTTTTTTTTGCAATAGAAAAAGAATCATATATACATAATACTCTTATTGATAACAACTGTATAAAGTACAAGGCCAAATTAAACAGTAGTAGTGGTTTATTTACTTGATTTTTCGTAAGCCCTGTCTGTGATGCCAAAATCAACTTCTCCGATTCATTGGGGTACCTATTTTTGCCATCCACCCAAACACACATCATAATCAGAATTTTCATCACTATTCAATGCTTCAAGAAGTATGAAAAGAAAGAATCAATAATCAAACTTACGGGTGAAGAAAATGCTCGAATAACCAAGCACGAAGTATAGCGACGGAAGTCTCTGGCAATCCTCTAATGGGTCTCCAAACCCTAGTACTCTGCCCGACCTGCTGTTGAAACGATGGCATGACTGCTCTGTTATTCACTTTGCTGCTAGATGATGATTCCTTATCAAACAAGCTTAGATTCGACAACCCAGCTCTGATCCTTGGAAATTCAGGGGATGACGATGCGATCATCTGCAAGTTCCTCCTTTTAACACTCTTAATTTGAGCCAGTATTCCCTCCCGAAGATTACAAAAGTGCCGACACATTGCTTGCAGCGCGACAGCAGTGTATGTCTTTGCTGCTTCTTCACCTGCTATTGCTTCGAATGAAGTCACTAGATCATCCATTATGTTGCAGTATTCCTGGTACTTAGTCTCCACCTGAGGGAATTAAAAAAAAAAACCCAACTTCAAAAGTGAGAAATTGTAAAGGTTCAATCTAGATGGATGAATTTGTTTCTTGTCAATACCCAATTACCTGCTCTAGCAAGGCGATCAGCTTCGACATTTTGATCTGAAGCTCGTGCTTCTCGGGTGAAAAGGACCCATCCGCAAATGTTGTTGAAAACTCATCCCTCAGTTCTGTCGAGGAGATTCCACTTCCTATTCCTCCAAAGAAGACATTTTTCACTTGGTTGAGCTCGAGATCTCTCCCACCGAGACTAATCATTTCCTCTAGAAGAAGCTGAGCGGGACGGAGGTACTTCGAGTAAGTAGCAGCAGTAGAGAATGAAGAAGAAGAATAACAAAACCGATTCATCATAGAACCCTGATCATTAGTGCGTACGGCCGGAGTAAAACCAGTAGTACTACCAGTACTAGTCCTGGGAGTAAATGAGGAGGAAGAGTATTCATTACTTAATCCCATGAACACAGTATTAGTACTGTTACTAGCACAACAAGTCGTCTCCTCTGCAGAAGAATCAAGATAGTTGTTTTGCTGCCCCCCGGTGTACTGAATGAAACCTCCCCCCACTTGATGATGAGAGCTAAGGGATAGAGATAGACGATTGTTGAAATGGGTAGTAGTAGAGGTTGTTGTATTGTCATTTCCAGGATTAGTTTCCTCCAGGAAGTGGTCGGTTAAGTGCCTGCTGTTGTTGGTGTTGTGACCCATATCTTGTGCTGCAGATTGATTATGATCATCTGATTGGTGTAGTACTACCACAGGATGGTTTACTGGTCCTGTGATAGGGAAAGCGGTGGCGGCGGTTTGCAGTGATTGATGTTGATGATGATAATCTTCTGGGTAAGTGAATGAAGTGATGTTGTTTTCTGGTCGGAAGAGGGGACCGAAACCGAATGGATTGTTGATGAAATTCGTGTTAATTGGATTTGATGAGAGAAGAAACCGATGTAGCATGCTATTAGCTGCTGCTGCTGCTGCAGTAGTAGTAGGAGTAGGATTTGACGACGACGTCGTTGTCTCTGGTGAAACCATGGCTTGGCTTGGCTTTACTTCTCTCTCTGATTAAAGTAGGGGAGATTCTATGAGTGAGTGGAGATAGTTTCTAAAAACATCAACATGTCAACTTCATTGAGATTCTAGTGAAAAGTGCCAAATCAAAATCACCGAAACAGAAAGAAATAGAGGGAAAAAAAAGGGAAACCCGGATAGGGAGGAGAATTAATGGAAGCTGATCGTTTGAGTGTCAAAATGTTCAAACAATTTGATGCAAGTGGCATGTGGGGTGATTTTTCATATCTTCAAGGGATGATGATGATGGTGAAAATGATTTTTACTGAGAATGAATGATACCGTTAAATAAAGAGGAAGTGATAGAAGGTGTGAGGAGAAGGTGGTGGTGGTGGGGTTGTTGGGCCATTAAAGGAGGATGGACTATACTACTGTCTCTTGTGGAAGTGGGAATGATATGCTTGGAAGAAAGATGAGAACAAAGAACAAAGCGGGAGAAAGAGTACACGTACGAAGGTAAGTACCAAAAAGAAAGAAAGTGCAGATAAGACAGAGCTATATATCCATCAAAGACAGTTGAAACAGTGCACAATCAATCAAGACCGAGAGCAAAATACCCCAATGTACAATGGAGAAAAATGAAAAACTGCAGTAGTGCAGTGCAGAGCGGTGGTGCCGTACCCGCCTTACCGGTACTACTGTTGTTATATCTATGGAAAACTTGAAGGAAGATCTATTAAATGATGGGTAACTGGGAGAAATAACAGTGATATAATAATACATTGTGGATTTTGAAAGAGAGAAGTACGGTACCTTTGATCTCATAATGAAGGTTCGTCCGTCAAGTACCCTCTTCTTCATATTTCTTTTTTATTTTAGGTGCATAACGTACCTTCATATAAAAAGAGGTCAACTTTTTTGGCTTCTTGGCAGCATGCCATGTTTCCTATGAAGGAGGACTTATGAAAAAAGAAGAAGGTATAGTACAAACAAATAAATTGAAGGAAGCTATACTACCTCCGTCCCAGTTTACTGTTTTGTTTGCTTTTTGACACGTTTTTCTATTTCAATATTAAACAAATTAATTTTACAAAATTAATTTTTGTAATGTATAGTTTATCACCTAAGGAATCTACTACAAACTTAGATTTATAAAATTATATCATCTTATATGTTAAATATTGAAGTCAAACGACATGTCCAAATAGTAAACAAGACGGTCAAGAAGGGACGGAGGGAGTAATAAATTTAGTACTAGTAACAAACAGTGAAGTATTAAAAAAAATCATTTGACAGTATCATTGTCTTGTGTTTATTTATAATTATTATACTGTATTGTATCAATTGAAAAACGAAGTGATGGTGAGATGATGACCAGAAACATTAGCAGACTTTAAAATTTTCACCATTGGATTGACGACACATTTATTTAAATATATAAGAGAGCTTAGCAAGAGCAATTCCTGTCCATTTTTTTTGCCCTAACTCTCACCTCTTTCTTTCTGCTGACAAATACATGCCAGAAACAGAACTGCAAGCTAAACTAAGCTGAGCTAGCTAGATACCTATGTATGAATAGCTATGTAGCTATATATTGAACCTAGGAAAATATAGGCCTGTGCTGTCCTAGCTCTTTCTACAAAATAAAATTTGAAGAAAGTGACAGAAGGTGTAAATGAAAGTTTGGTCCCCCCAACCCCTCCACCTAATCCTCCCCTGCGTGTGTTGTGTCTTTGAAAGCATAAGAGAGCAAATGCAACATCTCAATTCTTCTCCTTTCTGCATTTGTGTAGCCTGCAATGTAAGATTTCTTCTGGGAATATCAACAGCAGCAGCAGCAACTCATTGTCACAACTCACAACAAACAAATCTCTCCTCTCTTCTCTTCTTTCACAAAGGAAAATATATAAAAGGGTTTAGCAGGTGGTCAGCTTTTCTAACACACCCTACTCAAAAGTCTTAACATTGTTGTCCATCAGCCTGCTCTGCGCGGGAGAAGTCTCTCTAGCTAGCTCTGCTTCAATATGAATCAATATTTTTGTCGAATTTCTTTTTTCTTTCTGTTTTATGATTTTACCTTCAGTTGAGCAGGTCTTGAGCCCTGCAATATGGGGATGTATAACAAAGGACATTGATAATAGAGTAGCTACCAGACAATCTTTACAGTATGCTATTGCTAAGCATGCATGCATGAAAATGCATCCTCATACATACAACACAACACAACAAACGTTAGATAAAACAAAGATATGCCATTGCAGGCATACTGATTGATATGTAGTACAACCAGATTCTCAGGTTTATAATGCGATCTGATTGAAAATCTGGGTTGTTGGGTTATCAGTACTACTGAAAATTGGAACCTGCTTTTGTTCCTTTAATCGGCCATCTTTGTCTGATTTTGTGGTCAAATATCACCTGTTATGACTTTTTCACTGATTAATAGCTCTATTTTCTTTTCTCTGAATAATCTGAAACACTATAACACCAGCAGGCAATTAAAAGCGTATATACGGTAATGGAATGGTAGCTCTGATGCATGTCAAAGATAAGAGTGGAAGGAAAAGCTCTTCAAACACTTTGCCATGTAGAGTGAAAAATGCCATATCAATTAATATTTATATAGCCTATCTCTAAAAGGGATATAGCTAAGCTTAGCTAGCCTTACGGACTTGTATACACTGCATCACAGATTCCCAAACGACAAAAAAAAAAAAAAATCCCTTAAGAGCAACCGATACGATCAGAATCAGATCATATTATTGCCAGTTTTTTTTTTTTACTTTATCATACGCCCCTAAAGCTCTCTACCTCTCATCATATCTGTTTTGGTTTTAACTATTTTATATGTAGTATTAGAGGAGAATGTAGGACTCATACGGGATCAATGCAGCTATTAAATATGTCACAAAAATACTAAGGTTCTTATTGGAGGAGAACATTGGACCTACGCGGGACCCGTGCAAGGACCTCTAATTATGCTATAAATTTATTATGAAATATGGGTTGAAGGAGATGGAAATTATGAATTGGGCACTCAATTCCGAACTGTCATTTTCGGGCTGGTGACATTTAATGCATAGCAACTGCCTTTGACAAACGCGGCTCTACCCATTGCAAAGGAACCGTGTTTGTCAAACACGGTTTTGACATGGTCAAACATGGTTTTGACTTGGTCAAATGTGATTTTGACCTGGTCAATGATAAGGAACTGCGTTTGACAAGTGTGCTTCTTTTGCAATGGGTAAAGTCGCGTTTGCCAAAGTCGGTTCCTATGTATTGTCAGGAGTTGTGTTTGGCAGATGTGTATATATAAGTGTACATTTGTTAATGTCCATTACACTCTCTTTCTACTAATATAGCCACATACTTAGCTCTTGTTCATCAAAAAATTTCAATCTCTACCTCATGGATCTTAATCGTCAGAATTTGCTTTTTGATGATGAAGATGATACCTTTTACAAACCTGATAAAGCCCTGGTGCAAAAAGATCTCAGAAATTTGGATCTGGAGCTGAAAATCTTCTAGATGACCCCGACATAGTTGTTGATGGTTCTAGTTCATCTAGTCAAAACATGGGTGGGAGTTCTTCTCAACCATACATGGGCGTTGAATCCTTCAATCCACAAAGGTCGTTGCGCCATTCATAAGCCACATTGACTGGGATGTTGTAAATGGTATGCATTCCAGCATACATCGTAGTTGAGGTCCATATTGGAGCGCTAGTCAAGAGTTTATCGAAAATCAGTTATTTGAGTTCAAAGAAGAACTTGTGTCCACAGTGCGCCAATATCACATCCGTAACAATTTGGATTTCTGCCCTTTGAAGAGTGCGAGTACTGTTTTTTGTATGAAGTGCAAAAATGAACAAGGTGATTGTCCATTTAATCTCCACTGTGTAGTATCCAAATACACTTTGAAGTGGGAGATTAAAAGGTTTGGTGCTCATACATGTCATCCTAACATGGGTAGTGAAGATCATTGGATATGATAAGCATCAAGAATGTAATACAACTCGTATAAAATAAGTTTAGTAGAAGATTCACACAAGAAGGCTTGGCTATCCAAGTGCGAGGCTATTGAGTAAATATACATAAACTAGAGAGACTCTTTCGCCCAGTTACCTAGGTATCTTCTTGCAAATAAAAAATATGTACCTAACATTGTGGTGGACTTGAAGTCTTTCATCGAAAGAGACGACAATGGTGTTGTGATTAGGATATTCATACGTTGTTTTGGGCTTTTGGGTCATGCATTGCAACATTCTGTTACTGTAAGTCGCCACTTCAAGTTGATGATACCCACTTGTATGAGAAATTTAAGGGTAAGTTGCTAGTTGCATGTGTTCAATATGGTAACAGCAAAGTCATCCCGGTTTCATCCGTAATAGTTGAAGGGGAAACTAATGAAGCATGACATTACTTTTAATACCATGTTCGTGGACATGTAAATAGTCTACAAAGTGGTGTTTCAATTATATTTGATCATTGTCAAGGGATCATTAAGACAATGCATGAGGAGGCATATTGGCAAGCACCATTTGGCTATCTCTACTACTGTATTCACCACATTGCGTCAAACTTTAATGCTAGGTTTTAAAACAAGGACCTAAAGGACTACTTCAGCAATACAGGTACTGCTTTTCATGTCTTTGTATTTTATAATTACTTAGTTTGATTTGTTTATGCTTACACTCTTTTGCTTATATTTTTGCATTAATTGTAGCATACACATTTTCAAGGGATAAAGTTGAATGTAGGATTCAACATTTGAAGACAGCAAAGCCTGAGATTAAATGCTACTTTTTTGGACCAGCTGAAAAGTGGTGCGAAGCATACAACGATGGTAGACGGTGGGGACATATGACTTTGCTAATAAGAAAATTGCAGGATAAAACTATATATGAAAATAATAAAATAATAAACTAAACCTACAACTCTACTACGGGTAGCAAATAAAAACCCGGTCGGAGTATAGTGTAAATATATTACGACCAGGAGAATCATACCCAAGGGACTTATAGAAAACTAGTCCTAATCCGGGCAAAAGCCTATTCTATAATAAGGGGGAAAGTAAGTGTAAGTACAAATTAAGAAAAACTATCTAAAACCTAATCTAAAATAGTATTTATAATGATTCTACCCCAGATTTGAAATGGCAACGTCATAAAAAGACAATTGAACACCAAGGGAAAAGAATAAATTCTGAACCAACCAACTTTTGGTAATGCTGGATACTATGCCGGACAAAATGCACCCGGCAAAGACAAGAATCTTGAATGTGCCGGACATCTTGCACCCGGCATGCCATCCGGCCTTACCAAAATGTCAATTTACTCTTTCAGTTTGAAGCCGAAATAAGCACTCCCAAATCAGTATCGAAAACTAACAATATCTAGGTAATCAACGAACCGAAAAGGGGAGAATTCTAAGCCTTAAATTTCATCCTTTAAGTTATAAAAGATAAATAGAAAGACCACTTGGAATTCCTCAACCTATCTGCCTTACAAAGGTCAGAATTGAAGTACTTGGAAGAAGGAGAAACTTCATTCCTAATTGCAATAACCACAAAATTCCAAGTTGACTTATATCTTTTATTGAATGAACATTGTGTGTTTACAAAGAGAACTACTTCAAATCAGTACCACTAAGGATTCTAATGCATCCTCTATTTCAGAATAAAAGAAGAACAATCAAGGGGGAAAGGAAAATGATCTTAGCCTTCACCCGATGACAACTTCTTCTTCTCTTGATAAATGATGCACGATCTTCCTCCAGCGGTACTTCGAGACGTTTTTGAGGATTTTCAGAGTGCAGAAGTATATGTGAGATGATGGCCAAAAATGTAACATTCGGCCTCCTTTTATAGACACCAGAAAGTATTGTGCCGGACGTCTTGCCGGGTCTGTTTTATCCGGCATGTATATTTGAAAACGTGCGCGGGCTGTAACGGCCGTAACCGCAGGGCACGAAAAGTCACTTATGCCGGACAAGTATGCCCGGCACCATACCCGGCATCGAGTATTTAGATAACGGTAAATAACCGCTATCTTTTGGTGAACAGGCATAACTCTTTGATAATGCCGGATACAAACTACCCGGCACCACGCCCGGCCTTACTCCTTTAACCTTGCTTCTGTGCCGTGCATGAGGGATCCGGCTGCAGATCCGGCAATACTTAGGTTCTGATGTAGAATTTCTCTCCTTGCACAGAAAAACACACAAAACATAAGACTGAACATATAAAATCAATTTACATATAAAACACATAAATACTACCTATTTTAACCGTAATTTAACTAATATTATTACAGATCTAGCTTATAAAATATGATAAGTCTACGGCTTATCAGACTTCTAATCTGGTGGAGTGTTTTAACAGAATCATGAAGGGTGCTTGCATGCTACCCATAAAAGCAATAGTTGAGGCAACACTCTACAAGCTAATGGGTTATTTTGTTTAAAGCATTTAGATGTATACTGCGCAGAGAAATTCAAATGTTCAATTATAGAGTATTGGTGAACATGATGAATGTAAATGGTTAGTTCATAAGAAGGCACAATGTAATACTATATGACACGGTTAAACCTGTATTTGAAGTTGAAGACGATGGTGATAGTACTTTAAGACGTCCTCATGGTAAGTATAGGATGACGATGGTTGACAGAACTTGCAAATGTGGAGAGTGGCAGTCCTTCAAGTATCCTTGTAAAGCACGTAGTGTGTGTGTGTGTACACGATGATTAAAGTGTTTGGTGAAGTCTAATTTAACACTCTTTGAAATGAGAGCAATTGGTCGGGATACAACGGTCCTGCCCTTGTATCAAACCTAATGCTAGAAAGAAAGCTCCGACGACGTCATTCTCACTCTTAAATCTGTACAAAAATGGATGAAACACAGGATAAGAAGCCTAGACATTGTTCAACCTGTAGGCACCCCGGTCACTCGAAGAATTCATGTCCATTTAGGAGCAGTAACCGTTAGTTTATAATTTATTTTTTTATTCATTCTAAGTCTAGCTTTAAGTTTAATGTATTTTTAGATTGTCTCTCTTGTATGGACAGGTCGTGTCTTTAGCAAGCACAAAAAAAGTCTGATATGTAAGTTCAAATTTTAGTAAAATGCGTAAACCTCTTGCATCGTACAAAGTATTTTTATAGCGGCAAAGGTCATGCAACTACAGATTCATTTTGTTATTTTCTATGTACTTTTACTTAAGGCACAACTTGATAGAACATGATCAACTGGGTAACATAAAAATATATAAATAAGTGTACCAAAATAAATAAATTAAACAATTAACACATTCCCGATCTTGCCCTCTCTAAGCGCCGTACTATTACATTACGTCGCATCTCGTACGTCAGTTCATCAATTTGGAAGTCGTCGTCTTCAGATTCCACGGGATCATACAATACAAATAGCAGAATATGTTCCATGATAACGTTGTACTGCATGTATTCAACATCATTTGTTTAACAAATGTGTCGTTCCTTTCATGTAGTAAGAACCACTTATAGTCGCTATCCAGCGCCAAATACACCATTGTTGATATCTTAAGTCTATCTGGAATAATAGACTATAAAGCGCAGAGTGCTCTCCTCTTCGATTCACTCAGATTTTCAGGATAAGTTAGACCAGTCACGATTTGTATGTGACCCATTTTTGGTTCAAACTACACTCCATGGCGACCAACTTTGGCCATCTAATTGATATGTAAACTAAAAGGATAGGACACATTTCACCAGAAATTAAGGGTTTCTTCTAAAGAAGTGCAAGGGGTAGCCACATTGTTCAATTTCTTTAGAGGGCGCATCCACAATAGAGGTAAGGAAAATCATGCTAGAAGATGGTGGCAGACCACAATTATTTGATGTCAACTACAAATCCACCTCAATTGTCCTCAAATGAAGAGGTCACATGTATTGTTACTACCATTAAACAGATCAAAAGAGAAAAATGTACCAGACCACTTTACTATGTGTATACAGTTATGATGCATTATTGGTTTTCTGGTTGTCTAACTCTTATTTTCCTTTCTTCTTAATTTAAATTCTCGTTCATTCCCTCATGTCAGTTTCCTTCATCTTTCTCACAACTCCCGCTTTGCAAGTCTTCTTATTCCTCTCTCAACTTCCTCTCCTCCATTTTGTAAATCATTAATCTGGAGTTCTGGTTTCGTCGTTGGTGATCCGAGCCCGTCGGATTGCGAGTGCGGGGATCCGAGTTTGGTTGTCGTTCTCCATTCTGGTTTTTCACCCCTTTCCGAGTCGGTCTTCCTCCAAGTTGTTCCAGTGTTTGTGATGTCGGGTGGGGATTTGAGTAGAGCATATTGTCGGGTCCAGTAGAAATTGCTTTGTGTCGGATGTGAGGTAGGTGGTAGACAGATTCGGGTGTGTGTGTTCGCCCACGGGGATTTTGATTTGTTTCATTTTCTGTATATGTTTAATTGCTTCTCTCATTGTGATGTTTCTGATCTATTTCTAAGCTGTGTTTACGATGTGCTAAAACCCCATGGTTTCGTGTTTCGTTTCGAGTATTTTGGTATGTAAATCTATACTGTGAAATTAGTGATTTTGGCTCTCTGGTCTCCATCTATTTTGACATTGTTTTCAGAACATTTTGATATGTCCGGACGGGTGCCGCGGACGTGTGTTCTGGGCATCAGTTATGTCGTGTCCGGACATCCGTTTGGACATGTAAGTCCAGACGCGATGCAAGGACAAGTTCCGGGGTTACTGTTCGACTTGTGTCCGAACATGTAAGCCCAGACACAAGTTCAGACGCGCGTATGCTATTTTGTGGACTTTGTCCGGATAGATGTCCGGACGCCTCTTATTTTCGAAATCGACTTACGTCCGGACTTGTGACCTGGACGTTAGTCCGGGCGTGTGTAAGTTTGTCCTCGATGTGTGTTCAGACATGCAAGGCATGAAGCATGTGTAGACACGTGTCTGTTTTTGCACAACTTTTGCATTTTAGCTCCATTTTGATCACCATTCATGGTGTTGTGTTCCTCTTACTGTGTACTATCTGCTTTGGTGTGTTTTGGCTTATGATTATGAGTATTTACATTTTGGAAGTCTTCGTTAAGTTCCAACCTCTCTCTTGCTCTAAAGGAGCGTTTGAGCTTCTAGTTTCTATCTGGCTTTTGTATGTGTTAGTCGGGTACGACTTCTGCTCTGTTAAGACTTCCGATATGTTTGATAAGCTTTTGCCTTCCGCTTTGTTCTGATAAAGGCTTCTGCTCAGTTTGTGCAAAGCTTCTGTTTTGGGGACCTAGATGTTTAGCTTCTAAGCCTTGGATAGTCGGGTCGGGCTGTCCCGTAGCATGCTGCACGGGAATTCCTTCTATTTTTTTCCTTGGGTTCCCTTCTATTTTGTCTCTCAGGGTCCCCTGGATGTTTAGTGACCGACGGGTCCATAGTTGTCTCTACGGCTTTTGTGTGGGATCTTCGGATCCATAGAGCCATAGCGTTGCCCTTCTGATGTGTCAGCTGGTGTCTAAGGTCCCACCTCTATTTTGTTAAGCATTCTGTTCTGAACCTCTGTGTTTGCTGTCCGCTCTGCTCTGGTTTATGATTTCTTTTCAGTTTACTCAGCTTCTCCTTATCCTCTCTGATTTGACAAGCTTCTACTTATGTTCTGATCTGTCTCTCTATCCTATGTCTGACTTCTGCTTCTACTTCTGGTCTATTTTGCTAAGCTTATGTCTATGTATATGTTCATTACTTGTTTTGAGCATGCTCAGCTGATAAAGTTTATCACCTGTTGAGCTATAGTTTGGGTCACCCCTATTTTTGTCTGATTTGCAGGTTTAAGCCTCTATTTGGGGATTCGGCTCTTGCTATTCGTTTAGCTTTTCATTTTATTTGTAACCTTGGGCTTGAGGCCTCTGTATTTGGTCTATGACATGTATTAGTTTTGTTTCAGCTCTGTACTAGATGTAGGCTTTGTAATTGATGTTTACAGTCAATAAAAGTGTATTTGCATCTATTCTGATTTTCTTGAGTGTAGCCTTGCGTCTCTTAGGTAGTGAGCATGCGGTATGTAACGGTCTCTCAACGAGGGTGGTTTTGGGGCCGTTACACATTTAATGGTATTAGAGCCAAGTTTGGCTTTCGTTGGGTTTTGTGGGTGTCTGCATGTCTAAGCTTCCTTGTCATTGTTTGCTATGTGCTGTCAGCTGCGTGAAATGTCTGTCATCTGCTACCTGATTTGATTGATATCTGGAGTCAGTTGTGTGCATCTGCTCTGTAGTTGTCCACTATCAGAGTGACACAGCGGACGCATAGTGTCTTTTTGTCTGTGTGTTTTCTGTGCTTTGAATGTGAGTCTAAGGGAGTCAGGTCCTTTGGGAAAGGATGACTAAATACGAGTTTCAGTTGTGAGCTTCAGTGGTGTGGTTGTGTTATGTGTCATATGTTGTGTGTTAGTCAGATGTGTTTGAGCTGTGTGGTATGCGGGTTTGGATGAGTGGGTAGTGTGATGAGCTGTGATGTGAGTGTATTAGTTCTTTAGTTGTGTGCTCTAACTAGGCGTTGGGCTTTAGTTTGGCATTGGATATGTTGTAAGTGTGGGCTACGAGTCTGAGTGATGTGATATGTTTTGGTGTGAGATCGGGCGTGAGCTTAGTCTGTGAGTTCTGCATTTGGGTGGAATAGTTGGTTTGAGAGTTCTGAGTTGTGTGATGTGAGCCAAAGGGTGTTTTAGTGTGTGTTCCGGAATGTATGTTGTGCTTTGGTTCCGAGTGGGTTGTGGTGTGAGCTCAAAAGGTGTGGTCCTTTGGATAGGGACGTCTTCTGAGAGCTGAGCGTTCCTTCTGTGCTCTTAGGCTAAGCCCTTAGAAATCTTCCGTTATGTTCTGATGTTAATCAGTCACCAGCAAGTGTGAGTGTTGTATCTCTAGCCTTCAGTAACCTCTTGCTTCATTCTTCTGTTAGTGTTTGAGCCAGTAGGTTCGATGTGTTAGCTCGGGTAAGGTCAGCGATGCAGAGCGTTCCTCTTGTGCCTTAGTCTGAGCCGGTAGGGATCTTCTGCTATGTTTCATGTCAGCTAGTCAGCGGTGAGTTTGAGTGTTGCCTTGTGCCTTCAGGCATAGTCTTAATGATCTTTTGCTTCGTTTTTCCAGTCAACAAGTCAGTTAACGAGTTCTAAGTGTTAGCTCTGTGAGATGTGTGTAACACCCCAACTAACAACAACACACTTAACAACAAACTGCAGCGGAAAACACACTTCATCACATTACTTAACTCGTTGGTGTTACACGTCGTTAACCACCCACGTGGCTAACAAGGCTATTACATATACATTGTATCGGTCTGATGGACTAGATTCCCAAGCGACTACACATTACTATCCCTTTCCATTAACAACAACAACATACATGTACCGTCCAACTGTACCGAGTATTTACAAACTATGCCGATAACAATTTCGGTCTTACTACACCTACTGTACATATACAACTTAAATGACTACCCATGTACAAATGAATACCCCGTCCTACTCTCGAACGGCTTCCAGCTCCTTATACCTGAAATAGGAAAGAGAAGAAAGGGTGGCCCCCAAGGGGCTCAGCACCTTTGCTGGTATGGTAATCCCGCAACCCGCATGCTACCGGGCCACGCACAACTATTTGTCGTCTTAGCATGCGGTTGATTACATTTAAATCATGCATGTACACCAATAACACAAAACACATTACAATCCACAACAGTGGTCACAACAAATACAGACAACACATCTACACCTAATAAATCACTCTTTGTGTTCTTTGGCCCTAGAGTGTTTCTCCTTTAATGGAGCTATTTCCTTAATAGACGACACTTACCCACTAGTCGGGTTATCCATAAACGTCTCTTAATAAACTGGGATTCATATCCATGATCCACATACTTCACATTTAAACAACACATAACATCACATCGCAATAAGCATTGCAGTACATCAATAACACATAACATAACGGGTACGAATCTCTTTAGGAACCACCCCAAACATAGTTAGTTCATTGGGAGAGCCTAGAGATTGCTGCCAAACTCATGCTAAGCTCGTTTACATAACTCGTTACCGTCCTGTTAGACGAACGGATAACTTAACATAAAGATGGATCGGATATAGTGATCCGAACACAACATACATAATCCCCAACAGACGTGAGTCAAGAGCCTTGGTTAAACTCAGGGGTGATCGAAGACCAATGAAGGAAGACAACCAACAGAGAGGAAGCTGAAGAAACTGTATACAACAACTCCCAAACAACGCGCGACCGGAACTACCGGATTCCTCACCCCCCATAATATATAAATATTCACAGATAAAGACTCCGCTGTGGAACCTATCACATCAACACACCATACAGTATTACAACTGAGTTAATCACGCAAAGAAGGGTCACACATATACAGCAACATCACACACAACATCACACAACTAACTCACGCATAGCCGTGGTTAGAACGTTCCTTAGGTTGGAAAACGTTATTACCGGATACCGTTCTCTTACGTTTACCTAATAACGGTTAACTAGCCTTTCATGAGCATTCGAGGTTACCGGTATCGGTACACAAACACACAACAACAATAACGACTGTAAACTCGTTTCATGAATTATCTTATAACGTGACAAACATACAGAAAAACACATTGGCATACAAGCCGGTGTAATCCGGTAGGACACAGGTTGCAAGAAAACCATACCTGTCACCGGGGTTTCACTTTAACGTGCCATCACATGTTCCTCGTAACATCTTTGAACAACTGGTAACATTACATTTACTTTCATTAACACCGGGGTAACTTGATTGTTTAAAGTCTAATGCTCGTGACTTACTCCCGTTAATCAGTTAAATAACTTTATATTTTTAACTTGTTTTACTTTTACATTTTAACACAACTTTTCACCCACTCAATTATCATTATAACTCACTTAACATGTCCTTAACAATCTCATAACATCATTACTTATCAATCCCCATCATTAGATATCATTTTCTAACCTTAAACAGAGTTTTTGGTCAAAATAGCACCTTGTCCGAACTTGTGTCCGGACTTCCCAAGTTCGGACACTGTTCGAGGCTCAAAAGGGTGCAAACTGACGAATGTCCGAACATGCGTCCGAGCTTCCCAAGTTCGGACACTGTTCGAGGCCAAACCAGAAATTGAGATAGGTGTGTCCGAACTTCCAAATTCGGACGGTAGTTCGGACACTGGTCGAAGCTCAGAAAACTTAAACGCAACAGGGCATGTCCGAACGTCCAAGTTCGGACGGTAGTTCGGACGTGCCAAAAACTTCATTTTCTATACCCTTAAACACTTACTCATTTCTTGCCTTAATGCCCAACACTTATAATGTTTCCCCCTTAGGTTTATAGCATGTTCCCACACTATATTTAGCCCACCATAAATACTTTGATGTCCTTCCAAGAGTCTTCTCCACAAGTTCACACATCTTCCTTACAACACCTTACTTCCTCATTGGTACTAAAACATGTATAAATCCTTGACACAACTCACCATGATCTTGAAGTATCCTTAAAATTCCCATTTGCATTCTAAATCCTCCAAGATAATGACCAAGACACTTTAACACTTAAGAACACCTTAATTCACTTTCTTTCTCCAATTTAAACCTTAATCCTTCCTAGTTCAACCTAGATCACCTAACATCATTTTAAAACACCTAGAACTCCTTGTTAATTAACCAAATTTTGACATAGTTCCTCTTGTCTCACCTTACACCAAAACACATAATTTTTTCACCTTAATATAACCAAGAACCCTTATTCATTTAATACACACAAACATATTGTTTTTCATCCTTTAACCATCCAAGACATTCATCTTCACAAAGAATGTTCTTTACACACATCTAAACCTTTAAACTACACTACATCACAATATAGTGCATAAGCTTAAATTGCTTGGCACTTAGGCCCTTAAATAGCATGGCTCTTAGGCCCTTAAATTGCATAAACCTTAAACACTGAATTTCCCACATAATAATTGCCTTTAACCTGCAATTACACACAACACCATATATGCCTTTAATAAACTCCTTGAGAGCGTTTTACTAACTCATTTACCACCAGCTCCTTAAGTAGTTTTAATGAACAACTTAAGCTCATTTTTCCGAATGCATTTAAACTACATTGAGTTAGTTTGTTTACCTCTTTTCTTCAAGACTTTTACTTGTACACCTTTGTTCTTCCTTGTTTGGAAATCGGCAAGAGGACTTGGTTACTTGTCAATGTTCTAATCAATATACAAGTAAAACCAATGAGCATTCAAGCTTCATGCTTAAACTCATTTACAAACCCTAGGTTATATATATTGTCTTAACACATTAGGATAGTTGTTTTACCTTGGAATAAAAAGAGAGCTTGAATAAGCATCAAGAGAGGACTCCTCCTTGTCCTTTGAAGATTGAAATGGAGCTATGGAAGAACAAGAGAAGACACCATTAATGGTGAATTTTCGGACATATACAAAAACAAGGGGAAATGTTGTTTTTCTTACCTTGAAACAAAGGAGAATGACAAGGCATGGAAAGATGAGCTCAAGCTCCTTCAATGGTGAATCTCCATGGCACCGAAATGAGGCTTTTGAAGATTTGAAAAGATAGAAGTGTAGAGCTTGCTCCAACTAGAAGATGATGTCTTTGAAATGATTTGGACCATGAAGCTAGGAGTTACAAGCATTCAAAGATGGAGAGGGTATGGTTTGCTGTAGCAAACCGAGAATGGAGAAGAGAGGGAGGTTGGAGACGGTGGAAGTGAGTGGGAAAGGAAGAAATGAAATGAGGTATTTGCTTTTACAAGATATTTATGTTATAAAGTAACTTTTCTTCTTTACTTTTCCTTCCTTTCTTTAATTGATTTTTACATGGTGGTGACTCACCATAATAAAAACCGGCCCCCATCATCTACTTAGGGGTAGTTTGGTCTTTGTTGACCAATTAACTTACTTATATTGACTTATGTCATAAACTAGCATATTTTGGTTACTATTCACAAAACAAGACACATATTTGTGAAATTTTTGATTTCCCATTAATTTAGACTTCCTAATGTGATACTAATTAGTACACTTGTTAATTAAAGAGTAATGATGGACATTTAGCCACTCAAAACTCATTTACAAGACAATTTTTCAAAAATGTGCTTTAAGACTCCTTAAAGCACATTTTGTATTTGAACTTGTTTTCAAGCTTGGTTTTCTTTAGTAATTGATTTTATATGTTCATTAGTATATAAATAAGGTCTTGGTAAGATCATTAGGTCTTAACCAAGACTATCCCAAGCTTAGAGCACATTTTAGCCCATATTGACCTTAAGGTATTTATTTGTGTTTTTTTTGGTTTAGTTGTCTACCAAGGTCTCCTAAGGAATTAATTATCCTTATTAAATCATAATTTAATATTACTAAGTCTTGGTAGGCTCATTAGGTCCTAACCAAGTTCACTCCAAGCTTAGAGCATGTTTTTGCTCAACTGTGTTTATAGTACTTTATTGTTTTTACTATGGTTTAAATTGTACACTGATATTTCTAAGGCACTTTTTAACCTTTAAATACCATAGTTTAGTATTTAAACAATATATCAAGGTTTGGGGTATTTCAATCTACCCCCCTTAAAAGAACTTCGTCCTCGAAGTTCACACTTCCCACACATCATTGGATTAGAATACGGGGATTACTTGTAAAATAAAAATTTTGTAACCAAACATACTTTACATCACAACCTCGGACTTAACGGTCCGGATACATATACACATCCATACATAACATAACATACTTACATGATAACCTCGGACTCAACGATCCGGGTATCTTAACAACATTTTACTTACATAACAACCCTTAGACTCTCGGGTCTGGGTAACATAACAACATTTAGACACATAGGCCTAGGTAACATAACAACATTTAGACACATAGGTCTAGGTAACATAACAATATTTAGACACATAGGTCTAGGTAACATAACAACATTTAGACACATAGGTCTAGGTAACATAACAACATTTAGACACATCCACATTAGGACTCAAGGTCAAAATAATATTTATTACACGTACCACACAACATGTCATAGCATGTATAACAACCAAAAATATCTTTTATATACATTGTGATCCCGCAGAACCCGGTCGCGATGGACACCTTCCGTCCCCGTTCCTTTGGTAGATCAAAACAATCACTTAATCTTTAACACATATGCTTCCCATGTCACCGGGCAAGTACTACAAAAATATTCTTTGTTAAGGTTAAGTAAAAGTACTTCCATAATGTAAGGTATCTATCGACGTTTTATAAATACCAATTCAAAATCATTTTGAAAACACATACAACTCCAAGTCCAACTTATGCTCTTTGCTTCTTTTCTTAGCGTCGTTAATTGTGACCACTTAAGGGGAGCTTCAAGAATCATCCAACCGTAATGTGATCCGCATCAGTGTTGAACTATCCTTCCACCCCAATTTGTGTTCGGCTTCCCTTGATCACATGCAAATCAAGTTCCGCCTCCCACTTCATTTTCAAGCATCAAATAATACACCCATTTCCAATTTTCTATCTTTTTCTTTTGTCAATCTAGTCATAATCATTACATCTCCAAAGGATAGAACTCCGTCTATCAGTTATCTCCATTCACTTTAATCCAGTTATCTAGGTAATCTTATTCCCACTAGGTTCTATGTTGGTTTCATACCCTTTCATGAATCACTATATTGTATATATACATATATTTTATCAAAAAACAACACACGGTTTTACATTTATATACTGTCGGGGTTTTAGTTCCCTAGGAGTTTCTTTACTCCCTTACACTTGTACTCTCACACACAACTGTTAACAAATAAACACACTTATCACAATGGTATTTGCATCTTCTGTGCGCAATTACCACAATTAAACCATGAATGAATGCGTATGTTTATGTAACACACGCACCAATCATCATAACAAATCATTTATGCTATGCACAACATAGTTCACGTACACTTGTACGGTAAAACACACTAAGCGGTTTTGCGCTCTACCCCCCTTAAAAGGGATTACGCCCACGTAATCAACCACTGAATATTGGTTTAGAAGTTCTACCACCGTGAAGTGTTTTAACTTCCACGCGGACTATTATGCAACATGTTCTAGTTAGAGAATCTTAACCATATTGGCGGTTTAGTCCCTAAACCAAGAATTCTCGTTGGAGTTTATTCAACTCATAACCGGTTTCGGTTCTGGCCTGTGAGGCTTCTAGGCATTAATAATTTGCCATTCACTCATGTTCACCATGCACATTCAACACTTGAATCACTGGCTCACTAGTTTCTGCTGCGGAATTTTGATAACTGTAGAGCTTAGTTTGCCCCACTCGTTATTCTTACTGTATTGTACATCTCCAATTATCACCTTTATCTTGGTAATAACGGTTTCTTAACCGACGCGTGGTATCTCTGACCGTGAGCGAATTCGGTGAGTTTCAAAACTTTCTATCCACTTCCATAATAATTTACTGTGTATACTGCTATGTATTTCACAATGATTGACTTGTTTCCTTCCGACTTACTGTCGGTTGAGATTGAGCTACCACCTAATGTGTAGTGCTCTCTCGGTTATTTCCCACACTTGAGGTATGTTCCATACCAATATCTGGTATTTCGTGTTACTACAGTCACTTTTGCTAATCATGCCTCCACATCTGGTTTTGTACATGTATCCTTTCATTGGTACGACCTTGCATTTCCTATGCCTTGTTCCTTATAGCATTATAAGTCTGTTTCTACTTCCACCACATTTAACATTTTCCCAAATTCCTAGCTATCTCACTCGATCATTACTGCACAAGTGCAATACCAAAACACTCAGTCATACAGAGTGCAGAGGCGTAAACTCTTGGCAGTAAATCTCTTATGCGATTGCAATGGAATTCACACTGTGTTTCACTGAGATCCTTATTTCATAATACTGGCTACTGGCTTACTGCCTGGTTCATTTGTTAACACTTACTGTTGTATCTTCACTGGGTTTAACTCATAACTCTTCTCATTCACCATTTTATCATTTAACAATACTTATACAATAGTCGCTTATTGCGCACTGTATCCTTACTCATTATACAACATCAACTTACACTGTATCCGCTATTATATTAGCTTCCGCCATTACACTGGGTTTCGCCACTTATTTGGCTGATTGTTGAATATGCTGTTCTTCGAGTCTTTATGCTCCTTGAGCGTTGTTCACTACACATTTAGCATCACACGCCTATGGTGGTTACTATTAGACTTATTACTCTTCCGGTCTCTCAACATCGAGAGGTATCCCCACTCTTATAGTAGTGGTTCGTTCTCCGCTCTATTCACTTGTATAACATAAACTTTCGTAATCAATAAAATGTACATAACATGTATTACTTGTGGCTTATAAGCCTTACTGCCTCGATCTCTGCTCATCATAGGTTGGTCACACTCATTTACTTCTCTGTACAACATTTCATGATTTGGAGGTTGTATTGACTCCACGACAAGGTCGTTGCATCACGATTCCTTCCAAGTTGTCTCTTGGCAACTTAGGGTCCTACTGTTAAGTGGGTTCCCTTCGGTGTTTAAACCGAGTAATTGTTTCAACTCTTGCGTTTCTGTCACATTGTTTCAATCAACAATTGTTGATTCAAACACCCCTCAAGGATTGCTCCTGGGTGTTGCCAAGGTATGCCATTACATCTGGTTTGCACTTATGGGTACATTTAGCTGGGTTTACTATCCTTTTCTGTGAAGGTCGATACTCCCCGGTAGTCTAGGTGATCATTCCGGGAGTTTCATCCCGTTTATTGCGTATTAACGTGCCCAAATTAGGCATCTGCCTTGCCACGTACAGGCTGGGTCACCGTTCCAGCTATCATGTTTATCCTTGAGGATCCTTAAGACATATGCGATGTCTTTACGTAACAGTCAGTGCACTTCGTATTCCCTGACTCTTAAACATTTCCTTGAAACGAATTCACTAATTCATTTAGTCTTGTTGACTTAACTGAGTTCTTTTATTCCAACCATTTTTTTTGGTAATCCTTTGCTCTTGCTTGACTTTCACTGCTGACCGTAGTGTGGAGTCGACTACTTCCCGTGTTCCGGACTTTACTCGTATACATATGTGGGGTACCATGCTGATACATTGTTACTTACCCAACTAACCCATAAATAGGTCTGTCAGGACCACAAGCTCCTATCGGAGTGCGGTCGTCCCACATTACAGTTGGTACGCTCGTAGTGTCCGTCACACGCCTAGGTGAAGTATTCTGTTGTCAACTCCCTTATATTGTCTCGTGACAATATGCTTTCCTTGCTTCCCGAACTTAATCAAGGGAAAGTTTATCCACTGTTGTATCTTTATCAACTACCCTTGAGTTTACTGGTTTGGTTTTAAAAGAAGGTTAGAAAGAAGTATTGGTTTGAAAATGAATTTTGGTTTTGAAAGAAAAGAGTTTGAAATAAATCTAAGTGTGAAAGAAAAATTTTCATGGTTTCACAACGTCTTCTTGCCTTAACCAAGTCTAGCTTCTTGCTGACTGGTGTACTTCCAATTACAGAGGTTAGGCTGTCAAGCCCTTCCACGGTTATGATGATCTCACTTAACTTCGTGGTACTATACTAAGTACTTTGTATTTGTTAAAAATTTTCCCGAACATCCCTGTTATAGCAGCACTTGCCATGGCAAGTGCGCCATGCTAACTGGCTGTCGGTTCAACACACACACCGGTTGCGGTTTGTTCTCACCCGCATTGTAATCAGTGGCCTTGTTGGCCCTTACTTGATCTTACAGTCTGGACCATTAACCCTCTGGGCGACTTCTTACTGTATTCACATGATAATCATTAACTAGGGCGTTTCCCATTCTGGAGACCCCTTTTCTTAGTATTGTTTCCTCTTCGTAGCCCATTCCACGCATTTGTCGTGGTTACTGAGACTTGTCTCTTGTTTGGGTACTACGTTTTAGTTCCTTTGTCGGTTGGTATACTGTCAATGTATTATTTTCCCGTAGGCATGTGTCTCGGGTTCCGTTACTTTACTTCTTGCCTGTTGCACAGTTGGTGCGTTGCAAGCTGGTTATTCTCGACTGCTCGGCATGTCGACCTAGGTTGCCAGAAATTCTATTCTCTTATACATAAAATTCTTCATTCTTCGCTATTTAATGCGGTTAACATTGTTCAGGTAGAAACCGTCTCCGGGATTCCCACTCTTCGGGATCTATCGTATGACTGGTTCTCCGTTCTCACAGAAGTACTTAATAACAGCCAAATCGGGTATCCCGAGTATGAGAGGACTTTCATCTCTCTGGCATTGTTTCCCAAGTTATAAACAGGGATTGTGGAGGGCGGGAAGGATATTGTAGGTTTCCAGTACACACTGGTAATACCTAACTAGCGTATCTCTCACGCTATCTCTCAACCCTTAACCCAAAGCACTAAAATCCTAATTCGGTACTTCCTAAGCTCGGTATTCCAGTTATCAGAGCGATACTTCGCTCTGATACCACTTTTTGTAACACCCCAACTAACAACAACACACTTAACAACAAACTGCAGCGGAAAACACACTTCATCACATTACTTAACTCGTTGGTGTTACATGCCGTTAATGTAACACCCCCAATTTTCCACCATTTTAATTGCCTAGATTACACCTATCTGTCACAGCGGAAGACTACTCATCTCAGGGATGTTACCGCCACATCCACACCTAAAGTGGATGCTAAGGCTACTCACCACTCACCTACTCTTTACAAAACATAAGACTGTATACAAAGTCTAAATTTTGCATATTTGTTTTACACAACTCATCAACATTATACAAGATATCCAACTTCTAAAACTCTATGTGATCGTTCCCCGCGTCCCATACTTTATGCTCAAGCAATCCATGTAGAGAATCCATCTTCACCTTAATCTATGGCCAACAAAAAATCACACAAAGGGGCCACAGGGCACAAACCAGAAAACGTCAGCAACGTTGAGTAAATCCTCCATCAACTTGTAAAATACATTTGAATAAATCCTTTGATACAATGTAAGAACACACAATAATTCATACACACAATATTTCATCCAAAACCACAACAACTGATTCCTCAAAATCACCACAATTAATTCATCAGTATAACCATAATTTACCTTTCACAGTCCACTGTTACAAGAACAATGATATAATCATAATCACAGTAATTCCACCAAAGATATAATTCCACCTGTTCCACCAGATTCATAGTTTCATTAGTTCCACCTTGTGTCATGGATTATATACATAATAGTTTCCACCAAAATAGTTCCACCAATCCTCAGGTACCGGTCTTTCGACAAAGAGTTCCAAACTCTCGGCCCCTTGGACTAATACCACCTCACCTTATGTCCTTAAGTGTGCACACCCCCTAGGGTAGATAACTCCTAGAGTAGATCATAAAGCTTAGCCCACAATTCATTGGTAGTGGGAAAATAATCAGTAATCGGCCAAATTGGCTCACCAGTATCCATGATCACATGTTCCATAATCACCACAAGTTTCCAAGTAAATTAGTCACCTTTACAATGATAATAAAACATCAAATTACACACCAAAACATCAGTATCATTCGTTCACCACCACAAGAGCAATAAACAAGCTCATTTTCATACTTAACATACTTATATTTCATGCTTGAAACAATTCAAACCTTAAGTCAAACCAAGTTGACTTCGAACCCCACCTTCATATAAGTTCAACAATATTATCTTAGGGTATTTTACCACGAAATAATGGGTTCATACACTCATTTTCACACACAAAGTCTCAGTAGACACAATAAGCCTTAAATCACCCTTTTTCACTTATAACTTGTCAATTATTGCACTAAAGGCTAACCCACGAACTTGAAGAGCTTCTAATAATGTTTACTCACCATTTTGAGCACAAGGGCACGTTCCCCACTCAAGAATAACTTTCATAGCAACTTCTTCCAAGAAATATCACCAGAAAAACCCTGAAATCATCTTTAGCCATTTTTCTTGTTTAAGGAGTTCTATAAATGCTTTTCCATTGATTCCTTCACCAAAACGTCTTAAAAGATCTTAGTTATCAACTATCAAAATATTATGGAAAAACTCCAAACCGTTTGAACACTAAGGCCTTAAAACACCTTTTTGAGCAAAATTCAGCACTTACAATAAACAAGTGTTGAACATAGGATTTACCTGGTTTCCTCTAGCCATTTTCCCTTAACTTTACTTCACTAACACCTTGGCAACTAGGGACCACGAGCTCCTTCAGTAGAACCCACCACCTTGGTCACTTTCCTTCACTTTCCTTTACTTTCCTTTAAATTTTCTCTTCTCCCTTTGTTCTCTTTTGGCTAATTAAGTGTTCTCACCCTTTGGATCTCATTACCCACGTGTTAGAGGGTTAAAATGATGCTATATACCCAGCCAAAGTCGGTTCCCTCTTATCTCTTAAAGTTACTTTTCTAACTTAACTTAATTATTACTTTACACCATTTGTCTACTTCTAATTGGTCTAGCTTCTAAGGCAATCATATTAAGACAACTAAGGGGGTTATGTGGCACTTAAAAACCGGCCAAGAAGGTCCTAGAATGGGCTGGTTAATTCTTGAGAGAAAAGTAACTTTTAAGGATTTTGTGGGTCCCACCAACTAAGGCCTTGTTTGGTTACTCAATAATTTGACTCCAAAGTGCAACTTAGGGCTAAAATGAAGTATTTTAATCCCTTGATTTTCGCCACCCCTATCCATGATCATAAGGTAATTTTTCTTTATGTTAAAGGTACCAAAATTGCCTTATACTTGTACATATAATACCTATTTATAATTCCAAAGTTTAACTGCATATAACTGCCTAAAGTTATTGTAAATTATGTACTAAAGTGTTAGGCTTGTGTAACTCTTACTAAATAACCATTTCTATAATTTACAAGTTACAAACTATACACCCTAAGGAGGAAAATCACCTAAAATACCTTAAAGCATATTTTTGGGTTCTCTAAGGTTCTCTAGGGTTTTCTACCAATTCTCACAGATTCTAATATCTTAAGCTAGGTTTCCATTCTTAACAATACTTTCTAAGGCTTTCCAGAACCATTCCCGACACTTTCGGGGCTTCCAGTGCTCTCCTGACTCTTAAGAATTCTAACATTTCAGGACTTAGGGTTTTTCTCATTCTTGGGTATTTCAGTTAACCACCCACGTGGCTAACAAGGCTATTACATATACATTGTATCGGTCTGATGGACTAGATTCCCGAGCGACTACACATTACTATCCCTTTCCATTAACAACAACAACATACATGTACCTTCCAACTGTACCGAGTATTTACAAACTATGCCGATAACAATTTCGGTCTTACTACACCTACTGTACATATACAACTTAAATGACTACCCATGTACAAATGACTACCCCGTCCTACTCTCAAATGGCTTCCAGTTCCTTATACCTGAAATAGGAAAGAGAAGAAAGGGTGTCCCCCAAGGGGCTCAGCACCTTTGCTTGTATGGTAATCCCGCAGCCCGCATGCTACATGGCCACACACAACAATTTGTCGTCTTAGCATGCGTTTGATTACATTTAAATCACGCATGTACACCAATAACACAAAACACATTACAATCCAAAACAGTGGTCACAACAAATACAGACAACACATCTACACCTAATAAATCACTCTTTGTGTTCTTTGGCCCTAGAGTGTTTCTCCTTTAATGGAGCTATTTCCTTAATAGACGACACTTACCCACTAGTCGGGTTATCCATAAACGTCTCTTAATAAACTAGGATTCATATCCATGATCCACATACTTCACATTTAAACAACACATAACATCACATCGCAATAAGCATTGCAGTACATCAATAACACATAACATAACGGGTACGGATCTCTTTAGGAACCGCCCCAAACATAGTTAGTTCACTGGGAGAGCCTAGAGATTGCTGCCAAACTCATGCTAAGCTCGTTTACATAACTCGTTACCGTCCTGTTAGATGAACGGATAACTTAACATAAAGATGGATCAGATATAGTGATCCGAACACAACATACATAATCCCCAACAGACGTGGGTCAAGAGCCTTGGTTAAACTCAGGGGTGATTGAAGACCAATGAAGGAAGACAACCAACAGAGAGGAAGCTGAAGAAACTGTATACAACAACTCCCAAACAACGCGTGACCGGAACTACTGGATTCCTCACCCCCCATAATATATAAATATTCACAGATAAAGACTCCGCTGTGGAACCTATCACATCAGCACACCATACAGTATTACAACTAAGTTAATCACACAAAGGAGGGTCACACATATACAGCAACATCACACACAACATCACGCAACTAACTCACGCATAGCCATGGTTAGAACGTTCCTTAGGTTGGAAAACGTTATTACCGGATACCGTTCTCTTACGTTTACCTAATAATGGTTAACTAGTCTTTCATGCGCATTCGAGGTTACCGGTATCGGTACACAAACACACAACAACAATAACGAATGTAAACTCGTTTCATGAATTATCTTATAACGTGACAAACATACAGAAAAACACTTTGGCATATAAGCCGGTGTAATCCGGTAGGACACAGGTTGCAAGAAAACCATACATGTCACCGGGGTTTCACTCTAACGTGCCGTCACATGTTCCTCGTAACATCTTTGAACAACTGGTAACATTACATTTACTTTCATTAACACCGGGGAAACTTGATTGTTTAAAGTCTAATGCTCGTGACTTACTCTCGTTAATCAGTTAAATAACTTTACATTTTTAACTTGTTTTACTTTTACATTTTAACACAACTTTTCACCCACTCAATTATCATTATAACTCAATTAACATGTCCTTAACAATCTCATAACATCATTACTTATCAATCCCCATCATTAGATATCATTTTCTAACCTTAAACAGAGTTTTTGGTCAAAACAGCACCTTGTCCGAACTTGTGTCCGGACTTCCCAAGTTTGGACACTGTTCGAGGCTCAAAAGGGTGTAAACTGACGAATGTCCGAACATGCATCCGAGCTTCCCAAGTTCGGACACTGTTCGAGGCCAAACCAGAAATAGAGATAGGTGTGTCTGAACTTCCAAATTCGGACGGTAGTTCGGACACTGGTCGAAGATCAGAAACCTTAAACGCAACAGGGCATGTCCGAACGTCCAAGTTCGGACGGTAGTTCGGACGTGCCAAAAACTTCATTTTCTATACCCTTAAACACTTACTCATTTCTTGCCTTAATGCCCAACACTTATAATGTTTCCCCCTTAGGTTTATAGCATGTTCCCACACTATATTTAGCCCACCATAAATACTTTGATGTCCTTCCAAGAGTCTTCTCCACAAGTTCACACATCTTCCTTACAACACCTTACTTCCTCATTGGTACTAAAACATGTATAAATCCATAACACAACTCACCATGATCTTGAAGTATCCTTAAAATTCCCATTTGCATTCTTGTAACACCCCATCCAACAACAAACACATAACAACATTCTGCAGCGGAAAATATACTACTTCACATTACTTAACTCGTTGGTGTTACACACCGTTAACCACCCACGTGGCTAACAAGGCTATTACATAAACATTGTTCCGGTCTGATGGACTAGATTCCCGAGCGACTACACATTATTATCCCTTTCCATTAACAACAAAACATACACATACCTTCCAACTACCGAGTATTTACAAACTGATGCGATACAATTCGGTCTTACACACCTACTGTATAGATACAACTTAAATGATTACCCATGTACAACGCTACCCCTGTCCATACTCCGAAGGGCTTCAGCTCCTTGAACCTGAAATAGGAAAAGAAGAGAAAGGGTGGCCCCCAAGGGGCTCAGCACCTTTGCTGGTATGGTAATCCCGCAGCCCACATGCTACCGGGCCACGCACAACTAATTGTCGTCTTAGCATGCGATTGATTTTATTTAAATCATGCATGTAACTTAAACACACAACACATAACATTTCGCCTCGAGGGGCTCAACAAATAGATAACACATCCTCATTTGATAAGTCACTCATGGTATTCATTACCCCTAGAGTGTTTCTCCTCTAATGGAGCTACTTCCTTAATAGATGACAACTACCCATTAATCGGGTTATCCTTAAACGCCTCTTATCACAAATTGGGATTCATATCCATGATCCACATACTCCACATTTTACAACGTATAACATACACTACATAACAACACATAACAACACTTTTCACATTTCAACGTGCACATAATAACATCGCAAAAGATATTGCATCATAACAACAATACATAACATAACAGGTACGGTTCCCTTTTTAGAACCGGCCCAAACATAGTCAGTTCACTTGTAGCCTAGAGAATGTTGCCAGTCTCGTGATAAGCTCATTACATAACTCGTTACCGTCTCATTAAATGAACGGATAACTTAACACAAGGTGTCTCGGATATAGTGATCCAAGCACACCGAACAAACATAACATAGTATGCCCCTGTGGCCCGACGTGAGTCAGTAAAATAGCCTTGGTTGAGCTAAAGGGAAGGTTGGAAACCAAATTGGAAAACAACCATAACATACAGAGAGGATCGAACCTGATATGACAACGACCCCCATACTCACATGCGTGGCCGGAACAGACCGGACTCCTCACTTCCCCCGTTAGCACTTGTTAGAAGTTCAACATAGAACTTAATTAAGCAATCACAACATAGGGTTAAGTCTTGTTAGACACACACAAGGGAAGGGAGAGTCATACATTCACACATAAACATCACACACAACATCACATAACTAACTCACGCATAGTCGTGGTTGGAATGTTCCTTAGGTCGGAAACGTTATCACCGGATACCGTTCTCTTACGTTTACCTAATAGTGGTTAACTAGCCCTTCAAGCGCATTCGAGGTTACCGGTATCGGCACGTAAACATACAACAACAATAACGACTGTAAACTCGTTTCATGATTTATCTTATAACGTGGCAAACACACAGAAAAACACATTGGCATACAAGCCGGTGTAATCCGGTAGGACACAGGTTGCAAGAAAACCATACCTGTCACCGGAGTCCACTCTATCATGTCCACTTATGTTCCTCGAGCAATTCTCGAATAACTGATAACATTACATGTACTTTTATTAACATCGGGGTAACATAATTGTTTAAGGTCTAATACTCATAACTTACCCCCGTTAACTTAGTTAAATAACTTCACATTTTAACTTGTTTTACTTTTACATTTGATACAACTTTTCCCCCATTATATTGTCATTATAACTCACTTAACATGTCCTCAACAATCTTATAACATCATTACTTAATAATCCCCATCATCCTATAACCTTAAACAATGTTTTTGGTCCGACCGACCTTACACAAGGTCGGTCCATTCTAGAACACATTACCGTCAAAAATTCTACTCCGACCGACCTTGTAAGTTCGGTCGCATGTTCGGTCCATTCCCGAGAGTTTCTTCCCTTTGAAAATTCAGGCCCGACCGAACTTGCCAAGTCCGGTCCCATGTTCGGTCGATTCCAGAAACTTAATTCGTACACAAAATACAAGCCCGACCGACCTTGCAAGTCCGGTCCCCAAGGTCGGTCCATTCCAGAAACCAATTCTCGCAGGGTAAACTGGGCTCAACCGACCTTGCAAGTTCGGTCGCAAGTTCGGTCTGCTCCAGACCCTTATTTTCCATTGCTCATTTAACTCCAAACTTCACCTCATATATCCTAGTACACCCTAACCTCATTTGGGCACTTCAAACACACCTTAAGACATCCTTAAACACTCATAAAACTCATTTTCTAATTCCTTAAACCTTTACTCATTTCTTCCCAAAATTCCTAACACTTATGTTATTTCCTCCTTAGTTTTCCAAGTGGTGTTTCACGCCTATGATAACCACTATACCAAGGTGTTTCCTCTACACCTTAACATCATCTCTCAAACTTCTTTTCGTACTAACTAAATCTCCTTTTTCACATCTTACCTAAACATCATTTCTTCCTTGTAACACCCCCAAACACTGGCCTAGGAGTTAGGGGTATTACACGCCGCGTATTATTACATAATAACGCAAGGCTCTAATAAACGAACTTAAACAGATAGTCAAACAAGGCCCAAACGGAATACTTAAATAAAGTATAAAACAAGAGATGTTAAAACATCCCCAAAAATCATTACAGAACCCACCAAACTAATATCAGAAGCGGAAACTAACAAAGAGGCCCAAAGGCTCAAATTCAATACAAGGTCTCAAAAGAAGCTAAAAACAAAGCAGCTAAACTCCAGAAGCTGAGGGGAGACGATCCTCGCTAATCAATCTGCAAAAGCGTTAGAAGTAGGGGAATGAGCACACAACTATGCCCAGTAGATGACAAACTTCATCAACCAGCATGCTCAAAACATTTAAGAATGTTATCAAATCAGAAGGAGTCAAAGAGCCCACAAATATATCAGAAATCAGAAACAGAAGTCCAATCATTAAGGACGAACAGAGCAGAAGCCGACAGAAGCAGAAAACAGAGTGGGACACTAGCTGATCACAGTATACAGACAGAACAAGCAACTAGCTCGTGAACAGAACGAGGAAACCTCACTCGTAAACAGAACAGGTGTAAACACCCGTGAACAGAACGGGGAACATCACCCGTGAACAGAAGGATCCTACATAGCGCGCTACGAGACAGCGAAACCAGCCATCCAAAGGCTCAGACACAGAGATAACTAGGTCCCAAAACAGAAGCTTAAATACAGATAAGCATATGTGCACCAAAGGCACCAGAAAGCTCATAGATAGCTTGGAAATCAGAAGGGGAACCCAACCCCGCAAACAGAAGTCAAAACGGAGCTCAAACGAGCAAGTTATGGTCAAAACAGTAGCCTGTCCGAACTTGTGTCCGGACATCAATGTTCGGACACAAGTCGAGACTCAGAAGGCAAAACCAGACAGATGTCCGAACTTGTGTCCGGACTTCAAAGTTCGGACACAAGTCGAACCTTAAAACAGATGGAGAGTCAGAGGTGTCCGAACATCCAAGTTCGGACGGATGTTCGGACGTTCTTCGGAAAACAGGACGTGGAGAGTCCGAACTTGTGTCCGGACATCCAATGTTCGGACACAAGTCGAAGCCAAAATCAGAGAATGCAGAAGGCTGTGTCCGAACTTCAAAGCTCGGACGGAAGTTCGGACACAGCGAAGATTTTCAAAAGATTAAGCGCAGAAGAGCATGTCCGAACTTCAAAGCTCGGACGGAAGTTCGGACATGCCGAAAACCTCAGAAATCAGAAGCGAATTTAGCACGAACAAAAGCACCAAAACTTACTCAAATCAACACACACATTTACAAAACAACCTTGGGGGTTTAATCCATTGAAAGGGGCATCAAACAGACGTAAATCACACACCAACACAAGATCAAAACATTGAACTAACTGATAGAATCCAAACTCCCCAAGGCTGAACACACGGATCGAATCCGAAAGCCACCTACCTCAATTACAACAGAGGATTCTCTTCGAATCTGATCAACGATCGCTCCAACGCAGACACCGCAGAATGCAGACCCAGAAATGCAATCAGACAGCCTCTGAAACCTCACAACGACATAGAGAACGAACACCACAATCAGAAACTGTCCACAACCCAAAATCTGAAACGAAAACGGAAACAAAACCCTCACCTGAATCTGTCTACAGATTACAGAGCAGTCCACAGCAGATGAACCCGATGAAGGAGTCGAGAAGAAACGCTGAATCACAATCAGATTGTAGAAAAGGGAATTAGGGATTTGAGGAGTTCTCCAAACTGATTTGCAAACTAATCAACGCAACACAAACCTGAATACGGAGAGAAACAGCAAGACGATGAAGAAACCACAGCACTCAAATCTCCAACCAGTAGCACAATGGATCGATCAACAGAGAGGAAGATTGAGAGAGAGAAGAGAGAAGAGAGAAGAGAGAAGGGTTTCCAATCTGAGCGAGAAGGAGAGCGCAAAGGAGATCGTGAGAACGTGATTAGAATAATGACTAGGGAATTATTAATATAACTCAATTAATAATCTCTTACCAAAAATTCGAAAGAAGAAGACCACCTCGCCCTTGTCTTTAATCTAAAGGACTTCCATGTCCTGAATTAAGATTGAACCGACTTAAAGATGAATTGTGACGAAATAAAATATAACCAAATCTTGGGTTATAACATCACCTCCCCCTTAAAAGAATTTCGTCCTCGAAATTAAAACATACCTACTGCTCGAAAAGGGCGGGAAACTTAGAACGCACATCACTTTCGACCTCCCAGGTCGCCTCTTCCTCTGACTGACCCGACCACTGCACCTTCACCAAGGGCATGGTCTTACTCCTGAGCTTACGAACATCTCGGGCTAGAATCCTCGAAGGAACTGCCTCAAACGTGAAGTCCTCCTCAACTGAAGCGGACTGAAGTCGATCACATGAGATGGGTCCGGAATGTACTTCCTCAGCATCGAAACATGGAAACAATGCACTGCTGCTAAAGACGGAGGCAGAGCCAAACGATAGGCAACCGGTCCGATCCTCTCTAGGATCTCAAAAGGACCCACAAAACGAGGGCTAAGCTTGCCTCTCTTCCCAAAACGAACGACTCCTCGCACTGGAGAAACCTTCAGATACACATGGTCGCCCACCTCAAACTCTAGAGGTCGTCTCCTCTGATCGGCGTAACTCTTCTGACGACTCTGAGCCACAAGCAGACGCTCTGATAGACTGAATCTTGCCCACAGCATCCTGAACCAAGTCTGGGCCAATCACAGCTCTCTCCTTCAGATCATCCCAACAGATGGGTGATCTGCACCTCCTGCCATACAAGGCCTCAAAGGGAGCCATCCCGATACTGGTCTGAAAGCTGTTATTGTACGCGAACTCTATCAGTGCCACGTGCTGATCCCAGCTGCCCCCAAAGTCGAGCACACATGCCCTGAGCATGTCCTCTAGGACCTGATTCGTCCTCTCTGTCTGCCCGTCTGACTGAGGATGGTAAGCTGAACTGAAAGACAACTTCGTCCCCAAAGCCTGATGCAAACTCTGCCAGAACCTGGACACAAACCTCGGATCTCTGTCAGACACAATCGAAGCCGGAACCCCATGCAGACGTACTATCTCATCAATGTACAACTGGGCTAAACGGTGCAAACTGAAAGTCTTCCTAACAGGCAAGAAGTGAGCGCTCTTCGTGAGCCGGTCCACAATGACCCAAACTGCATCGAAACCCCTCGGAGTCTTAGGCAGTCCCATGACAAAATCCATGCCGACGCTCTCCCACTTCCACTCCGGAGCGGGAAGAGGCTGAAGCAAACCAGCTGGTCTCTGATGCTCGGCCTTGACCTGCTGACAGGTCCTACATCTGGATACAAAGTCGGAGATGTCCCTCTTCATATTGCTCCACCAGAAAGTCTCCCGCAGATCCCGGTACATCTTCACCCTCCTGGGTGTACCGAGTAAGGAGCTCCATGGGCCTCCTGCATGATCTCACGCCTCAACGCATCGTCTGCCGGCACACAAACACGGCCTCTGAACCTCAGGCAGCCATCCTCTGAAACCCAGAACTCGGACTCCTGACCAGCAGACAAACTCTCTCTGATCTTACACAGACTGACATCAAGCTCCTGACTGGCCTTGATCCGGTCGATCAAGGTAGGCTGAACCTGCAGTGCTGCTAACATCCCAGACCTCTCTGGACGGACAACCCAGATACCCATGCGCTGCAACTCCTGAGCAGACCTCTCCACACCGGACAAGGCACAAACAGTCCCAGACGGACCCCTCCTACTGAGCGCATCAGCAACCACATTCGCCCTACCCGGATGGTAGAGGATCTCTAAATCATAATCGTGCAACAACTCCAGCCATCTCCTCTGCCTCAAGTTCAACTCCTTCTGAGTGAACAGATACTTGAGGCTCTTATGGTCCGTATACACCTTGCACGCTGCCCCATACAAGTAGTGCCTCCAAATCTTCAACGCAAAGACCACCGCAGCCAGCTCCAGATCGTGGGTCGGATAGTTCTTCTCATATGGCTTAAGCTGACGAGAGCCATATGCAACTACCTTCCCCTGCTGCATCAGAACGCATCCAAGTCCCCTATGGGACGCATCACAGAAAACCTCAAGACCCTCGGTCCCCTCCGGAAGAGTCAAGATCGGCGCAGTAGTCAATCTCTTCTTCAGCTCCAGAAAACACTGCTCACAGGCATCGCTCCACTCGAACTTCACCTCCTTCTGCAGCAGACGAGTCAACGGAATCACCAACTTGGAGAAGCCCTCCACAAACTTACGATAGTAGCCCGCTAGTCCAAGGAAGCTACGAATATCTCCGACATTAGTAGGCCTGGCCCACTCAGTAATAGCTCGAATCTTCTCCGGGTCCACGGAGATACCATCCTTGGAGACCACATGTCCCAAGAATACCACCTGATCTAGCCAGAACTCGCACTTCTTCAGCTTCGCATACAACTCGTTCTCCCTCAGAGTCTGGAGAACGGTCCTCAAATGCCCCTCGTGCTCCTCAGCACTCTTGGAATACACCAAGATGTCATCGATGAAAACTACAACGAACTGGTCCAAAAACGGCTTGAAGACTCGGTTCATCATATCCATAAATACTGACGGCGCATTCGTCAACCCGAATGGCATCACTAGGAACTCGTAGTGTCCATAACGAGTCCTGAAAGCGGACTTAGGCACGTTCTGCCTTAATCCTCAGCTGATGATATCCCGACCTCAGATCGATCTTCGAAAACACCTTAGCTCCTGCTAACTGGTCGAACAAGTCGTCTATGCGCGGGAGAGGATACCTATTCTTAATGGTAACCTTGTTGAGCTCCCTGTAGTCAATGCACAACCGCATACTACCGTCCTTCTTCTTTACAAATAGCACTGGCGCTCCCCAAGGCGACACACTCGGGCGAATGAAGCCCTTATCCAGCAGCTCCTGCAACTGGACCTTCAACTCCTTGAGCTCAGCAGGCGCCATCCGGTATGGGGCCTTCGAAATCGGCTGAGTCTCAGGTGCGAGCTCGATCGAGAACTCCACCTCTCTGACAGGGGGAAGCCCAGGTACATCATCCTGGAACACATCTGGGAAGTCTCTGACCACTGGAATCTCCTCCAACTTCGCATCCTTGCGAACCTCAGGGATGTAGCACAGATATCCCTGGCATCCTTCCTCAGAAAACGGAACGCCTGCATAGCAGATATGACTGGCGGCGAGCACGGGAGTCCATTCCCTGCTACAACTAGACGGGGCTGACCCGGCTCCTCAAAAGTGACTCTCGAAGCAGCACAATCAATATGGGCATGGTGCGCAGCAAGCCAATCCATGCCCAGAATCACATCAAAAGAAGTCATCTCCATCGGGATGAGGTTAGCACACAGAGTCCTATCTCTGACTAACACAGGACTATCTTTGCAAACAGAATTCAACAGCATAGAAGAGTCCCTAACTAATGGACTATGCACACATAACTCAACACCCAGAGGCACAACAGGCAAACCGAGCTCACCCACTAACTCAGCAGAAATAAAAGAGTGGGTGGCTCCAGAGTCAAACAAACAGAAAACAGAACGAGATGACAGCTGGAGAATACCTGTGACAACTCTGTCAGTCGATCGGTCTCTCTCTCCAGCCATCGCGTACACTCTGGCCTGGCCCTGGGGCTTCTTCTGCTCAGCCCGGTCTCGATCCTAGACCCAGATGTAGATCCTCCAGCTCCACCTCCAGAGCTACCTCTGCTCCTCTCAGCCTGAGGGCAATCAGCAATCCTATGCCCCATGGATCCACACTTGAAGCAGGCTCCAGACTTCCTGTAGCAGTCCTGACCTCTGTGAAACTTGCCACAGACCTGGCACTTCGGAGCGGGAGCTGATGAAGACGAACCACCTCTGTCTCGCGAACGGTCCCCAGAGCGGTCTCCAGTAGACTGCTTCTTCTGAGAAGCAGACTGATCCCTCCTATCACTGTCATCGGACCTCTGCTTCCTCTTCTGGTCCTTCCCTCCAGACTGGCGACCTCTCAAGTCGGCCTCTACCAGCAGGGCGACATCAGCAACGTCCCTGAAGGTCTTGTGACGCAGCGGCGTCACAGCAGATCGGATGTCCGGCCTCAGGCCACTCTCAAACTTCCTGGCCTTCCTATGCTCGTCAGGCTCAGGTGCAAACTTAGACAGGCTGATAAACTTGCGGACGTACTCCTCACGCTCATGTCCCGGCCCTGGCGTAGCCGGTTATACTCCAGGATGCGCTGATCCTTGTAGACGTCGGGGTAGAACTGTTTGTTGAACTCCCCAGTGAACTGCTCCCACGTCCAAGGCTGTGGGAACTTCCCCATCACTGACCTCCACCACTCCTTGGCTTCGGCCTTGAACAGAAAGGTGGCGAAGTCGACCTTCTGCTCCTCCTCAGAGCCCATCACCCGAAGCAAATCCTCCACCTCTGACAACCAGTGGCTGGCCTCCTGGGGATCTCCTGCCCCATCGAACGATGGCGGCTTCAGCTTCATGAACTCCTGAAGCGCCTTCACATTCCTCCCTCCAGCATCTGCCCCAGCCGGGCCTGCTCCGCCAGCTGGTCCTCCTCCAGCTGGACCGCCCCCTGCAGCCATGGTCTGCATGAGCTGCGTCATGAATTGCTGAACAGCATCAGCAACATTCCCTGGAGGGTTATTCGCTCTCCTTGGCGGCATTCTGAAAGTCCAACAGCAGACAGTTAACTCGACACTACACTGACATTTCTGACTGACTGGCTAACTTAAAATCCCAGCAGATTAGAACCCAGAGCTCTGATACCACTAAATGTAACACCCCCAAACACTGGCCTAGGAGTTAGGGGTATTACACGCCGCGTATTATTACATAATAACGCAAGGCTCTAATAAACGAACTTAAACAGATAGTCAAACAAGGCCCAAACGGAATACTTAAATAAAGTATAAAACAAGAGATGTTAAAACATCCCCAAAATCATTACAGAACCCACCAAACTAATATCAGAAGCGGAAACTAACAAAGAGGCCCAAAGGCTCAAATCAATACAAGTCTCAAAGAAGCTAAAAACAAAGCAGCTAAACTCCAGAAGCTGAGGGGAGACGATCCTCGCTAATCAATCTGCAAAAGCGTTAGAAGTAGGGGAATGAGCACACAACTATGCCCAGTAGATGACAAACTTCATCAACCAGCATGCTCAAAACATTTAAGAATGTTATCAAAACAGAAGGAGTCAAGAGAATCCACAAATATATCAGAAATCAGAAACAGAAGTCCAATCATTAAGGACGAAACAGAGCAGAAGCGACAGAAGCAGAAAACAGAGTGGGACACTAGTGATCACAGTATACAGACAGAACAAGCAACTAGCTCGTGAACAGAACGAGGAAACCTCACTCGTAAACAGAACAGGTGTAAACACCCGTGAACAGAACGGGGAACATCACCCGTGAACAGAAGGATCCTACATAGCGCGCTACGAGACAGCGAAACCAGCCATCCAAAGGCTCAGACACAGAGATAACTAGGTCCCAAAACAGAAGCTTAAATACAGATAAGCATATGTGCACCAAAGGCACCAGAAAGCTCATAGATAGCTTGGAAATCAGAAGGGGAATCCAACCCCGCAAACAGAAGTCAAAACGGAGCTCAAACGAGCAAGTTATGGTCAAAACAGTAGCCTGTCCGAACTTGTGTCCGGACATCAATGTTCGGACACAAGTCGAGACTCAGAAGGCAAAACCAGACAGATGTCCGAACTTGTGTCCGGACTTCAAAGTTCGGACACAAGTCGAACCTTAAAACAGATGGAGAGTCAGAGGTGTCCGAACATCCAAGTTCGGACGGATGTTCGGACGTTCTTCGGAAAACAGGACGTGGAGAGTCCGAACTTGTGTCCGGACATCCAATGTTCGGACACAAGTCGAAGCCAAAATCAGAGAATGCAGAAGGCTGTGTCCGAACTTCAAAGCTCGGACGGAAGTTCGGACACAGCGAAGATTTTCAAAAGATTAAGCGCAGAAGGGCATGTCCGAACTTCAAAGCTCGGACGGAAGTTCGGACATGCCGAAAACCTCAGAAATCAGAAGCGAATTTAGCACGAACAAAAGCACCAAAACTTACTCAAATCAACACACACATTTACAAAACAACCTTGGGGGTTTAATCCATTGAAATGGCATTAAACAGACATAAATCACACACCAACACAAGATCAAAACATTGAACTAACTGATAGAATCCAAACTCCCCAAGGCTGAACACACGGATCGAATCCGAAAGCCACCTACCTCAATTACAACAGAGGATTCTCTTCGAATCTGATCAACGATCGCTCCAACGCAGACACCGCAGAACGCAGACCCAGAAATGCAATCAGACAGCCTCTGAAACCTCACAACGACGCAGAGAACGAACACCACAATCAGAAACTGTCCACAACCCAAAATCTGAAACGAAAACGGAAACAAAACCCTCACCTGAATCTGTCTACAGATTACAGAGCAGTCCACAGCAGATGAACCCGATGAAGGAGTCGAGAAGAAACGCTGAATCACAATCAGATTGTAGAAAAGGGAATTAGGGATTTGAGGAGTTCTCCAAACTGATTTGCAAACTAATCAACGCAACACAAACCTGAATACGGAGAGAACAGCAAGACGATGAAGAAACCACAGCACTCGAATCTCCAACCAGTAGCACAATGGATCGATCAACAGAGAGGAAGATTGAGAGGAGAAGAGAAGAGAAGAGAGAAGGGTTTCCAATCTGAGCGAGAAGGAGAGCGCAAAGGAGATCGTGAGAACGTGATTAGAATAATGACTAGGGAATTATTAATATAACTCAATTAATAATCTCTTACCAAAAATTCGAAAGAAGAAGACCACCTCGCCCTTGTCTTTAATCTAAAGGACTTCCATGTCCTGAATTAAGATTGAACCGACTTAAAGATGAATTGTGACGAAATAAAATATAACCAAATCTTGGGTTATAACATTCCTTGTACACCAACATTCCTAAACCTTAAACAAACTTCTCCAAGACTTTAGTACATCCCAAAAACGCTCATTGAATTCCTAGAACTTCCAAGATAATACCAAAGTCCTTGTATCACTCTAAATCACCTTAATACATGTTTTCTTCCCAAGTAAAACATTTGTTCACCTTTAACACTTCCTAGTTCACCAAGACTTATTTAAAACACTTAGAACTTCTTACACATTCTCCAAATTTTGCCATAGCTTCTCTTGTATATACTCACATCCAAACACTTAGGTTTTTACCTTATTTCATTCAAGAACACCTAAAATCCATCAAGAACTTTCTCACACACATAACTTCACCAAATTTACACTACATCACGATATAGTGCATAAACTTAATTGCTTGGCACTTAGGCCCTTAAATAACATGGCTCTTAGGCCCTTAAGATGCATAAATCATAAACACTGAATTTCCCACATTGTATTTGCCTTTGACCTGCAAATACACTCAACAATACATATGCCTTTTACTAAGCGCTTGAGATCATTCTTCTAAGTCATTTTCCCTTGGCTCCTTAAATCATTTTCATAAGCAATATAAGCTCATTTCTCCTAAGACTTTAAACCAAATTAGGTTAGCACATTTACCTCTTTTCCTCACAAACTTCTTTCTTGTTTCCTTGACTAAATTGGCAAGGCTTTTAGTTGCTTGTCAACTTCTAAACATTATACAAATAATATAATGAGTATACAAGCTTTAAGCTTCATCTCATTGTAAACCCTAGTTACATATATTATCTTAACACATTAAGGTAATCGTTTTACCTTTGGAATTGGAAGAGAGCTTGAATAAGTATCAAGAGAGGACTCCTCCTAGCCCTTGGAAGATTCAAATGAAGCTAAAACAAGCAAGGTAAAGACACCATTGTGAGGTGAATTTTCGGACAACACAAAACATGAAGGAAACATCATTTTTCTTTGAGTTTCCTTACCTCGAAGCAAAGGAGAACAATAATATGTGAAAAGGTGAGCTCAAGCTCCTCCCATGGTGATTCCTCTTGGCACCGAAATGGAGCTCTTGGAATTTTGAAAGGATAGGAATGAAGAGCTTGATGAGACAAAGAGAATGGTGGTGTTTGTTTTTGATTTGGTTAAGTGAGCTAGGAAATATTGACAATGGAAGATGGAGGTTGATGGTGGTGCTGTAGCAAACCGTAGAAGAGAGCAAGAAGGGAGGAAGAAGACGTGTGAAATAAAGGGAAATGAGGGAATGAAGATAGATTCTACTTTTGGAAGATATTATGTAATAAAGCAAATAGTAAGTTGCTTTAGTATTTGTTATTTATTTGTTAACTTGCAAGGTGGTGACTCACCTCACAAAAACCGGCCCCCATCATTTACTTAGGGGTAGTTTGGTCTTAGTTGACCAATTAAATTACTTATAACAACATATGTTACAACTAGCTTATTAAAGTTACTATTCACTAAAACAAGGCACATAGATGTGAAATTTTTGATTTCCCATTGATATAGACTTCCAAATGTGACACTATATAGTACACATGTTAATTAAGGAGTAATGATGGACATTTAGCCATTCAAAACTCATTTACAAGACAATTTTCCAAAAACGTGCTTTAAGACTCCTTAAAGCACTTTTTGTGTTTTAACTTGTTTTCAAGCTTGGTTTTCTTTGGTAATTGATTTAATATGTTCATTAACATATTTATAAGGTATAGGTATGACCATTAGGTCTTATACAAATTTATCCCAAGCTTAGAGCACATTTTTGCTCTTATTGACTTTAAGGTATTTTCTTGTGTTTTATTTGGTTTAACTGTCTACTAAGGTTTCCTAAGGACTTAATTAGCCTTATTAAATCATAATTGAATATTAGTCTTGGTAGGCCCTTTGGGTCCTAACCAAGTTCACTCCAAGCTTAGAGCATGTTTTTGCTCAAACTGTATCTTAGTGCTTTATTGCATTTGACTATGGTTTAAATTGTTCACTGATGTTTCTAAGGCACTTTTTAGCCTTTACATACCATAGTTTGATATTTAAACCACATATCAAGGTTTGGGGTATTTCAATCTACCCCCCTTAAAAGAACTTCGTCCTCGAAGTTTACACTTCCCACACATCTTGGATTAGAATACGGGGATTACTTATAGAAATAAAACTTCCACAGCCAAACACACTTTACATCACAACCTCGGACTTAATGGTCTGGGTAACACATTCACATCCATACATAACATAACATATTCACTTGATAACCTCGGACTCAATGGTCCGGGTATCTTAACAACATTTACACACACATAACAACCGTTAGACTCTCTGGTCTTGGGTAACATAACAACATTTAGACACATAGGTCCCGATAACATAACAGCCTTTAGACACATAGGTCTATGTAACACAACACATTTAGACTCATAGGTCTTGATAGCATACACTTTAGGAACTCAAGGTCAAAATAATATTTATTACACATACCACACAACATGTCATAGCATGTATAGCAATCAAAAATATCTTTGATATACACTGTGATCCCGTAGAACCCGGTCGCGATGGACACCTTCCGTCCCCGTGCCTTTGGGAGATCAAAACAATCACTTAAATTTGAAATTTTTCCTTGTGAGGTTAAGTAAGAAAACTTTAATTATGTAAAGTATTTATCGACGCTTTATAAATACCAATCCAAAATCCTTTTTGAAAACACATACAACTCCAAGTCCAACTTATGGTCTTTACTTCTTTTCTTAGCGTGGTTATTTGTGACCACTTAAGGGGAGCTTCAAGAATCATCCAACCCTGATGTGATCAGCATCAGTGTTGAACTATCCTTCCACCCCAATTTGTGTTCGGCTTCCCTTGATCGCATGCAAACCAAGTTCCACCTCCCACTTCATTTTCAAGCATCAATTAAATCACTCATTTCCAATTTTCTATCTTTTTAATCATTCTAATCATGATCATAACATCTCCAAGGGATAGGACTTCGTCTATCAGTTATTTCCATACACTTTGATGTTGTTACCTAGGTAATCTTATTCTCACTAGGTTCTATGTCGGTATCATGCCCTTTCATGAATCACTATATAATATATATATACACATATTTTATCAAAATACAACACACCGTTTCACATTTATACACTGTCGGGGTTTGTTCCCTGGGAGTTTCTCTACTCCCCACACTTGTACTATCACACACAACTGTTAATAAATCAACACACTTATCACAATGGTATTCGCATCATCTGTGCGCAATTACCACAATTAAACCATGAATGAATGTGTATGTTTACATAACATATATACACACCAATCATCAAAACAAATTATTTTGTGCTATGCAGAACATAAATCACGTACACTTGTACGGTAATACACACTAAGTGGTTTTGCGCTCTACCCCCCTTAAAAGGGATTACGCCCACGTAATCAATCGCTAAACATTGGCTTAAAATGTTCTGCCGTCGTGAAGTGTTTTAACTTCCACGCGGTCTATTACACAATGGATTCTGATTAGAGGATCTTAACCATATTGGCGGTTTAGTTCCTAAACCAAGAATTCTCATTGGAGTTTGTTTAAACTCTTAGTTGGTTTCGATTCTGGCCTGTTAGGCTTCTAGGCGTTAATAATTAGCCATTCACTCATGTTCGTTATTCATGTTGTACATTTGAATCACTGGTTCACTAGCGTCTGCTGCGCAACTCTGACAACTGTAGGGCTTAGTTGCCCCATTTGTTATTCTTACTGTATTGTACATCCCCAATTGTCACCTTCATCTTGGTAACAATGGTTTCTCAACCGACGCGTGGTATCTCTTACCGTTAGCGAATTCGGTGAGTTATAAACTTTCTATCTACTTCCATAATAATTGACTGTATATATTGTTACGTATTTCACACTGATTGACTTGTTTCCTTCCAACTTACTATCAGTTGAGGTTGAGCTACTACCTAGTGTGTAGTGCTCTCTCAGTTATTACCCAACATTTGGGGTATATTCTATACCAATATTTGGTATTCAGTGCTATTGTTGTCACTTGTTCTTAATCGTGCCTCCACATTTGATTCTGTACATGTATTCTTTCATTGGTACGGCCTTGCATTTCCTATGCCTCGGCGATTATAACATTATTCCTCCACAATTAACATGTTTCCAATTCCTAGCTATCCCATTCGATCATTACTGCGCAAATGCAATACCAAAACACTCAGTCATACAGAGTGCAGAGGCGTAAACTCTTGACAGTAAATCTCTTATGCGACTCGCCATGGAATTCACACTGTGTTTCATTGAGATTCTGATCTCATAACACTGGCCACTGGCTTACTGCCTAGTTTGTTTGGTATCACTTACTATGCATCTCCACTGAGTTTAACTCATAACTGGTCTTATCTGCCACATTATTATTCAACAATACTTATGCAACGGTCGCTTACTGCGCGCCGCGCTTATTGTATAACACTAACTTACATGGTATTTACTGTCGCATTAACTTCTACACATATACTTACATTATTCACATTATGGTTCGTCATCATTTGGATGACTACCCAGTGCTCCTTGAGCGTTGCCCCTCACCCATTTAGCGTCCCACACGTACGGTGGTTGCTATTAGACTTATTACCCTTCCGGTCTTCCCAAGTGGTAGTAACCATATTGGTCCACCCTTAACGTATTTCTTGAGCTTGGTTCACATAACTACCGCTCCAGCGGTTTCACAGTATCGAGAGGTATCCCCACTCTTAATGCAGTGGTTCGCTTACTACTTTATTCACTTATACAACATAAATTTCTGCAATCAATCTAATTTATATAACATATCTGTGTTATGGCTTATAAGCCTTATCTGCCTTGAGCTGCGCTCATTATAGGCTGTCCACACATGTACTTCTCTGTACAACATTACATGGTTTAGTGGTAGTATTGGGCTCCGTGACAGGGTGTTGTATCACGCTTCCTTTCATGGGATGCCCCTTAGGATTTAGTCCGTCTCCTGACAACTTATGTCTAAACTGAGGGTTGTTTCAACCATTGTGTTTCTGTCATGCATTTCGTTCAACAATTGTTGATGCGAACACCTTCAAGGATTTCTCCTGGGTGTTGTTAAGTTATGCCTTTACATCTGGTTCACACTTATTGGTACATTCCGTTAGCCACGCCGTTGCGTTTCAATTGATATTATTTCTTCTGCGAAGATCAACATTCCTTGTAGTGTAGGACTCATTCAAGGAGTTTCATCCCGTTCATGCACATTAATGTGTCCATTAGGCATTGTGTTGCCATGCACAGGTGGGTCTCTGTTCCAGCTATCATGTTTATCCCTGAGGATCCTTAAGACATATGCGATGTCTTTACATTACAGTTAGTGCACTTCGCACCTCCTGACTCTTAAGCATTTTGTTGAAAGGAATTCACTAATTCCAGTTCGTTAACTAACTGAGTTTAACTTAAACCATTCATTGTAATCCTTAGCTCTTGTTTGACTTATACTGCTGACCGTAGTACGGAGTCGACTACTTCCCATGTTTCGGACTCTACTCGTATACATATGTGGGGTACCCTACTGATACATTGCTACTTACCCAACTAACCCATAAGTAGGTCTGTCAGGCCCACAAGCTCCTATCGGAGTGCGGTCGTCCCACATTTCAGTTGGTACACTCGTAGTGTCCGTCACACGCCTAGGTGAAGTATTCTGTTGTCAACTCCCTTATATTGTCCCGTGACAATATTCATTCCATGCTTCCCGAACTTAATCGAGGGAAAGTTTATCCATTGTTGAATTCTTATCAACTGCCCTTGGTTTTACTGGTTTGGTTTAGAAGAAGGTTAGAAAGAAGTGTTGGTTTGAAAGAAAATCTGGTTTTTTGAAGAAAAGAGTTTGAAATAAATCTGAGTTTGAAAGAAAATTTTCATGGTTTCACAACATCTTCTTATCTTAACCAAGTCTAGCTTCTTGCTGACTGGTGTATTTACAATTACAGAGGTTAGGCTAACAGGCCCTTCCACTGTTATGACGATCACATTTAACTTTATGGTACTTTACCAAGTACTTTGTAGTGGTTATAAATTTCCCGAACAGCCCTGTTATAGCAGCACTTGCTATGGCAAGTGCGCCATGCTAACTGGCTATCGGTTTAACACATACCGGTTGTGGTATTGTTTTTACCCGCACTATCATCAGTGGCCTTGTTGGCCCTCACTGATCTTACTGTCTTGATAATAACTCCTCTAGGTGACTTCTCACTGTCTTCACATGATAATCATCAACTAGGGTGTTTCCCATTCTGGGAGACCCCCCCTTTTTTTTTGTATTGTTTCCTCTTCGTAGCCCGTTCCACGTATTTGTCGTGGTTACTGAGACTTGTCTCTTGTTTGGGCACTACGTTGTAGTTCCTTTGTCGGTTGGTATACCGTTGGTGTATTATTTATCAACTGTGGTCCCGTAGACACTCGTCTAGGGTTTCATTAATCCATTTCTTGCCCGTTGCACTGCTGGTTGTTCTCGACTGCTCGGCATGTCGACCCAGGTTGCCGGAAATTCTATTCTCCTACACACAAGATTCTTCATTCTTCGCTATTACATGCGGTTAACATTGTTCAGATGGAAACCGTCTCTAGGATTCCCAGTTTTCGGGATCTACCGTATGACAGGTCTTCCGTACTCTTAGAGGTATTCAATAACAGCCAGATCGGGTATTCCCGAGTATGAGAGGACTTTCATCTCTCTGGCGTTGTTTCCCAAGTTATAAAACAGGGATTGTGGAGGGCGGGAAGGATATAGTAGGTTTCCAGTACACACTGGTAATTCCTAACTAGCGTATCTCTCACGCTATCACTCAACCCTTAACCCAAAGTACTAAAATCCTAACTTGGTACTTCCTAAGCTCGGTAATTCAGTCATCAGAGCGATACTTCACTCTGATACCACTTTTTGTAACACCCCATCCAACAACAAACACATAACAACATTCTGTAGTGGAAAATATACTACTTCAAATTACTTAACTCGTTGGTGTTACACGCCGTTAACCACCCACGTGGCTAACAAGGCTATTACATAAACATTGTACCGGTCTGATGGACTAGATTCCCGAGCGACTACACATTATTATCCCTTTCCATTAACAACAAAACATACACATACCTTCCAACTATACCGAGTATTTACAAACTGATGTCGATAACAATTTCGGTCTTACTACACCTACTGTATATATATACAACTTAAATGATTACCCATGTACAACGACTACCCCGTCCTACTCTCGAACGGCTTCCAGCTCCTTGAACCTGAAATAGGAAAAGAAGAGAAAGGGTGGCCCCCAAGGGGCTCAGCACCTTTGCTGGTATGGTAATCCCGCAGCCCACATGCTACCGGGCCACGCACAACTAATTGTCGTCTTAGCATGCGATTGATTTTATTTAAATCATGCATGTAACTTAAACACACAACAACATTTCGCCTCGAGGGGCTCAACAAATAGATAACACATCATTTGATAAGTCACTCATGGTATTCATTACCCCTAGAGTGTTTCTCCTCTAATGGAGCTATCCTTAATAGACGACAACTACCCATTAATCGGGTTATCCTTAAACGCCTCTTATCACAAACTGGGATTCATATCCATGATCCACATACTCCACATTTTACAACGTATAACATACACTACATAACAACACATAACAACACTTTTCACATTTCAACGTGCACATAATAACATCGCAATAGATATTGCATCATAACAACAATACATAACATAACAGGTACGGTTCCCTTTTTAGAACCGGCCCAAACATAGTCAGTTCACTTGTAGCCTAGAGAATGTTGCCAGTCTCGTGATAAGCTCATTACATAACTCGTTACCGTCTCGTTAAATGAACGGATAACTTAACACAAGGTGTCTCGGATATAGTGATCCAAGCACACCGAACAAACATAACATAGTATGCCCCTGTGGCCTGACGTGAGTCAGTAAAATAGCCTTGGTTAAGCTAAAGGGAAGGTTGGAAACCAAATTGGAAAACAACCATAACATACAGAGAGGATCGAACCTGATATGACAACGACCCCCATACTCACACGCGTGGCCAGAACAGACCGGACTCCTCACTTCCCCCGTTAGCACTTGTTAGAAGTTCAACATAGAACTTAATTAAACAATCAACATAGGGTTAAGTCTTGTTAGACACACACAAGGGAAGGGAGAGTCATACATTCACACATAAACATCACACAACATCACATAACTAACTCACGCATAGCCGTGGTTGGAACGTTCCTTAGGTCGGAAACGTTATCACCGGATACCGTTCTCTTACGTTTACCTAATAGTGGTTAACTAGCCCTTCAAGCGCATTCGAGGTTACCGGTATCGGCACGTAAACATACAACACACAATAACGACTGTAAACTCGTTTCATGATTTATCTTATAACGTGGCAAACACATAGAAAAACACATTGGCATACAAGCCGGTGTAATCCGGTAGGACACAGGTTGCAAGAAAACCATACCTGTCACCGGAGTCCACTCTATCATGTCCACTTATGTTCCTCGAGCAATTCTCGAATAACTGATAACATTACATGTACTTTTATTAACATCGGGGTAACATAATTGTTTAAGGTCTAATACTCATAACTTACCCCCGTTAACTTAGTTAAATAACTTCACATTTTAACTTGTTTTACTTTTACATTTGATACAACTTTTCCCCCATTATATTGTCATTATAACTCACTTAACATGTCCTCAACAATCTTATAACATCATTACTTAATAATCCCCATCATCCTATAACCTTAAACAATGTTTTTGGTCCGACCGACCTTACCGACCGACCTTACACAAGGTCGGTCCATTCCAGAACACATTACCGTCAAAAATTCTACTCCAACCGACCTTGTAAGCTCGGTCGCATGTTCGGTCCATTCCCGAGAGTTTCTTCCCTTTGAAAATTCAGGCCCGACCGAACTTGCCAAGTCCGGTCCCATGTTCGGTCGATTCCAGAAACTTAATTCGTACACAAAATACAAGCCCGACCGACCTTGCAAGTCCGGTCCCCAAGGTCGGTCCATTCCAGAAACCAATTCTCGCAGGGTAAACTGGCCTCAACCGACCTTGCAAGTTCGGTCGCAAGTTCGGTCTGCTCCAGACCCTTATTTTCCATTGCTCATTTAACTCCAAACTTCACCTCATATATCCTAGTACACCCTAACCTCATTTGGGCACTTCAAACACACCTTAAGACATCCTTAAACACTCATAAAACTCATTTTCTAATTCCTTAAACCTTTACTCATTTCTTCCCAAAATTCCTAACACTTATGTTATTTCCTCCTTAGTTTTCCAAGTGGTGTTTCACGCCTATGATAACCACTATACCAAGGTGTTTCCTCTACACCTTAACATCATCTCTCAAACTTCTTTTCTTACTAACTAAATCTCCTTTTTCACATCTTACCTAAACATCATTTCTTCCTTGTACACCAACATTCCTAAACCTTAAACAAACTTCTCCAAGACTTTAGTACATCCCAAAAACACTCATTGAATTCCTAGAACTTCCAAGATAATACCAAAGTCCTTGTATCACTCTAAATCACCTTAATACATGTTTTCTTCCCAAGTAAAACATTTGTTCACCTTTAACACTTCCTACTTCACCAAGACTTATTTAAAACACTTTGAACTTCTTACACATTCTCCAAATTTTGCCATAGCTTCTCTTGTATATACTCACATCCAAACACTTAGGTTTTTACCTTATTTCATTCAAGAACACCTAAAATCCATCAAGAACTTTCTCACACACATAACTTCACCAAATTTACACTACATCACAATATAGTGCATAAACTTAATTGCTTGGCACTTAGGCCCTTAAATAACATGGCTCTTAGGCCCTTAAGATGCATAAATCATAAACACTGAATTTCCCACATTGTATTTGCCTTTGACCTGCAAATACACTCAACAATACATATGCCTTTTACTAAGCCCTTGAGAGCATTCTTCTAAGTCATTTTCCCTTGGCTCCTTAAATCATTTTCATAAGCAATATAAGCTCATTTCTCCTAAGACTTTAAATCACATTAGGTTAGCACATTTACCTCTTTTCCTCACAAACTTCTTTCTTGTTTCCTTGACTAAATTGGCAAGGCTTTTAGTTGCTTGTCAACTTCTAAACATTATACAAATAATATAATGAGTATACAAGCTTTAAGCTTCATCTCATTGTAAACCCTAGTTACATATATTATCTTACACATTAAGGTAATCGTTTTACCTTTGGAATTGGAAGAGAGCTTGAAAGTATCAAGAGAGGACTCCTCCTAGCCCTTGGAAGATTCAAATGAAGCTAAAACAAGCAAGGTAAAGACACCATTGTGAGGTGAATTTTCGGACAACACAAAACATGAAGGAAACATCATTTTTCTTTGAGTTTCCTTACCTCGAAGCAAAGGAGAACAATAATATGTGAAAAGGTGAGCTCAAGCTCCTCCCATGGTGATTCCTCTTGGCACCGAAATGGAGCTCTTGGAATTTTGAAAGGATAGGAATGAAGAGCTTGATGAGACAAAGAGAATGGTGGTGTTTGTTTTTGATTTGGTTAAGTGAGCTAGGAAATATTGACAATGGAAGATGGAGGTTGATGGTGGTGCTGTAGCAAACCGTAGAAGAGAGCAAGAAGGGAGGAAGAAGACGTGGAAATGAAGGGAAATGAGGGAATGAAGATAGATTCTACTTTTGGAAGATATTATGTAATAAAGCAAATAGTAAGTTGCTTTAGTATTTGTTATTTATTTGTTAACTTGCAAGGTGGTGACTCACCTCACAAAAACCGGCCCCCATCATTTACTTAGGGGTAGTTTGGTCTTAGTTGACCAATTAAATTACTTATAACACATATGTTACAACTAGCTTATTAAAGTTACTATTCACTAAAACAAGGCACATAGATGTGAAATTTTTGATTTCCCATTGATATAGACTTCCAAATGTGACACTATATAGTACACATGTTAATTAAGGAGTAATGATGGACATTTAGCCATTCAAAACTCATTTACAAGACAATTTTCCAAAAACGTGCTTTAAGACTCCTTAAAGCACTTTTTATGTTTTAACTTGTTTTCAAGCTTGGTTTTCTTTGGTAATTGATTTAATATGTTCATTAACATATTTATAAGGTATAGGTATGACCATTAGGTCTTATACAAATTTATCCCAAGCTTAGAGAACATTTTTGCTCTTATTGACTTTAAGGTATTTTCTTGTGTTTTATTTGGTTTAACTGTCTACTAAGGTTTCCTAAGGACTTAATTAGCCTTATTAAATCATAATTGAATATTATTAAGTCTTGGTAGGCCCTTTGGGTCCTAACCAAGTTCACTCCAAGCTTAGAGCATGTTTTTGCTCAAACTGTATCTTAGTGCTTTATTGCATTTGACTATGGTTTAAATCGTTCACTGATGTTTCTAAGGCACTTTTTAGCCTTTACATACCATAGTTTGATATTTAAACCACATATCAAGGTTTGGGGTATTCCAATTCTAAATCCTCCAAGATAATGACCAAGACACTTTAACACTTAAGAACACCTTAATTCACTTTCTTTCTCCAATTTAAACCTTAATCCTGACTAGTTCAACCTAGATCACCTAACATCATTTTAAAACACCTAGAACTCCTTTTCATTAACCAAATTTTGACATAGTTCCTCTTGTATCACCTCACCAAAACACATAATTTTTTCACCTTAATATAACCAGAACCCTTATTCATTTAATACAAACAAACATATTGTTTTTCATCCTTTAACCATCCAAGACATCATCTTCACAAAGAATGTTCTTTACACACTCTAAACCTTTAAACTACACTACATCACAATATAGTGCATAAGCTTAAATTGCTTGGCACTTAGGCCCTTAAATAGCATGGCTCTTAGGCCCTTAAATTGCATAAACCTTAAACACTGAATTTCCCACATAATAATTGCCTTTAACCTGCAATTACACACAACACCATATATGCCTTTAATAAACTCCTTGAGAGCGTTTTACTAACTCATTTACCACCAGCTCCTTAAGTAGTTTTAATGAACAACTTAAGCTCATTTTTCCGAATGCATTTAAACTACATTGAGTTAGTTTGTTTACCTCTTTTCTTCAAGACTTTTACTTGTACACCTTTGTTCTTCCTTGTTTAGAAATCGGCAAGAGGACTTGGTTACTTGTCAATGTTCTAATCAATATACAAGTAAAACCAATGAGCATTCAAGCTTCATGCTTAAACTCATTTACAAACCCTAGGTTATATATATTGTCTTAACACATTAGGATAGTTGTTTTACCTTGGAATAAAAAGAGAGCTTGAATAAGCATCAAGAGAGGACTCCTCCTTGTCCTTTGAAGATTGAAATGGAGCTATGGAAGAACAAGAGAAGACACCATCAATGGTGAATTTTCGGACATATACAAAAACAAGGGGAAATGTTGTTTTTCTTACCTTGAAACAAAGGAGAATGACAAGGCATGGAAAGATGAGCTCAAGCTCCTTCAATGGTGAATCTCCATGGCACCGAAATGAGGCTTTTGAAGATTTGAAAAGATAGAAGTGTAGAGCTTGCTCCAACTAGAAGAATGATGGTCTTGAAATTGAATTTGGACCATGGAGCTAGGAGTTACAAGCATTCAAAGATGGAGAGGGTATGGTTTGCTGTAGCAAACCGAGTATGGAGAAGAGAGGGAGGTTGGAGACGGTGGAAGTGAGTGGGAAAGGAAGAAATGAAATGAGGTGTTTGCTTTTACAAGATATTTATGTTATAAAGTAACTTTCTTCTTTTTACTTACTTTTCCTTCCTTTCTTTAATTGATTTTTACATGGTGGTGACTCACCATAATAAAAACCGGCCCCCATCATCTACTTAGGGGTAGTTTGGTCTTTGTTGACCAATTAACTTACTTATATTGACTTATGTCATAAACTAGCATATTTTGGTTACTATTCACAAAACAAGACACATATTTGTGAAATTTTTGATTTCCCATTGATTTAGACTTCCTAATGTGATACTAAGTAGTACACTTGTTAATTAAAGAGTAATGATGGACATTTAGCCACTCAAAACTCATTTACAAGACAATTTTTCAAAAATGTGCTTTAAGACTCCTTAAAGCACATTTTGTATTTGAACTTGTTTTCAAGCTTGGTTTTCTTTAGTAATTGATTTTATATGTTCATTAGTATATAAATAAGGTCTTGGTAAGCTCATTAGGTCTTAACCAAGACTATCCCAAGCTTAGAGCACATTTTAGCCCATATTGACCTTAAGGTATTTATTTGTGTTTTGTTTGGTTTAGTTGTCTACCAAGGTCTCCTAAGGAATTAATTATCCTTATTAAATCATAATGGAATATTACTAAGTCTTGGTAGGCTCATTGGGTCCTAACCAAGTTCACTCCAAGCTTAGAGCATGTTTTTGCTCAACTGTGTTTATAGTACTTTATTGTTTTTACTATGGTTTAAATTGTACACTGATATTCTAAGGCACTTTTTAACCTTTAAATACCATAGTTTAGTATTTAAACAATATATCAAGGTTTAGGGTATTTCAATCTACCCCCCTTAAAAGAACTTCATCCTCGAAGTTCACACTTCCCACACATCATTGGATTAGAATATGGGGATTACTTGTAAAATAAAACTTTCGTAACCAAACATACTTTACATCACAACCTCGGAATTAACGGTCCAGATACATATACACATCCATACATAACATAACATACTTACATGATAACCTCGGACTCAACGATCCGGGTATCTTAACAACATTGTACTTACATAACAACCCTTAGACTCTCGGGTCTGGGTAACATAACAACATTTAGACACATAGGCCTAGGTAACATAACAACATTTAGACACATAGGTCTAGGTAACATAACAACATTTAGACACATAGGTCTAGGTAACATAACAACATTTAGACACATCCACATTAGGACTCAAGGTCAATATAATATTTATTACACGTACCACACAACATGTCATAGCATGTATAACAACCAAAAATATCTTTTATATACACTGTGATCCCGCAGAACCCGGTCGCGATGGACACCTTCCGTCCCCGTTCCTTTGGTAGATCAAAACAATCACTTAATCTTTAACACATATGCTTCCCATGTCACCGGGCAAGTACTACAAAAATATTCTTTGTTAAGGTTAAGTAAAAGTACTTCCATAATGTAAGGTATCTATCAACATTTTATAAATACCAATTCAAAATCCTTTTGAAAACACATACAACTCCAAGTCCAACTTATGCTCTTTGCTTCTTTTCTTAGCGTGGTTAATTGTGACCACTTAAGGGGAGCTTCAAGAATCATCCAACCGTAATGTGATCCGCATCAGTGTTGACTATCCTTCCACCCCAATTTGTGTCCGGCTTCCCTTGATCACATGCAAATCAAGTTCCGCCTCCCACTTCATTTTCAAGCATCAAATAATACACCCATTTCCAATTTTCTATCTTTTTCTTTTGTCAATCTAGTCATAATCATTACATCTCCAAAGGATAGAACTCCGTCTATCAGTTATCTCCATTCACTTTAATCCATTATCTAGGTAATCTTATTCCCACTAGGTTCTATGTCGGTTTTCATACCCTTTCATGAATCACTAATTGATATTATACATATATTTTATCAAAATACAGCACACGGTTTTACATTTATATACTGTCGGGGTTTTAGTTCCCCAGGAGTTTCTTTACTCCTTTACACTTGTACTCTCACACACAACAGTTAACAAATAAACACACTTATAACAATGGTATTTGCATCTTCTGTGCGCAATTACCACAATTAAACCATGAATGAATGCGTATGTTTATGTAACACACGCACCAATCATCATAACAAATCATTTGTGCTATGCACAACATAGTTCACGTACACTTGTACGGTAAAACACACTAAGCGGTTTTGCGCTCTACCCCCCTTAAAAGGGATTACGCCCACGTAATCAACCACCGAATATTGGTTTAGAAGTTCTACCACCGTGAAGTGTTTTAACTTCCACGCGGACTATTATGCAACATGTTCTGGTTAGAGAATCTTAACCATATTGGCGGTTTAGTCCCTAAACCAAGAATTCTCATTGGAGTTTATTCAACTCATAACCGGTTTCGGTTCTGGCCTGTGAGGCTTCTAGGCATTAATAATTAGCCATTCACTCATGTTCACCATGCACATTCAACACTTGAATCACTGGCTCACTAGTTTCTGCTGCGGAATTTTGATAACTGTAGAGCTTAGTTTGCCCCACTCGTTATTCTTACTGTATTGTACATCTCCAATTATCACCTTTATCTTGGTAATAACGGTTTCTTAACCAACGCGTGGTATCTCTGACCGTGAGCGAATTCGGTGAGTTTCAAAACTTTCTATCCACTTCCATAATAATTTACTGTGTATACTGCTATGTATTTCACAATGATTGACTTGTTTCCTTCCGACTTACTGTCGGTTGAGATTGAGCTACCACCTAATGTGTAGTGCTCTCTCGGTTATTCCCACACTTGAGGTATGTTCCATACCAATATCTGGTATTTCGTGTTACTACAGTCACTTTTGCTAATCATGCCTCCACATCTGGTTTTGTACATGTATCCTTTCATTGGTACGACCTTGCATTTCCTATGCCTTGGTCCTTATAGCATATAAGTCTGTTTCTACTTCCACCACATTTAACATTTTCCCAAATTCCTAGCTATCTCACTCGATCATTACTGCACAAGTGCAATACCAAAACACTCAGTCATACAGAGTGCAGAGGCGTAAACTCTTGGCAGTAAATCTCTTATGCGATTGCAATGGAATTCACACTGTGTTTCACTGAGATCCTTATTTCATAATACTGGCTACTGGCTTACTGCCTGGTTCATTTGTTAACACTTATTGTTGTATCTTCACTGGGTTTAACTCATAACTCTTCTCATTCCCCATTTTATCATTTAACAATACTTATACAATAGTCGCTTATTGCGCACTGTATCCTTACTCATTATACAACATCAATTTACACTGCATCCGCTATTATATTAGCTTCCGCCATTACACTGGGTTTCGCCACTTATTTGGCTGATTGTTGAATATGCTGTTCTTCGAGTCTTTATGCTCCTTGAGCGTTGTTCACTACACATTTAGCATCACACACCTATGGTGGTTACTATTAGACGTATTACTCTTCCGGTCTCTCAACATCGAGAGGTAACCCCACTCTTAAAGTAGTGGTTCGTTCTCCGCTCTATTCACTTGTATAGCATAAACTTTCGTAATCAATAAAATGTACATAACACGTATTACTTGTGGCTTATAAGCCTTACTGCCTCGATCTCTGCTCATCATAGGTTGTTCACACTCTTTTACTTCTCTGTACAACATTTTATGATTTGGAGATTGTATTGACTCCACGACAAGGTCGTTGCATCACGATTCCTTCCAAGTTGTCTCTTGGCAACTTAGGGTCCTACTGTTAAGTGGGTTCCCTTCGGTGTTTAAACCGAGTAATTGTTTCAACTCTTACGTTTCTGTCACATTGTTTCAATCAACAATTGTTGATTCAAACACCCCTCAAGGATTGCTCCTGGGTGTTGCCAAGGTATGCCATTACATCCGGTTTGCACTTATGGGTACATTTAGCTGGGTTTACTATCCTTTTCTGTGAAGGTCGATACTCCCCAGTAGTCTAGGTGATCATTCCGGGAGTTTCATCCCGTTTATTGCGTATTAACGTGCCCAAATTAGGCATCTGCCTTACCACGTACAGGCTGGGTCACCGTTCCAGCTATCATGTTTATGCCTGAGGATCCTTAAGACATATGCGATGTCTTTACGTAACAGTCAGTGCACTTCGTATTCCCTGACTCGTAAACATTTCCTTGAAACGAATTCACTAATTCATTTAGTCTTGTTGACTTAACTGAGTTCTTTTATTCCAACCATTTTTTTTGGTAATCCTTTGCTCTTGCTTGACTTTCACTGCTGACCGTAGTATGGAGTCGACTACTTCCCGTGTTCCGGACTTTACTCGTATACATATGTGGGGTACCATGCTGATACATTGCTACTTACCCAACTAACCCATAAGTAGGTCTGTCAGGACCACAAGCTCCTATCGGAGTGCGGTCGTCCCACATTACAGTTGGTACGCTCGTAGTGTCCGTCACACGCCTAGGTGAAGTATTCTGTTGTCAACTCCCTTATATTGTCCTGTGACAATATGCTTTCCTTGCTTCCCGAACTTAATCAAGGGAAAGTTTATCCACTGTTGTATCTTTATCAACTACCCTTGAGTTTACTGGTTTGGTTTTAAAAGAAGGTTAGAAAGAAGTATTGGTTTGAAAATGAATTTTGGTTTTGAAAGAAAAGAGTTTGAAATAAATCTAAGTTTGAAAGAAAAATTTTCATGGTTTCACAACGTCTTCTTGCCTTAACCAAGTCTAGCTTCTTGCTGACTGGTGTACTTCCAATTACAGAGGTTAGGCTATCAAGCCCTTCCACGGTTTATGATGATCTCACTTAACTTCGTGGTACTATACTAAGTACTTTGTATTTGTTAAAAATTTTCCCGAACCCCTGTTATAGCAGCACTTGCCATGGCAAGTGCGCCATGCTAACTGGCTGTCGCTTCAACACCACACCGGTTGCGGTTTGTTCTCACCCGCACTGTAATCAGTGGCCTTGTGGCCCTTACTTGATCTTACAGTCTTGACCATTAACCCTCTGGGCGACTTCTTACTGTATTCACATGATAATCATTAACTAGGGCGTTTCCCATTCTAGACACCCCTTTTCTTAGTATTGTTTCCTCTTCGTAGCCCATTCCACGCATTTGTCGTGGTTACTGAGACTTGTCTCTTGTTTGGGTACTACGTTTTAGTTCCTTTGTCGGTTGGTATACTGTCAATGTATTATTTTCCCGTAGGCATGTGTCTCGGGTTCCGTTACTTTACTTCTTGCCTGTTGCACAGTTGGTGTGTTGCAAGCTGGTTATTCTCGACTGCTCGGCATGACGACCCAGGTTGCCGGAAATTCTATTCTCTTATACACAAAATTCTTCATTCTTCACTATTTAATGCGGTTAACATTGTTCAGGTAGAAACCGTCTCCGGGATTCCCACTCTTCGGGATCTACCGTATGACTGGTTCTCCGTTCTCACAGAAGTACTTAATAACAGCCAGATCGGGTATCCCGAGTATGAGAGGACTTTCATCTCTCTGGCATTGTTTCCCAAGTTATAAACAGGGATTATGGAGGGCGGGAAGGATATTGTAGGTTTCCAGTACACACTGGTAATACCTAACTAGCGTATCTCTCACGCAATCTCTCAACCCTTAACCCAAAGCACTAAAATCCTAATTCGGTACTTCCTAAGCTCGGTATTCCAGTTATCAGAGCGATACTTCGCTCTGATACCACTTTTTGTAACACCCCAACTAACAACAACACACTTAACAACAAACTGCAGCGGAAAACACACTTCATCACATTACTTAACTCGTTGGTGTTACACGCCGTTAACCACCCACGTGGCTAACAAGGCTATTACATATACATTGTATCGGTCTGATGGACTAGATTCCCGAGCGACTACACATTACTATCCCTTTCCATTAACACAACAACATACATGTACCTTCCAACTGTACCGAGTATTTACAAACATGCCGATAAACAATTTCGGTCTTACTACACCTACTGTACATATACAACTTAAATGACACCCATGTACAATGACTACCCCGTCCTACTCTCGAACGGCTTCCAGCTCCTTATACCTGAAATAGGAAAGAGAAAAAGGGTGTCCCCCAAGGGGCAGCACCTTTGCTGGTATGGTAATCCCGCAGCCCGCATGCTACCAGGCCACGCACAACTATTTGTCATCTTAGCATGCGGTTGATTACATTTAAATCATGCATGTACACCAATAACACAAAACACATTACAATCCACAACAGTGGTCACAACAAATACAGACAACACATCTACACCTAATAAATCACTTTTGTGTCTTTGGCCCTAGAGTGTTCCTTTAATGGAGCTATTTCCTTAATAGACGACTTACCCACTAGTCGGGTTATCCATAAACGTCTCTTAATAAACTGGGATTCATATCCATGATCCACATACTTCACATTTAAACAACACATAACATCACATCGCAATAAGCATTGCAGTACATCAATAACACATAACATAACGGGTACGGATCTCTTTAGGAACCGCCCCAAACATAGTTAGTTCACTGGGAGAGCCTAGAGATTGCTGCCAAACTCATGCTAAGCTCGTTTACATAACTCGTTACCGTCCTGTTAGACGAACGGATAACTTAACATAAAGATGGATCAGATATAGTGATCTGAACACAACATACATAATCCCCAACAGACGTGGGTCAAGAGCCTTGGTTAAACTCAGGGGTGATCGAAGACCAATGAAGGAAGACAACCAACAGAGAGGAAGCTGAAGAAACTGTATACAACAACTCCCAAACAACGCGTGACCGGAACTACCGGATTCCTCACCCCCCATAATATATAAATATTCACAGATAAAGACTCCGCTGTGGAACCTATCACATCAGCACACCATACAGTATTACAACTAAGTTAATCACGCAAAGGAGGGTCACACATATACAGCAACATCACACGCAACTAACTCACGCATAGCCATGGTTAGAACGTACCTTAGGTTGGAAAATGTTATTACCGGATACCGTTCTCTTACGTTTACCTAATAATGGTTAACTAGCCTTTCATGCGCATTCGAGGTTACCGGTATCGGTACGCAAACACCCAACAACAATAACGACTGTAAACTCGTTTCATGAATTATCTTATAATGTGACAAACATAAAGAAAAACACATTGGCATACAAGCCGGTGTAATCCGGTAGGACACAGGTTGCAAGAAAACCATACCTGTCACCGGGGTTTCACTCTAACGTGCCATCACATGTTCCTCGTAACATCTTTAAACAACTGGTAACATTACATTTACTTTCATTAACACCGGGGTAACTTGATTGTTTAAAGTCTAATGCTCGTGACTTACTCCCGTTAATCAGTTAAATAACTTTACATTTTTAACTTGTTTTACTTTTACATTTTAACACAACTTTTCACCCACTCAATTATCATTATAACTCACTTAACATGTCCTTAACAATCTCATAACATCATTACTTTTCAATCCCCATCATTAGATATCATTTTCTAACCTTAAACAGAGTTTTTAGTCAAAATAGCACCTTGTCCGAACTTGTGTCCGGACTTCCCAAGTTCGGACACTGTTCGCGGCTCAAAAGGGTGCAAACTGACGAATGTCCGAACATGCGTCCGAGCTTCCCAAGTTCGGACACTGTTCGAGGCCAAACCAGAAATAGAGATAGGTGTGTCCGAACTTCCAAATTCGGTCGGTAGTTCGGACACTGGTCGAAGCTCAGAAAACTTAAACGTAACAGGGCATGTCCGAACGTCCAAGTTCGGACGGTAGTTCGGACGTGCCAAAAACTTCATTTTTTATACCCTTAAACACTTACTCATTTCTTGCCTTAATGCCCAACACTTATAATGTTTCCCCCTTAGGTTTATAGCATGTTCCCACACTATATTTAGCCCACCATAAATACTTTGATGTCCTTCCAAGAGTCTTCTCCACAAGTTCACACATCTTCCTTACAACACCTTACTTCCTTATTGGTACTAAAACATGTATAAATCCTTAACACAACTCACCATGATCTTGAAGTAACCTTAAAATTCCCATTTGCATTCTAAATCCTCCAAGATAATGACCAAGACACTTTAACACTTAAGAACACCTTAATTCACTTTCTTTCTCCAATTTAAACCTTAATCCTTCCTAGTTCAACCTAGATCACCTAACATCATTTTAAAACACCTAGAACTCCTTGTCCATTAACCAAATTTTGACATAGTTCCTCTTGTATCACCTTACACCAAAACACATAATTTTTTCACCTTAATATAACCAAGAACCCTTATTCATTTAATACACACAAACATATTGTTTTTCATCCTTTAACCATCCAAGACATTCATCTTCACAAAGAATGTTCTTTACACACATCTAAACCTTTAAACTACACTACATCACAATATAGTGCATAAGCTTAAATTACTTGGCACTTAGGCCCTTAAATAGCATGGCTCTTAGGCCCTTAAATTGCATAAACCTTAAACACTGAATTTCCCACATAATAATTGCCTTTAACCTGCAATTACACACAACACCATATATGCCTTTAATAAACTCCTTGAGAGCGTTTTACTAACTCATTTACCATCAGCTCCTTAAGTAGTTTTAATGAACAACTTAAGCTCATTTTTCTGAATGCATTTAAACTACATTGAGTTAGTTTGTTTACCTCTTTTCTTCAAGACTTTTACTTGTACACCTTTGTTCTTCCTTGTTTGGAAATTGGCAAGAGGACTTGGTTACTTGTCAATGTTCTAATCAATATACAAGTAAAACCAATGAGCATTCAAGCTTCATGCTTAAACTCATTTACAAACCCTAGGTTATATATATTGTCTTAACACATTAGGATAGTTGTTTTACCTTGGAATAAAAAGAGAGCTTGAATAAACATCAAGAGAGGACTCCTCCTTGTCCTTTGAAGATTGAAATGGAGCTATGGAAGAACAAGAGAAGACACCATCAATGGTGAATTTTCGGACATATACAAAAACAAGGGGAAATGTTGTTTTTCTTACCTTGAAACAAAGGAGAATGACAAGGCATGGAAAGATGAGCTCAAGCTCCTTCAATGGTGAATCTCCATGGCACCGAAATGAGGCTTTTGAAGATTTGAAAAGATAGAAGTGTAGAGAATGCTCCAACTAGAAGAATGGTGGTCTTGAAATTGAATTTGGACCATGGAGCTAGGAGTTTCAAGCATTCAAAGATGGAGAGGGTATGGTTTGCTGTAGCAAACCGAGAATGGAGAAGAGAGGGAGGTTGGAGACGGTGGAAGTGAGTGGGAAAGGAAGAAATGAAATGAGGTGTTTGCTTTTACAAGATATTTATGTTATAAAGTAACTTTCTTCTTTTTACTTACTTTTCCTTCCTTTCTTTAATTGATTTTTACATGGTGGTGACTCACCATAATAAAAACCGGCCCCCATCATCTACTTAGGGGTAGTTTGGTCTTTGTTGACCAATTAACTTACTTATATTGACTTATGTCATAAACTAGAATATTTTGGTTACTATTCACAAAACAAGACACATATTTGTGAAATTTTTTATTTCCCATTGATTTAGACTTCCTAATGTGATACTAAGTAGTAAAATTGTTAATTAAAGAGTAATGATGGACATTTAGCCACTCAAAACTCATTTACAAGACAATTTTTCAAAAATGTGCTTTAAGACTCCTTAAAGCACATTTTGTATTTGAACTTGTTTTCAAGCTTGGTTTTCTTTAGTAATTGATTTTATATGTTCATTAGTATATAAATAAGGTCTTGGTAAGCTCATTAGGTCTTAACCAAGACTATCCCAAGCTTAGAGCACATTTTAGCCCATATTGACCTTAAGGTATTTATTTGTGTTTTGTTTGGTTTAGTTGTCTACCAAGGTCTCCTAAGGACTTAATTATCCTTATTAAATCATAATTGAATATTATTAAGTCTTGGTAGGCTCATTGGGTCCTAACCAAGTTCACTCCAAGCTTAGAGCATGTTTTTGCTCAACTGTGTTTATTGTACTTTATTGTTTTTACTATGGTTTAAATTGTACACTGATGTTTCTAAGGCAATTTTTAACCTTTAAATACCATAGTTTAGTATTTAAACAATATATCAAGGTTTGGGGTATTTCAATGTGAGCTTCTGAGATGTATGAGCGTTCCCTTCTATGCCCTAGAGTTATGTGTTAGTAATCTTCTCCTTGTCCTCCTGTCAATCTATCCGTTGTGGGTTCAGTTCTGAGCGTTAACTCCCTATAAGGGTTGACCTTTTGATCTGTGAGATTCCTTTTGTATGTCTTAGTGTTTGTAATATTCCAGCACACGGAGAGCATACGTTTGTATTCTGGGTTTCGTCGAATTTCAAGGATGAAATTCATTTTAGGGGGGGGGGGGTATAATGTTATGCCCCAGGTTTTTTTCCTTTTGTTTCTGATTTGCAAGGGAGCTAACATTCTTATCTTATTTTAGTGGGATTATGTCATCTGCGAAATATTTCCTAAGTTAGAAGGAAGAAGGGTTAATCATGTCCTTTTATTTTGTTATTAAGTAAAGAGGTAGAAAATTTAAACTCCCCCTTTAATATTTCTAACTCTTATTTTCCTTTCTTCTTAATTTAACTTCTCATTCACTCCCTCACATCAGTTTCTTTCATTCTCCTCACAACTCCCGCTTTGCAAGTCTTATTCTTCCTCCCTCATCTTCCACTCCTTCACTTTGTAAATCATTAATCTGGAGTTCTGGTTTCATCGTTGGTGATCCGAGTCCGTCGGATTACAAGTGCGGGGATCCGAGTTTAGTTATCGTTCCCCATTCCGGTTTTTCACCCCTTTCCGAGTTGGTCTTCCTTCAAGTTGTTCGAGTGTTCGTGATGTCGGGTGGGAATTTGAGTAGAGCATGTTGTCGGGTCCATAGTAATTGCTTTGCGTTGGATGTGAGGTAAGTGGTAGATGAATTCAGGTGTGTGTGTTCGCCCACGGGGATTTCTGATTTGTTTTGTTTTCCGTATATGTTTAATGCTTCTCTCATTGTGATGTTCCTGATCTATTTCTAAGTTGTGTTTTCGATGTGCTAAAACCCCATGGTTTTGTGTTTTGTTTCGAGTATTTAGGTATGTAAATCTATACTGTGAAATTGGTGATTTTGGCTCTCTTGTCTCCATCTATTTTGACATTGTTTTCTGAACATTTTGTTGTGTCTGAACGGACTTACAAGTCGGGACGGGTGTCGCGGACGTGTGTTCTGCGCGTTAGTTATGCCATGTCCGGACATGTAAGTCCGGACGCAATGCGAGGACGAGTTTCGGGGTTACTGTTTGACTTGTGTTCGAACATGTAAGCTCGGACACAAGTCCGGACGCGCGTATGCTATTTTCTGGATTTTGTCCAGACATCTAAGTTTGGACAGATGTCCAGACACCTCTTATTTTCGAAATCGACTTACGTCCGGACTTGTGACCTGGACATAAGTCCGGACATGTGTAAGTTTGTCCTCGACGTGTGTTCAGACATGCAAGGCCGGATGCATGTCCGGACACATGTCTGTTTTTGCACAACTTTTGCATTTTAGCTCCGTTTTGATCACCATTCATGGTGTTGTGTTCCTCTTACTGTGTACTATCTGCTTTGGTTTGTTTTGGCTTATGATTATGAGTATTTACATTTTGGAAGTCTTCATTAAGTTCCAACCTCTATCTTGCTCTAAAGGAGCGTTTGAGCTTCTGGTTTCTATCTGGCTTTTGTATGTGTTAGTCGGGTACGACTTCTGCTCTGTTAAGACTTCCGATATGTTTGATAAGCTTCTGTCTTCCGCTTTGTTCCGATAAAGGATTCTGCTCAGTTTTCGCAAAGCTTCTATTTTGGGGACCTAGATGTTTAGCTTCTAAGCCTTGGATAGTCGGGTCGAGCTGTCCCGTAGCATGCTGCACAGGAATTTCTTCTATTTTGTTCCTCGGGTTCCCTTCTGTTCTGTCTCTCAGGGTCCCCTGGATGTTTAGTGACCAACGGGTCCATAGCTGTCTCTATGGCTTTTGTGTGGGATCTTCAGATCTATAGGGCCATAGCGTTGCCCTTCTGATGTGTCAGCTGGTGTCTAGGATCTTACCTCTGTTTTGTTAAGCATTCTATTCTGAACCTCTGTGTTTGCTGTCCGCTCTGCTCTGGTTTATGATTTCTGTTCAGTTTGCTCAGCTTCTCCTTTTCCTCTCTGATTTGACAAGCTTCTGCTTCTGTTCTGATCTGTCTCTCTTCTGATTTGGGAAAGCTCTATCCTCTGTCTAATTTCTGCTTCTACTTTTGGTCTATTTTGCTAAGCTTATGTATACGTATATGTTTAGTATCTATTTTGAGCATGCTCAGCTGATGAAGTTTATCACCTGCTGAGCTATAGTTTGGCTCACCCCTATTTCTGTCTGATTTGAAGGATTAAGCCTCTATTTAGAGATTCGGCTTTTGCTATTCGTTTGGCTTCTCGTTGTATTTGTAACCTTGGGCTTGAGGCCTCTGTATTTGGTCTATAACATGTATTAGTTTCGCTTCCGCTTTGTGCTAGATGTAGGCTTTGTAATCGATGTTTACAGTCAATAAAAATGTATTTGCATCTATTCTGGGTTTCGTGAGTGTAGCCTTACATGTCTTAGGTAGTGAGCGCGCAGCATGTAACGGTCTATCAACTAGGGTGGCTTTGGGGTCGTTACAGTATATAGTTGCACAGGACCCGAGATCGAATTTTAGCGCATTTGGAGTCTCTAACAATTCTCATTTTCATATACATCACTTTACTCGGACACGAAATCCCAAAATCGAATACGGACTATTGGATGCCCGCGAAGTTCATTATTTTTTAGAAAAAATCTAACTCAGGTGCCCTTTTTGTGAAGTCGTGTGAGTCACGTATGTTATCCAAATCGTTGGTCGGATGAATAGGGTCAAAGTTTAATAGTTGGACTCCCAGTATGCAAAAGCTAAAGCCATTTCCGACACCGATTAAGCATCTTCTAATTCGAACGTAAATTGAATAAAAAATATAATACTTAGCATTATATAAGTCAGAAATGTATATGTTTATTACACCATCACACCACTATGAAAGACTAAGACATAATTAAAAAATGCCTACTCAATGAGTCCAAGACCTATATCTATCTGGTAGGTTCCGCATCGACCTTAGCCGCATGCATAGATCCTCAAGCTCATTGCTCTGCCCTGGTGTTTGATTCACTTACGGGATCTGCTCCAACATGTCAATACGCTCCTCAACACTCAAACCATGAAGAGATGGAAGTGGTGTGTGTGGAGTCTGCAGCGTAGCTGGTATGGCAGCGGGGTGCGTTAGCTACTGGGAAATATGAGTGGGAAGTGTGCCCTACTATTGCTTGACCCTAAAATGTCTGAAAAACTGAAAGGCCAACTTGAACTCTTAAAATCAACAAACAAAAAGGAGTTACCTGTCGTACAAACGACATTAGACATTAACGGATCAAATGCAACTGGAGTTTATAGCATCGGAGTCTCGTGGTCTGCTGAGATGAGCTGCCATATTCTGTTACACCTGTGTAATGTTGTAACTACAGTGGTTGTGATACATCCAATGGTGCTGAGAGTACCATCTCATGTACATAGACTGAGGTCCTAGCGGCCATGACACAGGATATGAGTGCAGAGGAATGCGTCGATCATTTCTACTTTCCCACAAGTGTAGATACGGCCCTAGAAAAGATGTCAAATCGGTGCTGATATGGCTAGAACGGGCTTGATTGTGCACGCTGTCACAATCAAGCTGGACAGCAGGAATCGACTGATCTCTTCCAAACTGTCGGAGTGCATGATCTGGTTGGCATCCCTCAAAAATATTGAAATGTATGAGTGGGACCAATGTGTACGCACTATTTTGGTGATGGGGAAGTGTTGATGAAATTATTGACATAAGTAGTAAAACCTAGCTACAATGGGCAAGTGCACCCAATTCGTTGTAATACAACAAGTGTCGTATCCACAAGGAAATTGGTTTCTAAATCCCAAGCTTCAGTATCTTAGTAAATTGTGATTAAAAAGTGTAAATTGGGGGTTCTGCCAGAGGCAAGCTTAGTTGTGTGTCATAACAATAAAAAACAATAATCTAACATGTTTAAGATGGAATGGATGGAAAAGTACCCTAGGATAGTGGGGAATCACCGAAATTACCCAATGAAACTCATAACCATAACTCATTCTCACATTGTCTATTAAAGCTAAAACCAAGTACTCAAATCATGGAACAATCAATCCTTACCTAGTTAGTTAAACTTCCTAATTAAAGGAGGTCAAAGTTACTAGATAGCATTAAACACAAGCCCTTAAATAATAGCCCTAAGATTTTACCCCCAAATTCAAGAGTGTAAAAGTTGGGGTTTATCCCTTCTTGGTAAAGTCCCAAACTCAAAGTCAAATGTTGAAAGGAACCACCAAAAATGCCATAGTTGATCAAGCTAAAACATTAATTGAACATTGAAAGAGATAAAACAAGTGTATTCAATGAGTTAGGTCAAGAGCATTCAATGAGCAATGTTAGGGTCAAACCCCATCCTAGGATACAAGATAAGACTACTTAACCATCAAAAAGAGAAAGAGAAGAGAAAAGAGGGATTTAGCCATTGGAGGAGCTTTGGAGCTTCAATGGAGGTGGGTTCTTCAAGCCTTTCTTCATTCTCTTCTTCTCTTCTTTTCTCCTCATCTTTTCTCCCTTCTTTTCGCCTTTCTCTCTTGTCTTTTAGGTTGGAATCATGTGGAATGAATAATGAGAAGAGATGCCCCAAAAATCAGCTTTTCAAGACTCAAATCTGGGCAGAATTTTCGTTCGACCGACCCACTAGGTAGGTCCACTGAAGAAGAAGGCACGTGCTCATTTTAAGTTCATCGACTCATCTAAGGTCGGTCGAGTCTAGTAGTGTATAGATGAGTTGGACCGACCCACCTAGGTCAGTCTGCCTGGGTTAGTCGGCTCCAGTGAGCTTCTCCTTGCACCCGAATCATCCCGATGCGTCCCGTTGGCTTGACATCCTTCTCAAGGTGTCCGATCATTGATGTAGCCTCTCATTAAGCCTTCCAAATGTACTCAAATGAGTATTTTTCTATCCAAGTATGTCCAAAAGTATAAGTCCACAAATAATTACAAAAGTACTCCATAAAGTGGCGAAATAGGTTATGCACCAACTAAAATGAAGGTTAGTAAAGACCTTAATATAGCATTATTTCACCACTTATCAGGAAGCTCCACATAAGGTAACTATCTTCACTAAAATATCAACACACAAATTGAGTCTTTTATAATTTATTAATAAAATTGACATTGTCCACATAAATTAGTTATTTACTTACATCATCATATAATAGCCCGGGCATCTTGTAAACGCTGAATATGAGCGGTGTTCATTCTATGCCATCTATCAAATATTAAAAAAAAGGGATAATTCACATTGTACCCCTACAGCTTTCGTAATTCACGTTATACCTCCTTTTTCAAAATACGTTTACAAGGTACCCCTAAAAAGTTTCAAAATTTACAAAATACCCTTAATCCGTGAAATGATACCCTTGACATTGCAGGTCATGCTTCAAGTTCACAATATGCCCCTTTGTAAATTTAGAGACATTTTATGAAATTTTACAATAATAATATTTGAAATACTAATAAAAATATTTAAAAAGTAATATTATTATAAATATAACTAAACATATATAAAATTAAAAAAAATAGAAATACTTTATGTTTATTAGATGTTAGTTTAACTCAAAAGTTACAACATTAATAATTATAATTCACAATATATAAATTATAATACCCTATAGGATAGTAAAATAAATAAAAAAACAATAAATAGTTTAATTAGTTGATATATGAATAAAAATTGAAAAAAGTAAACAAAAAAGTATGAATATATAAATTTAATAACATACAAAACCATAAAAATATACTCCCTCCGTCCTGAATTGACCGTCTTGTTTGCTTTATGACACATTTTTCCACTTCAATATTTAACATATAAGATAAAATAATTTCATAAAACTAAAATTTGTAATATATAGTTTATCATGTAAGGAATCATTTGCAAAATTCAAATTTCAAAATTGTCCAAATAGTGAACAAGACAGTCAATTCAGGACGGAGGGAGTAATATGTTATTAAAATGTACACATTTCACTAAATAAATATATACAGTATTATTAGAAAATTTGAAACTTTTGTTCTTTTTACATTCTCTAATATAATTGTACTATCATAATTTTGTATGTTTTATATTTTAAAAAACTATAAAATTATACAAAATAGTATACATTGTTTAGAAGTTACAAATTTACTTATATAACAAAAATTAAAATTTTTAGTGGTTTTATAAAATTTTATTTTCTTTATTTTATCGTATAAGGTTTTACTGTAAATTAGCTAATCATAGTTCGATGAGCTTAGAGAATAGTATAAAAGCAAATTTTTGAATTTTGATAATATTTTTTTTACTTATTTTATGAACGTGAAAATCTAAATTCTAAATAATATATTATAATTTTTATAAATTAGTATGTTTTTCAGTTTGTTAAATTACATATATATATATATATATATATTTCTATACATATTTTTACAATTTTTAGTGAGTATATCAATCAACTTAAGTCAATATATGTTAGTTTTTTGGAAAATATTATCAAAAAGTTCAAATCTTTTCATTTTATATTATTCTTTAAGCTCATCATACTATGACGAGTTACTTTACAATTAAACCCTATATGAGAAAAATAAAGAAAATAAATATTTAATATAACCAATAAATATTTTAAATTTTACTATTTAAGTAAAAGTTATAACTTATAAACAATATATTACTATTTCGTATAATTTTATAACTTTTAAAAATATAAAAACATACAAAATTGTGATAGCACGATTCTTTTAGAAAATGGAAAGAGAACGAAATGTTCATTTACTGATAATATTGTATATATTTATTTAAGAAAGTTGAAACTTTTAATAATATCATAGTTTCATAATTTTGTATGTTATTGAATTATATATATATATATATATATATATATATATATTCATATTTTATATTATTTTAATTTTTTGTATGTTGATTTTGTATGTTGTTTTATTATTCTACTTCCTCCATCCTGAATTGATTATCTGTTTGTTTTATGACACGTTTTTCCACTTCAATATTAAGTGTATAAGATAAAATAATTTTATAAAACTAAATTTTATGATATATATATATATATATATAGTTTATCATGTAAGGAATCATTTGCAAAACTTAAATTTTTAAAATTATTTTATCTTATATGTTAAATATTGAAGTCTAACGACATGTCAAAATAGAAAACAAGACGGTCAATTCAGGACGGGGGAGTATATGGTATTATAAATTATTATAATGTGAATTATAATTATTAATGTGGTATCTTTTGAATAAAACTGTAAGTATTTTTATTTTTTAAAATTGTTTCAAGTTTTTTGTACATTTATATTTAAAAGTTATTAATTTTTTGGAAAATCACAATATGCCACTAAAATATTCACAATTCTAGATATACCCTTTATTTGAAACTTGTTCTTCATATGCCACAAAATGTTTTGAAATGCACAAAATGTCATGACTGTGCAACATTCGTTAAATTTACCGTTAACATGTCTTGGAAAATGACCATTTTACCCTTACATTTTTTTTATTTTTTGAAAAAAATGTAAAGTTTCTATTTTGTGTGACGGCTAATTTACGAATCCTTTTAAAATATTTCAAAAAATGCCTTAGTTTTTACAAAAAGTACATAATATGGGCCTGTTTTTACCAAACACTTCACAATATGCCCCTCGTTTTCTTTAAAGCTCCTATAACGGCTAGTTTTTGCTCCAACGTTCTAGTTGTTACAGCAGCTTCAAAGAAAAATATGGGCATATGTTTGGTAAAAACAGGGGCATATTGTGAACTAACTGGTAAAAACGGGGGCATATTGTGAACTTTTTGTAAAAAAGCAAGACATTTTTTGAAATTTTTTAAAAGGATTCATAAATTAGTCATAAGACAAAATAGAGACTTTAATGTTTTTTCATAAAATTAAAAAAACCGTCAGGGGTAAAATGGTCATTTTCTAGGGCATGTTAATGGCAAAATATGAACGTTACCCAGTCATGACATTTTGTGAATTTCAAAACATTTCGTGGCATATAAGAGACAAGTTTCAAAAAGGGGGTATACCACGAATTATGAAACATTTTAGTGGCATATTATGAATTTTCCCATGATTTTATATTTTATTACTTTTAAAATATTTTATAGTACTTTGATTTTTTTAAAAAAAAAATCATAAAATGCGCCTCAAGAAAAAAAGGGTATTCTTTTTAGTAATTTGAATATTTTTTTGGAAAATTCACAGGATACCACTAAAATTTTTGTTAATTCACAAAATACCACATTTTAAAAAAAGTTTTGGGAAATTTCCCAAGATACCCCTGAGGTTTGAGCGAATTTTACTCGATACCCCTGAAGTTTCATTTTTATTACGAGATACCCCCGAGGTTTCATTTTCTTTACAATATACCCTTGAGGTTTCATTTTCATTACGATATACCCCTGAGGTTTCAATTTTATTATGAGATGTCCCTCCGTTCAGATTATGTTATATTATATTTTTCATATTTCCCTACTTTAACTTCGCACCATATGCCCCGCTATAACCTCAGGGGTTTATGGTTAATTTTTTTTAAATAAAATGCACATAAAAATTAAAGATAAATTAAATTTGAATTCAATTTTAAAAAACAAAAATAATGTTGTAAAAATAAATTAAAATAATTAGAATCATAAAAGTTTACAATAAATAGAATGACTAACCAACAAAAATATATATTATTACATAATATAAAAGATATTATAGCGGTGACTTAAAAACTTTATAAAAATTACATTAAATATAAAAAATTATTAAATAATGTTATGACTTATTGTAAAAAAAATTTAGCAAATATATTATTTGATATCAATTATCATAAGAGAAATGACCATATTTTATGGTTTTTATACATTATTTTGCAAAATTAAAATAACGATTTTTTCTATGTAGTATATGAAATTGTTACTTTTAATATTCTTCATATTATTGTTATAATTTTTTCACAAATTTAAGTCATCTCTACGTAACACCTTAACAATTTATATTTATTTTTCAAAATAATTTAATTTTTATTTGTTAGCCATTTCCATTTATTTATTTGTTTGTTTATTTAATTATATTCATTTTTTAATTTTGATTTCAAATTTATATGAACTTTTATTTTTTGTGCATTTTATTTAAGTTTCAAATTCAAACAAAACTTGAACCATATATATCCATGAGCTTATTGTAGTGGTATATGGTGTGAGGGTAATTGGGATATATATATATATCAGAATCTGAACGAAGGGGTATCTTGTAATAAAATTGAAATCTTAGGGGTATATCGTAATGAAAATGAAACCTCGGGGGTATACCGTAAAAAAAAGAAATCTCAGGGGTATCTCGTAAAGAAAATGAAACCTTAAGGGTTATACTGTGAACTTGAAACATGACCTGCAATGCAAAGGGTAAAATTATCATTTTTCAAAGTCATTTCATGAATTAGGGGTGTTTTGAGAAATTCAAAACTTTTTAGGGTATCTAGTGAATGTGTTTTGAAAAGGGGGTATATTCTGAATTACGAAAATTTTTAGAGGCATATTGTGAATTACGAAAGTTTTTAGAGGCATATTGTGAATTACGAAAGTTTTTATAGGTATATTGTGAACTTTCTCAAAAAATAAACAATATAAATAATAAAAATTCTTGAAAAATTAGTTGACACAATTAATGTGTCAATATTCTATTAAAAATCTGGAGTAATTGTACATACCGATAATAAAATGGTGCATCATCGGGAATCAGTTTCGTCTCACGTATAAAAAATCTAGGAATCCTAGAGTACGCCCACACGCTTAGTAGTCTAGTGTGCATAAAAGGTATCATTTTGTGGTAATCTAGGTAGTCATGCGCAAATGGCGACATGCACGGGCATGCCAATACAACGGAACCCAACTGTAACCCCCAACAACATTAAAATCAGCCGGTAGCAGTAGATAACAAACGTCGATGGTGTTTCCATGGTAGGATGGGATCAGCGTCCCACCAATCAGCCACAACATATATGCCCTAGCATGCTGTGCAAGCCAAGCAGGTGGAGTATTGTCGAACTCTAGGTCATCCTCATTGAAAAATTCAGGTATCCATGTTCACAGATGATGGCTAGCTACTCTTAATATGCAGGGCTTTCGAAGTCTTTCCCAACAAATCAGTGCACAAGTTTCTCATAATAATATAGATATCACTTATCACTGCTCTACCCTTGATAGTAAAACCAAATAAAAGTGTCATAACTGTAACCTCCCCAAACGAAAACATAAATGTATGTGTTTCCAGTCTCCACCACTCGACCAAAACATTGCATATAAAGTTATTTGCTTTGGACACTAGTCTAGTGGGACCCTACTACCGACAACATGTATCAATGAGGCAATTAGTCTATGAGGGTTTTCAGTCAACTTTGAACCCGCACGCCCACACAATACTCTATCCATTATGTTCAAATCATTTCCAAACTCCTACGTTCAATAATAGATTGTCTAAATAATCTACTAACATACATGATTAAATAAGTAACTATTAAACTAACTAGAAATTAAAACTTAAAGAGATTGAAAGCTAACCTCTAGTCTAGATAACATAGCGTGTGAAATGTTGGTCGCCTGCAGGGAAAACAAATCGTTCTGTTATAGACCAGACCCTACCACTGCTGTGCATAGCGTTCTACCATCTTCTAAAAGTTGTTTTTTATTTTTTTTTCCTTTTTTGTTTCATTATTGTTTTCTTTTTTGTTTTATATTTCTTTATTTTTTCTTTTGCATTTTTTTTCTAATATTTTTTCACTCTTTTTTCTTATGGAAATGAGGAGGAAGAAGTAGATTAAGGAGAAATATTAGAAGAATGGATCAAATGAGATGTGGGAAATTAGGAGAATAGAATGGGTATTTTTAGGAGAAGAATGGTGATCCTCGGGTGACATTTTGCAAAGAAACCGTATTTGGCTAACGCAATCCCTTTGCATAATATGGGACCGTGTTTGTCAAAGTCGGTCCCAGTGTATTAAATGTCATTGCTCTAAATTTGAGTGGGGCATCATCCAATTCGAGAATCGATTGCCCAATTCTGAATTTCTATGTGTTTCAGCCTGAAATATGCCACGAAAATGCTAAGGCGAAGGAAGCGTGAGAGCCGAAAAAGGGCATAAATACTGGAATCTAAGGGGATGTTCGTTCATAACTTTTACTTTTTTGTTAGATTAATCTGTCATGTCATTGTCTTATTTATCATATTTTTATGTTGTACCCACCATCCCTCTCACAAAGCTTAAAATCCAAACATAGCAATAACTTCCTTTGAAAATGGTAGGAGATTAATCTTCTCATAGAAGAGGCCCTAGGACAACAATGAAAATTACCTATATAAAGACAAAATGAGGACAAGCGGCTGAAACTGGAGTATCATTTTTTCAGGTATGTTCTCCTTGTCTTCATCCGGATTACGTTTCTTTTTGTGTTAATTTTTTTTTTTTGGAAAAACTATATTTTTTTTTTTGCTAATTCATGAAACGTCACTAATTAAAAGAAAAGTCATAAAATGTAACTATATTTTTATAAAGTCCATAAAATGCCACTATAGTCCTACTAGTTAATAAAGAATTTTTAAAATTCAAAATATGTTAAAATACATAAAAAATTCAAAATACAATAAAAATTAAAAATAATGTATAAAAATTAAAAAAAAATTAAAAATTTAAAAATATGAAAGTATCATATAATATTAAAACAAATAAATATTTTATTTTTTAAAATTTATCCAGTACCATAAAAAGAATATTGTGTTCTATACAAATAATTTATACCAATTCATATCAATTAAGTACCATATTTTATACTACCAAATAAGTACCATACATTTTTAATTTTTTTTATCAATTTAAATTACTTCTTCGAAGTTAATTATTTTATATTTCAACTTATATTTTGAAATTTAGTTTTTAAAATATATATTCTTTTTTTAGATAACTTTATGATCATAATATTTAAAGTTATCTGTATAATATAACATAATTTTTTAAAAATAAATTTTTTAAATATAAGTTAAAATTATAAAATAGTTTACTTTTGAAGAAATAATTTAAATTGATAGAAAATTATAATAAAAAATGTATGGTACTTATTTGGATTTATAGTTCTTTATTGATATAAATTGTTTGTTTAGAAAATAATATTCTTTTAATGGTACTGAATACCTTTTAAAAATGAAGTATTTAGTTGTTTTTATATTCTATTATTTCATTTTTCTATAATTATTTTATATTTTTATTATATTTTGATTTTTTGTGAAGTTTTTATTACTTACACTACAACATATGAGTTCAACTGGGGCAATAAAAGTTGCACCAATAGATCAAAATATTGCTCTAATAGAGTAATTGGAGCATAATTAATCTTGCCCCAATTGATTCACTACAATAATCAATTTGGTGCAACTTTTTATTTCGCCCTAATTGACATGAACTATTAGTGCAATATAACATGCACCAATTGATCAAATACAAACAAAACAAATATATGTTGCACTAAATTACTCTACTCAATTAGTGCAAGATATGACAGTGGCCCCATTTGATCAATAACAAAGAGAGCAAAATTTTGTAGGTGCTCTATTTGGTGGTGTTGTGCGTTGGTATGAACAACACAAACAGGGCATGTACACTACTTGCACTATTTGCTTACTAGCAATTATGAATTTTAAAAGTACTTTGTAATTAGTAGGGATATTTTTGTCTTTTTTCCATCTTGTCAATGAGTATAGTAACATTTTATAGACTTTTATAAAAATATAATGACATTTTGTGTCTTACTTTTTCTAGTCGCATTTTATGAATTAGCCAAAATATAATAGCATTTCATGTAATTTCCCATTTTTTAATGACGTTCCTTTTGGTGTTGTTATTCTTCTCTTCTAGGCAGAATACTCGTCTAGCTGGATAGGGATAATTATAAGTTTTTTGTAAAGATCATAGTTTGGAGTTGGACATCTAGGTGCTTTTCTTCTTTTCAAGCATTTTTAGTCCTGTGCCGTAGTGTTGTTGATGCACGGAACTATGAGTGCTATCAATCGGAAATACAAGTGAGTGCAGTTTCATTGCTTGTGTCATTTTTTGTCACATTATTAAATGGATTTATTTGATTAATTAGTTTTATCTTTCTGTATGTCACATATCAATTATCATATCAATTTTTAACTAAGTCACTATGTTTCAACGACAAAAGAATAGGGTTATTCACATCCAAATAGAGCCTAATGATCGAAATCAGTTATTGGTGCTAAGGGACCGGCCCAATGGCATTAAAGCTAGCCCGTCATGCTGTTCATCAAGCAACTAACATAGCAAGCCCATGAGGATGAACTTACCACAGTGGTAGTTCATTTTCGGATGGTCGGTCATCAGGCGGGCGGTAGTTCATTTTCAGAAGGTCATCAGGTGTGGTTGCCATCGTGCTTGTGAAGTCCTTGGGTTTGCGGACAACAACTCCACTTAGATTGGTGCGGTACTAACATAAACCCAACACAAATATCATTATATTTCACTAGTAGAAAACAGGTCTATTGTGACTGTTGTTTAGGGCCTATTTCGGCGGTTCTGAACCGTAGAAATGGAGGCCGCCGAAATAAGTGTGTGATCTTATTTCGGCAGTTCCTAGCTAACAACCGCCGAAATAGGTGTAATTAAAAAAACAATTGTTACTGTTGCCCCATCTTCAACCTTGCTAGTTAGGGTTGCAAATTTTCAGAGGCGCCGAGATGTTCCTTTCGCCAGTTAGGGTTGCAAAATTACAGAGGCGCGGAGAAGAGAGACACACATAGCATGTTCCTTGTTCTCCAGTTGCAAAATTACCGTGAGTAAAGAGATTGTAGGCGTGGAGCATGTTTCCATTTTCGCCAGTTCAGGTTACAGAATTACCTTGAGGCGCAGAGCATGTTTCCTTGTTCGCCAGTCCATTGTTAAGGCGAAGAGAGGCGCGCAAAACATATTCCTTATTCTCCAGTTGTAAAATTACCTATAGTGAAGAGAATGAATATATTTGCAGACACAAACAAGAGAATGAAAACGTACAGGGCATGTATGGATTAATAAGTTAAGTTCGAGTATATTACCAGTTCGGGATGAACAACAACCCCGTCGTCAATCTGTTGAGCGAGATGCAGCACAAGAAGAGAATGAAGGGGAGGCAGAGGAGCAGAACAAGAAGAGAATGAAGGGGGGGGGGGACGGAGGAGCAGACGCAAGAAGAGAATGGAGGGGGAGCGGAGGCGCATACATGAAGAAAATAAAGAGAGAGAGGAAACGTGAGAAAAAAAGGCGGAGACAGACGCGATTTTTTAAAAATTTCATCCATTTCAGTGGTTCTTAGCTAGGAACCGCCGAAATAGACTAAAAAAACCGGGAATGTAAAAAATTGAAGGCGCCTATTTCGGGACGACCCTATTTCAGCGGTTCCTATAGGTGTTTTTTTACACACACAATAATCAACGACCCTATTTCGACGGTTCCTAGCTAGGAACCGCTAAAATAGGTGTCTTTTTTTACACAGAGAATTTTTCGGGGCCTTATTTCGGCGGTTGTGAGTACAACCGCCGAAATAGGGGTGCCAAAATAGGCTTTTTTTGTACTAGTGTTTGGATTGACATATGTTAGTGTGAACTTCTTTTACTTGATTCTACTGTTCGGCTGGCCGACATTTCCTACCCGCCCCTTCACTTTTGTCTCTTTTCTTACTCTTTGTGACTTCACATTAAAATACTAATTCACAATATATATTTATAATACCACATAGATTAATAAAACTAAACAAACAATCAATATGCAAATTAATTGATCTATTTATTAAAAATAATTAAAAGTATATAAAAATATGAATGTATATAAATTTATTAACATAGAAAGTTACAAAAATATAATATATTATTAAAAGTTACAATTTCATTAAATAAATTCACACAACATTTCAAAAATTTGAAACTCTTGTTCTCTTTTCATCACACTTTTATATTTGTAAGAATTATAAAATTATAGAAAATAGCAATATATTGTTTATACGTAGCAATTTCTACTTAAACAATAAATATTAAAATTTTATTGGTTATATAAATATTTTTATTTTCTTTGCTTTCTCATATAGGTTTTTTTACTGTAAATTAACTACTTATAGTAATACATTTTTTTGTGAATTTTTCCTTTTATTTTTTTAACAAATTATAGTTTAAAGTGTAATATAATATTAATAATTGTAGTACAAAAAACAGTAAACGTACTACATATAACTAACTTGATGGGATCGGGGTGCTGACCGAGTAGGTCTGAGGTGTTAGTCTCAGACCAACTCTACTTGAAGAATAAATGTGTGCAGAAAATAATAACGCGGAAGCTTTTGTTTTAAATTGACGAGATAGGATTCTGCTTGTATTGAAATTCAATGTGAATTACAACCTAGCTTCCTATCTTGGGATTCGACAGAAGTAGTCTGTCTCATCCAACACTTGCTCTACTCTCGGCTTTGATCAATGCGTCACAAGAAGTAAAGAGGGGTGTTCTATGTGTGCTCTCTAGGTAATAAATACCTAAGCTGATTGACACTATCTCACTAAGATCTCTCAAGAATACTTTCTCTCTCAAAATGGTGTTTCTCTCTCTGAATAATCTAGAATGCACACCTCAACTAATTACAATCATATGCTTATATACTTGTTTAACTAAATCCTAAATCTTCGGTAAAGTCTTCATGTAACAGCTCCTTGATTTGTTTTCGCAAGTATCGGAGTCGTGGAGCTGTTTGTGCTTCACGTTCTCACGTTTGCGCATGCTCCCACGCATCCGAGTTTTCCGTAACCACTCAGTAGTGTCGCGCTTCTTGGCAGATAGGAACAAGTGAACAGATGCTTCTGCAGAGGTACTCGAGATGGTCAGTTGTGACAACCCCATGTCTTTCTGCATTGCTACTTTGACTGAGGAGGCAATCATCTGCAAAACCTAAGTCTTCAACAAATTCCTCATTTTTGCTGATGATGGCAAACTCAGTGTATCCAGCGTAGACTTGTGTTTTTGTAATGAATGTTCCTGCAAAAAGAATGGACAACAAGGCAGAGCAACTAGCTTGGGAGAACAACTCACTGTTTGTTCCCCCTTAAACACATATTCCCCCTTAAGCTGATGTAGTTGATAAGAGCAGATAAAAACCATAGTATGAAACTACTTCAAATACTACGTAGCAGAAATAGCAACCAATCCAAAATAGATGAGGCCTTCAGAGGCACTCAACATCCACACATAGTTACCCGCAGACACCAGCTGCGGGATACACCGCTTCCCCCGTTTGCCAACAGCAGGGGAAACACACAAAATATCCAAAAACATAATCCGAAAAAGTCATTAAAACAAACCACCAACACAAATCAAGAGTATTCAAAAGTCAGTACGTCCTAAGAGTTAAAAGGGGTGGGGTAAAGGGTTAGTCATCTCCTCCATCCATTCCTGTATCCTCATTCCGTGCACCATCTTCCCCCGAAGTCCCAGCGCCATCCATTGCCTTAGCCGCTTCCAGAGTTTCAGCAAAAGTTTCCCGGAACTCCTTCACCAGCTTCTGGACTCCTCCTGCAAAGATGTTCATCGTCTGTTTGTGGTTTTTATTGAGGACGTCGATGAGCATGTCAATCTTCTTGGATAGAGTGGTGAGGTTGTTCTCGATCGCTGCTACCCTTTCAGACAGAGAGGTTGTGTCAGGAGGTGATGTGGGTTTTGGTGGGGCTAGCTTTTTGGAGGGAGGGTTTGTCTTGGAGACCGACTTGATCTAGAAAGATGGGGTTTTGTTGTACAGGATTTGACCAAGGATGTCAGTGTCTGTGATGCGACTAGCTTTGGAGGGATCAAGGACAACATTACAGTGGGTGAGGATTTTTGGGAGCCAGAATATATACCCCAGGGAGTGTCGGGGTGAGGAGATGGTTGAGGCTATGTGGTTAAGGATCAGTTTTGGGAGGTTTATCTTTTGATGATGGAGCAGACAATACATGATAGCAAGATCTAGCGGGCAGACAAACTGGTTTCCTTCCTTTCTAGGAACTAAGTTTTTGATCACCAAGGTATGAAGCATTTGGTGGGTATTTGACAGAGTTGGTCGGTCCAGAGAGTGACCAACTCTGTTGTTTGGTAGGAAGAAGTCATAAACCTCTTTTGCACTTATGAACCATAGATCACGAAAGCCAGCCCTATCATAGAATTCTAGTCCGCTAGTTGGAATTTCTAGATGGGTTGCAATGGAGTTTGAATCAAGAAGGATAGCTTTATCATGTACCTCTGTCATTATTTTCCCTTTGCGGATGACGCAATTCTGGTAGAACTGATAGGCCTCAACTTCATGGTAGGTCTGAATGCCGTGGAAGAGATGAATCCAGTTTTGAAAGCGAAACATCTCCTCGAACATGTCGAACTCCATTGAGTGGAGCCAGTCCAGGTCGAGTAGCTTTCCTTTTACCAAGTTTTGGGACTCAGCAGAGTCGTTGGCCGGTAGGGAGTAGATGGCAGAGTGAGTATCGATCAGACCTAGTCGTTGAGCAGGAGATGGTGGGACAGACTCGGAGCGAGGATGGAGTCGCTTTCTAGTGGAAGTTGTTGCCGTGTCGGAGTCCGCTTGGGTTGAAGAGTTGGTGGTGCTGCGCGGCTTTTCCTCAGTTGGTGTTGCTGTGACTACAGGGGATGGTGCAGGAACAGGAGCTTCAGAACTGGGTTTTGAAGATGACAGAGGATTCTTGGCTCAAGATCTAAGTGTTCTTGTAGCTGGAGGTCGGGGGACATTGGATTTAGCACGGCGAGTTTTCTTTGAAGGGGGTGAATTTTCAGGGGCAGCTGGTTGGACTTCGAGGTCATGTACCTCAGTAGGTTCTTTAGCAGGGGAGTTGGGTTGTGGGTTCTGTGTTTCTTCATCAGTGGGTGGAAAGGATCCAAACTGGAGTTTGGTCGGAGATTCGGTGATAGTGTCGGGGGTGGGTATGATCGGGGTGGTGGGTGGTGTCGATTGTTTGGTTGGAGATGGGGTGTTTTTTGATCGGGTGGATGTCGTAGTGTGGACAATGGTGGTGGGTTCAGTTGACACGGTGGGTAAAGTGGTGGTGATGGGTTGGGTGTCAATGGACATGGCGGGGGCTACGGCGGTGGAGTCAGAAGTGGAAGTAGGGGTTTGTTTGGCTTGGAGGATGGTGAGTTTGTTGATTAGGGCTTGGAGAAGCTGAGGATCATTTGGTAGTTCGGCGTCGGAAAACATGGTGTTGTGCTTAGGGTTAGGGTTTGAAGCCATGGCAATCGGAGTTGATTGAAGTGGGCAAAAGGGTGGAGAAGGCGAAGAGAGGCAAAGAAATTGGGATGGGTAGGATTGGACGTGGGGAGTGAAAGATATTGACGTCGGAATATAGGCAGACGTGTTGTGTCAGGGTAGGAGTGGGCTGATTGGTTGAGCTGGGTTGTTGCGGATTATTGGGCGAAAATTTCACGGGAGGTTTTTCAGAGAACAAAGACTCTTGTTTTTACGCCGGTGTTTTGTTTCTTTGACAGACAGACTAGGTCATCAGACATATTCATGCATTGCACCCAGATATTGAAAAACTAAGAGAAGGAGATACAACCTTAGCTAAGTCATACGGGTCATACCTAGGTGTGAACGTAATGCTTTGAAGGGACCTCGTTGTAATGGTTTGGTGAATATGTCTGCAAGTTGATCTGAAGTAGGAACATATTCTAGTTGTATCTGCCCTTTTTCAACGCAATCTCTTAAGAAATGGTGACGAATTTCAATGTGCTTTGTCCTGGAATGATGAACAGAGTTTTTAGATAAATCAATAGCACTATTATTGTCACAGAAAATTGTAGTACAAGTAGGAGGGATGAGATAATCCTGTAGTTGTTGTTGTATCCAGAGTATCTATGCACAGCAAGCAGCTGCGGAGAGATATTCGACCTCTGCAAATGACAAGGCTACCGTGTTTTGCTTCTTTGAACTCCAGGCGACAAGACAAAAGTCCCAAAAATTGTGCAGTGCCAGACGTGCTTTTTCTGTCTAATAAGGAGCTTGCAAAATCAGAATCACTATAACCCATTAGAGTGAAATCAGGAGTACTTGGGTACCAGAGGTACATGTCCTGGGTGCTTTTCAAATAGCGAAAGATTCGCTTTACGCTTTGTAGGTGTGATTCTTTTGGGTTTGCCTGAAATCTTGCACAGAGACATACAACATAGAGAATATCAGGCCTACTTGCTGTTAAATAAAGGAGAGATCCTATCATACCTCTGTATATTGTAGCATCAACAGTAATTCCTTTTTCATCGAGATGTAGTTTCTCTGTTGCGGACATTGGGGTGGGTGTGGCTTTCGAATCCTGTATCTTGTATTTGAGTAATAGCTCGTGTGTATTTCTGTTGATGAATTTGAGTCCCGTTTTCTTGCTGAATGATTTGAAGGCCTAAGAAGAATTTTAATTCTCCAAGCGCACTCATTTCAAACTCTTTACTCATTAGATCAGAAAAGAATGAACATAATTCAGGAATAGTGGATCCATAAATTATATCGTCGATGTAGATTTGCACAATGAGTATGTCTTCACCTTTGGTGAGAGTGAAAAGAGTTTTGTCAACCTTACCTCGAGTGAACCCATGGGACAATAAGTAAGATGAGAGACGCTCATACCATGCCCGTGGTGCTTGCTTCAGGCCATATAACGCTTTATCTAGCTTGTAGACATACTCCGGGTGGTGTGGATCTTCGAATCCCGGTGGTTGAGCAACATAAACATCTCTGTCGATGTATCCATGTAAAAATGCAGTTTTTACATCCATTTGGTAGAGCTTCATACCTCGATGAGCCGCGTAGTCCACGAGTATTCGAATTGCCTCAATTCAAGCTACTGGAGCATAAGTTTCATCGTAATCAATTCCTTCAGCTTGAGCGTATCCCTGAACTACCAGTCTAGCTTTGTTGCGAGAGATATTCCCTTGATCATCTAACTTGTTACGAAACACCCATTTGGTACCAATTGGTTTATGGTTGGTTGGACAGGGAACAAGTCGCCAGACAGAGTGTCTTTGCAGAGAATGTAGTTCTTCTTGCATGGCGAGTATCCAGTCATGATCCTGTAGAGCTTGTTGGACATTCTTAGGTTCGATTGTGGATAGAAAGGCATTGAAGGCACAGAGATTCTGATGGATCTCACTGCGTGTTTGAACGCCTTTGGATGGATCACTTAGGATTTGAGTAATTGGATGAGCGGAGGCTTGTTGAAATTTTCTTACGGAGGTTGATGGAAGACTAGTGGAGGGATCTGGTGTTTGGTGATTGTTAGGTGTGGTTGTGTTTGTAGTTTGCGGAGAAGGTAGTGGTTCGTGTGTGGGAGTAGGTGAGGCATCCTTGAATGAGTCATCAGGGTCATCGTCGCTGTCGGAGGATGAGTCTGTTGCAAGAGGTGTTTGTGGTGCAGGGATGGTAGCTACTGGTATTTCAATGAAGGTAGTATATGAGGCATCTTCATGTGGTTCATTTGGGTTGTGTTCGCAGTCGCTAGAGTTAGAGAGTTCTTCAAAACGAATATGAGGACTTTCTTCAAGACATGATGTACGTTTATTGAGTATCCGAGGAAGATTCCTTCATCACTTTTAGAAGCAAACTTGCCGAGATTATCTTTTCCATTGTTGTGTATGAAACACTTGCATCCAAAGCGCCGTAGATGAGTTATGGAAGGAGGACGTCCTTTGATAATTTCATATGGGGTTTTGCTGATGAAGGGATGAATTGACGCCCGATTCAAGATATATGTTGCAGTGTTGATAGCTTCTGCCCAGTATGAAGCTGGGAGGTTACTGTCTATGAGCATTGTTCTTGCCATTTCTACCAAGGTGTGATTCTTTCGTTCTACCACTCCATTTTGTTGTGGAGTACGAGCAGCTGATGTTTGATGCATGATTCCCTTTGTCCTGCAAAATTCTGAAAACTGGAAATTGCAAAATTTTGTACCGTTGTTAGAACGAATTGTCTTGACAGTAGTGGACAGTTTGTTAGTAATCATTTTGAACAGAGTTTCGAATTCAGAAAATGTTTCCGACTTGTTCTTAAGAAAGAGTACCCATGTCCAGCGCGAATAGTCATCAACGATGACTAGAGCGTACTTCTTACCACTCTTGCTTTGAACACGCATTGGTCCACATAGATCCATGTGCAGCATGTCCAGCGGAGATGATGTAGACATTTCTGTTTTACATGGAAAACTTGCTCTCGAATGTTTCCCTTGTACGCACGCAGGACAGAGGGTGTTGGTCTGGAAGAAGTTTGTCTGAGGGAGTCCGACCACAAGATTTTTGTTTTTGATTTTGTTTAGGAGTTTGTCATGTGCATGACCTAAACGAGAGTGCCATAAGGAGATATTTTTGTCCTGTACACTGAGACAGAGAGTGCCATCTAGGTTAGGGTTTTCAAGAGATAGCTTGTAAAGATTGTTCACCCTTATACCAGTGGCTTTTAGAAGACCTGTTTGCTCATCAAAGATTTTGCAGTCAGAGGCTGAGAAAAGAACAACATTAGAGAGATCACATATTTGAGAGATACTTAGAAGGCTGTGTCCAAGTCCATCTACTAAATTAACATTTTCTATCTTAAAGAGAGAAGGATTACTGACGATTCCAATACCAATGATTTCACCATGAGCATTGTCGCTGAAAGTGACCTTTCCCCCATGGTGTTGAGAGAGAGTCGTGAACTTGTCAGGGTCTCCTGTCATATGTCGTGAGCATCCACTATCTAGAAACCAAGAGTAATTGTCCACGGTCTCTCCCTACAAGACAATCAGGGGTCAGATTTTGGAACCCAGGCGAACTTGGGTTCCCTCTTTGAAACAAAAGAGCTGTGAAGATGTCGTGCTTTAGACAGAGTATGTAAACGTTGCATATTGAAGGATAAATCTCTGCCAAGCTTATGGCATGATGAGTGAATGTGCCCGTCGTAGCCACAGTAGCCACAAATTAATAAAGAAGGTAGATGAACATACTTCTTTTGCCAATGAAATTTGTTTTCAAATTTTTCTTTTTGGAATTTTCTTCTTTGAAGATCGTTGGGTTTTAAGGCCATTTTCGGCAAATTGACTTTGCCTTTGTTTTTCAGCCAGTGAGGAGGACTCGATGATGAGAGTGATTCCATCTGAGACTTTTTAAGAGCGATATTCAGGGAATCAACCTCTTTCTCGAGTTGAACTTGTCTTTCTTTTGACTCACAGAGTTTGTTTTCAAAGAATTTTGGTTTTTGCATGGCAGCAACCTCACGAACAAAGGTAATTGGTTTGAAGAATTTTTGTGGAATTTTGGAATGATTTTTCTGTAGGGAAGAAACTTGAGTTTTTAAGGAGCTGATGAGACTGTGAGCATCTCTTAACTCACCTTCAAGTTTTTTGGCCTTTTCTTCAGACTTTTGCAATTTAAGACGATCGTTGTTGACATGACCTTTTAGCACATGAATTTCTTCGTAAAGAGAAGCTATTCTTTCTTGTTCTTCAGTTAATTCAAATTCAGGATGATTGGGGTCTATGTAGTAAGTAGATAAATCTAAAGAAGGAATAGCACATAAGGTAGATTAAGCTTGATGTTCCCATCTCAGGTTCTTCTGAGTCAGAGTCTCCCCATGCTGAATTTGCTATCAGTGATGATTGCTCACGATCAAACTTTTTCTTGAGTGGACAGTTGTTGGCGTAGTGCCCCGGCTTCAGGCATTTGAAGCATACTCGGTCTCAAGTTTCAGTATTTCCTTGCTGATTACGGTTGTATGATTGATATTGTCGGTTTTGATTTTGGCTGAACCTGTTTGGACTGTTCCTTTCTTATCGATCTCGCATGAATCTCTTAAAGTTCTTGACCAGCATGGCCATATCTTCGAAGGTGCTCGCTGATCCTTCCTCTATTATGCCGTCAATCAGAGTGTCCCGAAGCTGCTGGATTAAATCCTGATTTGGAGAGGTAGTCTCATAATGGAATGACTCGTTCTGGTGAGCTGATGTCTGGTTGGGTGTAGTCTTTACCTGTAAAGCTTGATTCACGTTGGAATAAGAGACAATATGGTTTGAGTGAGAAGCATTACCTCTATTTTTGATATTCATCTTATATTTGTTGATGGACTGAAGATAGGATCCCAAGTCAGTCAAAGTCCATTTTTCTAGACTTTTGGACGCCTTCGTGGAGATAACACTCTCGGTCCATTCCTTGCCCAGACTATCCAGAAATTTGTTGTTGATATTTTCATTTGGCTATCCAATCTGCAGCTCTTCCATAGTAGCAGTGAGTTCAGTGAATCGTGCAAGCATGTTGCTGAGGGATTCTCCAGGCTTTCCCACGAAGTTTTCGTAGTCCATCTTCAGTTCTTGTATTTTTGACTTTCGAAGCTCAGTATTTCCTTCGTGAACAGCTCGAAGGTGATCCCAGATGTCTTTCGCTACCTTGATGTGATACACTCTTCTTCTTTCGGGTGGAGAGAGACTAGTGTAGATGACTCGTACGGCTTGGGCATTTAGCTCAACACATCTGCGCTCCTCAGTAGTATAGGAGCTTGGATCTTTCCCTTCAGGTACTGGGTAATTACCTTTCGTCACTACCGTCCAGAGTTGTTGATTTAGTGACTGGAGGTGTGACTCCATCTCGTTTTTCCACATGTTGTAATTTGTGGAAGTTTGCTCTGGGTTCTCCACTTGCATTCTGTTGTTGTTGGTATTTGAGATTTCCGCCATTTTGAGAGATTTGTCAGCCAACGCAGGCTCTGATACCACTTGATGGGATCGGGGTGCTGACCGAGTAGGTCTGAGGTGTTAGTCTCAGACCAACTCTGCTTGAAGAATAAATGTGTGCAGAAAATAATAATGTGGAAGCTTTTGTTTTAAATTGACAAGATAGGATTCTGCTTGTATTGAAATTCAATGTGAATTACAACCTAGCTTCCTATCTTGGGATTCGACAGAAGTAGTCTGTCTCATCCAACACTCGCTCTACTCTCGGCTTTGATCAATGCGTCACAAGGAGTAAAGGGGAGTGTTCTATGTGTGCTCTCTAGGTAATAAATACCTAAGCTGATTGACACTATCTCACTAAGATCTCTCAAGAATACTTTCTCTCTCAAAGTGGTGTTTCTCTCTCTGAATAATCTAGAATGCACACCTCAACTAATTATAATCATATGCTTATATACTTGTTTAACTAAATCCTAAATCTTCGGTAAAGTCTTCATGTAATGGCTCCTTGATTTGTTTCCGCAAGTATCGGAGTCGTGGAGCTGTTTGTGCTTCACGTTCTCACGTTTGCGCGTGCTCCCACGCATCCGAGTTTTCCGCAACCACTCAGTAGTGTCGCGCTTCTTGGCAGATAGGAACAAGTGAACAGATGCTTCTGCAGAGGTACTCGAGCTGGTAAGTTGTGACAACGCCAAGTCTTTCTGCATTGCTACTTTGACTGAGGAGGCAATCATCTGCAAAACCAAAGTCTTCAACATAACTTAACTAAATTATGCTACAAATATGCCGCACTGCAAAACAATAGTTTTCAAAACAGCTAAAAATATGTCAACATCAAACTGCCAACAAATATGCTGCAAATATACCAGCGCAAAATAGCTACCCAAATATACTACCAAAATAGCTAAGCCGAACACAGCCTAAGTATTTAATAAGTTTGTTTTTAACTTTTGATATTTCTTGATATTATTTAGTGATCAATTTTAACTTCCCATATTTGCAACATTATTTAATAAACCACTCTTACCTTTTATATTTCCTAATTTCTGGTTTTCTAGTAATTTAATTAACCAATTTTAATTTAATTAACCACCCTTCAACCTCACACTCACCTCTCTAATAAACCACCTCTCTCTATAAGAAAGTCATGATGCATGTGAGCCGTATTAGAACTCATGGTAGAGTTTATGAATACTGACCGTACTAAGATGCATGACTTTTGAGATACTGTGGGCTGTACTAGGGGGGTGCACACTTAAGATTTAGTGGCAAGGTTAGATTCCTAGTACGTGTTGGGGACCGGGTTACAACTACGCGTTGAACCCTAAAAATGAGACAGATGGTTTTGTTCCTGCTGCGCGTTGGAACAAGGAAGATAATTAAACTAAATTGATTATTTTGTTATTGAGTTATTAAGAAACTAAACATGAAACATTCTAGAGTAATGATAATTTATTGTTGTGTGTTAATATTGTCAAATGATTTTTAAAAGGAAAAATGTTTTACAGATTGAAATGGTAGCTTACTCAGTTTTCCTGACTTTATCCTGACTTTTTGTGTGTTGTTTGAATTTTTGTCACATGTGCTAGTGAAGACTATAGTGGTTTTGAACGACGACTTAACTTAGCTTACACATTTATAACCAACTTTATCTTAGACTTCCATATTTTCAAGGTGTTTAGTGACTTTTATCGAAGTTATTGAATTTTCTTTTATTAATAATAGCTATTTGGTTATTGGAATTATTGTTTGAGGCTTAACAGTCGTTCAATTTCCAGTATGATGGTAATGCTCCGGATTTAGGATTTAACTCTACTGCTCATAGTAAATTGGAATTGTTAATTAATTGACTTAAGTAAAATGTTAGAAAAAACGGGGTGTTACAAGTGGTTTATAAGGGATAATATGAGTTGACTACAATAACAAAGTCTTTCACTTTTAAGCCCAAGTGAGAAAAAAAGTTTTTTAAGGGCTAGATTTTAAGTCCGAGTGACATGAGAGTTAGGTTATTGGACAGTTGCCCATGTAAAGTGTTACAGAATAAGACTGATATATCCCTTATTATTAACAGAATAGTATAAAAAATCACAAGTTGTACCTGGGTATTCAACATTTTTTTAAGTATCTTAAGTTTTTAAGAGTTTAAAATTTTTCAAAAATCATAATCTCAAAGGTAAAAGAAGAAAAATGACATAAACATAACATATTTTTATTCTAAAAAATGATCAATTACCTTTTTATTATTTTTTCTTTTTTGGTTTTCAATCAAGATACTAAGCTATTAGAATTGAACCACATTTTTCTTTTTGTGATTGCTTAACTACTCTCTTAGATGAGCATGAATATTAAAACCTATAATTTAGTAGACAAAGAACTTGAAGCGAGTAAGTAAATATTCACATGAAGATAATGGAGATTTTGGATTCACTAATGTTTATTCTATCTTAGTTAATTTTATCTTCTTTTTATTATATTTTGAGAGTTTATAACCAATATCTTGACTTTACGAGTGTATTATCTTTGTTGTGGTTTGGTTAATTTTTATTGACAATGTTATATTTTCTTATTGTATTGAATACAATAGTTATATATATTTGGAGTAATATTTTTTTACTTTTGCATAGGATCATATGTTCATATGATACAATTCCACAATTTGATCCAAAAGTCTCTATGGATTCTACTCAAAGACATTAGCCATACCTACCTGCTATAAGGAATTGATTAGGCTCCATTCTTTTATAAAGCTGAACCTGAGACTGATGTTAGTTGTCAACTGAAGTTAGAAGAAGTAGAGAGAAAAAGTAGATAAAAAACTAAAAATTGATACGGCAATAAATGTATGTGACATATAGAGAGAAAAAGTGAGCTGATAAAATAAACTCATTTTCATAATTACCGTAAAAGAATATGTCCTAGTTATTGCTTTAAATTCGCTAGAACAACAAGGGATCTGTTTGATGACCGAAAGTTGACAGTGGCCGATTTTCATTTAGGTGTCATTATTCTCTTATTCTTTATTTTCCTAAAGTGGTGAGAAACCACGACTCAACAAAACTATTACACTTAATCAAGGCCCGCACTTTGTTCTCATCATTAATAGGTCTTGTTATGCTTTGATCTTATTTATTAGGGAAAATTACACCCCCACCCATCAGGTTTGGTCAAATTACAAAAACCACCCATGCGGTTTAGGTATTTAAAATGCCCACCCCTTACATATCCCACGTTCGTCACCCATCAACAATTTCTGTATTCCGTTACTTGTGTCTGCGTGGCGTCCATGTAGACTCCACATGGCATAATATTATTGGCTTTTTTTTACTGACATGGCATACTAAGTCAGAAATCCCAAATGTACAGAAATTCCTAATTTAAAGAAGGGGATCCTTAAAAGAAATCCCTAATCGCTTCCTCCCCTATCTTTCTCTTCTGGTTCTAGTCGCTGCTTCGCTCGACCGTTGCGTCACTACCTAGCTCCTTGCACTCGTCGAGTGTTCTCCTCACAGGTTGCTTTTGTACCCTTTTCACTTTGCTAAAGGTTGTTGGCTTGTTGGTGTTGGATTGTCGGAGTTGGTTTGTCAGAGTTGTTTGGTCGAAGTTGTATTACTCGACTTCCTGTTGTCGCTTTGTCAGTGGAACTGGAACTCGTTGTTGCGTTTCTGGGGTTATGTATCTTCAGTGTTGTTTCTGAATCTTGTTGTGTGACCCTTCTTGCTCGTTTCACGGGCACCTGCAATCTACTGTATGCCATCTGTCAACTATGAACCCTAGACATTGAATTGTGGGTTACTCGACTTCTTGCTGTCGCTTTGTTAGTGGATCTGGAACTGGAACATTTTGTTGCGTTTCTAGGGTTATATATCTTCAGTGGTGTTTTTGAATCATGTCGTGTGACCCTTATTGCTCATTTCACGGGCACCTACAATCTGTTGTATGCCTTCTGTCAACTATGAACCCTAGACATTGAATTGTGGGTTATCTTTGCACTATATGTGTTGTATTAATGATGCTTATCTGGATTTTAATTAACCCCCTTATCTGATTCCAGTTTAGTTGCTTAATGTCAATTGTGTTGAAGTGGTAGCAGTTTGTTTTTCACTTGGGTAGTTGAAGTGATGTGGGTGTGTAGTGCCGTTTCTTTGATGTGAGAAATGTAGACATATCTCATCTGAAACTGCTAGCATACCCTAGGTTGCTCCTGCCCATTTGGAAAGAAATTGCAATTGCTCCATGTTGGCAAGTGATCTGTTGGCATTACTTTCAATAGCTATGTGATAGGGGCAACATTCCTGATCTGAGCTCATTATTGTTCAAATATAATTGATGTCTCTTGAATGATGTGAGAAGTGGTGAGCGTGAGCTATAATCCTCAAATGTGTTTGAAATTGTCAATTTAATTGTGTTTTATATGCTCATTTACCTGCTGATACTCTGGAGCTGTTTCAGAAATATGTCATCTTCTAACAACCGCAACAGTGAGAGCCGCTTTACATTCGTTAATGTCAAGTGTCGTTGTAAGAAGAACACCCGTTTGTTTGTCGCGGAGACAATTGATAACCCCGGAAAAATGTTTTATAAATGTGATTGTGCTAACGGTATATTCAAGTGGTGGTATGAAGAGGAGCATAATAGGCATCTTCTACGGCCTGAAATTTACAGTGGGGAAGTCAACTCAAATGACCCAATGCTGATATGATAATTCAACGTCAACTGTGTCAACTTAGAGATAATCTGATGGAGTTGAAGATTCTTCTTCAGAGAGATAGAGTCGAGATGAATGTTGAATTTACCAAGCTACTTACTATTTCATGTATTATTGTTGTTGTCATTGTACTGTTGTTTCTGAAATTAGTGTAGTTAGTGAGTTGTGAGTTGAGGTTATATGTAATCTATATCATGTAGTTTAGTTAGCAATGTACAATGTTCTAGTGAGTTGAGTTATGTAATCTGTAGTATGTAATGACACTATTGTGTGTTATCTTTAATCAAACAGAGCATGAACTCTGAATGTTTCATCTACATGTAATTCAAAGCAGCTGTGTTTCTTGTAAATCAGGAACCTATAATATGTTTCTTGCATCTAACAGGCATCATATTCCAGTTAAATAAGTGCAGCAAACTATAACAGAGCCTACACGAAACAATCATAAAGACTATAAACTACAATAATCTCTACAACAGTAATCACCAATTAAACTGTAATAATGTCTATAGATAGTTGTCATTTAGACTATACACTGCAGCTAACATGTGCACTCAATAGGTTTTGAAACAAAAACCAACAGAAATGAGAAACAGATTTGAAAAAAAAACCAACATAAATGAAAAACAGATTTGATATCAATAGGTTTTGAAACAGACTCCAACAATATTGCTTACATAAACAAAAACCAGATAGTTGTGATTAAATTCAGAAACAGAAAACAGATAGTAATGCAAATGATATCAAAGTTAGAACAGGACATAAAATGCTTACATAAATAGAAAACAGATAGTTGTGATTAAATTCATAAGGAGCACTACAGAAATAGAAAACAGATAGGAGCTATTAAGCATTAGCCCTTTTAGCAGCAGTAAACTTCTCAATGCTACATAAACAGAAAACAAAAAAGCTAAACAATAAAGATATTAAGCATTAGTAGCAGCAGTAAACTTCCCATTAAATCAAGGACCCTCAATGTCCTGGAAAAAGAAAACAGAAAACAGAAGGAGCACTACAGAAACAGAAAACATTACAAAAAGTTATCTTCAACATATAGAATCAGAAAATAGAAACAAAAAACAGAAATTTCAGACGGAGAAATTAAATACAGTATGCGAGAGAATCAAATTAAGCATTGACATTGCAAATCCAAACGTTAATTCACTACACAATCTGTCTTAACCAAAAGATCAACACCAACCATTACACAATCTGTCTAATCAAAGTATCCACGCAAACCATTACATAATCTGTCTTAACCAAACGATCAAAGCTAACCATTGCTTACACAAGCTGTCTTAACCAAAAGATCAAAGCTAACCATTGCTTACACAAGTTGTCTTCACTGAAAGATCAACGACAACCATTACATAATCTACCTAAACATGACTTTGTTCCAAAAAACAAAAGATTGCTAGAACAACTGAACTCCAGATGTTCTTCATTTTTTCTTGCTGTTCTGTCACATTCAACCGATCTGTTACATACCTGTAACAAAAAACAAGAGATTTTTTTTCAGAAGTCATGAATTCATAAAAAATAACTTATCCATTTTAATTGATGACACACTATGAAGAATAACATTACCATGAGAACGTGTCTTCATTCCCCTCTCTTGAACTGCAGTAGATGTAGATTCTAGTTCATTTCCCTTTCTCTTTTTTCCCTTTACACCAGCTGTGAGGCCCATGTCTGTGGCATTCCCTTCTGTGACAGCAACTAAACCCTTGCCTTGACCATCCCCTCTGTTGACTTGCGCTGAGCATGTTCTGGAGTTGTGCCCCCTCTGCTTACATTTCGTACACGTAACATGACTCGATCTTTTGGTTGTGGGCCTAGCCTCGCCATCTTCCCGCCTTCTATGCTTCTTAGGCCTACCAGGTAATTTTTTGAGAAACGGTGGTGCTAGGATAGTTAAACCTTCAGCTTCTGGCCACAATGACGAGTCTGGGATTGGAGAGATGGTCAGTGCATATGTGGACGCGTACATGTTCAAGGAGAAATAAGGATGCACAAACTGATCCTTATCCATTCTCTTCCAGTTCAATACCACACATGCATGCTTGCATGGGATACCAGATTGATCCCATGCGAAGTAGTCACAGTGTCTATCTCGCAGGTTTACAATATAATGCCTGTTTGAGTCTGTAACCTCAAACTCAACGTCACTGCTTGTTGTTAGTCCACATCTACATCCGGCCTTAGTATTTTTATACAGTATCTTCCTTGCATGGGGAGTGATCCTTCCATTCATCTTGTTTATTGATTCCCTTCTTGCATTTATTTTCTTCATCAGAGTGTGTCTTAAGCTTTCTAACAGCGCAAAGATGGGGCTGCTCCTTATTCCAGACAACTTGTTGTTGAATGACTCAATGAAATTTAAAGTTATCTCAATCACCTTTACCTCCTTTGGGATGTGAAACCTCACCCACAAATTGTAGTCAACTTCACGCAAGTACATATAAGCTCCAACAGAAGTCTCTTCAATCTTCTTCATAACTTCCCTCAATCCAACTGTGGTATAACACTGTGAAGCCTCCCAAAATAAGTTTCGTAACAAAGCACCTAATGTTGATAAATAGAAGGGAAAGGTTAGTACAGAATTAAGGTCAACGCAAAAAATTGAAAAAAAACAGAAGTGTGTAACCCTCATTTACCTGGGTGATCTTTCTTGAAATTAGCATACAAATGACGACAACAAATTCTCCTAATGACCTCAGTAACACAGCATCCAGTGCGGGCTCAACCCCCTAGAAAACAAACACTATTTTAGGGCCACTGTTAACGTAAACAACACAAATATCAACAATAATTATCGATGTGACGTTATACCTTTTGACGGTCAGAAATGATGACCCAATTTTTTCTTGCATCTTCATTGGCAATCAACCTCAAGTTACTGAAAATATATGTCCAAGTCTCCGTAGTCTCACTCGCTACGATAGCAAAGGCGACAGGGAATATGCCATTGTTCCCGTCAATGGCAACAACACTTAAAAGCACGCCTCCATAGGGACCCTTGAGATGGAAACCATCTACACCAATAAATGGTCTACAACCTCTGAGAAAACCCTTCTTAAGCGCATTGAAGCATATGAACAACTTGTTGAATGTAGGAGGACCATTAAGATACTCCTGCAATTTAAGATTGATTATGGAACCAGGATTCCGCTCAAGGGCTATTTTGGTGTATTGATGCAGCCGGGCATACGATTCAGCATGATTTCCTTGAAGAAGTTTTATAGCCTCTTTTTTTGCCCTGAAACACTTCATATAGTTCACTATGACACCAAATTTGGTCTGAATGAAGTGCTGGATATTGGCAGGGGGCATGGAATTGTTAGCTCTCAACTCCGGTAACACTTTTCTCATAATCCACCTTGACGTGACAGCGAGGTTTTCTGACAATCTTGAACAACTGTGCTCAGCTCTAATTGTTTTGATCATGAATGTCACATTGTCTGATAACAACGAGGCATGTAGTCACCACTGACAAGTATCAGTGTTGTTGCACAACACAGTGTATTTCGATGGGTCATTGGCTACGCTATGCAAGTCTATTCCTTTATTTCAGATTGTAGCTCAAACTGTTTACCTTGTCTTAGGTATTTCTCATCACCAACAACACCTTCGTCTTCATCACCGGAAAAGTACCCACCCTCTTTTAATAACCCCAACTCATCAACGTCATCATCTTGTACAAAATCAGAACCACTATCTTCAGTTGAGCTAAAACCGCACACCTTGTCAGACTTTTTTTTCCCAAGAGTCATCAGAGAAGCAAGGTTGTGGGTCATTAACTAGTTCTTCATTGGTTTCATTGCTTGGGCTTACGGGGATAATCTGTAACTCATGGTGGACAGATGTTATAGCACCAACCGTTGCATTTCCAGTTGCACTGTTATGGTTAGATGCAACTCTTGGACTAGATAGTGATGGTGTGAGCGATCCAGCGGGCTGAACAGGTTCAGTCTGTCTCCAAGTATCTAAATGAGGCATTGGATTTTGAGTGGAGGTCGATCCATAAATCTGATTAAGACCTCGAGGCCTTTTCTTTTTCTTCCCTTTTTTGACACTATCATGAGTGGTTGATTGATTAGATGTGGGCTGAAGAGGGATAACTTGAGAGGGCTTTGTTTGTGGCTGATTAGATGTGGGCTGGGGAGGGATAACTTGAGAGGGATTTGTTTGTGGCTGAGTAGATGTGGGCTGGGGAGGGATAACTTGAGTGGGATGTGATTGTGGAGGTGGTGGTGAACTAGGAAAAATCACTTCTTAGTCATCTAGACATTGTAAATCTTCGTCATTCCATTGAAGATTTGGCTCACTACCATGGTGATCAACACTTTCTATTTTGTCCGGATCTTCCAACCATCTTCTAAATGTGGACATGAGTTCTGTTTCCTTATCTCCCTCTTCCATTAGTATGTCAATCGATTCCTTTCCTTGAAATAGTGAAAGCATACTCATAAGTTGTCTGTCACACAGTATCTCTATGTTCTTCTGACTTTTTAGGTGCTTGTAGAAGAACATAGGGTTTCGTGGTACTCTGACGTTGCTATGCTTCTTAAGGGTAACAAGACAATCATTGACCATGTCTATAGTCGAATATTTGTCTGGATCAAAGGGCATTCCAACCTTGTAACGAGCACCCTTATACATGAATTCAAGATAGCACTCCTCCATCTGTACAAACACAACATCAATGAATACATTTAAACAACAGTAGCAATCTTCATTCAGTTTAAAAAACAGAAAAAACACATACAGTAGAAGTGTCTTTATCCACCACAAATGACATACACAAATTAACATCAGACACCAGTAACAATATTTGTTCAGTTCAGATAAGGGGGCTAATTAAAATCCTGATAAGCATCATTAATACAACACATATAGTGCAGAAATAACCCACAAATCAATGTCTAGGGTTCATAGTTGACATAAGGCACACAACAGATTGTAGGTACCTGTGAAACGAGCAAGAAGGGTCACACGACAGGATTCAGAAACAACATTAGAGATATATAACCCTAGAAATGCAACAACGAGTTCTAGTCAATGTCTAGGGTTCATAGTTGACAGAAGGCATACAGCAGATTATAGATGCACGTGAAACGAGCAAGAAGGGTCACACGACAAGATTCAGAAACAACACTAGAGATATATAACCCTAGAAACGCAACAACAAGTTCCAGTCAATGTCTAGGGTTCATAGTAGACAGAAGGCATACATCAGATTATAGGCGCACGTGAAACGAGCAAGAAGGGTCACACGACAAGATTCAGAAACAACACTCGAGATACATAACCCCAGAAACGCAACAAAATGTTCCAGTTCCAGTTCCACTAACAAAGCGACAACAGGAAATCGAGTAATACAACTTCGACCAAACAACTCCGACAAATCAACTCCGACAATCCAACACCAACAAGCCAACTACCTTTAGCAAAGTGAAAAGGGTACAGAAGCAACCTGTGAGGAGAACACTCGGCGAGTGAAAGGAGTTAGGTAGTGACACAACGGTCGAGCGAAGCAGCAACTAGAACCAGAAGAGAAAGATGGGGGGATTGGAATGGGGTATACGAGATTAAAGATTTCTGTACATTTAGGATTTCTGACTGAGTAAGCCATGTCAGCAAAAAAAGCCAATAATATTATGCCATGTGGAGTCTACATGGACGCCACGCATACTCAAGTAACGGAATGCAGAAATTATTGACGGATGACAAACGTGGGATATGTAAGGGGTGTGCATTTTAAATACCTAAACCACATGGGTGGTTTTTGTAATTTGGCCAAACCTGATGGGTGGGGGTGTAATTTTCCCTATTTATTATTATTATTATTAATTTTGTCATAAGAGCCAATAATACAATTCTTTTCCAAGTTTGAAACTATAGACCGTTAAATCAAGAAGCATTTACCATGTTTGGGTGATTGAAAGTCTCGACATATGATGGATCCAACAAATCTACTCCACCACTGTTTTTTCTAGCTCCGACAATTGATTCTTAGATCATTCAATTGTTATAGGTGTTCCCATCACAATTTGATATATTGAATTCCAAGTACTATTAATCTAATTGACCTTCCTCTGACGCCGTATAGAGTTTTTAAGGTTCGGGATTGATTGAAATCGAAGATATGACAAGACCAACAAAGAATGAGGTAGTAGAATTCCTTCAACACTCACAGAGCACAAATTACTCGGGGAAGACAACAAGAGATCATGGTTTTTATTTTGGGAATTATATTCAATAAGAGATATAAAAAGTACTAGTGAGATTGTGGAAAAAAAAAACCATCTCCACCATTTACTATACTAGAATGAAGCTCAATTTATAGAATTTTTGCTTAACATCATTCCTTGCCAAGATAATCTAGCTAGGCAAGTTGGAGGCCGTTCTGCTTCTTTTGTGGGGCTAAAGATACACTAGCCCACTGTATCTTTCATTGTTGTGCAGTGAATGAGACTTGGAATGATTTATTAGATGTTAACTGTGTCCCAGCTTCTAATTTTGATACTCTAATTGATTGGTTCTATCAGACAGTTAATGATTGGACTGCAAAGAAAGTCTCCCACATTGCTAATAACCTATGGGTTTATCTATGCTGCCAAAAACTAAGTCAAGCATAATATGGAGCTCTCTTGGTGAAGAACAATTGAAGATAACAGAACCTTTATAGAAGTCTTCATTCAGATGATGAATAAAAACAATAATGTTGTTAGTGCCATAGCTCAGTGGACCCCCTCCTCCCGGATTCTCCAAAAGTAGCACTGGTATGCACCGTAATTAGAGGGGGACCTTATCGTTGCGGGTTGATTCGTAATGAGCAAGGAAAACCAATTGATGCTTTCTACGAGAGCACTGAATTTGAGAGAATGTTTTGTTGTATTGAATTTTGTGTATTGTGACAGCTACTGTGAATAGTAGCCTTATATATACATTTTGTCTGTTTGTACAATTGGAAACCCTGGTTGTAGAAGTAACTAATGGGCTTAAAGAGATATACTGTATTCTGGACATTAATCATATATGGGCCTAAGTGATATTTGGGCCTGTTTTATTTGTTGCCTTTGTATCCTCCCTCGATCCAAACGAGTGAAGAGTGAGTTTGGATCGTAGAGAATAGAACCGGAGAGAAGACAGAGCCTTCGTCAAGATGTCTGCAATTTGATCCCGGCTATGGAGAAAGGAGATGACAAGGGTGCCGTTTGCAACCTTCTCCCGTACGAAGTGAAAATCGAGTGTTATGTGCTTGGCGCGCGCATGAAGAACCGGATTCGCAGCGAGGTAAGTCGCACCTAAATTATCGCACCACAATATGGGGGGTTTGTGTAATTTTATTCGTAGATCCTATAGGAGATTTTGAATCCATAGGACTTCACAAGTAGCATTGGCCATGGACCTGTACTCAGCCTCCGTAGTCGATCTGGCCACCGTAGGTTATTTCTTAGAGGTCCACGAAATTAGGTTTTCACCTAGGTAGACACAGTATCCCGTCGTGGACCTTCTGTCTTCAATACTTCCCGCCCAGTCTGCATCGGCATATGCGTAGATCTCAGTTGGTGAGTTTTTTGAGAGGTAAAGACTGTGATTTTGGGTTCCCTTAAGATACCTGAGGACCCGTTTTAGGGCTTGCCAGTGTAGAACTGTTGGTTTGTGCATGTACTGGCACAGTCTGTTTACTGGGAAGCTGATATCAGGTCTAGTAAGAGAGAGGTATTGAAGGCCTCCTAGAAGGCTTCGAAAGAGAGTGGTGTCTGGATAGGGGTCAGAAGTTGTTTCAGTGGAGGTGAAGGTAGTTGTCATGGGTGTGAGGACTGGTTTTGAGGTAGATAGGCCTGCACGAGTGAGAAGGTCAGAGATATATTTGTGTTGATTGAGATATAGGCCAGATGGGGTCCTGTAGACATGAACACCCAGAAAAAAATTAAGGGGACCGAGGTTTTTAACTGGGAATAGGGTTGCGAGTTTTTGATAGAAAGAGGTGAGAAGGGTGGCAGTATTAGCTGTAGCGATCATATCATCAACATAGATGAGGAGATACATAATGTCAGGTCCATTGTGATAGGTAAAGAGTGATGTGTCAGCTCTTGAAGCTTTGAACCCAAAAGACAATAATGCATCTGATAGCTTGGAAAACCACATTCTTGGCGCCTATTTCAGGCCATAGATAGATTTATTTAGCTTACACACAAATTGAGGGTAGAGGGGTGGGTAAAACCTGGGGGCTGTATCATGTAGATGTTTTCCTGGATTGATCCATGTAAGAAGGCATTTTCGATGTCAAATTGCCTTATAGGCCATGACTGAGAGACAGCTAGAGATAACACCAACCTGATAGTGCTAGGTTTGACCACTGGGCTAAAAGTGTCTTAATAATCAATCCCTGCTTGCTGAGTGTACCCTTTTGCCACTACCCGGGCTTTCCTCCTCTCAATAGTTCCATCAGCCCTTCTCTTCGTTTTCAATACCCATTTTGCACCAAGAACATTGACAGTTGGAGGTTTTGGAACCAAGGTCCAGGTCTGGGTAGCTTTTAAAGTTGTAAATTCTTTTAGTAAAGCATCCCTCCATTCTTTATGTTTCTGTGCTTCTTTCAGATTGGGTTCATCTGGTATTATTCCTGTGTTGTGCTGGGTGGGCCAAGGAATGGTACCATCTTGTCTCACCAGGGGTCTGGCAATGTTGTTTCTCCCTCTTGTGATCATTGGGTGTTGGATGATGGGTAAAGCAGTGTTGTTTGGTTGTTGAGGAGTGTTGGGTGTGGGTTGAGGTGTGATAGTGGGGGTGGAGTGAGAGCTTGAGGAGGAGGAGGCAGGGGTAGACATAGGAGTAAGGTTATTTGTGGAGTGACCTGGAGACTGAGGTGTTGGCAATGTATGTTGTGGTGTGTGAGTAGAGGGGGGTTGCTGGGGTGGTAGCAAGGGTAGTGTTGTTTCTGTGGGAGATGGATGTGGTAGAGGAGGGATATAGGATGTGGGTGCAGAGAAGGGAAAAGTAGATTCATCGAATAAAATATCCCTAGTAACATAGATTTTTCCTGTAGATGGGTCAAGGCATTGATAACCCTTGTGATGTAGGCTGTAGCCAATGAATACACATTGAGTGGATCTGAAGGACAACTTGTGCTTGTTGTATGGCCGCAGATTGGGCCAACAAGAGCAGCCAAATATTTTCAGGAAGGTGTAGTCTGGAGAGATCTGATATAGAGATTCAAAGGGGGGTTTCATTTGTAGTGTGGGGGTAGGGGTTCTGTTTATGAGGTAGACTGCTGTTTGAAAGGCATGGGACCAGAATCTGAGAGGTACTGAAGAGTGGGCTAGCATGGATAGACCCTTATCAACAAGGGTTCTATGTCTGGATTCAACTGATCCGTTCTATGGGTGGGCATAAGGACATGTTGTCCTTAGGGTAAAACCTGTAGTTGTTGCTAGATGTCTGAGGGGTTGAAATTCCCCTCCACCATCTGTTTGTATAGATTTGACAGTTGTAGAAAATTGAGTTTTAACAAGGGTAATAAAGTCTGTAATAATCTTAAGAACTGCAGACTTCAAAGGAATAGGAAATAGCCAGATAAATTTTGTGTGATCATCAACAATTGACAAGTAGTACCTAGCCCCACAGTGAGACAAAACTGGGGCTGGGCCCCATACGTCCATATATAAAAGATCAAAGGGTTTGTGTGAAACAGAAGCACTAGGGGGATAGGGGAGAGCATGGAGTTTGCCCATATTACAACCAGTACAAGATGTAGTTTCAAAATTAGCTTTAGTAGCTGGTAAGTGAAAATTACTTATGACATACTGAGTTATCCTTTTGGAAGGATGACCCATTCTGAGATGCCATATGTGAGGGGTGGTCTTGACGGTTGATAGGGCATTGAGAGACTGGTCAGGAGAGGACTGTGGTGGTGGTGCAGAGATAGTGTAGAGACCATTCCTAGTTCCTCCCTGAAGTAGGAGAGTTCCCTTGGCTCGGTCCTTAATATTGAAATGTGTGTCAAAGAATTCAAAAAATACATTGTTGTCAGCACAGGGTTTTTGAACAGATAACAGATTCTTTGACAAATCAGGGACATGAAATAGATGAGAGAGTAGGAAATGACCAGAGGGAGTGGGAAGAAGCCCAGTGCCATGGTTTATGATAGTCATAGAGGAGTTGTTACCTAGGACAACTTCTTCATTACCAGTGTAGGGCTGTGAGTCGAGATTCAGGTTTCCAAACTCATGAGTGAAGTGGTGGCTAGCTCCTGTGTCAGGGTACCATGGGGAATCAGAGGTGGTGTAATTAGCTGATATAGATGTAGGAGGCTTGGCTTGGTATGAGTGGTCAAAGTGGTGCCAGCATTCAGACCCTCTGTGACCTGGTTTGTCACAGATTTGACAAACCACCCTACTGTCAAATTTTCCTTTCTTCTGTTGAGGTTTGCCTTGGTTGCCACGATAGGTACTTAACTGTCCTCTAGGAGATTTTCCTTTGTTGTAGCTGGTTTTGCCTTTTTGAGAGGTATAGTTAACAGAAGTTGCATTGAGGTTGGGTTGTTCCAGGACTGAGCTGTTCTGTTGGTTTAATCTAGCTTCATAGATAAGAAGCTGCCCATAGAAATCAAAGGAGTTGATCTGCTCAGACCTCATAGTAACGTTGGTCACAACTGTGTCAAAGTCTGGACCAAGACTAGTGACAATGTGAGCCACTAAGTCTGTATCAGTAGTTGGGGCTCCAGCAGCTGCTAGGGCTGATGTGAATGCCTTCAGTTTCTTGTAAAACTCAGTGATAGTGTCTGAACCTTTCTTATAGTTCATCATTTGACACTTAAGATGCATGATTCTTGCAGTAGATTGGGCATAAAACATTTTGTTGAGAGACTGCCATACCTGTGCGGAAGTTTCAAGCTCTATGACTTGGTTAACCAAATCATCCATCATGGATGATGTGAGAGCAGATAACACTGACTGATCATACTGTTCCCATTGTGAAATTTCTTCAGGTGTTCCTGTGAGAGGCTTCGGTTTGGAGCCATCTATCCACCCAAAGAGACCGTGACCTTTAAGGTACGGTTCAAGTTGCTTCTTCCATGTAGGGTAGTTGTCTAGAGTGAGCTTGGTAAAATGACTGGAGGTGGAGATGAGCGAGGGAAGAGAAAAGGAGGAGGAAGAAGATGAGGTTGAAGATGGAGCACTGGAGATGTGAGGAATGGGGCTGGTTGAAGAACCGTTTCCGGTCGTCATTTGAGGATCGAGAGGGTTAGCTCATATGAAGCTCTGATACCATACGAGAGCACTGAATTTGAGAAAATGTTTTGTTGTATTGAATTTTGTGTATTGTGACGGCTATTGTGAATAGTAGCCTTATATATACATTTTGTCTGTTTATACAATTGGAAACCCTGGTTGTAGAAGTAACTAATGGGCTTAAAGAGATATACTGTATTCTGGACATTAATCAGATATGGGCCTAAGTGATATTTGGGCCTGTTTTATTTGTTGCCTTTGTACTTTCAACCAAAGAATTTCTAGCACTACTATGGTGCAACTAGCTAGCTAACATCAAACTAAAAAGAATTGCTATGGAACTTCTCTTCGGTGGGTAGCCATAACATATGTTATGATTCATCGATGGAACATTTCAAAAATACTCTAAGAGATGGATCTAAATGGCAAGACAATTCTACCTTGGAGAAAGTTACTATAATTAGCAATATTATGTCTAGCTTTTTCTAATGTTAAATGCGGTAACGAAACCTCTTATCTTATGACAATTAATCTATTAGACCGGCTAGGTAATCTCCCTTTGGACATGACATTGTATTGGGTAGGGGATGATATTCCCTCTAACATTATTAGTGTTATAAGTTTGACTGGGATTCATCAGTTCAATCCGCCTTTGATGTTTTCTATATATAAGGTGATCTCAGCTTATATATATATATATATATAAAGGATAGTAGCTAGCAAAATCGGGCCTAGCCCAGTAAAAGAAGTAAAACCCTAATAAGAAAAATGGTCCAATAAGAAAGACAATTAGTCTACTATACAACCGGAAGCACGCTTCCGGGCTGCTGATGTGTCATTTCTTATTATATGGTATTATTTATTTTTCAAGTTTTGTTTTCAAAATTATAGAAAAAACTGTTTTTAATTTTTTCATTAATTTAATAAAATCTAATTGTAAAAATCTTTTCTTGCATTCATATGTATGAGCGGTTTCTTCCTCCGTTGCAGTTATCATCGTCTTCTTCCTCCTTCTTCTTACTCTCACTCCGACAAATTAAACTCAAATCAAAAGTTTTAACTTCTGCTTAATTCCCTCTAGTATCTAATTATTGAAACATAAAAAATTTCGCATCAGTCATCGATGCATAAGTCTGGGGAAATAAACGATAAAGAATCAGCAAACCTCTTCAATATGATAAACACATGTAAGTTAACCATCTATCTGTGAGATTTTTACTTTGTAATTCATTTATTTCAGTCAATGAACAGCATCAATTCGCTATCCACTGCCTGAAATTCCCCTACTGGATGTTGCATTGCATTATGGGTCGGCAATTGCATATGGGAATATGTCGGCAATTTCATATGGGAATATGTTTGCAAATTCATTAAGGAACAGTGAGCTGATTTTTAAATCATTGATAAACTTGAACTAAGTGATTGCCTATACCATTAGTAATTGTATTGTGTAGTATTTTGACATCCATCTGTGAATTAATGAATTACGAAACTTTTTTTCCATTACTAACTAGATGTCCGTTCAAATAATTAGGGTTTCTTTTTGTGACTAAACAAAATCTAGGATTATAGTATTTGATTGTTTTATGGTGTTCATGTGATTGTTACTAGATGTTCAACATTTAAAAAGTTTTGTTCAAAAATTAATTCATATTGTTCTTTCTTTTCTAAGTTGACACTCATATTTCAAAATATAATAGTTGATGTTCAATTTTTAAAACTATATGTTCAAGTATCTTTTATATTTTGTTCATGTATTTTATACTGTTGTTCATTTGCAATATTATAGTGAAACAATGTTTATATCATATACCATTTATATTGGATTGCTTTTATTTATACGTGAAGTTCGTTTTCAGATAAGTGATACCAGTTGATCATCTTTTGGTAGCTGTTGTTCAAGTTTTATTTCATTTTTTTCATAAATATTGTTAAGGTTTATGTTCGACAGTAGTTATTCATAGATAGTTATATAATAAAAGAGTTATAATACATTTTACCATAAATAAATTGAATTACCGTTTTTAAATATTTCAAGTGTATGTTCATATACGTGGTATTAGTTGTTCAGCTTCTAAAACACTTTGTTCAAATATTATTTTATATTGGTCTTTCTATTTTTTGTAAATGCACTATTATTTCCACAATATAAAATTTATTATTTAAGGTTTTGGATCGTGTGTTCATCTATTTTATATAAACTGTTTATTAATTCGATATTGGTTGTGCATCATTAATTTTCATAATCAAAGTACGTCAATATAACATACTAGTTTGATTGGTTTAACATTATTTAAACATAACCTTATGTTCAAGATTTATTTTACAGTATTTTTAAATTTTGGGGAGGATCATATTGGACAGTAGTTGTTCGTGGACGATTATACAATAAAGAATGCTAATACAATATAAATTTGTTAAATTGCATTGACGTTTTTAAATATTCATTTCTTTAAAAAAGTGTTAGTTTGCATTCACATTTGTTATACTAGTTGTTCAACTTCGAAATTTAATACCTATTATGGGTTTTCAACGTTGACGTTCACGTTCATTTGTATAAGTAAAATATAAATCGCCTCAACTTTTAAAACATTCCATTCAACATTTACTTCATATTGTTCCTTTTTTAATGTCCATATTATAGTCTAGTTGAATAACTAATCTTTTCCAAATTTCACATGCATGTGTATAAATATCAAATTAACTATTCAATCTTTTAAACTATATGTGCAGCTATCCCTTCCAATGTATTTATAACTTTGATACTAGTTGTCCATCTGTAATTTTATAATAAATCAATGTTCGTGTTTATTTAAGCGATGCTAACTGTTCATCTTTTGGAACCGTTTGTTCAAGATTTATTTCAAACTTTTTTCTAAATGTTTATGTGGTTCATAAACATCATAGTTGTTCTTTGATAATTATATAATAAAAGAAATGCAACAAATTCTACCATTACCAAATTGGATTGCCGCTTTTAAAACTTTTAATTTTTATTTTAGGTATGCGGTACCAGTTGTTCAGCGTTTAAAACGCTTTGTTCACAAAATAACTTCATTTTGGTAATTTTTCAAAATTTCAAGTTTATTATTACAAGAATTGAATTGATTGTTCCATTTATTAAAAATCCTTTGTTTAACTATTCTATATGAATGTGTCATAAATATGATACTAGTTGTTCAGCGGTAATTTTATAATAAAACTATGTCAATATCATATACCATTTTTATTGGTTTATCATTATTAAAACTTCAAATATGTGGTCATAAAAGCGACCACAATTTGTTCAAATTTTTCAACCATTTATTCAAGAGTGATTTCATATTTTTCAAAAAAAAAAAATTGAAATTCATATTTCACAATAGATGTTTATGTACCATTTTTAAAAATGCTTTATTCAAATATTTTATATGAACGGTTTATAAGAGCAACCGTAATTGTTCAAATTTTTCAACTATTTATTCAAGGGTCATTTCATACATTTTCTGATAAAAGTTGGGGTTCATATGTCGCAATAGATGTTGATGGACAATTATATAATAAATACTTTTAATATCATTTTATGTTTTTAAATTGGAGTGACCTTTTTGAAACCTTCATTTCCTAAATAAACAATTTGTTTTTGTTCATATATATATCGCACTAGTGTTTGATCGTTAGACACACATTGTACTACCTACTGGTTTTTTTAAATTCACGTTCATATTCACCTTGTTGCGATACATAATATAAGTTGCTCAAATTGTTAAACAATGTGTTGAAGTTTTGCTTCATATTATTCCTTTTCATAATGTCCATATTTTACTCTAGTTGATCATTATAACTTATAAAATATATTTTTTTAAAAAAATTACTTGTTATTGTTTAATTGGTTTCTTGATCAGCTTGGTGAACCCTTTGTTTAAAAGTTCAACATATCATTCATAATTTTTTTTTAGTATTGCAACAACTTTCAGATGGTTCTGGATCAACGTCATTTGATTTAAGATTTGAACGTCACCAAGACCTTGAAGCAGAAAACATTAGCGATGTTCAAGAAGCATCATGTGTTCCTATACCAACCGCATCAAATGAAGTGCAGAAGATATATTGATCACATGTGTAGATGGTCAAACATCATATGTTGAAGCGTCATCATCAGAATTACTAACGAAGTCTGTTGCAAACGAGGATGAAGCGTATGAGTTATATAACAAATATGCTTATCAAATTGGATACTAGGTGTGCGTTAAAAACGTATCATACAATAATGTTTACACTAGTTACTATGATTAAAAAATTTCATGTTCACGTTCAAATACATAGTACTAGTTGTTCAAGTTTTAACACCAGTTGTTCAAGTTTTGAACCCCTATGTTCAAGATTTGAAAAATGAAGTATTAGTTGTTCAATTTTTTGAACCATTTGTTAAACTATTATTCATTAGTTGTTCATAAATTATATACTAGTTGTTCATCAGACATTTAAAAATAAAACAATGTTAATACAATACACCATAATATCTGGTTCCAGATTTTTTTACATCAACTTCATGTTTGTATAAATGATACTCGTTGTTCAAGTTTTTAAACCATTTGTTCAAGTTATGAACCCCATGTTCAAGTTTTATTTCACATTATTCATCAAATTTATAAAGACTCGCATCTTCACAGAAAAATATATAATACAAGAATGTTAATACAAAGTAATTTTCAAATTGAATTGTTGTTTTAAAACTTCCTTTTGAACAAAGGATTTTAAAAGGTGAACAATTAGTAATGCGTATGCGGACACAAACTCAAAGTTCTTCACCTTGTGTTTTCAGATTGTCCAACATCTTTCATTGTCTTCTTCTGTTTTGAATGTTCTTCTTCTCCAACTTTCTTTTTCCCTTTGCCAATACACTCTGTGGGTTTTTTTGCAGTAGCATCGGGTTCTCTAATTTCTACTCCCTTAGCAACCCTGGAACATCAAACACAGATAATGTAAATTAAATTAAACATAGAGAAAACCTAAAATATAACAGCTATAATAGCTTAAATTAGTTTTCTACTTGATTTCATGCTACAATAATAAAGTTAAAACAACAATACTAAGGTTCAAATTGGATACCAGGTGTGCGTTAAAAATATATCATACAAGAATGTTTACACTAGTTACTATGATTAAAAAATTTCAAGTTCACGTTCAAATACACAGTACAAGTTGTTCAAGTTTTAACACCAGTTGTTCAAGTTTTGAACCCCTATGTTCAAAATTTGAAAAATGAAGTATTAGCTGTTCAAATTTTTGAACCATCTGTTCAACTATTCTCCTTTAGTTGTTCATAAATTTCACACTAGTGTTGAGCGAACATTTAAAAATAAAACAATATTAATACAATACTCCATAAAAACTGGTTCCAAATTTTTTACAACAAGTTCATGTTCGTCCGGACAATACTCGTTGTTCACGTTTCAAAACCCTTTGTTCAAGTTTTATCTCATATTGTTCAGATTCGTAGTACTAGTTGTTCAAGTTTTAATTTTTTTTTCAAAAACAACTTCATGTTCATATAACCCATACTCATTGTTCAGGTCTCTAAAATATTTGTTCAACTTTCCAAACCCTGAAATCTTTGTTCAACTTTTATTTTCTATTGTTCAGAAACGTGGTTCAAATAGTTCAAATTTTTAAACAATTTATTCAAACATTAACAAAATCATTCAAAAATGTTAATATTGACAATGTTACCTACGACTGACCACAAAATCACTATTCCCATCCATGAATTGGTAGTCCTCCAAAAACAAAATGCGTTATTTTGTTCCTGAGCCGTCGATGCTGAAATAAGAAACATTAACACACAAAAATAACGGAATCAATTATATGGATTATACATTGATGATAATTTCATAGACGGACAACAATTTTCTAATTAATGAAAAACTGTGATTCTCATATGATTTTAATTTCTCAGCTTTCCACTTTAATTTATATTAACAAAAATCCGTAAGAGATACCCGCTTCAATTACACTTGCTGCCGCAAACTCTTGCTTGTAAAAATTGAAATTATTGGAGGGATGGTGTTTAATTTATTTGAAACCCGCTTCAATTTCTCAATCGATGAAGGCAACACAGGGCTCCTGAACTTGAGAAGGACGTGGATGACTCACGCAGCAAACCTTCTTCCAAAACTATCGTCTGATTTCGTAGTGGTGCGCTGGTACAGGACCAACAAGTAGAATTGATCGTCTGATTTCGTAGTGATGCGCTGGTAGAGTACCAACAAAAAGAATTGTGGGTGTGTTAATTACGTTAAGTATAAACCATAAGTATAATTAAGTAGGGAAATTGGTTTGGCAGATTTTTCAATCTGCTGGAGGAAGTAGAATTAAGTAGGGATACTGGTTGCACATTTTCAATCTACTGGAGGAGGGCGGTTGTTTTTATCTTAAGATTTTCTTTTTAAAAAGATTTTTTTACTCTAATTCTTATTAGAATTACTTATTTAAAAATTTAGCTTTGAATTTTTTACTATAAAAATATAGATAGTTTTTAGCCATGTAACATCCACATCCCATCCACCTCATTTTGTTTTTACATGTGTACACGGGAAGCACAATATTCTGTGTAACCGGTTGTAGGGTAGAAATTGCCTAAGAAAGATAACGTATTGAGACTAATTAAAGTCAACAGAAACGTTGAGCTCTTCTCGCTTCTGGGCCGCCTAGGCAAGATTTTCCGCACCATCAAGGGACCTCCAATTTATTGACCTATGTTAATGGCGTCCCTCTGGTGGCCGGAAGTGCACGACCCCAAAACTTCTGTTGGCTTCCGGTCTCTTCTTCTTTGCTATGTGAATGTGAGCATTACTTCCAAATGTATGTAAAACCTTCCAAAGGGAATCTAGAATTGTACCTTTCTCCGGTGGTCCACACTCCACATATCTGATGAGGTTGGGACAGTGGGAGAAGTTATTTGAGTTTGTGCAGGACATAATAGACCATCTTTCTTCTTTATTTCTTAACCAACAAAAAAATTACATGAAAATGGATGGATCTTATCTTATGGATTACAGAATATGGCTGGCCAACCCAGCCCTTTTTTAATGTTCTGCAGTCTAGTATAGTGTAGTATACCTTCTTCTTGCTACGATATAATACAAATCTATATAGGAATGATTTTCTTTTATACAAAAATCACAATCCCCAAATTTATACAAAACTATAACAATCCTCCTTACCCACCCCTCTCAAAATCCCCTGTAACCCATCACCATCCAAGGCTATATATATACCATACCATGGTCTGTCTTCCAACACACTTCCTTCTTTGGAGGAGAATCAATACCATCTAAAAGAAAGCGACCCAAAAGTGTACCGTTATACCTTTCATCATCAGAGGCTACGAAATCATTCAACAAGTGAGATTTACCAAACATGTTGCTGCTGGTTGACTACTGGGTCAATGTAGGATGGATGATACTCTCCTGTTCCTGGTGCGGCTACTGCCATGCCATTCTCCATTGATCCACTGTTACTCCTGAACCCACTTCCTGCTGGTCCGGAACCTAATGATGACCCAACATCACCTTCAATCCGTCTCAATCCCAATGCAAGCGATACCTGATTATTATCCATACTATATCCCCCTAATCCTGGAACATGGTATGCTTGCACCATAAATCCATTCTGATCATGTGCATAGAACCCATGATGATTACCCAAACTGTGCTGCTGCTGCTGCCGGTGATGCTGGTATTGTTCGTCTTGCTGTAGTTTCATTAACATTCCCCTGTGCTTTTCTTCATTGGGAAGGTCATTCATCATGATCATCCCTGCAGCTGGTCTCCTGAGCATAATGCCAGACTCGTCTTGGTTCTGTTGTTGACTGCGGTTGCTGATTCCCCCCATCGATGATATGCTTTCTTGCATGCTGTCTTCTCTTCTGTTTCTGTCCTCTGATATCCATGATGACCTCTCCCCTTGTGGTGCACCTCTTGTTGTGTTTTCAGGAGAGGATTTGCAGATGGCGCCCAGATCGGATTCACCGAATTCCTCTTTGTACATCTCCTCTACCATGGGTTTCCAGAGTCGAACCCGTGCGTTTATGAACCAGTTTGCTACCTGATATTCAAGATAATTTAATACTATTAGCGTCATAATTAAGTACTCTACATAAGATGGTTCCCACAAATTGTTGTGCTATCCACTGTTGCATCCAATTCGAATGTGACTTTATTATAACTGGAGCTACACTGTTTATGTCGGAGAAATAATTCTAACGTCATTTCACATTCCGTAGTTAAAGGTGGGTGGTTTTGAAGTTTACACTTGTAGTAGATGACGATTAAAAGCTGTCTCTCTAACTTTAGGGCTAAAAGGACAAACATATCTTGCTAATCAGACCTGGAAACTAGAACACAAAACAAGTTTTAACAGTAGTTTAGCCAGGTTTTGTTGTATTTCAGACATTACCTGGCTCCTAGTCAACCCAGTCTGCCTAGCCAACATTATCTTCTCCGAATCCTTGGGATAACTGCAATAAACAAAGAAACCAAATCCTGAGCATATTCATTCAGGATTGTTTATTCTATTACCAAACATTTCCTGAAACAAAGAAAAAAAAAAAAGAAAGGATGAGTAAGGAATCTATACGGATGAAGGAAGTGCTCGAACAGCCAAGCACGTAGAATAGTAACAGCATTCTCAGGGAGTCCTCTCTGCGGCCTCCAAGCATGCCTCATCATACCAAACTGCTGAAGGGCTCTCTGCTGTCTAAGCTGCTGATCAATGTATCTGAGGCGAGGTATCACACCTCCCTGGGAAGAGTCCTGATCTCCAAGGCTCTTACGGGTCTGTTGAATCTGTCCGCTTATCGCATCTCTCAAGCAGCGGAAGTGGCGGGAGATTGTCTTTAGGGCAAGTGTTGTGTATGGCTTGGCGGCACCAGAACCAGCCACCATGTCGAATGAAGATACCAGGATTTGCATCTGATGGTAGTATTGCTTGTATCTTCTATCTACCTGCAATAGCAGAAACCCTGTTTAATTTTCGATCACTGATTGAAACATAAGCAAAGAAGAAGAAGACCCAATAATTGAATCAGAAGCTGCTTCTGGATCCAGTTCTTAACATCTTCAGCATGTCTTTACATTTTTCATATGTTTAATTAAGCTCAATAAATATCTCATCTCTTGGTAACTCTTTAACATCACCCTTGATTCATAATGCTTCCATGATTTCCTCAGTTGCTCACTCCAATTGGTATTCAAATCATATTGAGTATCAAAAACGCAATAAGCCTAGAAAGAAAATCAACAAGGATACCCAAGCCACAACCGAAAAGACCTACACATCAACATCTATGATAATGATCCAAGATATCAAGGCATTTCTCCCCCGAAACCAACAAATAGCTTACTATACACTCAACAAAAAAACAGAGCAAAGGTAACAACATGTTCAAACAAAACAACAAAATGAGAGAGGGAGTTGAGAGGGGATCTGCTCACCTCATCTAACATAGCTAAAAGCTTATCCAACTTATTCTGCAAATCCTGCCTCTCAGTGGGTGAAAGCTCAGGAACGGTCGACCCATTAGCTGGTTCATTATTATTATTACCCTCCGAACCCGGAACAGACTTCTCTTTCGACTCAGAAGACCCTTCTTCCATCTTATTCTGGTCGTTCCCAGAATCATGCTGCTGCTTAAGTGCCTCCCTGACATTAACCACTTCATCAAGCAACATCTGTGCAGCCTTCAAATACTTGGATTTCAATAGTGCACTCGCAATCCCTGCCTGTTCATACTGATAAGAATTGTATCCCACCAAACCTTTGGAATTATTGTTCACTGAGCTGTGAAGATTACTACTATTCATCACGAGATTCGACCCAGACCCATCTCCTCCATGCAATTCATAAGGACCAGCACTTCCACCATATGCAGAAGAACTCTGCTGCAAATCCTTGCCCTCGTCGAGTTTATCAGACATGGGTCTGCAACTACTTTCTCCTCCCGATCCGTGAACATGAGAGCTCAAAACAGATGAGAGTCCTTGCGGGTTGGAGAAATGATGTTGAAATGAGGGAGGTGGGACAGTATTTGCAATTTGGGTACTGAGACTGAGAGATAAACCGTGCAGATTATTCTTTTCTCCGTCAATTAGCTGGTGAGTCCTGGAGGTCAGCTGGAGTCTTGATGAGGAACAACAATCTGCTGCTGGGTATCAGTTGTTGCGGTGTTCAGCTGTGCGCTGATGGCCTGAATACACATGGAATCACCGGTTGGTGGGATGAACATCATTTCATTCCTTCCTGCCTCGTTATGTAAGGAGGAGATTGACGGTGAAATTCCGGGGAAGGAGCCGGCGGTGGAAGATGGGTTGTTGAGATACATCATCATGTTATTGCCGTGTAAGATGGGTTGTTCGGAGAATGGAGTGAACTTTTGATCTTCGATGTAGGATGAAGATAAGACATCGATTTGGGAACTTGATGTTGGGTAGAAAGTCGCCATGTCTTCCTGCCTCATCTAAAAACCTTGAAATGTTATGGTAGTTTGACGGGCAGTGGAAGGAGCCGGTAACGAGGAATCTTTATCCAGTCAATTCTTCGGACAATTACATTACTTTCACCTGAGAAGAAAGATGGAAATTCTTGTTAGTATCGTTGTCAGATGAAGGAAATTAAACAAAACAGGTTTCATTCCGGGAGCATTTAGCTAGCTAATTGGTAAACTTTCTTTTCCCGCGGCCGCGGGGAATAGACGTCAACTAAAATTAATTTACGCCGGATAACCAGTAAAGAGTCAACTACAGGGAGCGAGACACTGGAAATATTCGTCGGCGACATGGGAGAAACGAATTCAGGACCGAATTAACGAAGTTAAAAGGATAATTATATTCGAACAGTAATAAGTGATAAGAGATTGCAAACTAGTTATGAACGATCAGTAACAATTCCATGGCCATAGAATAGAACACTCGAGAAAGTCATCAACCCTCCTGATTGAACTCCAGAGTCCAGACTCGATAATTAAAAGAACATGAAGTATCCAACTACATCGGATATGGAATCAAGAAGACAGAGAAAGAGGAATTCAGAGGATGTAACAGTAGTAGAATTGTTGAAGTACCTCTCAGTATGAGTAAACAAACCCACAACACAATAAAAGATGGGATGTGTCTGAATTGGGGAGCAGAGAAGAGAAAGAGAAGAAAAAAGGTTGAGAACAAAAAGAAGCTCACAGTAGATACGAGACAAACTGATCCCAACCCAATAGTTATTCACATAACCCCAGAAGAAATCCCTCTTTCTTTTTTCCTTCCTCCTGCCTCTTTTTCCACAATCAAACAGTCGACAAATGGGATTTTAGAATGTCATCATACAATACAATAGCCAGCCTACTTATAAACCCAACATAAAATAATCAAATTATTATATTCGAGAAAATTTGAACATCTAACTGCTGCCTGTGGATAGATTACTATTAAAAAATAGAATTCTGCCCACCACCACCACCACTACCCGCAGTCTATCTCATTATCAATCAACCTCCTCTTATCTCACGTGTGGACGACAAAACAATCCCTTATAGGTTGAGAATTATATACATACATCTCTCTTACTAGAATGTTTTCTCTCAGAAAAACAATCGAACACTTTCAAATCAAAATTTAACCAGACGAAGAGATCTTAATTGATTTGAAAATTAAAAATAAGAAAAAGAAGTAGAAGCCTAACCAGACAGAGAGCAAAAAATAATGGAAAAAAAAAGGGTAGGTGCTGTTGTGTTGTTGTTCCTGTGCTGCTGCTGCCGTTATTACTTTGCTGCTGCTGTTTGGTTGTTTGTTGTTTGCTTCAAATGGGTTTAAGAAGAAGCTAACAACCAGTTGGTAGACCTAAACACAATCCTAAACCTCATTCTTAAGCATACCCCAATTTACACTTGTTTCTTATCTTTCAACAAACAAGAAGAAGAAGTAGTGTATGAATGACTTGACAAGAAGGTGCGCTGTGCTAGCTCTTTCTTTCTCTTCTGTCTATCTCTCTGTTGGTGGGTTTCTTTTCCCTTTTTCTTGAGATAAGGGTGGGGAGGGGAATAAAATAATTGGAGGAGGAGGGAGGAGGGATGGATGGTGGGTTTGTGAGTGTGAAATTGTTGTGATAGCTGTGTATTGGAGTATTTGTTATCGTATTTGGAAGGAGTAGGTGAAAGGGACAAAAGGCACACGTTTAAACGTATATACAAGAAAAGACAAATGATTCCCCAGTATATACGCTAACGCCAAATGCCAAACGCCAACACCCACTATTAAAATATTGTTATACTGTCCAGTTTTCTTCTTTTACTATTCTTTCTTCCTTCTTGATTATTACTAGTAGTTCATTAGAAAATACCTGGGGATTTTAGGGTTCTTAATTTCATTGTTTTTCATGTACCCGATTTTATTTGGGAAGATATAATTTAAATCATTTGACAATTTAGCATCTCAAATGATTGGTTCAGATAGTCGTAGTAGTATCAATAATCGATCTCAGCATTTGTTGCGTCTGCAATCAGGTGTTGTTGGTAGATGCCTTCTGTGCAATTTTAATTTGTTTATTTATTAAAAGTTTCCCGGATGATTTTGCTGAAAAATTAGTAATTGAAGACTGTAGACAAAAGGTGCGAGGAGGACGATGACAGAAGATGATGATTGGGGCAATCATAAAGTATCGGCTACAATAGGGAAGAAAAGTATGCAACTGAATAGTAAAAAATGAAGCAGAGTGGCCATAATAATGGCAATCCTAGGGGGAGGGAGGGCCAGAGTGAGGGGAGGAGATTGGCATGCCAAGCACCGCAAACAAAAGAAAAAAAAAAAAAGGACGAAAATGAGATCTTTCCTCTTAATTTTTTTCTATTGAGCCCACCCAAACCAACCCAGGGTGGGTGCATAATTTAATTCATTTTTTAATAAGTTTCAATCCATGGGGGATGTTTTAAAGATGTTTGGGTTTCATCTATTGCGTGTATATTCCTGCTAACCTGATTACTCATATTTAAAAAAGTTGATGGATCATGTATTATATAATACTTCTATGTAAAGTCAATAATAATCACAATGATATTAATTCATAAAATATTGATATGCTGATCTCTCGTCTCTATCACTGGATCTTTTCAAAAATAACAAAATATTCTACTTTCTTGTTAATTAATCATAGGTATCTCTACATTGTTGGCGTTAACTTGCTATAAATATTGATCTAAATTTGTTACGGATGTGATCAAAAGGGAATATACACATAACCTTGTAATTTAATTATACATCAAAATCAAAAGCAAAATAGGTCAGACATGCATGGGAACATCTTTTTTTTTGGGTACGTCCACCTATGTTAATCATGGTATTTAATGGGTGTAATTCTATTTTGGTAAGCCTTCCTCTCATCCATCAACAAACTCAAATTCATAAAGGTTTTTTCACCAAGTTTGGTAGTAGTTAATGCTGATTACTGCTGGTAGATGATGAAGTAGATGATGACTAATCTTATTTTTCTCATATCCGTATCTAAACTCATTTTCATTCAATAAAAAATGTAGCTTAAGGAGAATGACGGATAATGAGTTTAAGGTAGTTATTAAAACAAAAAAGAAGAGCAAGAAACAAAATTATATTTTTCTTATATGTTAATTATCAGTCATCAAAGTGTTATTGAGTTTTGTGTTAAGCTAAGTTAAACCTAAACCTGATCCAAAAATATGTTGGGTTAACCTAAACTTATTTTAGGTATGTTACCACGGTGTAATCAATCACATTTTAACCATGTCATTAGCAAAATTAATCATATTTCCCTCCTCTGTAATCACATGTATCCGCCCAAGGAACCAACAATCAGGACGTTGGAATTCCAACCTGGCTATCATGCATAAAGTCCAATGAGTCAGCCTTGTCACACCTAAAAGCTGGCCAAAGCAAGCCGAGAAAGAAAACCAAATCCTCATACAACAATAGATAGTCGGGGTTCACCAGCTAAAACCCTAGTCGAGTACTCTCATCACAAAAGAGCTTTTACAATTTAATATGTGTGGCTTTGACATCCAGTCTCATTAATCCTGTCAGTCGACCTGTGATTACCAACTTAGACACACGTAGTTATCAACGCGCACAACTCCCTCACATATCATTGATACCCTAGAATGTGTGTGTCCTTTCCGCGATTAAAGGGGAACCAAGCAAGGCGAGGTAGCGTCCTTCCTGACAGACCTATGTCGGATGACGTCAGCCTACATCACGTGGTAGTGACCCTCATCATCAATTTGGCCAGAAGACAGGAAGCAAGTTGGGAGGCCGAGCCGGCCACCCTGTCTTCTTCCCTATAAGAAGCAATCAATGTCATTTATCACAAGGGGGCACAAGAATACTCACTCTCTCTCCTCATTTGTACTTTTTCAATTCTATTAAAAACCTTTGTTAACTCTATGGACTATATCATTCAAAATCGAACCACATTAATCTTTGTGTCTTGTTTGCTGCGACTAATCACCATGCTTAGACTGGTAATAATACATTGTAAGTAAGTTTACATTAAGCCAATCCGAAAATTATCTGGAATCCAAAGATTAGCACTCTAAGATTTGGCGCCATCTGTGGAAACCTTTTTCCCATCACTACAAAACCTTCTCCATCCCACCAACCACCAAGAGCAACCTTCAAATGGAACCACCTCGAGGTAGAAACACCCATTGGAGAATTGAGCTCATCTTCTGACATCACTGGCCAGTAAATAGTATCCATGAACAACTTTCTGGCCCTACAGCAGTAGATAAATGATCTAGCCATGCTATTCACGCAGCAACAAACTCCGATGGAGAGAAAATGGAGGAACCAAGCAAGGTTATCCAAATGCCACTCCCTCCCACTTCCGCCAAGAACATATCCATGTACGACGGTTCAGAAGATTCTATGGAGCATCTGGCACGCTTCAAATATACCATGACTGAAGCTCATTTCGATGGCCACTCTCAATGACGTCTCTTTAGATCCTTTCTTTTAGGTTAAGTGTTCAGATGGTTCACACGCCAACAAAAAAAAATTGTTGGGAGCTTCAGGAGCTTGGATATTGCACTACTAGAAAACAATAGTTTACCTACGGAAATTACCTACGGAATAGTTTTAGTAGGTAATTACCGACGAAATACCTACGGTTTATAATGCTAACCTTTGGTTAAGTAGTTACCTACAAAATACCGACATAATTCCTACGACAATTTTACCGATGGAATTTTCTGTAGGTAAATCTGAAGGGAAAAGTGCGGGAGACCTGGCTGGAAATGACGCGTATATTGCCATCAAATTACCTACGGATTATTCCGTCGGTAATTACCTACGGATTATGCCGTCGGTAATTAGTGCTCTATATACAACATGCGGACGTTCTTATTTATTCAAACGTTGTCGTATATATAATATGATTACCGATGGATTGTTTCGTCGGTAATTACCTACGGATTGTTTCTGTCGGTAATTAGGGTTTATATATACGGTGGAAGAGAGTTCTTTGTAATTTAAACGCTGTCGTTTTCATAATATGATTACCTACGGATTATTCCGTTGGTAATTACCTACGGATTATTCCATCGATAATTAGTGCTCTATTTACAACATGCGAACGTTCTTATTTATTCAAACGTTTTTGTTTTCTTACTAAAGTTGCCGACGGACCATTCCATCGGTAAGCTTATGAGCTCAACGAAGTCATTTTGTTTATGTGGATACCGACGGGTGAGTCCGTCGGTAAGCTTGTTAAGACTAAACGCAACGTGCTCAGTCTTTCCTTCCTTAGCAGTTGCTTTTTATCCTCTTTCTATCTTGCCGAATTTCTTCCATCGAATAACTCCATCCTCTCGCAAAGTACGTCAATCAATTGAACTACTCCAGAGATTCTCTTTTGCTATCGAACCCAGCCCTTTCTTCCTTCGCGTCTGCTTTCTCCAATTTTCTATCTCGAACTCCGTCGTTCTTGTTAAAACTATCGAACCCAGCCCTTTCTTCTCCGGCACTGGGCATCGATTGAAGAACTCCTGAGAATCTCTCACTCTTCTAATCAATTGAATAGCTCCTTCCTTCTCGGGCGCTGGGCATCGATTGAAGAACTCTAAATCTGTTGTTTCTCTCTCGCGCTGGGTACATAAAAAAGAAGAGCTTCTGAAACCGCGGAGATGCTGAAACCGGTAATTTACTCAGACCTTATCTTATTCACTGGAAACTACAAAATTAGACAATTTTTAATTTTTCTATCACTTAGGGTTCTGTTTAAGTTCATGGTTTTCCTGCCAATTGACAAGCTCGTGACCTATTGAAACAAGCTCGCCACTTAGGGTTCTGTTTTGTCAGTAGTTGGATAATTAGGATTCTGGTTTCTGAATGAATATTATAATGGTATACATCAATCGGTGACCTGGATCATAGCTGGTTGAATCAAGCTCACTGGTAGAGCTAGAATGGTCAGGTTTTGTAGAGAATTACCTCTTGTTGTAGTATATTGATATTCTATTAGGTTATGGAAAAGTCATGTGGTCTGTTTTGCTATGTATATTGTGTAGTTAGGTGACGGGAGTGTCAATTTGTGATTGCTTGATTGTGAGATTGGAAAGTGGTTGTCGTGTTAGAATTGGGTTTAGATGATATTAAACCAATTTTTCTTCTAATGTCATTTGGCTAGCTAGATGCAAAAGTACTCCATATTTGATTAAAATGGCCAGGTTGTGTCCTAATATGAAAAGATTATCTGGTTTCTCTCTTCAATGCTAAGATGTAGGAGGAGTTCTCAATTGAATTGATGTTAGATAAATCGGCATTCTTATGAACAAGAAGATACACCATAATAAATTAGAGTGTAAACAAGAAGATACGCGAGACTGACATTTAAAGAGAGGGTACTAATAAATTAGCACATGTCGGTTTGTTTCTCTTTTTATTTCCCAACCCTAACTGGTATTCTTGGTTTCTCCAACAAAAAAAATAAAACTTCCCTCTTTGCTGTAAATTTCCTGTGAATCATCCGGCACGGTTGCAATCGTTGCAGCTTCTTGTTCTTTTTTTTTGTTTCTTTTCTTTTTTCTATGCTAACTGAAGGATAGGATGATCACATTGGTTCTTTTTTTATTCGATAAAATTATTACTTCAATCGAGACTACAAAAGTTTTAGTAACAATTTTACAACCGAAAGGTGGAATTAAGAATCAATGAAATTCTAAAACCTGTAGATTGGTCCATCCAAACTCCATTATATCACATTATTGATGCGGTTAACATGTTGTGCTCCATAGATAACTCTATAGTTTGTATCAAATGGTTCACCAGCACCCGCGGCTCTTTGCGAAACTATCAATCTAGACCCACTACAAAAACTACTACTACACCCCTCCTCATTCCCCATCTTTATTTATTTATTTTTCCATAATGCTTCAGTTTTACTATTGGTTTTCATCCCATGAACTTGGGCAGACATGTCCATCTTGCTCATCATCTTCCATGGAAATAGACAGCCGATTCATCTGCCTAGATAGATGATCCAACCTGCATATCTTCTCCTTCTAATTCAACAACAGCCCTACTATTGTGTCAAGTGTTTAAATCAACCCTGCATGTCTGGGTGCAGATTATATTGGTTTCTATTTCCGTGTTGTGAGCTTTTCTCTATCTGATGAATGGTTTGTGGGGATACAGAAGCTCCAGCTCCAATGGGTGGGAGAATGTGGCAGCAGAACACTGTTATGTCTGTTTACTTAAATTACTTGTTTTTCTGCACTCCCCAAATAATAAATGCACATGCTGCATATATCAAATAACAATCAGAAATTATACTTTTTCTTCATCTGTTTTGTTTTGAGCTAGCACATAGCAATGTCTCGATTTCTTTCAACATATGAAGAATGCTCCAAATTATCTTTTGTACTCAGTTTCAAAATAAAAAATATATAATATATTGGCTATCAGTATGCGCTTGTTGGTTTGTTCAAAAGAAAGTAATGTTTTAGCCTTTATGTACCTCGTCAAGGATGGTTATTGCAAAGTAAGTTCAGAATACAACAAAACAGTAAATATGATCTATTCTAAACTCATGCTTCATTAATTTTTTAACTAGACTTTTCATTGTAAAATCTTATATCTGGCCATCATAAGTTTATTTTATTTTGTTTCAATGTCAATACAAAAGTCAAACTAGCTTGGTATGACGAAACACAGTCTTTCCATTATTTCTCAAATAACCTCATGGAAAATGCACATTAGAAGACAAAATATCTAATTGGTCATTTGTCTATTTGCTTCAGTTTTTCTCATAATTTTTTTGAGCCTTAGTAGTGCTGATGTTAAAGGGTTATTGTTAGAAACAAAACAGAAAATATCATCTACTAAACTAATCCCTTCCTCTTCTCCATCGTCGCTGATATCATCCACTAGTCTCTTGAAAGTAAGTTCAGACTACAAACAAAACAAAAAAATCATCTAATTTAAACATCAATTCATGCTTCTTTATGAGTGTTGTTAATTAGTATTACAACTTTTTTTACAATTAACAATTTTTTTGTGTTGTATTGTGCGAGCCTGCTTTTGTGTTTGAATTAACCACCTAATCAACTGCACATCACAATTTGACAGAATACTTGTCCAGCTTAGAGACCATCACCAGGCTGCGAAGGTCACTTTTGCAAGTTGCTGGCACAAAACGGGTCTGAGTTTGATCTCTTCTCCTCCCTCTCTATGACGTGGTTCCTATCACACTTCGTGGCTGAGCGGCAAACCAAGAAGACATCCGCCGATCTCATAGGCATGCGCCAATGCCTGAGTGAAGATGTCTAAGTGTACACCAAGCGGTTCCGCAACGCTGTCACAAAGGTTGACGAGCACAAGGATTCAATGATTACCACTTCTTACTGCCACAGCTTGGCAAAGATCAATTTTGTAAGAGAATTAACTAAGACAACCCCCAAAATCCTATGACGAGCTGATCACCTTGGCCGAAAACTTCATCATAGGAAAAAAGTCATTCTAGTAGCCAGGGAACTAGCTAAGGAAGCTCACTGCTACTTCCACAACATGAGTCACAAATTCGGCAACTAGAATCAGGCTTACCACCACGATTGCCCAGCCAGACCATATTAACCCCAATGAGAGCCGTGACCCAGTGTACCAGAGCTCATACAATTCATAGACCAATGATAGAAGTCTTCGTGATCGTGATAAGAGAAGGTCTTATGAGAGAAGTCTGGCTCACCCCATGTTTGAAGGATAAGAAACCGATGACATACTGCGGGTTTCATGCCCATTCGGGCCATAACACTGAAAATTGTCACGGGCTCCACACAGAGCTGGATCGGGCCTCTTGCGGTCCTGCCAGGGTGACTTGAACCGGTACATCTACCGCTTAAACACCTCAACTGGTAAGGGAGAAAGAATTAAGAAGCCCTAGTCGAATAGTGAATCAGATTTTGAAGGCCACCACTCAAACAAGCGAGGGGGGGGGGGGGGGGTCTTCATGATAGTGGGTCGAGGCTTTGACACCTGCTGCGAACGGAAGTGGACACTCTATGGACCACATAATCCAGCTTGAGCACCCCGACCAAGAAAATCATGGTAACAATCAGCTTCATCGATGATGACCTAAGGAGCATGAACTTCTCGTACAACAACCCGCTCGTCATCATATCGTAGATCCATGACCGATATGTGCACTCGACCTTGGTGAATGACGACAACAAATTCAACTCAAAGCTAGGTCTTTAGCTTCCTTGACACATTTTCTGGCTACAACCAAGTCAATATGAATATGTACGATAAGTTGAAAATGATCTTCATAACGGTTGGCAACACTTACTGCTACAAGGTCATGCCCTTCGGGCTACTCCTAGTCGACAAAATCTTTGGCTCACAACTCGGCTGTAATGTGGAGGCTAGGTCAATGTTTGTTGTCTAGAGTAACTTAGTCGCACTACTGATAAGCCGCAGACTTATCATATTTTATGTGCTAGATTTAGTATTATATTTATCTAAATAAAGTTATATATGTGTTATTTATGCTTATTATGTGTTAAAATATAATATTTGTACATATTTATGTTTTTATGAGTTTTCTGTGCAAGGAATGATTTTCTAGGCAAAAGTTCAGTTGAAGCCGGACTCCATGCCGGGTAGTTTCTGCACGGCATAAGCACAGAACGGAAAAGAGGCCTTGCCGGACCAAATGCCGGGTATATTCCATCCGGCATAAGTGAAGAGACGCCACGGTTGACCAAGCGATAGCAGTTATTGACCGTTGGTGAAAAGGATGATGCCGGGTGTGATGCCGGGTATCTTCTACCCGGCATAGGCACTGTTTCGCGCGGAATTGACGGTTTCGACCGTTAACAGTTGGGCGCATTTATCACGTGTGCCGGCTATTGGTGATCCGGCACGACGCCCGGCAAGAGACATTTTTGGTGCCTATAAATAGGCCGAGGAAGGCTACAATTTGGCACATTCCAACATACATATACACTCCATCCACGTCCTTATTTCCGCCACATTCCATCTGTTGGTGTCCAAGGCGTTTCTACAAATCCATCCACAAGAAGAAGAGAAGATTTCCTTTTCGGGTTGAGGCTATGTTCAAACTCCTTCTCCCTTATGTATTTCTTCCTTATTTGAGTGGATGGTGAAGTAGAAATCCTTGTTAGGCTTTGGCTAGGGATGAATTCCTTCTATGTAAACAATATGATTATTTCAATACAAATTCAAGCGTTCATTAAGATTCTGGTTTTTAGTGCAAGTGAATTAGTTGATCACTCATTCTCTTTATGCAAATTCTACTTGAGGGGGAATTTCCCAAGAGTAGGATAGGTTAGACAAATCTTAGTGGTCTTTGATGTTTTCATCTATAATTTAGGGTTAGCATTAAAGATTGCGAGTTAATCCATCTTCCCCCATCTCCTTGTTCATTTCGTGGCATGATATATGCTCGATTTGTTAATGGGTTTTGAGTTTCTTGTTCGAAGCAAGAGAATGGTTTTCACCATATGAACGTGCCGGATGCACTGCCGGGTGCTTCCTGTCCGGCACATTCTAGACTTTGAATATGTCGTGCATCTGATGTCCGGCAGGACATCCAGCGCAATCATGTTGGTTGGTTAAGTTCGTGTCTTGAAGTTGCATTGCGTGATCATGTTGGTACTTAGGGTGGTTTAGTCCTGAACCTCGCATTTAGATAGGTTTTAGTTAATTATGGTGTCATTTACTTTCCCCCCTCATTATTATAGAATAGGCTTTTGCCCGGATTAGGACTAGTTTTCTATAAGTCCCTTGGGTTCGATACTCTCGGTCGTAATATATTTACACTATACTCCGACCGGGTTTTATTTTGCTACCCGTAGTAGAGTTGTAGGTTTAGTTATTTATTTTATTCTTTTGTATATAGTTTTTCCTACAATTTCTCTGTTAGCAAATTGAAGAGAGGAATGCCGGGTAGTTTCTGCACGGCATAAGCACAGAACAGAAAAGAGGCCTTGCCGGACCAAATGCCGGGTATATTCCATCCGGCATAAGTGAAGAGACGCCACAGTTGACCAAGCGATAGCAGTTATTGACCGTTGGTGAAAAGGATGATGCCGGGTGTGATGCCGGGTATCTTCTACCCGGCATAGGCACTGTTTCGCGCGGAATTGACGGTTTCGACCGTTAACAGTTGGGCGCATTTATCATGTGTGCCGGCTATTGGTGATCCGGCACGACGCCCGGCAAGAGACATTTTTGGTGCCTATAAATAGGCCGAGGAAGGCTACAATTTGGCACATTCCAACATACATATACACTCCATCCACGTCCTTACTTCCGCCACATTCCATCTGTTGGTATCCAAGGCGTTTCTACGAATCCATCCACAAGAAGAAGAGAAGATTTCCTTTTCGGGTTGAGGCTATGTTCAAACTCCTTATCCCTTATGTATTTCTTCCTTATTTGAGTGGATGGTGAAGTAGAAATCCTTGTTAGGCTTTGGCTAGGGATGAATTCCTTCTATGTAAACAATATGATTATTTCAATACAAATTCAAGCGTTCATTAAGATTCTGGTTCTTAGTGCAAGTGAATTAGTTGATCACTCATTCTCTTTATGCAAATTCTACTTGAGGGGGAATTTCCCAAGAGTAGGATAGGTTAGACAAATCTTAGTGGTCTTTGATGTTTTCATCTATAATTTAGGGTTAGCATTAAAGATTGCGAGTTAATCCATCTTCCCCCATCTCCTTGTTCATTTCGTGGCATGATATATGCTCGATTTGTTAATGGGTTTTGAGTTTCTTGTTCGAAGCAAGAGAATGGTTTTCACCATATGAACGTGCCGGATGCACTGCCGGGTGCTTCCTGTCCGGCACATTCAAGACTTTGAATATGCCGTGCATCTGATGTCCGGCAGGACATCCAGCGCAATCATGTTGGTTGGTTAAGTTCGTGTCTTGAAGTTGCATTGCGTGATCATGTTGGTACTTAGGGTGGTTTAGTCCTGAACCTCGCATTTAGATAGGTTTTAGTTAATTATGGTGTCATTTACTTTCCCCCCTCATTATTATAGAATAGGCTTTTGCCCGGATTAGGACTAGTTTTCTATAAGTCCCTTGGGTTCGATACTCTCGGTCGTAATATATTTACACTATACTCCGACCGGGTTTTATTTTGCTACCCGTAGTAGAGTTGTAGGTTTAGTTATTTATTTTATTCTTTTGTATATAGTTTTTCCTACAATTTCTCTGTTAGCAAATTGGCGCCGTTGCCGGGGACTTGGAATTAGTCTAAGTCCTAAATTCGGTAAAACGCCCTATTCTTTATTCCCTATTCTTTATTCTTTGATTCTTTGATTCTTTGATTCCTTGATTCTTAAATTTATTTTCGCACTTAGTTTTGCAGATTTGAATGTGCCGTGCGAAGTGCCGGGCATCTGTCACCCGGCAAACCCGGAGGAAGTCCGATGCCGGACAGGATTGGCCCGGCATGTTCAAATTGTTTTCAAAATTTCATACACTGTTGAGTTTTACAAATTTAAATGCATTATTGTCTACCCCTTCCGTTATTTCTCTATTATATTAGTTCCTATACTATAATTCTTTATTTTGAATTTCGAGTTTGCATTTGCCGGGTATTGTGCCGGGTGTTCTTCACCCGGCATTTCGGAGGAAGTCCTATGCCGGACGGGTTGGATCCGGCATGTCACCCGGCATGCTCAATTTCTCTCAATATTTTTGTCGCTAATTGTAGGGACAATTAGGAGTAATCTCCTACAATCCCTTATTTACTCTTACATTTATTTTTGATTTTTTTATTATCCTTTACCTTTCAATGTCTTTTAACTAAGTTATGTTCGATTTTGGTCCCACCGGGCGTAAAGCCGGGTAAAATCCACCCGGCAATCTTGGAGGAAGCCCAATGCCGGGTTTCGAACACCCGGCACCACGTCCGGCATACGCAACTTTGTTTCTTCTTTTGATTTTTGCTAATTTAAGTATGTTAATATCTTTTTATTTATTATTACAAACATCTCGTTTTATCCATCCCTTTTCTCTTTTTGATTTATTTTATTTTCTCTTCGAGTTTAAATAAGCCGGGCAGGAAGCCGGATAAAACCAATCCGTCATTAATGAAAGAAGTCCATTGCCGGATACGAGTCGCCCGACATTATATCCGGCATTTTCAAAAAAAAAAAATAATTTTTTTTTCTTCCTCTCTTGAATTGGTAACATTCCTGTCTTATTATTATTTTTCATACTATAATTTGTTTAATTTAAAATTTTGTGTACTCCTCCAAGGTAAATTAGGTGCATGCACTTCAAGCACACTCCCTACACAAATACTCAAATACAGCAGGCGATTGGCAAGAGCTCTCTTCCTCAGCAGGTGAATGTGGTTAGTGCATGACCACACACCTAGTACACTGAATTCCAAGATTTTTTCAACACCTGAGGGAGTAAATTGCAAGAGATCTGATCGTTCGCACGGAGCATAAGTTGTTGCAGCAACTTTTTGCTCAACCATGACCGCTTGGTCAACTCCCGTCTCTAACACTAAATTTATCGACAGGAGTAGGCGAGATCGATCTTCGTTTCTATCAAGATCTCTAATCACTCGGCCACGTAGCCAACTACATCTTGAATATTTAATGGAAACATTCACCAATCCTGACAAGTTCAACATGAAGCTCAACCCGGAAAGTACATCTGTGGGGAAACCCGGGGGAATTTCTCGGCTTCATCATCCTCCAACACGCCATTGAAGCCAACCTAAGCAAAGTTCAAAAGGTAATGGACCTATCAATATCCCAGAAGATCAAGGATGTCCAAGCACTGAACATGATGCTTACATCACTCAACCATTTTTGTGCAGAGCTTGCCAAAAAAAGTCAGCCCTTCTATAGAACACCAAGTTCCAGTGGTATAAGAGTGTGTCCAAGCACTCGAAGAGATCAAGAAGGTAATCACCAATCTGCCTGACTTGGCACTCCACTCCATGGGAGACCCTCATATTATACCTCTTTGTCTCAAATTGGGCCCTAGCATTTGTGCTTAATAAAGACGACAAAAAGATTGAAATCATAGTTCACTTTACCAGCAAAAACCTGCTTGACGTCGAGTCCTGATAACCTCACATGGAGAAGATGATCCTCGCGCTAGTCATCACCATTTGAAAGCTATGACTGTTTTTCCAAGCTCACCGGATCATTGTTTGCACAAATTGCTCGCTTAAGAAGATAATCCAGATGCCAGACCAATCTGCCTGCCTTGTCAAATGGGCAATCGAGCTGTTCGAATTTGACATCACCTTCTAGTCATGACCATCCATCAAAGTTCAAGCCCTCATGAACTTCCTCACCGAGACAAACTTCAGAACTGCTCCACCTTCCTCGGAACAGGCCAGCTCCACCATAATATACACACTATTCATAGGTGGGTCCTGTCAAAAATTTGGTTACGGCATTGACATCCTAATCAAGTCACCAGACGGGCACACCACAAGGTACACAATCTGGCTTGGATTCATGGCTACCAATAATGTAACAGGGTATGAAGTGCTAATCACCGACTTAGAACTATGCTTCACCCATAATGCCAACCGTGTTCAAGTGTACAATGATTCCAAGGTGGTCACCAAGAATTTGTCCAGTGGCCTTGAGGCTAGATGAAGAAATGTGGAAGTACCTGGCCCTAGCCACCGCTCTCAAGCACTCGTTCCACTCCGTCTAAATAAATCACATTCCTCGAGGGGGAAAACCTAAAGGGCGATGCCCTTTCCAAGCTAGCCAGCTCATGTAGAGGCGTGAGTGACCGGCCACTTCCTGGCTGAAGTCAAGAACGTCTCGAGCATATCCATGCCAGACATGCTGAGCGTGAAAGGGTCCAGAAGATACAGCTGTTGGATGACCCCAGTCATGGATGACCTCATTGACGAAAAACTCCCGGAATACAAGGATGAGGCAAAAAAGGTTAAGAGCCGAGCTAACAACTTTTTCTTACTACAGAGAGAACTCTAAAAGAGGTTCTTCTTCGATCTAGCTGTCCGAAGTGTGCTCCCTGAAGTAGGTTCCCGCCTAATCATGGAAATCCACTCAAGATTCTGTGAATACCACTTGGGACACCGGGCCCTGGCCAAGAAGATCACCTGAATCGTCTATTTCTGGCCGACCCTCATCTAAGACTATGAACTCCACGTACAAACGTGTGCTGCCTGCTAGGTCCACGTCAAGAGGATAAACGCACCGCCCACAAAGTTGCAAACTATCCTCATCCATATCCATTTTCACAATGGGAAAATCCACATAGTTGGCCCTTTACCAACTACATCCCCAAGAGGATTATAGAGATCGAGGCCGCCTCTCTCCCTACCATCACGACAAAACGCGTCGAGAACTTCATTTGGAAAAACATATTGTGCCGATTCGGAATACCCAGGATCATTGTCACTGACAACAGCCTACATTTTAGCTGTAAGTAATTCATCAACTTTTGTGAGACTCACATCATTGACCTCAGGTTTGTCTCCCTTGCATACTCGCAAGCAAACGGCCAGGCCAAGATTGCGAAGGGCCTGCTCATGGGAAACTTTAAAAAATGACTCTTAGGAAGCAAAGGTGTATGGGCCGAGCTCTTACCCCAAGTGATCTGGTCTTACCGCACCACCAAATGAAAGACAATCGAAGAACCTCCTTTCAGGCTAGTATACGACACCGAAGCTGTCATTTCAGCAGAAGTCATGGTTGCCAGCACACGTAAAAAAAGCTTCGATGAGCATAGTAACGATGACCGAATTCGGGCCGAACTCAACCTCATAGATGAGATACGGGACATCGCGCTCAAATAGCTACAACTCGACAAACAACAGGTGGAAATACTACAACAAGAAGGTTAAGCCCATGGAGTTTGCATAGGGAAACTTAGTCTTACGGATAAGTGACAAACCCTCAAAACTACAACCCAAATAGGATGGCATGTACATCATCTGAGAAAAATGTTTCTACCTCATACCGACTCCTTGACCACAATGACCGGATCTTCTTTAATTCTTGGCACATAGAACAAATCAAGAAATTCTACCTCTTGGCAACTGTGCACACTAAAACATTAGTGTTACAATCACACTATTCGGTTCGAATGCAATCAGTAAAATCAAAATTAACATTTCACCTTGGTCTCAAAGTTGACCTCTCAGATTGACCCATCAACTTAACCTCTCTTTTAGCAGGATCTACCAGGCTGACTTCTCAGCTTGATCCATTAGCCTGACCTCACAATAACACAAACTTGCGGGATGCCCGAGTCTCGTGCTATAACACCTGTGCCCTCAGACCCGGACAATGCTCAACACTATCAGATGACATCTTGTATTCTCAGTCTTGGACAATGTTGTATGTCATCCAGACCCCTGTAAACATAGGGTGTTTACGGGCCTGGACAAAGCCCTGCGCTATCTGGTAACGTACAGTCATGCTCTTAAAGCTCCCCGGGTTAAACCTAAAAAATCATTCGGATGGCCAAGTAACCACGTTTCCTGAAGGAAAAATACCCCTAACAAAAGGCCCATAACTTTACCTTAAAGTGTTTCCCCATAAACTAATTCCCTAGACAAGTTCGTGCACTATCCGGCTGGCCAGGTAGCATCGCTTTCTGAAAGCATCATACTCTTACCGATTAGCGGAGCTAAGAAGTGCTATCCTTAAAACCTAAGTCCCAGAACAATGCATCTGTGCTATTCGGCTAACCAGGTAGCCACACTTCTTGAAAGGGAGTACTCCTGCCACACAACGGCTCAAGGGGGTACTTCCCTAGAAAACCAAGTCCCTAGACAACGTCACACACTATCCGTTCAAATCGAAGGCTCTATGAGTCACAAAATACAAAAGAAAGGGACATACATTGTCTTTCTCACTACACAATGGCTTAAACACCTAGCTAGCAAGAGCGTAAGTCGAATCGGGACTTGAAGAAACCTGTTTTCTCCCCTGTATTCAATTCAAAACTGGGACGTGAAGGAACCAGCTTTCCTCCCCCGCATACACAACTCACGCAATGCCTCATTGTCAACGAGAAAAACACAAGCAAGCACAACGGAGAAAACTTATCAATAGAACAAAGGGCAAACCACAAAAAAGGTAACCAATTACATGTCATTAACCATACATGTTTACATAACCTACGATTCAATAGGCTTACAAGATAGCAGGATCTAGAAAGACTATCAATGTTTACAAGTGAAAGAAGACTACATGTCGCACAAATCCTACCCAGAGAAGTCATCCTCGCTCTTTCGGCTCCCTCGCGTAAACCGACAGTAACACTGGCCGCAGAATTAGTTGGGGATGATCACGAACTCACACCTCCGGAATCTCCATGAGAAGCTACTCACGCTTAGTGACTACCTTGAGGTGCATGTCAATGCTGCTACCACTACTCCCTTACTAGACAAAAACAAGATTCTCCCAACTAGCAACCTGACAGCTCATTCTTGGACCAGTCAGCCCTCACGGACAAAAAGGGCGCCCGCCGGCCTCCACCACCACCTCCGTAGCTGACGTGCTTGCTCCAAACCGGCTCACGGGGACTCTTGTTGGAAACTATTAAGCCTTAGCACCCCTGAAAGTAATGGGAAATAAAGAAGCAGGGGAGTACGACACTGTGAGAATGATGACTTTCCACCTAATGCCGACGCCCTGGAGGCTCAAGCTGATGTGTTGGCCCACACCAATTAACACCAACCCGCCCTTGAGTGATGAGCTAGGTGACCTCCGCCTCCCCCTCTTCACTCGGCCGAATTACGGAAGCATTTATATTAGTCGGCCCGGGTTGGTCCCAGAGTGTGGGTTCAAGGAGAGGGCCTCACTAGCAATCTAGAGACTCCAACGTCAATCTGAATTGGAGATACACTATTTCAGGATTAAATTCCCCTTTAGTCCAGTAGGGATGGCTGTTGTATTTAAAAAAAAAATTAACCCCCCTGTTTAACTTCACCATCGTACTCCTCAACAACGCCAACCACCAACCAGAGAATGTAAAGAAGGTGACCTCCTTCCACCAGAAATAAACTCCCTCAAACTCGCAACAACATCAATACCCTGAATAATGATCGAAGAATACATTTCCAAAATAAGAGAAAGAGAAAAGAGGAAAGTGGAGAGGAAAGAAAATCCCACAAAGGCGAACGATAGAGTATGAAAAATCCTTCTCCAACTCACCAATATTTATGGCCAAAAATACTCAACAGTCGCCTGCCTCATCTCTACAACCATCCCATCCACCCCTTAGGCGACCTAATCAAATCAGGTCATACACCCTGAGCCACACATTAGTCACCACCGAAAGTAACACCAAGATGCATTGGTAATGCGTGGTCAGTTACTGACCAAAGCGTCACCTCACACCGGTCCAGTTGCTTAACACTTCGCTTTCCACAGTAAGCCAATATCGCACCACATGGCATCCCACCATATTCCCCACCATTTCAAACGTTCAAAAGTTAAACTTTCCACCAAGACCACTTAAAGTCAAGCTTGGGGGACTAGTGGTATATCCTCGGGTAAAGTCTCAAACCTTCCTTCTTTACTTTAATTTTTTCTTAAGTGTGAAATAAAAACCTAGACAACTTTGAAAAAATCAAGACTGGTTTACACAACGTGGAAGGCTTGGATTATCATTCACGAAGGAAGAAGGAGAATACAGAGGAAACCCTAAAAATCCCAAAACATTCACCACACCAGTCCACACCCAACTCTGTCAACACTTAGCCTTATACTAGCAAGACCAACAGTCAACAGAGCTAGGAACCAAAACGACAGTGAACAACTAAACAACTAAACAGACTAATATAACATAACAAAATATATCTAACAGCCCCCCTCAAAGCTTAGAAGGAGCAGCCTTCTAAGATTTGAAAACTCTATGTACCCACGGGCCGCTGCTCTACTTCACTTCTGTCTTCAAGCCCATCTTCTTGACTTGCAACGGATAACCTTTCCTGGCAGGGCCTTTGTTAACACATCTGCAAGCTGCTCCTTGGAGCTCACGAACTCCAGCTTAATCATGTCGTCTTGGAGTTTTTGTCTAACGAAATGGATGTCCAGCTCTATGTGTTTTGTCCTCTCATGGAGAACTGGATTGCGTGCAATGTATATGGCCGCTTGACTATCAGACTTCACTGGAACTGGAATAATGTTCTCTACTCCCAGTTCATGTACCAGCCTTGTTATCAACTGAGTTCTGCAGTTACACTCCTCATCGCTCTGTATTCCACTTCTGCAGAGGACAAAGCTACGGTAGTCTATTTCCTGCACTTCCATGAGAGAGGACATCCTCCAAGCTGTATAAAGAAGCCACTGATAGATCTCCTTGTGTTTGGACATCCTGCCCAATCAGAATCACAGAAAGCTGTCAAGGAAAAATCATTCTTTGAATTAAACAGCAATCCATAATTTAGAGTTCCTCTAATATAATTCAACACATGCAAGCAGCCTTAAAATGCACATCTGTGGGACTACCAAGGAATTGACTCAGAACTTGTATTGTAAAGCAAAGGTCTGGTCGGCTGTGGGATAGGTAGCTAATTTTCCCTACCAGCCTGCGGTAAGTAAAAGGGTCTTTGAAAGGTTTCCCTTCATTTTTCATAAGTCTGAGGTTAGTATTGAGGGGACTGACAGAGACTTTATTATCAGATGTATTGAATTCCTTTAGTAATCCTCACAGTATTTCTTCTGCATAAGAACAACACCTTCTGTGTGTAAATAAACTGCATGCCTAGAAAGTAATTCAATCTGCGCAGATCTTTAATCCTAATTTCTGGTTCAGAGTCCTCTTAACAGATTCAATCAGTGTATGATCATTTCCTGTTAGCAGGATATCATCCACATAAACTGCAAGATAGCATACTTTCTCTCTCTCTACTCTAATGAACAAGGAATAATTGTTAAGGGACTGTATAAAACCTAAGGATTTAAGCAGAATACTTAACTTGTGATGCCACTGTCTAGAAGACTGTTTTCAGGCCATACAAAGATTTGTTCAGTTTGCATAACTTTCTAGATTTCTCCTCTTTATGGCCAGCGGATTTCCATATATACATCTTCTTCTAAGTCCCCATGAAGGAAATCATTATTTATATCCAACTGACTAACTACCCAATCCCTCTTTGTAGCTACAATGATTAATGCTTTGATAGTAGTAATTTACCACAGAGAGAAGGTTCCATGTAGTCTATGCCATACCTTTGAGTGTACCCCTTTGCAACTAACCTAGCCTTAAACCTTTCTATGCTACCATCTGCCTTATGTTTAATCTTGTAGACCCATTTGCATTTAACAGGTTTAATACCATTTGGAGCTTTGATAAGATCCCATGTGTTGTTCTTTTCTAGTTCTAGGAATTCCTCTTCCATGGCCCTTTTCCATCTTGGATCACTAACAGCCTTTTCATAGCAGCTAGGTTCAGTTTCACTATTAAGACTGGCATGCAAGCATGTATGATGACTCTGGTCTGAGGTAATGACTCCTACTGTGAGCAACAGGCAATCAGCTCTAACTATGCTATCTTTATCATCCATTACAAGAGGATCAGAATCAATTTCAGTATCATAAACATTGACAGAACAGGCAGCAGAAATTCTGTCATTTAATATTTCAGAGAAGACATCTACAGAAGATTTAGTGAGGAACTTATCTTTTTTCACAGTTGTCAATCCAACTTCATAGTCTTCTAGGTATTTGGGAAGGTGTCTGGACCTTCCTGATTTTCTGACTATGGCATCCTCCCTTGGTGTGATTTCTGGAGCAGGTTCCTCAATAACGTTTTCTTCAGTGGAAAAACCATCTGTAGAATCTTGAGAACTCTCCTTGTTTTCTTCTTCTGTTGCTGTCCTGTCTATCCTGTCTGTCCTGTCTTATATTCTCATCACTTGCATCAATGTTAATAAAAGGAAAGCAATCATTCTCAAACAAAAAGGGATCACTTGGTGGAGTATCAAAATCAGTTCCTTGAACAGATCTGAAAGGATAAACTTTCTCATGAAACAGAACATCTCTGTTAAATATAACCTTGTCGTTGTCTAAGTCATAAAGTTTATAAGCCTTTTTGTTCTGTGCATACCCCAAGAGAACACACTTGACAGATCTTGATAAGAATTTATCATGCTGATCCTTATTGACATTCACAAAACAGAGGCACCCAAAACTTCTAAGTGTGGAGTAGTCTGGTTTTTCTCCATGAATTATTTCAAAAGGTGTTTTATTGTTAATACTGGTGAGGGGCATCCTATTAATTAAAAACGTGGTAGTAAGAATGCTTTCTCCCCAAAATTTCTTGGGGAGAAGAGAATGAAACATCAGAGCACGAGCTGTTTCCAAAATGTGTTTGTGTTTCCGTTCCGCAACACCGTTCTGTTGTGGTGTGTAAGTGCAAGTTGTTTGGTGTCTAGATAATACCTTTTAACCTAAAATATTCAATTCCTACCTTTGAGCTTCCCAGTTCGTGGGCATTATCAGTTCTTACACATTTAACACTCTTCTTAAACTGTTTTTCAACCATGGAAATGAAACTTATAATTAAACCAAAACATTCAGATTTGGACTTGCATAAGTGTGTCCATGTGGCACGACTTTTGTCATCTACAATTGTGAGGAAGTAGCAGAAACCGTTATGAGTATATTCATTGTAGGGACCCCATAAATCAATGTAGATTAGTTCAAAAATGTCTTTAGCTTTTATTGAACTAGATTGAAAAGACAATCTGTGGCTTTTAGCCCTACTGCAAGGTTCACATACAAAAGATTTTCACATTTAGTCTCTCCAACTAGCCCCAACTTAGAGATTTTCTCTCTTGGTAGGTATCTTAGTCTAAGGTGCCACAAGCCCAGAGAGTTATTACAGTGAGAATCATTCTTTACAGAATTAACTAGGGGATTATAACCTCCTTTCTTATCACAAAATCTATCAAGAATATACAACCCTCTAAGCATCTGACCAATCTTCAGTTCTCCACTTTGTTCACAAGCCTGATAGAAACATCCAGCAGAATCAAAACAAATCTTGGCATTCATTTGTTCAGACAATTTGCTAACAGAAATCAATACAAATTTAAAACTTGGAACAAACAAAACATTTCTCAATGTTATCAGGTTGTTAATTTTAACATTTCCTATCAAATTAACTAACTGTGGGTGCCCATCAGGCATCCCAACAGTGTGAGGTCTATCAAGCAAAGTAACATCACAGAAAACACTGAGATTTCCACACATATGATCAGATGCTCCTGTATTTATGACCCAATCAGTTAACTCAATATTATGATCATCAGAGGCATTAAATATATTATAGATACTTCTAGTTAAACTGAAGTTATTTTGGAAGATGGTCATACCAATGAAACTGCAACTCGATTCTGAGCTTGGTTTTTCCTTGTTGACAATTTGTGACTTGCTGATGTAACTCAGCAACTGGTTTACTTGATCCGTGGAGAGGACTCCATTGAAAGGATCTTTACTGGGTTCCCCTTTCTGCTCGCTGGCTCCATTCGCCTAGTGTTGTTTCTCCTTCGCCACTCGCCACCCTGAAGGATAGCCATTCTTCTGGTAGCATTTCTCCTCTGAATGTCCTGGCTTGTGGCAGTACGTACACTGGATGAAATTGCATCTGCCTCCATTTCCTTGCCCACGGCCAAAACCCTTCCTGGTTTGGCTAACAGAGAAGGCCACAGGGGTTTCTGTCTCGATAGGGGTGTTGGTAGTAAAAGCCTTTTGCCTTTCTTGTTGGATGAGGATGGAAAATGCCTGTTCTATGCTGGGTAGAGGCGTAATCATCAGAATACTTTCTCGGGCACCGGCGTACTTCTCGTCCAAACCCATGAGGAATTTTATCAGTCGCTCGGTTTTGATATAATCCTTGAAGGCTTTATCGGTTGCACAGGCGCAAATAGGGAGAGTTGTAGTTGCTTCCAATTCATCCCAGATTCCTCTGAGTTTCGCAAAGTAGTCCCCAATGCTTTCCCCAGCTTGCGTCGTATTCACGAGCCGCCTCTCTAGTTCGAACAATCGCATCGCATCAACTTGATCATATCTGGCGCAAAGGTCTTGCTAGATTTCTGTTGCCGAGGATTTGAAGAGCACCGTGTCGGCGACGCATTTGTCGAGACTCATGAGGAGCCACGCCCTCACCATACTATCACATCGCTTCCAAGCTTGAAGATCATCGTCATTATCAGTCGGTTTCACCACGGTTCCTTCTACGAAACCCAGTTTATTCTTTGCCCCCAAGGCAATTTCCACTTGGTGATTCCAGCGGGTAAACCCTGGACCTCCATCATACTTGCTGGAATTGGAAAGATACAATGGATCTTCGACATTGATATTTCGTCGACGATTTCCTTTTCCTTGTTCTTGTCCTTGTCTTCCGGTGTTACATTCATGATTTGTCAGTGGAAAGACGGAGGGAACCGATGTCGAGAGTTAAAGAAAGAAGCAAGAATCGTGGAGAAAACAATATCGTCAACGCGATAGCAAGAATTTGGGGAGAAAAGAAAGGAGAAGAGTGTTAGCTGCGAGAAGAAACCCAGAGGCTGGATCCCATGATCCACTGCTCTGATACCATGAAAAAATAATCGAGACTGGTTTACACAATGTGGAAGGCTTGGATTATCATTCACGAAGGAAGAAGGAGAATACAGAGGAAACCCTAGAAATCCCAAAATATTCACCACACCAGTCCACACCCAACTCTATCAACACTTAGCCTTATACTAGCAAGACCAACGGTCAATAGAGCTACGAACCAAAACTACAGCGAACAACTAAACAACTAAACAGACTAATATAACATAACAAAATAATATAATCTAACAAACTTATGTCCCGCTCCTCTTGTAAACTTTAAAAGCGAGACTTGGGGGACTAGTGATGGCATGATGTTATCAATCCCACCTTAACCATGCCATTAGCAGAACTAATCATGTTCCCTCCCTTGTAATCTCATGTACATGTGCGAACGTTGGAATCCCTCCCTTGCTATCAAGCATAACGTCCAACAAGCTGGCCTTGCCACACCTCAAAGTCTACTGGAGAAAGCCAAGAAAGAAAGCCAAGTCCTCAGTCAACAATAGATAGTCAGGTTTCACCAGCTAAAACTCTAGTTGAGTACTGTGATCACGAAAGAGCACTCATGATTTAGTATGCGCGGCTTTGACATCCTGTCTCATCAATCTCGTCGGTCGACCCGTCATTACCAACTTAGACACCCGTGGTTACCATCTCGCACGCCTCCCTGACATATCATTAATACTCCCGAGATTGCGTGTGTCCTTTCCACGATTAAAGAGGAACCAAGAGAGACAAGGAAGCTTCCTCCCTGACCATGATAGACCCATCCCAGATGATGTCGACCATACTCCACGTGGTTGTGGCCCTTGTCATCAATCAGGCCAGAAGACAGGAAGCAAGCTGGAAGGGCGAGCCGACCACCCTATCTTTTCCCTATAAGTAGCAATCAATGTCATATATCACAAGAGGACATAAGAATACTCACTATACTCTCTCATTTGTACTCTAATAATTATACTAAAAACCTATGTCAACTCCCTGTGGACCAGAGCATTCAAGATCGAACCTCGTAAATCTATGTGTCTGGTTTGCTACTACTGATCACCACACTTAGTCTATTAATCATCACATCGTAAAGAAGTTTACATTAAGCCAATCAACGGTTATCTAGAATCTAAAGATTACCACTCTAACAAGGTAGTATTTCTTTAACCATAACCCCTAACGGGTGAACCTAAATTGGTTATAGTATATCTTAATCTTCTATTTAATTTGGTCCAATGATGATACCTTGTTTGTGTTGGCATATTTATGACATATTTATAGCATATTGTGGTGCTTCCTTGCCTACTTTCATCGTGTGTCCTATGTTATCTTCCAATAATATTTTTTCACACATAAAACTTTTCAAACAAAACAACTACAAATATACATAAGCAAAACAACTTTATTTTTGGGTCATGGGTTGACAGGTTGAGCTTGAACCCAAAATAGATTTCATTCATTCAATCCAAACTGGATCCGAAAACTTTTGCAGCAAAAATCTCAGCGCTAAATTGACATCTGTGTCAACCGCTATCAAACCGTGTCATTCATTAATCTCGTATGTTACATTAGATTTGTACCCTCAATATGAGATTTTATTATGTTCTCCCAACAAATTTATAGTCTAGTATGGTTATTAGGCTAGTAAATCCTAGTGACTGAAACGAGGAGAGTTATACCATATATGTTTCAATGTGAATTCCCTAGTATCTAATCTATGTGTGAGTGAGTGTGAGTTGTACACCTCCTATAATTTATTGTTCTGATTTAATGGATGGTTGGTTGTATCGAATTGTTGATCTTGAGGTTATGCCCTTTATTGAAGATGATATATACTTAAAATGTCTTTATACAATAAACAACACGAAATTTAAAAGTCAAATGTCTAAATACCATATGAAAAAGTAAATTGAAATCTATATACTAATTGGAACTAATCTTGTATTGAGTACTTTCCCTTATCCAGCTATCTATTTGGAATTTGACATTCATTAAGCTACTTGCGTTTGTGAAAAGAGACACCGTCATTCAAATTACGAACCAGTAACTACATAATTTTAAAAGAAATAAGGGAAATTCATTTGTGTCACCGACATTATACTTAATTTAAAATATGGCATCAAGCTTTGAATTGGCAATAATGTGACATTGAAGTTAGCTATATTTTAACCTTAACATTAAATGATGGTATTCTTCCAAATTTTCGATATCTAACTACTAAAATGACCAATATACCTCATTTTAAATATTGCACATTCACAAAAGTTTAGTGAAGTTAGTCCTTATATACCAATTGTTGTTGAGGTTTGAATCAGCCATATAGGACAATTGAGGTTAATTATATATTCTACAATATAACACTGATCGATTTTGTTGAATTCTTCATTAATTAGTCTGGTAAAATGACCATTATGTATGGACCCCTAACTATTGACGATCGCAAAATTTAACTTTTTATTTTGGTAATTGATTGAAAAATGTAACCTTTTTTTTGGTAATTGATCCTAAAATTTAACTAGAATGAGAAGATATTAATTTGCTCATTTTCTTTTTTCTTCGCAAGGAAGGATAGTCTGTACAAGTAGTAGGAGTAAGCCCTTGGTACCTAGACGAATAATGCATCAAAGGATACACTAGAAACTGACCAAACCGGCACGAGCTCACACAACTCATCATCTAGCTCTTAAACCATAGCGGGCAAGAAAAGGAAAGCTGCGGTAATAACGTAACCTAAAAACCATCAAAAGCAAAATGAAGCTTAAGTAAAATGAAGCATACAATCCGAACAAACTAAACACAAAATGTAAGCTAAAGTGAACACAAAGACGATGGGCTAGGGACTAAAGCATGGTTGTCAGAGGTGCCCACAACCATTTGCAACCGATCCCCACTTGATGCATCACTCCTGGCAACCTCTAGATGACCCAAGGGTTTCCCCGCTCGAGGTAGTTGCCTCAATTTGACAGTTACTCAAGTCATTAACCAGAGAGACAAACGAGATCCTTGTTTGGGCTAGAGGTTTTTCCCTTTCTTTCCATACGGCTTCAAAAGGATTTTCAATTGGTATTTATAAAACGTTGATGGATACTTTACATAATTAAAGTTCTCTTACTTAACCTCACAAGGAAATTTTAAAACTTATGTGATTGTTTTGATCTCCTAAAGGCACGGGGACGGAAGGTGTCCATCGCGACCGTGTTCTACGGGATCACAGTGTATATCAAGGATATTTTGATTGCTATACATGCTCTGACATGTTGTGTGGTATGTGTAACGAATGATTGTTTTGACTTGGATTTCCTAAAGTGTATACTATCAAGGCCTATGAGTCTAAATGTGTGGTGTTAAATAGACCTACGTGTCTAAAGACTGTTATGTTATCGGGACCTATGTGTCCAAATGTTGTGATATTACCCAAGACCAGTGAGTCCAAGGGGTTGTTATGTATGTGTAAATGTTGTTAAGATACCCGGACCATAGAGTCCGAGGTTATCATTTGGATATGTTATGTTATGTGTGGTGAATGTGTTGCCCGGACCATCAAGTCCGAGGTTGTGATGTAAAGTGTGTTTGGTTAAGGAAGTTTATTTCCAAGTGATTACTGTGTCTAATCTAATGATGTGTGAAAAGTGTGAACTTCGAGGACGAAGTTCTTTTAAGGGGGGTAGATTGAAATACCCCAAACCTTGATATGTGGTTTAAATATCAAATTATGGTATGTAAGGCTAAAAAGTGCCTTAGTAACATCAGTGAACAATTTAAACCATAATAAATGCAATAAAGCATTAAGACACAGTTTGAGCAAAAACATGCTCTAAGCTATGAGTGAACTTGGTTAGGACCCAAAGAGCCTACCAAGACTTGATAACATTTAATTATGATTTAATAAGGCTAAATAATTCCTTAAGAAACTTTGGTGGACAGTTAAACCAAATAAAACATAAGAAAATACCTTAAAGTCAATATGAGCGAAAATGTGCTCTAAGCTTGGGATAAATGTGTATAAGACCTAATGGTCATACCTATACCTTATTTATATGTTAATGAACATATTAAATCCATTACTAAAGAAAACCAAGCTTGAAAACAAGTTAAAACACAAAATGTGCTTTAAGGAGTCTTAAAGCACGTTTTTGAAAAATTGTCTTGTAAATGAGTTTTGAATGGCTAAATGTCCATCATTACTCTTTAATTAACATGTGAACTATATAGTATCACATTTGGGTGGCCATATTAGTGGGAAATCAAAAATTTCACTTCTATGTGCCTTGTTATAGGTGAATAGTGATTTTTATAACTAGTTTGTAACATATAATGTTATAAGTGATTAAGTTGGTCAACAAAGACCAAAACACCCTTCTAACCATATGGGGGCCGGTTTTATCATGTGGTGACTCACCACCATGAGCTAGTAAAAATTAAAGAAAGAAGGAAAAGTAAGTAAAAAGTAGAAGTTACCTTTATAACATGTAATATCTTTCAAAAGCAATTCTAATCTTCATTCTTTCTTTCCCACTCACACCCACCGTAGCCTTCTTCATCTTCTCCCAAGCTCCATCGGTTTTGCTACAGCAAACCATGCCATTCTCCATCTCTTTCACTTATATCTTCTAGCTCCCTTGGCCAAATCAAATTCCAAGACCATATTTGTCTTAGTTAGGTCAAGCTCTACACTTCCCTCTTTTAAATCTTCAAGAACTCAATTTTGGTGCCATGGAGATTCACCATTGAAGGAGCTTGAGCTCATCTTTTCACATATTCTTGTTCTCCTTTGCTTCAAGGTAAGGAAACTCAAAGAAAATCCATGTTTCCTCCATGTTTTGTTGTTGTCCGAAAATTCACCATTAATGGAGCTCTTATATTGCCTTGTTCTAGCTTCATTTGAATCTCCCAAGGGCTAGGAGGAGTCCTCTCTTGATACTTATTCAAGTTCTCTTCCAATTCCAAGGTAAAACAATTACCTTAATGTGTTAAAACAATGTATGTAACTAGGGTTTACAATGAGATGAAGCTTAAAGCTTGAATACTCATTATGTTGTTTGTACAATGTATAGAACTTGACAAGGAATCAAGTACCCCACCGGTTTGTAAGGAAACAAGGAAGAAGTTTGTGAGGAAAAAGAGGTAAACAAACTATTAATGTAGTTTAAATGCCTTAGGAAAATGAGCTAGATTTGATTGATAAAATACCTAAGGAGCCAATGGTGAATGACCTAGTAAAGTGTTCTCAAGGAGACTAGTAAAAGAACATATGTATTGGTGTATGTATTTGCAGGTCAAAGGCATACTTATGTGGGAAATTCAGTGTTTATGGTTTATGTTATTTAAGGGCCTAAGAGCCATGTTATTTAAGGGCCTAAGTGCCAAGCAATTTAAGTTATGCACTATATTGTGATGTAGTGCTTAATGTGTGAAGTTTGTGTATAAAAATGTGTTTGATGGATTTTAGGTGTTTTGAATGAAATAAGGTAAAAACCTAAGTGGTTGGATGTGAGTATATACAAGAGAAGCTATGGCCAAATTTGGGAAAGATGTGTGAGAAGTTCTAAGTGTTTTAAGTGAGTTTTGGTGAACTAGGAAGTGTTAAAGGTGATTAAGTGTTTACTTGAGAAGAAAACATGTGTTAAGGTGATTTAGAGTGATGCAAGGATTTAGGTGTTATCTTGGAAGTTCTAGGAATTCAATGTGTGTTTTGAGAGTGTATTGAAAAGTCTTGAAGAAGTTGTTAAAGGTTTAGGTAATGTTGGTGTTCAAGGAATAAGTGATGTTTAGGTATGATGTGAAAAAGGAGATTTAATTAGTAAGAAAAGAAGTTGAGGGATGATGATAAGGTGTAGAGGATACACCTTGGTATTTTGGTCATTATAGGTGAAATGCCACCTAGAAATCATAAGGAGAAAACATTGTAAGTGTTAGGAATTTTGTGGAGATATAAGTAAAGGTTTAAGGAATTAGGAAAAATAATTTGTGAGTGTTTAAGAATATCTTAAGGGTGTGTTTGAAGTGCCAAATGATGTTAGAACACATTAAGAGGCCTTAGGAGAAGTTTGGTGAAGATTTGACAAAGTTTGGGTAAGTTTGGGAGACGACCGACCCAGGGGCCGACCCAGTTTGTGGGTCGGTCGAGCCTCTGTAAAATGTTAAGAAGATGTTCGGTAATGGACCGACCCAGAAGGTTGGGTCGGACATGGGTCGGTCGGTCAAGTTTCAAAGGTGGAAAAATGTTCGCACATGGACCGACCCAGAATGGTGGGTCGGTCGGTGGGTCGGTCGGACCAAAGATGTTGATTAAGGTTGTGAAATGATATGAGATGATGGGGATTGGTAGGTAATGATGTTATAAGGATGTTAAGGACATGTTAGGTGAGTTTTAATGACAATAAGTGGGTGAAAGGTTGTAATTAAATGTGAAAGTAAAACAAGTTAAAATGTAAAGTTATTAACCAAGTTAACGGGGAAAAGTTATAAGCGTTAGACTTTAAACAAACATGTTACCCCAATGTTAATAAAAAACATGTGATGTTAACAGTGGTTCGAGAATTACTCGAGGAACATAAATGGACAGGATAAGTGGACTCCGGTGACAGGTATGGTTTTCTTGCAACCTGCGTCCTACCGGGTTACACCGGCTTGTATGCCAACGTGTTTTTCTGTATGTTGCCACGTTGTAAGATTAAACATGTAATGAGTTTACAGTAATTCATTTATGTGGCGTGTACAACTCCGATACCATTTAACCTCGAAAGTGTTAACCTTAGTTAACTGAGTCTAGGATCACATGAGAGTTCGGTATTCGGAGTAAACGACCCGTACCATGGGACGTACTAACCACGGCTATGCGTGTGTTAATTGTGTGATATGTGTATGTGAATGTAGGGATCTCCCTTGTGTGTTTAACCCAGTTGTAATACTGTATGTGTGTAGGTGCGATAGACTCCATAGTGGGGTTCTAAGTATTATCTAAAGTAAGTATGTACTAACAGTTGTGAGGAATCCGGTTTGGCCGGTCGCGCGTTGTTTGGGAGAGGGTATCCTTCCTAGCCTTACCCTTCTCTTTGTTATGGTTGTTTCCCTCACGGGTTATGATCTCCCATTAGCTTACTCCAAAGCTTGGCTATTCTGACTTATGATCGGTTTAGGGGGAACATGTGTTTGTGTGTGTGTTCGGGCCTCCAAACCCGAACCGCCTTAACTTAAGTTACTCGTCCAACTATTAGGACGGTAATGAGTGTTGGTGTTATTGTATAACGAGCTTATCATGAGACTGGCAACATTCTCTAGGCTCACCAGTGTGTAAACAATGTTTGGGTCGGTTCCTAAGCGAACCATTCCCGTTGTGTTATGTGTTATGTTGTGATGCAGTGTTCATTGCGGTATTATGTTGTGCACGTAGAACGTGCAAAGTGTTGTTAAGTGTTGTGTGTAGTGTATGTTGTAGGTTGTATAATGTGGAGTGTTGTATAATGTGGAGTGTGTTGTATAATGTGTAGTGTGTGGATCATGGATATGATTCCCAGTTTGTGATAAGAGGCGTTTAAGGATAACCCGATTTAAGGGTATGTGTCGCCTATTAAGGAAGTAGCTCCATTGGAGGAGAAACACTCTAGGGATGATGAATACCAGGAGTGACTTATTAAGTAAGGATATATTATCCGTTGTTGAGCCCATTGAGGCGAAATGTTATGTGATGTGTGTTTATTGTCACATGCATGATTTAAATATAATCAACTGCATGCTAAGACGACAATTAGTTGTGCGTGGCCCGGTAGCATGTGGGCTGCGGGATTACCATACCAGCAAAGGTGCTGAGCCCCTTGGGGCCACCCCTTTCTCTTCTTTTCCTATTTCAGGTACGAAGTGCTGGAAGCCGTTCGAGAGTAGGATGGGTAGTCATTGTACATGGGTATTCATTTAAGTGTGTATATATACAGTAGGTGTAGTAAGACCGAATTTGTTGTCGGCATCAGTTTATAAATACTCGGTATAGTTGATAGGGTGTATGTTGTTGTTGTTGTTGTTAATGGAAAGGGATACTAATGTATAGTTGCTCGGGAATTTAGCCCATCAGACCGGTACATTGTGTATGTATTAGCCTTGTTAGCCACGTGGGTGGCTAACGGCGTGTAACACCAACAAGTTAAGTAATGTAATGAGGTTGTTCTTCCGCTGCAGTTTGTTGTAAGTATGTAAATGTTGGATGGGGTGTTACAAAAAGTGGTATCAGAGCGAAGTATCGCTCTGATGACTGAATTACCGAGCTTAGGAAGTACCGAGTTAGGATTTAAGTACTTTGGGTTAAGGGTTGAGTGATAGCGTGAGAGATACGCTAGATAGGAACTACCAGTGACTACTGGAAACCTACAATATCCTTCCCACCCTCCACAATCCCTGTTTTATAACTTGGGGAAGAACGCCAGAGAGATGGAAGTCCACTCTTACTCGGGGATACCCGATCTGGCTGTTATTAAATACCTTTAGGGTACGGAGAACCTGTCATACGGTAGATCCCGGAAACTGGGAATCCCGGAGACGGTCTCCATCTAAACAATGTTAACCGCATTTCATAGCAATGAATGAAGGATCTTGTATATTGGAGAATAGAATTTCCGGCAACATGGGTCGACATGCAGAGCAGTCGAGAATAACCAGCTTGCAACGCACCTACCGTGCAACAGGCAAGAAGTGGATTAATGGAACCCGAGACAAGAGTCTACGGAACCACAGTTGATGAATAATGCACCAACGGTATACCAACCGACAAAGGAACTACAACGTAGTGCCCAAATGCGTGGAACGGGCTATAAAGAGAATACGACACAAAAAAAGGGGGTCTCCCAGAATGGGAAATACCCTAGTCAATGATTATTATGTGAATACAGTGAGAAGTCACCTAGACAAGTTATTATCAAGGCAGTAACATCAGTGAGGGCCAACAAGGCCACTGATGACAATGGGATAAAACCAATACCACAACCGGTATGTGTTAAACTGATAGCCAGTTAGCATGGCGCACTTGCCATAGCAAGTGCTGCTATAACAGGGCTGTTCGGGAAATTTATAGCCACTACAGAGTACTTAGTAAAGTACCATGAAGTTAAAAAGGATCATTAAGACCATGGAAGGGCTTGATAGCCTAACCTCTGTAATTGTAAGTACACCAGTCAGCAAGAAGCTAGACTTGGTTAAGGTAAGAAGATGTTGTGAAACCATGAAAATTTTTCTTTCAACCCAGATTTATTCAAACCTTTTTCTTTTCAAAACCAGATTTTCTTTCAAACCAACACTTCTTTCCAACCTTCTTTTAAACCAAACCAGTAAAACCAAGGACAGTTGACAAGGATACAACAATGGATAAACTTTCCCTCGATTAAGTTCGGGAAGTAAGGAATGAATATTGTCACGGGACAATATAAGGGAGTTGACAACAGAATACTTCACCTAGGCGTGTGACGGACACTATAAGTGTACCAACTGTGTTGTGGGACGACCGCACTCCGATAGGAGCATGTGGGCCTGACAGACCTACTTATGGGTTAGTTGGGTAAGTAGCAATGTATCAGTAAGATACCCCATATATGTATACGAGTAGAGTCCGAAACACGGGAAGTAGTCGACTCCGTCTACGGTCAGCAGTATAAATCAACAAGAGCTAAGGATTACCAGGAATAGTTGGAGTTAAGGAATTCAGTTAAGTTAACGAAACTAAAGGAATTAGTGAATTCCTTTCAAGGAAATGTTTAAGAGTTAGGAAGTGCGAAGGGCACAAACTGTGGTGTAAAGACACCACATATATCTTAAGGATCCCTAGGGATAAACATTATAGCTGGAATGGTGACCCAGCCTGTACATGGCAAGCAGATGCCTAATGTGGACACATTAATGTGCAATGAACGGATAAATTCCCAGAATGAGTACCTACACTACCAGGAAATGTTAATCTTCACAGAAGAAGATAATAAACCAGTTAAGAACGCAAACGGCGTGACTAACGGAATGTACCAATAAGTGTGAGCCAAATGTAATGGCATAACTTAGCAACACCCAGGAGAGACCCTTAAAGGGTGTTTGCATCAGCAATTGTTGCACGAAATAACGTGACAGAAACATAAGGGTTGAAACTAACACCAGTTTAGACATAAATTGTCAGGAGACGGACTGACAAACCTAAGGGGCATCCCATGAAAGGAAACGTGATACAACGACCTTGTAATATTGTACAGAGAAGTACATGTGTGTGGACAGCCTATAATGAGCCCAGCTCAAGGCAAACAAGGCTCATAAGCCATAAGTAAGACATGTTACATAAATTCGATTGATGGTAGAAGTTTATGTTGTATAAGTGAATAGAGTGGTAAACGAACCACTGCATTAAGAGTGGGGATACCTCTCGATATTGTGACACCGCAGGAGCGGTAGTTATGTGAATCAAGTCCAAGAAATATGTTAAGGATTGACCATATTGTTATTGAAAGAGAAATTAGCTTAGTAGTGTGTGTATAAAGTGAAGCACCTGGCTGAATAATGCCGGCGTGTGACTGAAATGATCGATGCTCATCCAAATGAGGGATGAACCATAATGTGAATAATGTAAGTTTATGTGTGGAAGTTGAGGTGACAGTAGATACGATATAAGCTGATGTTATACAGGGAGTAAGAGCACGGTGCGCAACAAGCGACCGTTGTATAAATGTTGCTGAACGATAATGTAACAAATAAGACCAGTTATGAGATAAACTCAGTGGAGATGCAAGATAAGTGATGTTAAACAAACTGAGCAATAAGCCAGTGGTAGGTACTGTGTGATGAGGAACTCAGTGTGAATTCCATGGCGAGTCGCATAAGGGATTTACTGTCGAGAGTTTACGCCTCTGCACTCTGTATGACTGAGTGTTTTGGTATTGCACTTGCGCAGTAATGATCGAGTGGGATGGCTAAGAATTGGAAACATGTTGATTGTGGACAAATAATGTTATAATGGCCGATGCATAGAAATGCAAGGCCGCACCAATAAAGGAGTACTTGTACAAAACCAAATGTGGAGACATGATTAACAGTAAGTGACTACAGTACACTGACTGCCAAATATCGGTATGGAATATACCACAAAGATTGTAAATAGCTGAGAGAGCACTACACACTAGGTAGTAGCTCAATCTCAACCGACAGTAAGTCGGTAGAAGCAAGTCAATTATTGTGAAATACATAGTGGTATACACAGTAAATTGTTATGAAAGTGTATAACTCACCGAATTCGCTAACGGTAAGAGATACCACGCGTCGGTTGAGAAGCCATTGTTACCAAGATGAAGGTGACAATTGGGGATGTACAATACAGTAAGAATAACAAAAGAGAGCAATTAAGCTCTACAGTTATTAAAGTTTCGCAGCAGAAACTAGTGAGCCAGTGATTCAAGTGTTGAATGTACATGGTGAACATAAGTGAATGGCTAATTAATAACGCCTAGAAGCCTAACAGGCCAGAATCGAAACCAACTAAGAGTTTAAACAAACTCCAATGAGAATTCTTGGTTTAGGAACTAAACCGCCAATATGGTTAAGATCCTCTAATCAGAATCCATTGTGTAATAGACCGCATGGAAGTTAAAACACTTCACGACGGCAGAACATTTAAGCCAATGTTTAGTGATTGATTACGTGGGCGTAATCCCTTTTAAGGGGGGTAGAGCGCAAAACCACTTGGTGTATATTACCGTACAAGTGTACGTAGTGTGTGTGACTCATATTGTGCATAGCACAAAATTATTGTTGTTTGTGATGATGTGTGTGTGTTACGTAAACATACACATTCATTCATGGTTTAATTGTGGTAATTGCGCACAGAAGATGCGAATACCATTGTGATAAGTGTGTGTGTTTGTTAACAGTTGTGTGTGATAGTACAAGTGTGGGGAGTAGACAAACTCCCGGGGGAACAAAAGCCCCGACAGTGTATAAATGTAAAATCAGGTGTGTTGTATTTTGATAAAATATATGTATATATATATATGTATATTTAATAGTGATGCATGAAAGGACATGATACCGACATAGAACCTAGTGAGAATAAGATTCCCTAGGCAACATGATTAAAAAGTGAATGGAGGTAACTGATAGGCGGAGTTCTATCCTTTGGAGATGTTATGATCATGATTAGAATGATTCGAAAGATAGAAAATTGGAAATGAGTGATTTACTGGATGCTTGAAAATGAAGTGGGAGGTGGAACTTGATTTGCATGTGATCAAGGGAAGCCGAACACAAATTGGAGTGGAAGGATAGTTCTACACTGATGCTGATCACACCAGGGTTGGATGATTCTTGAAGCTCCCTATAAGTGGTCACAAATAACCACGCTAATAAAAGAAGCAAAGAGCTTAAGTTGGACTTGGAGTTGTGTGTGTTTTCAAAAGGATTTTCAATTGGTATTTATAAAACGTTGATGGATACTTTACATAATTAAAGTTCTCTTACTTAACCTCACAAGGAAATTTTAAAACTTATGTGATTGTTTTAACCTCCTAAAGGCACGGGGACGGAAGGTGTCCATCGCGACCGTGTTCTACGGGATCACAGTGTATATCAAGGATATTTTTGATTGCTATACATGCTCTGACATGTTGTGTGGTATGTGTAACGAATGATTGTTTTGACTTGGATTTCCTAAAGTGTATACTATCAAGGCCTATGAGTCTAAATGTGTGGTGTTAAATAGACCTACGTGTCTAAAGACTGTTATGTTATCGGGACCTATGTGTCCAAATGTTGTGATATTACCCAAGACCAGTGAGTCCAAGGGGTTGTTATGTATGTGTAAATGTTGTTAAGATACCCGGACCATAGAGTCCGAGGTTATCATTTGGATATGTTATGTTATGTGTGGATGTGAATGTGTTGCCCGGATCAAGTCCGAGGTTGTGATGTAAAGTGTGTTTGGTTAAGGAAGTTTATTTCCAAGTGATTACTGTGTTCTAATCTAATGATGTGTGAAAAGTGTGAACTTCGAGGACGAAGTTCTTTAAGGGGGGTAGATTGAAATACCCCAAACCTTGATATGTGGTTTAAATATCAAATTATGGTATGTAAAGGCTAAAAAGTGCCTTAGTAACATCAGTGAACAATTTAAACCATAATAAATGCAATAAAGCATTAAGACACAGTTTGAGCAAAAACATGCTCTAAGCTATGAGTGAACTTGGTTAGGACCCAAAGAGCCTACCAAGACTTGATAACATTTAATTATGATTTAATAAGGCTAAATAATTCCTTAAGAAACTTTGGTGGACAGTTAAACCAAATAAAACATAAGAAAATACCTTAAAGTCAATATGAGCGAAAATGTGCTCTAAGCTTGGGATAAATGTGTATAAGACCTAATGGTCATACCTATACCTTATTTATATGTTAATGAACATATTAAATCCATTACTAAAGAAAACCAAGCTTGAAAACAAGTTAAAACACAAAATGTGCTTTAAGGAGTCTTAAAGCACGTTTTTGAAAAATTGTCTTGTAATGAGTTTTGAATGGCTAAATGTCCATCATTACTCTTTAATTAACATGTGAACTATATAGTATCACATTTGGGTGGCCATATTAGTGGGAAATCAAAAATTTCACTTCTATGTGCCTTGTTATAGGTGAATAGTGATTTTTATAACTAGTTTGTAACATATAATGTTATAAGTGATTAAGTTGGTCAACAAAGACCAAAACACCCTTCTAACCATATGGGGGCCGGTTTTATCATGTGGTGACTCACCACCATGAGCTAGTAAAAATTAAAGAAAGAAGGAAAAGTAAGTAAAAAGTAGAAGTTACCTTTATAACATGTAAATATCTTTCAAAAGCAATTCCAATCTTCATTCTTTCTTTCCCACTCACACCCACCGTAGCCTTCTTCATCTTCTCCCAAGCTCCATCGGTTTTGCTACAGCAAACCATGCCATTCTCCATCTTCTTTCACTTATATCTTCTAGCTCCCTTGGCCAAATCAAATTCCAAGACCATATTTGTCTTAGTTAGGTCAAGCTCTACACTTCCCTCTTTTTAAATCTTCAAGAACTCAATTTTGGTGCCATGGAGATTCACCATTGAAGGAGCTTGAGCTCATCTTTTCACATATTCTTGTTCTCCTTTGCTTCAAGGTAAGGAAACTCAAAGAAAATCCATGTTTCCTCCATGTTTTGTTGTTGTCCGAAAATTCACCATTAATGGAGCTCTTATATTGCCTTGTTCTAGCTTCATTTGAATCTCCCAAGGGCTAGGAGGAGTCCTCTCTTGATACTTATTCAAGTTCTCTTCCAATTCCAAGGTAAAACAATTACCTTAATGTGTTAAAACAATGTATGTAACTAGGGTTTACAATGAGATGAAGCTTAAAGCTTGAATACTCATTATGTTGTTTGTACAATGTATAGAACTTGACAAGGAATCAAGTACCCCACCGGTTTGTAAGGAAACAAGGAAGAAGTTTGTGAGGAAAAAGAGGTAAACAAACTATCTTAATGTAGTTTAAATGCCTTAGGAAAATGAGCTAGATTTGATTGATAAAATACCTAAGGAGCCAATGGTGAATGACCTAGTAAAGTGTTCTCAAGGAGACTAGTAAAAGAACATATGTATTGGTGTATGTATTTGCAGGTCAAAGGCATACTTATGTGGGAAATTCAGTGTTTATGGTTTATGTTATTTAAGGGCCTAAGAGCCATGTTATTTAAGGGCCTAAGTGCCAAGCAATTTAAGTTATGCACTATATTGTGATGTAGTGCTTAATGTGTGAAGTTTGTGTATAAAAATGTGTTTGATGGATTTTAGGTGTTTTGAATGAAATAAGGTAAAAACCTAAGTGGTTGGATGTGAGTGAGTATATACAAGAGAAGCTATGGCCAAATTTGGGAAAGATGTGTGAGAAGTTCTAAGTGTTTTAAGTGAGTTTTGGTGAACTAGGAAGTGTTAAAGGTGATTAAGTGTTTACTTGAGAAGAAAACATGTGTTAAGGTGATTTAGAGTGATGCAAGGATTTAGGTGTTATCTTGGAAGTTCTAGGAATTCAATGTGTGTTTTGAGAGTGTATTGAAAAGTCTTGAAGAAGTTGTTAAAGGTTTAGGTAATGTTGGTGTTCAAGGAATAAGTGATGTTTAGGTATGATGTGAAAAAGGAGATTTAATTAGTAAGAAAAGAAGTTGAGGGATGATGATAAGGTGTAGAGGATACACCTTGGTATTTTGGTCATTATAGGTGAAATGCCACCTAGAAATCATAAGGAGAAAACATTGTAAGTGTTAGGAATTTTGTGGAGATATAAGTAAAGGTTTAAGGAATTAGGAAAAATAATTTTGTGAGTGTTTAAGAATATCTTAAGGGTGTGTTTGAAGTGCCAAATGATGTTAGAACACATTAAGAGGCCTTAGGAGAAGTTTGGTGAAGATTTGACAAAGTTTGGGTAAGTTTGGGAGACGACCGACCCAGGGGCCGACCCAGTTTGTGGGTCGGTCGAGCCTCTGTAAAATGTTAAGAAGATGTTCGGTAATGGACCGACCCAGAAGGTTGGGTCGGACATGGGTCGGTCGGTCAAGTTTCAAAGGTGGAAAAATGTTCGCACATGGACCGACCCAGAATGGTGGGTCGGTCGGTGGGTCGGTCGGACCAAAGATGTTGATTAAGGTTGTGAAATGATATGAGATGATGGGGATTGGTAGGTAATGATGTTATAAGGATGTTAAGGACATGTTAGGTGAGTTTTAATGACAATAAGTGGGTGAAAGGTTGTAATTAAATGTGAAAGTAAAACAAGTTAAAATGTAAAGTTATTTAACCAAGTTAACGGGGAAAAGTTATAAGCGTTAGACTTTAAACAAACATGTTACCCCAATGTTAATAAAAACACATGTGATGTTAACAGTGGTTCGAGAATTACTCGAGGAACATAAATGGACAGGATAAGTGGACTCCGGTGACAGGTATGGTTTTCTTGCAACCTGCGTCCTACCGGGTTACACCGGCTTGTATGCCAACGTGTTTTTCTGTATGTTTGCCACGTTGTAAGATTAAACATGTAATGAGTTTACAGTAATTCATTTATGTGGCGTGTACAACTCCGATACCATTTAACCTCGAAAGTGTTAACCTTAGTTAACTGAGTCTAGGATCACATGAGAGTTCGGTATTCGGAGTAAACGACCCGTACCATGGGACGTACTAACCACGGCTATGCGTGTGTTAATTGTGTGATATGTGTATGTGAATGTAGGGATCTCCCTTGTGTGTTTAACCCAGTTGTAATACTGTATGTGTGTAGGTGCGATAGACTCCATAGTGGGGTTCTAAGTATTATCTAAAGTAAGTATGTACTAACAGTAGTGAGGAATCCGGTTTGGCCGGTCGCGCGTTGTTTGGGAGAGGGTATCCTTCCTAGCCTTACCCTTCTCTTTGTTATGGTTGTTTCCCTCACGGGTTATGATCTCCCATTAGCTTACTCCAAAGCTTGGCTATTCTGACTTATGATCGGTTTAGGGGGAACATGTGTTTGTGTGGTGTGTTCGGGCCTCCAAACCCGAACCGCCTTAACTTAAGTTACTCGTCCAACTATTAGGACGGTAATGAGTGTTGGTGTTATTGTATAACGAGCTTATCATGAGACTGGCAACATTCTCTAGGCTCACCAGTGTGTAAACAATGTTTGGGTCGGTTCCTAAGCGAACCATTCCCGTTGTGTTATGTGTTATGTTGTGATGCAGTGTTCATTGCGGTATTATGTTGTGCACGTAGAACGTGCAAAGTGTTGTTAAGTGTTGTGTGTAGTGTATGTTGTAGGTTGTATAATGTGGAGTGTGTTGTATAATGTGGAGTGGTTGTATAATGTGTAGTGTGTGGATCATGGATATGATTCCCAGTTTGTGATAAGAGGCGTTTAAGGATAACCCGATTTAAGGGTATGTGTCGCCTATTAAGGAAGTAGCTCCATTGGAGGAGAAACACTCTAGGGATGATGAATACCAGGAGTGACTTATTAAGTAAGGATATATTATCCGTTGTTGAGCCCATTGAGGCGAAATGTTATGTGATGTGTGTTTATTGTCACATGCATGATTTAAATATAATCAACTGCATGCTAAGACGACAATTAGTTGTGCGTGGCCCGGTAGCATGTGGGCTGCGGGATTACCATACCAGCAAAGGTGCTGAGCCCCTTGGGGCCACCCCTTTCTCTTCTTTTCCTATTTCAGGTACGAAGTGCTGGAAGCCGTTCGAGAGTAGGAGGATGGGTAGTCATTGTACATGGGTATTCATTTAAGTGTGTATATATACAGTAGGTGTAGTAAGACCGAATTTGTTGTCGGCATCAGTTTATAAATACTCGGTATAGTTGATAGGGTGTATGTTGTTGTTGTTGTTGTTAATGGAAAGGGATACTAATGTATAGTTGCTCGGGAATTTAGCCCATCAGACCGGTACATTGTGTATGTATTAGCCTTGTTAGCCACGTGGGTGGCTAACGGCGTGTAACACCAACAAGTTAAGTAATGTAATGAGGTTGTTCTTCCGCTGCAGTTTGTTGTAAGTATGTAAATGTTGGATGGGGTGTTACACCTACAGTTGCATGCATAATATATTTTTATAACATATGATTGCATGTATAATGCATTACTTATCGTATAGTATTACTATCCCACCATCCATTATAATACATTGTATTATGTAATCCATTACTCTTGTAATAAACTACATTAGAACTCAAAAACTTTATAATTTATAGTTTACAAATTATTTCATATAATAACCTTCACCGTCATATTATATGGTTTCCAACCATAATATATATCCATCCTTATATACATAATTCTCGCATATGTATATATTTACCAATATAGGTAAGTTTCATGAGTTTATAAAACTCTTATTTCATATGTCACATTTTATCATCTTATGTGAGAAGATTATCCCATTAGTTGTGTTATATTGTCACAACCTATATTAAGATCATTATCTTAATAATACATAACATTTTATGTTGTATAATTCCAACTCCTAAGGTTTATTCAATATTTACCTTAGTTTATAAATCTCATTTATTTATAGTTTGCCACATTATTTAATGTGAATACCCTTATTAATTCCATTTAAACCACATTAATACCATATAATTGTTATAACATTTTCCAACCTTTATAAATTCGATACAACACTATACTTTATTTTAATTTCATTTTGACCACATAACATTATGTAATGTTATACCATATACTAATATCATATAACATGATATCTTTATCTTATATAAATTATAACATATAGTTTTTATGTAAAACTATTGTTAATTACCGAAAAGGTATTTCCATTTAAACCAATCTCATTAACTTACCATATCTTTTATGTTTATTACAAAATCACCCCATAAATTATACCATGTTATATATACCATATAATATAACATTTTAAACCTTAATTTAAATATAACCTATAGTTATATATATATATATTCCAAATTCCCGAACAGGACCTAAATTATGTTCTAATTCATTTCTTAACCCACCAACTTTTTATAATTACAATTTGACCCAATAACATATAGTTTTATAATATCATTAAAACTATATATTATACACTTATCTTAAAAACCTTATATTATTCTAAAAATCACCAAACTATATCAAAAGGTTATAGATATCATTCCTAACCCCTAAACTCTCGGTTATTACACTTCCATCCCATTTTCTTTTCCAAAGTATAACAATGACATAATAACTATATATTATACATATATAGCTTATTTTAATTCCAAATTCAACCCAATAAAATCCTAAAAATTCCTAATAGCTCATGGGTGGTTTAAATACCATTTTACACCCTTAAATTTTGGTAATCTCCATACTTACCCAATATGTTATAAAAATGTTACAAATAAATACTTATCTTATTATATAACCTTAAATTATCTAGCTTATCAAATTTGGTCAAAACCTACCCAATGGTCAAGGTTGGCCTCCTTAATACAGCCTTGACCATTACTTTCTTAATTACGGTTTTAACCCCTAGTTTTCTAGAATTTACAAATTAACCCCAAAACTTTATAAAATCTTATAATTTTTATTTTGACTCCGTTTTACACCTAATTTTTGGCTTTATTAATATCTAGCCCCTAAATTTGATTTAATTATGGTTTAACCCCTTATTCTTTGCGGTAATATATATTCATCACCTAAAACTTGATTTAAACTAATATACCTAACTAAAATGGCCTAAAGTACATGACCTTATTACAAACATTAGGTCATAAAATAAATTACAAATAAATGCTCCAAAATACTAATAAACTCTTGGCCTCACCATATATTTCCCATTAATTACCAATCTTCCACATAAAGTCTTAATTTGACATTTATGTTACTTAATTACTTAGATAAATTTACTAACTCATTTCCTTAACCACCTAAGGTCAAAATCAGACCCTTTAGGTTATGTTCACTCACGGAAATTATGTAGAAATAGCCTAGGAACATATTTAACATATCAAAGTTAAGGTTTAAGTGATTTATACCTTGATTTAGCAAGGTTAAGGCCTTGTTTGGCCACGACACCTTAGGGAATATTTCTCCACAGCTTGATTTACTTGTCTTCATACAGAAAACAAGACATGATTAAACTCCAAACATGAGCTAACCATGGGAAGTGTTTTAGCACTTAAATTCAAGGTAAATTTACCTTGGGAATGCTAGGACCTCAAGAGCTGTTCTTCGGCATAGTTTTATAGAGGTAAAAGAGCATCAAAAGGTATACTAAAACAAGCTTTAAAACCGGAATAACTCAGGTAAGAAGATGGCTAATTTTCACCTTGATTAAGATGCCAAAAATGGTGTTTTTGGCTTGGATGTGGCTATTCCTTGTAGATCTTGGTATACCAACTGAATCCACATGAAAAGGAGGAGAAAATAAGGCTAGGGAATCAAGGTTTAACACCGGAAGTGAAAAGGAAGAAGAGATATGTGCTTAAAGCACATTTTTACCTTAAATGGTCAAGCTTAGAACTTCCCTCCTTCTTCCCTTGCTACAGCCGAAATTATACCTCCTTTTAACCTCCAAAACACACTACATACATGTATAGAAATGGCTGAAGCTTAGCTCAATGGAAATAGGAAAGAAAGATGAAGAAAATGGACATTTTCATGCCTTAGAAGCTTACCTAGATCAAGAGAACACACCAACTAAGTTTGGTGTCTCCTTACGGTCAAGGAGGAGCCAAAGAGAGCATTTGGAAGGTGAACTCTTGGCTGGAAGGGGTAATGGGAGAAAGGTAGTCTTATTTTGCCTTAAATCACATTTTAGTCTTAGTTTAATGTTCTCAATGCTTGATGACTCATTAGTGAATGATTGAGGTTTTTTTTAATGGATAGGAATCAAGCAGCTAGGCAGGTGGCAATGGGTGGCTAGGTGGGTGAGTGAGTCACACTTAATTAATGACTTTAGAGAAGATTAACATTTCTTTTTCAAAGTAGAATGGCGAGTCATGTTTCCATGCTTGGAATCGGCCACAAATCAAGGAGAAGCAGCCTCCTAAATCAGAAATGTCATATGGGGTGGTCAAGTGGGTAGACAAGCTTTAATTAATAATATGCTAAAAGTATACCTAACTTTACTTTAGTAAAGTATAATTAGTGAGCCATATTTAATAGCACATGGGAACAGCTGGTGGCTTGGTTAATAGCCTTAATAAATCTGCTATGGAGGGTCCATTTCGTGGTCAATGGTCAACATTGACCAATTTAGTCAATGGAGACTTAATTTTACATTATTTTATTATTATATTAATATTTTAATGTAAAGAAAATTGTAAATCTCTGGATTTAGAGTTATCAATGTGATATTAATGAGTATATATATTTATTAGAGTATTTATAGGTGTCTCATTGGGTTGTCTAGACCCAAAACGCATTCCCGAGACATTCCCGGGACTTTCGGGACCTTTTTGTGCTTTAAGCGTTTCTCTCAGGCATTTTTTGTATTCTTGCAAATCTAACTTGAGCATTCTATTTAGAATGTTAATTAATGGTGGTAGGAACTCTAAGAATGATTTATTTAGGGTTTCGTGCCACTTCGGTATTCCCGGGCCTTTTCTAGGGTTTGTGGGGCCCGCAAGGGTTCCTCCAGGAACTTTTCGTTTAATTGAAAATGTACTCCAAGACTTTTGTTTTAAATGATAATTAATGACTATCGGGTCATATCATGATCATTAGTTGACCTGTATAACTTGGTTAACCCAAGGTCCGGCTTAACGCACGTTTTTGACCTTAAGGAGTTTAGGTGCGTTTTTAACGCCTAAGTGTTTCTGTGCTTTCTTATGGTTTCATAACCCCCAAATAAACCTTTAATTCCCATTATTTAATGGTTAGGGGTATTTCATATGGGTTTAGCAGTCAACTTCTGGTTTCCACAGTTGTTTTAATAAAAAATAGTCAAATTTTTACATTTCGTAGTCACCAACATACAGTCAGCATTCTAGAGTTTGCAGTAAAAAAAGGGTATATATATCCTGCAGGCACTCCGTCTCTCGTCACCTCTGATTTCCATTTCGCGTGAAAAATCACATTCTAAAACCTCTCAAAAGCTCTATTTCGTCTGAATTCCATTTTCAGCGTTTAAGGTAAATTTTTTCACTCCTACTTCATTGTTTTGTATTATTGTATGATTCAGAATAATTTTAGTAAAATTTTAGATTAAAAGGAAGCCAAATTCAGCTTAAAAAAACTGGAACACTCACATATGAATATCCTTCCGTTACAGACATATAAAAACAGACAAACACCGTATGGTCCGTTTTATGCCATCCGTAATGGATCATACGGTGTTTGTCCATTGTTTATATGTCCACAGGTGATGCCATTCGTTTTACTAACGGTTAAAAAATGAATTGGTTTGCCTTCATCATTGTTTATATGTCCGCAGGTGATGCCATTCGTTTTACTCATTCGTTTTACGGTCGCTTCACTTATGTTCGTTTTGTGGATGTCTCAAATCGGTCCGTTTTGTAGACGCTTCAAGTCCGTCTGTTGCAGACGCTTTAAGTCTGTCCGTTGTAGAGGTTTAGCCTGTTGGTCCCAGACCTGTAAAAACTGACCATTTATATATTTTTTTTATAGTTTTGATGTCATTTTTTTGTAGATGAACCGAAAAGACAAACAAAAGGCGGTAGTAGATTTTTTTACTTCTAAGGATCTCAATAGGAAGAAGGTCACTACATCTGCTCTGAGTAAATGGAGGTGAAGAGGCGGTCCAAGAACATTGCATACCGACCTAAGCATCAAAGTCACTTGCTACCTCATCTCCCTACCCTCCTACTGCTCGTTTGTCTCTTATTTATCAGGAGTTTGCGTCGTCAAGGAGGTGGTTCACATCTGATGGTGACGACGATGATGATGATGAGGACCGACATCTTTTCAAAAAATTACCTTTTCCATAAACATTAATTAAGATGATTTATTATGGGGGGTAGAGAGCAGGACCTCAGATTCATTGGTACAAGCACGACAAATGTATATCACTTCAATCCTCAATTTTAAAAAATTCAGTCGGGCTATAGGGTTTTTTGAATCTTAGTTTGTCTTTTTCTGGTGGCCATTTCTCGTGGTAGTCGTGTTTGTTCAGCCCTTTCCTAGTTTTTCTTTTCTGCAATTCGACGAAGAGAGGTTATGAAAGAGATGGAGACATCGTAGCTGGTTGTCAAGAAATTGAGATATTCGGGTAATTTCAATGACGGGGAGAGCCACGTCCAAGGAGATCAGAATAAAGTGATAGAAGAGTAGAGAGTTTCAGAGGAGTTTCTACAAAGGGAGTCTTTCCAGAATGTCACTCTAGGTACTTCGAGGGATGAGGATACGCCAGTGAGCGATGAATTTGAAGAAGTTTTGGACGACGAGGATGATTGCCTAGAAGAGGAAGACCAGAAGTGCCCGTCAATTACTATCTCGAGGGAGCAAAAATTAAGGTTTAGGAAACCATGGCAAAAGGCCATCATCCTTAAACTTCTAGGGAAAACACTCTCGATGCAAGTGTTAAAGGACATATCACAATGAAGGTGGAAACTTCATGGAGATTTCTCCATGGATGACCTATCAAACGGATTCTTCCAGATTATGTTCACAAATCAAGATGATCTACATTTTTTTCTTGCAGAAGGGTTATGGCCAATCATGGACCATTACCTTACAAACAATCATAAGGTGGATACCTAATTCCAATCCCAATTCAGAGGCGCTGGCATCTCTTGAAGTTCTGGTTCGCTTCCCCGACCTTCCAAGTAAGTACTATAATGAAGAATTCCTGTCAATCATTGGCTCCAAGGTAGGAACGGTGAAAAAGGTAGATCTGATTGCGCCAGGCTTTGGAAAAGCTTGTTTAGCTTGGGTAGCTATTGAGGTAGACTTAACAAAACCGCTCCTAGCCAAATACCAATTCTGACGTCGGATAATGAGAATCGAATATGAGGGATTACATCTAGTGTGTTTCAAATGTGGATGTTATAGGCATAATGAAGCAGACTGTCCTTCAGCAGTGTTGAGGGCGAAATACAACAAGAACATGGGATTCGTTTAGTCCAAAACTTGAAGGAGGACCTAAAATCTCACGTGCTTGACTATTATGGTGATTGGATAGTACCGAAGAAGAAGAACATATTCAAGAGAGCCCAGATTAAAAAACCCTAGCCAAGAATCTTAAAATCTAAAGAGGATGTTCTGACATCTAAATTCCCTGCCTTATAAGTGGAAGGGATGAACTTGAAATCGGAACTGTCCCAGGAAGACATTGTGGCGTTGGTTTTTGTCGCACCTGGGGGTGATCCACATGTTGGGTCCAAGGAGGGTGTGAACAAGTTTAGAATGCGGGCTGATCGCAAAACTAATGATAACTCTGCAATTGCTGATCCTTGTTCGAGCCAAGCATATGCGGGTAGAATTGGGATTGTTACCAGTCATGAAAAGAATCAAGATGGGTTAAGATTTGAGAGCATTCATAGTAAGGGAGGTACATAACCTCTTCTTTCTTTATAAGTTATGATTAATAAAATTGTCTTTTGGAATGTGTGTGGGGAGTTAAAAGCTAGTTTTCATAGAGCGATAAAGAACTTGATTACTTCTAGTCGCCCTAACATTGTTGTTCTTCATTAACCTCGTATAAGTGGTCAAATTGCTGATTTAGTTTGCTCTAAGTTAGGATTTGATGACATGTTTTGTGTAGAAGCTGAAGGCTTTAGTGGTGGCATTTGGATTCTTTGGAGCAAACCGATTGTGCTACATGTTTTGTGCAGCGACCCTTAAATTATTCATTGCAAAATTAGTATTGGTGATTGATCTTTTCTCATGAACTCTGTATATGCGAGACCTAACTCTGTTTTAAGGAATCAATTATGGGATTGTATAGATCGCACCTTTCCTTCATGCTTTGAAGCATAGATTGTGGGAGGTGATTTTAATGCTACTTTGTTTCCCTCTGATAGGAATTTCTCCACTTCTGCTAATTTTGGTATTGATAAAAGATTTGTGGAATGGATGCATAAGCGTAGTCAGATGGTTGTAAACACTCATGATAGTAGGTTTACCTGGTCTAACGGCACCCAAAGTACTTGCTTGGATAGGGTGTTAGCTTCGACTGAGTGGAACATTATTTTTCCCGAGGCTTATGTAGAGGTCTTATCTAGATTTGCGTCTGATCATAACCCCATCATCCTCAACTTGAATCCATGTCAAATGAGGGTTAATAAGAATTCTTTTACAGTCTTAGCAGCCTGGTTTTCACATCCTGATTTTGAATCTGATGTGTCTTAGAACTAGCAAGATAGTTTATCTCTATATGATTCTCTTGATAATATGAGAAGTTTCCTTCATAGTTGGAACAGAACTGGTTTTAGGCATATGTTTTGGAACAAGAACAGACATGAGGCTAGATTGAAAGGGATTCAAAAAGCAGTAGATGAATGTAAGGGTAGGCATCTTAGAGGTTTGGAGTTCTCTTTGTCTATGGAACTGGATAATTGGTAATAGAGAGAGGAAGTTATGTGGTTCCAAAAATCTAGGGACTAGTGGGTTATGCTTGGTGATAGAAATACTGCATATTTCTACAATAGGACTAAGGCTAGAAGACAGTGAAATACAATTAATAAACTTCTGGATAAGGATGGTAACTAGGTGGAGAACGATGATAATATAGAATAATTACTAATCCAGCACTACAAATCTTTATTTAAGGAGGAAGATAGCTTATACTTTAACTCTTTTGAACTTGATTTCAATCCTTTGTCTAGAGAGGATAAATATGACCTTGCAAAACCCTTCTCCCTTGATGGGCTTACTAGGGCTTTGAAGAGCATGAAACCTTTTAAGGCCCTGGGTAAAGATGGGCACCGTGCTGGCTTTATTCCAGAAGTTCTGGTACATTATGGCCCATTCGGTTCTTTCCTTTGCTCAAGAATGTCTCCCAAAACCAGAAGGTCAATCCTTCTATTACTCAAACAGTCCTTGTGCTGATTCCCAAGGTACTTTTGTCTCCCAATTTAGGCCCATTTCACTATGCCAAGTTCAGTATAAGATCCTTGTCAAAGCCTTAGGTATAATAGACTGAAACCTTTTATGTCCTATTGGGTTTTAGAGAGTCAAACTAGCTTTATTCTCGGTAGAAGCATTTTTGAAAACATTATCCTAGTTCAGGAGGTTATTCACTTTATGCAGAAAACTAGGGCTAGAGAAGGGATCATTGACATGAGAATTGACCTAGCCAAAGCCTATAGGCTTTCTTGGAGTTTCATTGAGGATACCTTGGCTTGTTTGGGCTTACCCAAGAATCTGAAAAATACCATTATTGATTTTATTACATATGTTTCATTTTAGATCAGTTGGAATGGTAATATTTCCTACTCTTTTAAGGCAGCCCAGGAAGAGGGGTTAGACAAGGGGATTCTCTATCCCCTTTTATTTTTGTTCTTTGTATGAAAAAACTTTCTCAACTAATAAACATGAAAGTAGAGAGGAAGGAGTGGAAACCAGTATCTCTGGGTAAGAAAGGTATCTCACTATCACACTGCTTTTTCATGGATGACCTTGTTCTGTTTGGAATTACTTCTATTAATCAGGTTAACGTAATGATTGAATGTTTGAAGGATTACTGCAAGGTTTCTAGTCAAGCGGTTAGTTTTAAAAAATCCTCTATTCTTCATTTCAACAACATTTCTCAAGAGAGAGCAGACATTATCAGCTAAGAATTTAGGATGCCGGTTTCTAGGAATTTGGGGGTTTTCCTAAACAGGGTAGATCTAACTCTCAGTCTCATAATTCAATTCTGGCCAAAATAAGAGATAGATTAGCAGGACGGAAACAGAAAACCTTATCGATGGCTGGGCAAATTTATTTGGTGAAAGGATATCTATCTTCCATCCCTATTCATTATATGCAGTGTCAATTGTTTTCAGCTAAGACTTGTAGTAAAATTGACAAATGTGTAGAGATTTTGTTTGGGGTCACGATTCAGAGACTAGGGAAAAGCATGACGTAGGCTGGGATATCCTGTGTAAACCAAGGGAGATAGAGGAATTAGGGCTTCGGGAATCTAAGGCCATGAATATAGCATGTTTTGGCAAAATTGTTTGGAATTTGGCTAGCAATTCACAATGATTGTGCTATAAGGTTTTAAAGTGGAAGTACCCTAACCCTGATACAAAATGCTGCTCTTCGAATTGGAAAGGGGTCCAGAAGTGCATCCCTTGAATTCGAGAAGGGTTGAGATGGGTATTAAGCAATGGTAAGATTATTCATTTCAGGAAGGATTGCTGGGTCGGGAACTTTAATCTGAACCCAAAGGTAATTATGAGGGTTCCCGTTCAAGAGCTTGATAGTACGGTAGATGACTATTAGGATAAAGAGAGGGGCTAGAAATAGAATAAATTCTCTGAATTTTTGCCTGATTATTGTTTAAATTTGATCAGTAAACTTGTTGTTTATCCTAGTGAAGGTGTTGAATTTATTTCTTGGTATCCTGAGGATAATGGTAATTATAGTGTCAATTATGCATACAGATTGCTTACAGGTAATGGTGATGAGACATGTTATAATGGCTTGAGCATTTTCAAGTCTATATGGAAATTACCAGTTCAAGAAAGGGTTAAACTCTTGATCTAAAGGATTTAGCTTGGAAAGATGATGACGAACTCTAGGAGGTTTAGACTGGGTCTCACAGTGGACAAATCGTGTCATTTCTATGGAAAGGAAGAAACAATCTTGCGCATCCTAAGAGATTGTGTAATTTCCAAACAAATACGGATGAAGCTTATTTTCCGTAACAGGCTTTCTCACTTTTTTGATTTGGAATTACAGGAATGGATTAAAGGAAATATTCAACAGAGTGGTTGGTTCCTGATCAATGTCAGTTGGAAAATGGTGTTTCCGATTTTGTGCCACTTACTTTGGACTTGGAGAAATAGTAAGGTGTTTGGAAGGGAGAATATCCATTCAGAGATGTTATTCTTTTGTGGAGGCAAAATAAAAGAGCAAGTGATAGGAGCTTGTCTGTTTTATAGGATACTGGTGGCAGCAATGAAAAACTCAATAGTAGGGAGTTTTTTAACTGCATTCGTGGTACTCGTTCTGTTATTATCAATATTGATGGGGCATTTGTTCCTGGTTTAGGGACTGCTGGTGGTGGTGCTGTCTTTAGAAGCCATCAAGGTCATTGGATAGTAGGATTCTAAGCATCTTTTGGACAACATAATGTTCTTCATGCTGAAGCGATGGCCTTGGTCTTTACGAGTCGTCTTGTGCGGGACAGAGGAATGAACAACGTGAGAATTTTTAAAGACTCAATGCAACTAGTGAGACTTTTTGAGGACTGTTCGAGTTTCCATCAATTGAAGCCTCTGGTAGAAGATAGTAGAAGGAACTTAAACTCTGGAATGATAAGAATGTACTGCATGTTCCTCGATCTTGTAACTCGATAGGTGATAAACTAGCTAAGACTGGATTAGGAGGATCCAATGGTTGTCAGGTTTTGGAGACTCCTCCATCTTGTATTGTTCCTTAACTTCTAGAGGATATAAACTCTTGGACGCCAATAAGAGTTGAAGGCTAATTGCCTCCCGTTTTGATCAAAAAATTAAGATGATTTATTATTAGCTGATAAACTGAACTGATTATAAAAGTATCTTTTCAAAAAATTACCTTTCCTCTTAAAATTAATGAAGACGATTTATTATTAGCGGATAAACTAAACGATTAAAGAAGTATCTTTTTAAAAATCACCTTTTCCATAAAAATTAATTAAGATGATTTATTATTAGCTAATAAAAAAAATATTTTTTTACAACTGTATTGGGAAACTAAACTGATTAAACAGTGCCCACCCATGAGGTATTGGGAAACTTCGATGCCCACCCATGAGCTTTAGAAAATTACAATGCCCACCCATGAGGTATTGAGAAAATAAGATCCCCACCTATGAGCTTTAAAATTTACAATGTCCACACATATACTTATGAAAATGAGGTGAATTTCAATATGTAGAGCAATGATTACCTTAAATAAGAACTTATAAAATGATAAAAACTTGAAAGAAACCCTAAATTTACATTATATGACCTCTTAGAAGTTAAATAAATGAAAGATACCTAAAATGAATAATAATGAAGCAAAACTAATGATAAAGCGGTGAATACATTGCAATTCTTTGTAAATTTTGTGTTTTTTTTTCAATTCCTCACTCTAGCATTGCATGGGGTAAATTTGAGTTTCTTTTTTAATATGTTTACATTGTCTAATTGCTCCATCAATATAATATTTACTAATAGGTTCACATTGCTTGAGCTATGTTCAAAGAAATGTTGATGAATTGCTCTCATCACGGGCTAGATAATCAGTCTCTTTGCCTTTCTTTCTTTAGTGGGTTGGATGACTCTAGTAGACTCCTTGTGAACTACTCAGCTGGTGGAAGTTTTATGAACAAGTTACCTTAAAAAGCAACAGAGCTCCTTGAAACCATGACTCACAACAGGCTGTGGGTGAAGAACAAAGGCATAACTTCTAGGGCAGCAGGCCTACTGCATGTTGAGCCCACTGATCACCGCTCAGCAGAGATCTTCTCTCTCACAACAATGGATGAAAACTTAAGCAACCACTCAGAAAAAAAAGTGTTAAGTTGGTAGCTTCTTCATCTTCAGATCCATCTATGGAGAGGTGCCCATTGTGTGGGTCCCTATGAAACTCATCATTGCGAAGGGAAGAGCAATGTAAGTGATCATGAGAATGTGAGATATGTTGGTAACTGTCCTATTTGCTCATCAACAATGCCAATGCCCCATGAAGAAATCACCCGAATTTCTCATGGAGGAACAATGAGCAAACTCATGGAGGGCCAAGTAATTCTTTAAACTCCTCTCAGGGATGTAGACCCCGAGCAAACCCCAACATGAGTTATAGACCTCAAGGCCCCCCGGGATTCCAGTAACATCAACAACCTCAATCTTCTACTTCCGGAGGGGATGAAGAGCTAAAGAACATGATGTCGGCCTTTATTGCCTCTATTGGGGTTAAAACCTAATTCGGCAAGTGTACCGGCCTTTGTAACAAGTTTTCCAAGAAAGTATTCCCTATGTTATCGAAACAAGGAGATAGTGTCTAGTCTAATCTCTAATCTACCTAACTATTGAATTAATAAAATCAGAAAAACAGGAAATTTGAGGGTTTAATTGATGATATTATATTTCTAAAGGTAAAATAAACAATAACAAAAACAATTACAATAATTGCAGAAAGGAAAGTGTCGGTTTTCTTGATAATTTTAGGAGAAATCCCGGTTTACTATTCCTCCTAATCTCGGTTCCCTTCTCAATGTGTTTACCAAATTCTAGATTAAAATCCTAGATCAGATTATTTCACGTTCGGTCTCCCGCTCGGTGAAATCTAATTAGAAATTACCAAACCCTAACTCTTGTTATGAATTTTCTAATTGCTAACAGCTTTAAGTACGATCTAGTTAGATAATCAGTTAATATTTTAAAGGAATGCCATCTCCAAATTAACTGGTTTTGTTCCTGTAGCCTATTCAATGCCGCAGTTCTCACTTGTAAACAGACAAACTAGTAATCTCTAGTAATTGGCCAGACTATTAGAGAATTAATATAAACAAAGAACAAAACTTTAATCTGATTAAAACTGGTAAAACCACAAAGATAATGGAACCTCGAATTCGGATTACATAGCAAACCGGAATCTAAAAGTACTACTCAACCATAGTCATGTTAGTAATAAACAAATCTATAGAAAATAGTATTAGAGAAGTAGAACAAGAAGAAATTCTGGTTTGGGACTCCGTGGCGAAGTCTCTAAGTCAAGTCTCCAATCTGCACTGCTCAAACTCCCAGTGAAAAATCTCCAAAACTGTTAACTCTCTCCTTTTTTGATGTGAAAAATCACCGTAGAATCACACTTAGGTCTAAACTCCAGTCCCCTCTCTTCTTATTATGCCGCATCCTCCTTTTATTAAAGATAAAAAAATCTTTTATTTCAGTAACGAAACAATATTCCGGCACTTCGCTAGTATTGGTCTGGGTTTCCAAACAAGTACGCAAACCCGGATCACCTCTTAAATTAGGCAGACAGTTTCTCTGAAGGGTGCTCCGGGTTTTCAAACAAGTATGTAAACCCACACCACGTTTGAAAATAGGCAGAGAGGTCATCTAGGGATTGGTCCGGGTTGACAAACTGGGACATAAACCCGGACCATCATAAAACACGACAGAAGGTTGATTGAAGAGATGGTCCGGGTTTGCAAACAAGTACGCCAACCCGGACCAGTTGTAGACTTGAAATTTTTCCTTCAAAAAATATCTATTTGACTCCTAGTTTGACTTCCATTGTTTGGCTTAAGCTCTAAAGTCTTTGTTTAAGCATCTTTTTAAGCATATTTACCCTGAAAACACATCAAATCAATCATAGGAGACAAATATAACAATAAAGCGTAAATAAAACTATAAGGAGGGAATTTAAAGTCATAACATAGATAATTAAGCATGAATTGGCCTCGTAAACTAAGGAAAATTCCCGACTTATAAACTTCCCACACTTAATCTTTGCTTGCCCTCAAGCGAATAGAAACATACCGAAGTCTTACAGAAGGGAGTCATCAGTTTAGAACCGTGCACAAGGTGATCTAATAATGAAAAACAGTCACAGAAAACAATGATCCACACTTACAGGTTTTCATAAACAGTGAATTGAGAAGTACTTTCCAAAGGCTTAAGATACATAGTAAAACCACTTGGCTCAGATTTCACTTAGGGACTACTCTCCAATAAATTTTCCACAATCCATGGACGACAAGGGGTAAGAAGTAATATCTTATTTCATATTATCTTTCGTCACCATGTACTCATAATCAATAAAGAATTTGCACTTTGCATTTGAAATTAACAAATTTCTTTAACTTTCTAAACAAGCATTAACTTTCTTCTTTTATATCCGTCAGACTTTCCTCTTCATATATGTACGGTGCTGGGTCTTCTCTCCCAACTCCGATGACCTTAGGTGGATGGGTGATGAAGCACCCCAAGGACTTAATTACCAAATGGACGAGACCTATCTTTGGGCTAAAAAAATCGATTAGAGGAGTACGTTGTCTTTGTCCTTTCCTTCCTTTCGTTCAAGAATCATTTCCAAAGTCCCCAAGTGAAATCAAAGACAAATAGTTACACTGATAGGCTTAACTTTTTAATGGATAAATAGAAAAGCATTCACTAAAACTATACATACAAGTAGTGCAACCAGAATTTCCACAACTATTCTCCAGCTTCGATTCCAAAAAGAAAATAGTGCTACTTGTGCAGTGTTCCAAACTAACTTTTCCAACCACTGAATAAGACCAAAGTATATTATGCAAAAAAAAATTTTGAGGGCCAACAAAGATTTAGTGAAAATTAAGTGGTAGCCTTGCTAACGTTCAACATTACCACATTCGAATGTAATTGAGCATGAGCATGTGCAATTTCCCTTCCCCACACTTAAAAATAAGCAATATCCTCATTGCTTCATGGTAAGAACAAGGAAGAAGAAAAGCACAAAATCATCAGAAAACAACATTCAAAGATAAATAGAAGTTAGAAAATTACACCCCTGGAGTATGATGGGGACAACGTCCCCACACTTATGTAAGAACATCAAGGTGCCGAATTTTGTAAAAATTTTGACAGAGTTTCCTTTGTTTCTCTCAATACCTCACACTCATCAGATCCAGACCTGTACCTCAATCAATAAAATCAACAACCAATAGTGGCTTGCACAAGCATTAAAGTTACGGGTAAAACATAATAGTTATGAGGTACAACCGGAATGTAAAGACATAACTCAAATCCAAAAGAAAACAAACACAAAGTACAATCGAATGAAATTACTAAGAAATAACTAAGAAAGTGAAACAAAACAAAAAAAAGTCATAAAACGAAATAAACCCAAACTCCAGAAGGTGATGCGGCCTAAAGTGGTGGAAGTTGTGGCTGGGACCCATGAGGAAGACACCACGCCTCCATACGTGCAAAACAGGCATCATAGTCAGCCATCCTCGCATCCTAATGAGCCTTATAAGCAGCCCGACACTCCTCAAATGTAGTAAGACGCACCCCGTAGTTGTGGACCTGAGCAGATAACTCATTCAGGCACGAGTCAAACCCATCAAAACGGGTTGTGCACACCCCCTGCCAATCTCTGAACTGAGCCATCATCTCCTCGTAACCCGGCGTCAGACCCACAACAGGCATATCAATGTCCCGAACCTCTGAAGGTCCGGCCACTGCAGCACCAGAAGACTAGGCAACTTTCTCTCCCGGTCGCGCATGACGGCGCTTAATCCATTCGTCCCTGATCTTCTCCCACTCAAAATGATGCATAGCTGACATGTCTAAGGGAGAGTGGGGGTACAGAGGCTGCTCATCACTGAAATCAACTCCAACCCTCTCGAAAAGAGACTACAAAAAGTGTGAGAAGGTGAGAGCAGCGGTGTTGTCTACATCCATGATCCGAAGAATATGCTCATAAACCACCCAAGGTAAAAATATAGGACAAGCACCGCGAGAGAACTCATCGTCCAAAAGATGGCACAAAAAGAAGCAGTCCAGCGAATTAAGGTCAGCGCACTCTCAAGGACGAACATTATGCATTAAAACAACCAGAATCAAATGCTCAAGCGGGCTCTGTAGCTTGTCCCCCGTCACTACCTGCTTATCTCTTGTAGACTCTCTTTGACGGTTCTGCACCTCAGGGTTATTCAACGAGACGTATATAATGCTCCTTCACCCTCTTGATATCATTTTCTCTATTTCAAACTACCTCTCTCAAATCATGGGATATAGAATCAGGCACTCCAAAGTATTCCGTAATAAGATAATGCTCTAGAAATATGGTTTTCCCTTTGACCTTGGAATGTATAACTGACATCTCATCATTTCTCTCAACATTTGCATAAAACAATTTAACCAGTCTCGAATAATAGCATCCCCCACCACGATTCAGCAAATTGCTCCACCCCTTTGAGCCAAATAAAGTATCCAAATCAAATTCAGCTATTAGCTCGGGAGATACTGACCCTTCTATAATTATTTTCTGGTCCTTTACATTGTATCAGTCGAATGTCGCCTCATTGATGAAATCCGAACACTGAGTCTCGCGGTACTAGACTGACTGAGCGGGTGCAGGCGCTGTAGAAGTAGAGGTGGCGGTGGACCCTCACGCTGTTTTTGGGGCCATCTTGCAGTAGGAAATAGTGCTATGTTTGGGTGTCTATTATTACTGGGTGAACTGGGGTAAAGTGGTGCGCGGGTGAAGGTTGGAGGTGGTGAGCGAAGGAGGAATCGGTGTGGTGGTGGTCTGCGTGTGGGCGAATAGGAATCGGTGGAATGGGGTGGAGATACTGGTGCGTACTGGGCTGGCACGAATGGGTAGTCAAGGTGGTGGCTGAGGTGAATATAGTGGAGGTGCGAAATTGGTAAGCAATTGTGGAGGGAATGTCGGGGTGAAGAAGGACTGGGCGTGACAGATGTTATAGAGGTGAGGCTCGAATTGGGGTTGGTGTGAAATCATGGCGAGGTTGAGGTTGGTCGCGGCTGGAGCTTGAAGACAAAAATGGAAAGGTATTAGAATTAGGGATTTAGAATTTGTCACAACCCGTCTTTATTGCTAGGAAAACTAGTCCGGGTTTGTAAACCAGTACGCAAACCCGGACCACCTCTCAAAATAGTCAGTCGCTTCACTAGACTCCTGGTCTAGGTTTGCAAACCAGTACACAACCCGGACCACATCAAAAACATGCCAGTAGCTTCGCCAAAATCCTGGTCCAGGTTTGTAAACTAGTACACAAACTTGGACCATCCTTAAGAGTGGTCAGAAACTCAAATTTTCTACTGATATCCATCTTAACCCTTATATCCACCTTCAAAAGAATAAAAAAACTAAAGGAAACACATCTAACATACATATTAGTCAAAATAATAAAAATGAAAAACAATAAAACTTAAAAGAAAACAAAAGCTAAAAAACTTACAAAACTAGGTTGCCTCCCAGCCAGCCGCCCTCTTTACGGTCTTTGGCTAGACCTTAGTTCATCAGTTTGAAGAATTGGGATCCCAGCGCCATAGTGTTGATTGAACCATATCAACATCGGTCCCTTGATACAACTTCAGCTGGGATCCATTAACCTTGAATGTTTCCCCTTTCTCGTTGATTACTCCAATGATTCGATAAGGTGAAACAATCGTAACTGTGAATGGACTCGACCAACGAGACTTCAGCTTTCCTGGAAATAATTTTAGTCTGGAGTTGAACATTAACACTCGGTCACCAATATGAAAGTCCCGTTTTACAAGCAATTTGTCATGGCATCTCTTAGTCCATTCCTTGTAAATTTTAGTATTCTCATAGGCCTCTTCTCTGAATTTATCTAGCTCACAGAGCTATAATTTCCTTTCCTCACCAGCCTTCTGAAGATCACAATTTAACACCTTAAGTGCCTAAAAGATTTATGTTCCAGCTCTATCGGAAGATGACACGCCTTTCCAAAAACCAACTTGTATGACAACATTCCCAAAGGTGTCTTATAAGCTGTCCGGTACGCCCACAAGGCATCATCTAATTTTGTAGACCAATCCTTACTAGATAAACTATTAGATTTATGTAGAATCTGCTTAATCTCTCTGTTAGTAACCTCAGCTTGCCCGTTGGTCTGTGGATGATAAGGTAGAGATATCTTATGTCTCACCCCGTACTTCTACAATAAAGTTTCAAATTGTTTGTTACAAAAGTGAGACCCTTCATCACTTATGATTGCTCGGGGTACACCAAATTTGGAAAAGATGGTCTTCTTCAAAAACCGGAGCACAACCTTTGCATCATTGGTAGGTGTAGCCACCGCTTCAGCCCACTTAGTCACGTAATTCACAGCTACCAAGATGTAAAGATTTGAATGTGAAGATGGAAACAGACCCATGAAGTCCATTCCCCGTAAATCAAATGGCTCAACCTCGAAGATGAAATTCAAGGGCATCTCATGCTTACGCGAAAGGTTACCTTGGCCCTGACAGCTGTCACATGTGGACACAAATGTATGGCAGTCTTTATGCAGCGTCTTCCAAAAGAAACCGGCCTCCAAAACCTTAGCTGTTGTCTTAGCTAGCCCAAAATGTCCTCTAGCCTCTATTGAATGGCAATGGACAAGGATTTCTAGTGTTTCAGTCGCCGGGACACACCGACGAATAATCCCATCACCACAAACCTTGAACAAAACGGATCATTCCACCGGTAATGCTTAACAGTTGAAAAGAATTTTTTCAGCTGCTGTAAGTCATCTCACGTGGAAAAATATTCTTAGCAATAAAATTCATGATATCGACAAACCAAGGATCCTCCTTAAAACCAACTGCATATACCAGCTCATGTGGGAAGTATTCATTGATTGGTATACCGTTATCAAGACACTGCATCCATGATAAATGATTAGCTACTCCGTTCTGCACTCCGAGCTTGTCCTTCACCTCAATATCAAACTCCTGAAGGAGTAATATCCATCGGATTAACCTGGGCTTAGCATCATCTTTCTAGAACAAATACCTCAAGGCAGAATGGTCGGTATGTACTATGACTTTGCTCCCAATAATGTATGGTCTGAACTTGTCATAAGCAAAAACAATGGCCAGCAACTCCTTCTCTGTCATGGCATAATTCTTTTGGGCATCATTAAGTGTCTTGCTGGCATAGTAGATAACACCCAGCACCTTCTCATGCCTTTGACCCAGAACTGCTCCCTTAGCAAAATCGCTCGCATCACACATGATTTTGAAGGGTAAGGACCAATCAGAAACAACAACAACGGGGGCAATCACCAACTTTGCCTTGATAGTATTGAATGCATCAAGACACTCCTTTGTAAACTCAAACTTTTCATCTTTCACTAACAGATCATACAGCGGCTTAGATATCTTCGAAAAGTCTTTGATGAACCGTCTGTAGAAACCTGCATGACCAAGGAAACTCCTAACATCTTTCACAGAGGCTGGCGGTGGCAACTTCTCAATCACTTCAACTTTGGCTTTATCCACCTCAATACCCTTACTAGATACTTTATGACTCAACACAATGCCCTCTTGCACCATGAAGTGGCACTTCTCCCAATTCAGAACTAAATGAGTTTCTCTCCATCTGGCTAGAATATGATCTAAATTGTTCAAACAAGAAAATATAGCAGTCATGCATCGCTAGGTAGCTGGAGCATTGCATAATCCAAAAGGCATGTGTCGGTAAGCATATGTTCCATAGGGACATGCAAATGTGGTCTTCTTCTAGTCCTCCATAGCAACAGGAATCTAAAAATAACCAGAATAACCATCCAAGAAACAATAGTATTTTTACCCTGAAAGTCTCTCTAACATTTGGTTAATGAATAGAAGACGAAAATGATCTTTTCCAGTGGCAGCATTCAACTTCTGATAATCAATACACACTCTATGCCCTATAATAGTTCTTTTAGGAACTAATTCACCTATATCATTGGGAACTACAGTAAATCCCCCTTTCTTGGGCACTACCTGTGTAGGACTTACCCATTCACTATCAGAAATAGTATAGATAATACCTGTATCCAGCAGCTTGATTACCTCCTTCTTTACTACTTCTTTCATTTTTGGGTTCAAACTTCGCTGAGGTTGAACCATTGGCTTGCAATTTTCCTCTAAGTGAATGAGGTGGGTGCAGAAGTTGCCCGATATCCCCTTGATATCAACAATCGACCATCCAGTTGCTTCTTTGTTCTTCCTGAGTACCTATAAAAGTTGCTCCTCCTGTGTATCTGTTAGATTTGCAGAGATAATAACAGGTAAACTAGAGGGTTCAACTAAAAAGACATATTTCAAATTACTAGGAAGAGGTTTCAGCTTTAAGGTGGGTGATGCTTTAATAGAAGGAATCAACTCCTTAGGTTCTCGTTCTAGCCTCTCTTTCTCCACATTGGCACCCTTATGAAATGGCCTGTCGGCTGAGAGATGGAACGCAACCTCAACAATTTCTGGATCCTCATGAGCTCCATCGAAAGAATTTATTAAACACTTCTCTAACTCATCCAATTCAGCTGAACCAAAAATATATTCCTGCATTAAAGAATCAATAGAGTCCAAACTAAAACAAGCATGCACGTGAGAAGGATGTTTAGTAACCTTGGACATATCAAAAACCAGCTACTCATCATGCATTCTTAAAATAATCTTACCACCCTGAACATTAATGAGGGTTCTTGCTATTCGCATGAAAGGACACCCAAGAATTAATGGCACTTCCTTGTCTTCCTCCATATTCGGAATCACAAAATCAGTAGGGAAAACAAAAGTACCAACAGAAACAACCAAATCTCTCACTACACGCTTTGAGAAAATAATGGATCTATCTGCCAACTGAAGAGTAATACGAGTGGGCTCACACTCCCCTAATCCAAGCTTAAGATACATGGACAAAGGCATCAAATTAATGCTAGTTCCCAAATCACATAGACCCTTACAACAATCGACATTACCTATTGAGCATGGAATGATTGGTAGACCGGGATCGACAAGCTTTGGTGGAAGATTCATGCTAAGCACTGCAGAAACTCTCTCTGTTAACTGCACCGTCTCCTTCTCAACTAATGACCCTCTATTCGAAAGGATGTCCTTCAAGAACTTCGCATAGATAGGCATCTGCTTCAAAGCATCTGAAAAAGGAATATTGATTGTTAGTTTCTTTAAAATGCTTAGAAACTTACCAAAATGCTCATCGAGGTCTCTCTTTTTCAACCAATTTGGAAACGGCACTGGAAGCTCAGGAACTACCCGTCATGATGATCGAGAAGACTGGGTAGCTTCGCCAGTCAGCTCACTCTCATTCTGTGCATCTTTTCCAACTGGAGAATTTTCTGACACCGGCCCCTCAATAATCTCTACCTTTTGATCAGCAATTTTGTCCTTTTCGGCTTTAGCTAGGGTATCTTCAGCTTCAAAGATCGAAGGATCAAGCTGCCTACCACTCCTTAAAGTCACGGCTTTAGCATATTCACGAGGGTTCTTCTCCATCTGGCTAGGTAGAGCCCCCATGGGTCTATCAGAAAATCTTTCATTCATTTAGGCAATCTGAGTCTCAAGGTGTTTGTTGAAAGCTTTTTGCTCTAGCATGAATGTCTTCTGCTCATGATTTGTGTTCTCTTTGTTCGAGTTTTCTATTGGTTGACAAGATAAACTCCCACATCATATCCTCTAAGCTCAAACTAACACCAGCTTGCTGATTCTGTTTCTGCTGATTCTATACTTACTAATTTTGACGAGGTCTCTGAAAATGCTGATTGTTCTACCGTGGAGGCCTCTGATTGTAATTATTTACCTGGAACCTTTGCTGCTGATATCCCTAATTAATTTGGTTGTTGTAAAAATTCTCTTGCCTATTCTCTAAATAATTTACCTCTTCATTCTGTTGAGAGGTACATTGACACATATTGAAACTTCTACCACAATACTCACTCTGTGGAAAAGAATCGGAAACAACAGCTGCACTTGACTGTGGATTCATCATTGAACACCTTCTAAAACTGCTTAGACATGCTATCTATCCTAGCAGCTAAGAGAGTGTTTGAATCTACCTCATAGATTCCAGTAGTCTTCTTTGGAAGGACCTCAGAAGCATCCCTAGCACCTCCCCAATGGTTAGCCGAGTTGGTCAGTGTCTCAAGTAGCTCTTTCATTCTAGTAATTGGAAGCTCCATGGGACTACCTCCTGCACAAGTGTCTACTAAAAGGTGGCTCTGGGGATCTAGATCCTTGTAAAAGGATTGCAACATAACTTCCTCACCTAGACCATGATGTGGTACTCGCCGAACAATACCTTTGAATCTCTCCCAAGCCTCAAAAAGAGTCTCACCACTATATTGTTTAAAATTGGTGATTTCACCTCACATGGAAAGCATTCAAGACGGTGGGAAGTAATTTGCCAAGAATGTGTTGGCGAGCTCAGCCCAAGATGTGATGCTGTTAGGACTCAAGGAGTTTAACCACTCTGCAGCTCTATCCCTAAAGGAAAAGGGAAACAAAGTCAGCCTTGCTGTCCCACTGAACTGTGGCACATTCAAGACCATCGTGATATAGTGTGTCTTGAATTGCCATTGTACCCCCGCTGGTAGTGCAGGAATCACTATGGGTGATGTGAGTCCCTCCACATTCGGACGGGTGTAGTCATTCATCCTTCTCTCCTGGTTGTTACCGTTATCCCCCATAGTAAACTCCTCTTTCGGGACAAATGTATCAACTGGTGAATCCTTGATAAACACTTCTGGCTCAACTGAAGTATCCAGAACTAACCCTTGATGAATTCTTCTAGCAAGTCGTTCTATCTCCGGTTCAAGCTCAAATTTAGGACTGCCTGTAAAACGAGTCACAACCATACACTTAAATTAGATCAATAGAAAACAAGATAAGATAACCTTAAACAAAATAATCTCAATTAAATAAAATCAATGACAAACAAAGAGGAGTATTAAAAATGAAAAACAACCAAAAATTAAACCAGTGAGATAAAAATTTGAGAAATTAAAAATAAATTAAACCTAGACAAATTCTAAGCCTAAAAATAAAATAACTTTAAAAATTAGAAATAAACAAACTACAAAAATAATCACCAAATTAAATAAAAATAAACAAACAAAATAAATAAACAAAACAAAACAAAAATAAAAGAAAATAAAAAAATAAAAATTAAAGTAAAAAACTGTGTCTCCCCGACAACGGCGCCAAAAACTTGTTGGGGTTACAACCTAATTCGGCAAGTGTACCGGTCTTTGTAACAAGTTTTCCTAGAAAGTATTTCCTAGGTTATCGAACCAAGGAGGCAGTGTCTTGTCTAATCTCTAATCTACCAAACTATTGAATTAATGAAATCAGAAAATCAGGAAATTGAGGGGTTTAATTGATGAAATTGTATTTCTAAAGGTAAAATAAACAATAACAAAAACAATGTCAATAATTGTAGAAAGGAAAGTGTCAGTTTTCTTGATAATTTTAGGAGAAATCCCGGTTTACTATTCCTCCTAATTCTCGATTACCTTTTCAATGTGTTTACCAAATTCTAGATTTAAATCCTAGATCAGATTATTTCACATTCGGTCTCCCGCTCTGTGAAATCTAATTAGCAATTACCAAACCCTAACTCTCGTTATGAATTTCCTAATTGCTAATAGCTTTAAGTACGATCTAGTTAGATAATCAGTTAATATTTTAGAGGAATAGCCATCTTCAAATTAATTGGTTTTGTTCCTGTAGTCTATTGAATGCCGCAGTTCTCACTTGTAAGCAGACAAACTAGTAATCTCTAATAATTGGCCAGACTATCAGAGAATTAATATAAACAAAGAAAACAATTTTAATTTGATTAAAACTGGTAAACCACAAAGATAATGGAACCTCGAATTTGGATTATATAGCAAACCTGAATCTATAAGTACTACTCAGGCATAGTCATGTTAACAATAAACAAATCTATAGAAAATAGTATTAGAGAAGTAGAACAAGAAGAAACTCTGGTTTAGGACTCCATGGCAAAGTCTCTATGTCGAGTCTCCAATCTGCTCTGCTCAAACTCCCAGTAAAAAATCTCCAAAACTACTAACTCTCTCCCTTTTTGATGTGGAAAATCACCCGTAGAATCAAACTTAGGTCTAAACTCCAGTCCCCTCTCTTCTTATTATGCCACGTCCTCCTTTTATTAAAGATAAAAAAATCTTTTATTTCAGTAACGAAACAATATTCTGCCCTTCGCTAGTATTGGTCCGGGTTTGCAAACAAGTACGCAAACCCGGACCACCTCTTAAATTAGGTAGAAAGTTTCTCTAAAGGGTGGTCCGGGTTTACAAACAAGTACGTAAACCCGAACCACGTCTGAAAATAGGCAGAGAGGTCGGTCCAGGTTTACAAACTAGGACACAAACCCGGACCATCATAAAAACACGGCAGAAGGTTGATCGAAGAGATGGTCCGGGTTTGCAATCAAGTACGCAAACCCGGACTAGTTGTAGACTTGAACTTTTTCCTTCAAAAAACATCTATTTGACTCCTGGTTTGACTTTCATTGGTTGAATCAAGCTCTAAAGTCTTCAATTAAGCATCTTCTTGAGCATTTTACCCTGAAAACACATCAAATCAATCATAGGAGACAAATATAACAATAAAGCATACATAAAATAATAAGGAGAGAATTTAAAGTCATAACATAGATAATTAGGCATGAATTAGCCTCGTAAACATTAGGCGAATTCCTGACTTATCCGCCACCTCCAATGCTAAAACCGCAACATAAGAGGCTCACAATGCCGGCCAAGATGCAAAGAATATAAGTCAAGATGTCTTCACCAGAGACATTAAAACCCATTTGGATCATCTCTCTCAGCAGTTCGAGCAGTTTGCATAAAAGCAACTGTCCACTTTCCCAAGTCAACCAAAGCAAAATCCAAGAGATAGGCCAAAGTAGTGACTTTGAGGAGTGGGAATCATCTTTAGTCACTATCTCTACAAGCTGAAAATGAGGATCAAGAATCTTAAGAAGTTCAGAAGGAAGATCAAGAGATTTGAGGAAGCCCCTCATCCTCCTCCGAAAAACACTCCAAGGAGAAGGAGTCTCCTGAAACTTCTACTCCTTCCACTTTCACTAAGAAGAAGAAAAGAAAGAGAGAGACACCACCTCTTTCAAGGCTCAACTACTTCCTATTAATGGCTAACATCTTCTCATATTTTTCTCTTTGTCTTTCAATGTTTGAGTAAACCCTAACTTGTACCTTGGGATGGGGGGTTTATCCTCAAATCCCCAAACTAGCATGTAATACCTAATTTGCTTAATTATAGTTGTTTTGTCCCTCTAATCTCAATGAATGTGCTAGATTGATCACCTTTGTCTTTCAATGTTTCTCTAAATCTCATACATATGTGAATCAGGGATTTCGACCAAGAGATAGATAAATTGTAGATATTTCCTTCTTTAACTAGTTGGCGGATCTAGTGCTAATATTAAGGACTTGTGTTTAATTCTATCTAGTGATGTCTACCTAACCTAATTGGCCCATATTCTTATGTAACACTATCTATAGAGTCATTTATAAGGTATTGGTGAATCGAGTTAAGCTAGTTATGCCGCATGTTATACCAACCAATCAAAGGGCTTTTGTTCAAGGCAAATAATCACTAACCAAATTACGATAGCTCTTGAATTACTAAATATAATGAGGAAGTCAACAGCCCAACATCATGACCAATTTCCTTTTAAGGTAGGTATGTCAATGACCTTTGATCGTGTGGAATGGTCATATGTCCTGGATAATCTTGTTAGCATGGGTTTTCACCCAAATTAGATAGCTTTGGTTCACAAATATATCACTTATGTTGTCCACTTCCCTCTTAATTAATGGTTGTCCGGGCCAAACATTTCACCCACAAAGAGGCTTACGATAAGGTGTCCTCTTTCCCTTTCCCTTTTTATCTATTGTATGGAAGTTTTAACTTCAGCTTTGTAGCTGACATCTGATGTGGGTACTTATAAGGATTTTAAGATAAAAGGCCTTGGCACTAGTGTTACTAATCTTTTGTTTGCCAATGATTGTGTTCTTTTTGGGAAACCTTCAAAGATCAACATTCAAGCTTTATCAAAAATTTTGTAGGATTTCAAGTAAGCTTCTGGTCAATGCATCAACCCACAAAAATCTACAATCATGTGCTCCAAAGGTACTCCTCCTCACCTCCATCTAGCCACTAGGCAAGTTAATGATTTTGGCATATATATGGGCTTTCCTAGTCATGTTGGACACAACTACATAGCTGTTTTCCATTATATCAAAGACTGAGTCGCTAAACGTATCTAAAGATGACATAATCAAGTCTCACAGGCAGACCGCTCAGTGCTTATTAAATCAGTTCGTCAAGCAATACCAACATATCTTATGGCTATTATCAAACTAGCAATAACAATTTTGAAGCATATTCATCAACTTCTAGCCCAATTCCGGTGGGGGGCACAACTAACAGAACTTCACACCATTGGAAGAAGTGGTTTGCATTTTGCCAAGACATAGGTTCAGGGAGCTTGGGTTTCAGAGATATTCTCAGTTTCAACCGAGTTTTACTGGCAAAGCAATTCTGGAGAATCTTCACCAATTAAGACCTTTTGATTTCCAGAATATATAAGGCTCGGTACCATTCTTTAACCAATATACTTGACAACCTTGTAACAACAAATTGTAGTCCTATATGGAGAGCCATTCTTAGTGTGCGGGATTTAGTTCAAGCCAGCCCCCATAGAAAAATAGTTAATAGGCTTACTACTCATATTCACGACAGATGGATTCCTAATAAGCCTGCGGGTAAACCTTACCTTTGGCTTTTGCTCTCCTCCATTCCGTCTAATGGTTTGGTTTCTCTGTTAATTCAATAACTAAGAAATATTTGGAATATCCCCCTTTTTTGCCAATGTTTTGTTCCAGAGGATGCTGATGCCATTCAATCTATCAACCTTCAACATGCGGATGCTACAATGGATTTTTGGTATTGGGGTCCAACTGAGCATGGCCACTTCTCTATTAAGTCAACTTACTATGAGGATATCCATCGCATTGCAAGTTCATCTCCATGCTCAACTGCAGCTCCTCTAGGACTTGGTGTCAAGAGATTATGGAAATGCGATATTCCTCCTCATGTTCGTCACTTTGGATGGAAAATTATGCAAGGAATTCTTCCATGTAAAGCACTCATTCATGCTTGGGTAGCCTATTTTCAAGAAAAATGTTCTCTCGGTGGTAATGTAGAGACCATGGCTCACGCTTTCCTGTCCTACCCCCATGTTAAAGACTTTTGGAACTTGGTCACTTTCCCTAAACCATCCATGATTACTTCTGATGGAGTATTTCATGACTGGTTCCTCAATCCATAACCTTGCGGATTTGACCATATTCCTCTGGAGCTTATGGTTTACACGTTGCCAACTTAATCACTAACAAGCCAAGTTGTTGACGTGGGGCTGGTGTCAAGAATACAGTTTTATACAACAAGCACAAGCTTCTATCACGGTCTCTCGAGCCACACTGCAATGCCACATAAATGAGTACCCACAATGGTATGAGGTGTACATAGATGGAAGTGTTGATGCAAATGATTTCACGGGTTTGGAAATTCAGGGGAAAGATCCGATGGGAGGCATATCTTTTGCTGGAACTAGTGATAAGATAGGTGCACTCCTCCCAACTACCGTCTGAGTTTTGGCTTTGTAGTTTGCAGTACAAGCCGCACGACACACATAATGTCAGCATGTGCGCTTTTGAACTAATTGTAAACTTGTAATTGATTACTTAACAAAGGGTTCAGCCGTTGCATTAGATAATGAGTCCAAACTCATATAATATTGCAACCTATCTGGACTCTCTTCTTTTAATGACATCTCTTGGTTTTATATCCCAAGGGATCAAAACTTAGATACCCATAGTCTAGCAAATCTTGCCAGGGGTATAGACCAGCACACACTTTGGTTGTCTACTATTCCACAATGTATTTTATCACTTTGTCCCTCTTATTACAATGGTCAGCTTTTTTAAAAAAAAATTGATAAAATTTTAACTTATGGAGCAATAAATCAGCTCAACGTACCCAAAACAACAATGCAACTGTAAAAAAAAAATCAGAATATCGGAGCGCCCACGTAATTGCCATCTGATTCCACTTCATACATGAAACGTGTGCTCTTTTTCATTTTACTTTCCTTCATTGTTTTTTCTTCATATGTGATGGGATCGGGGTGCTGACCGAGTAGGTCTGAGGTGTTAGTCTCATACCAACTCTGCTTGAAGAATAAAGGTGTGTAAAAATAACGCGGAAGCTTTTGTTTAAACTTAACAAGATAGGATTCTGCTTGTATTGAAACTCAATGTGAATTACAACCTAGCTTCCTATCTTGGGATTCGACAGAAGTATTCTGTCTCATCCAACACTCGCTCTACTCTCGGCTTTGATCAATGCGTCACAAGGAGTAAAGGAGAGTGTTCTATGTGTGCTCTCTAGTTAATAAATACCTAAGCTAATTGACACTATCTCACTAAGATCTCTCAAGAATATTTTCTCTCTCAAGGGCGGTGTATCTCTCTAAATAATCTCGAATGCACAACTTAACTAATTACATTCGCATACTTATATACTTGTCAACTATCTCCTAAATCTTTGGTGAAGTCTTCAAGTAAAACGACTCCTTGGGTTGGTTCCGCAAGTATCGGAGTAATGGACCTCCTTGTGCGTCACGATCTCACGTTTTGCTATTACTCCAACTATGCGAGATTTCCGCAACTACTTCAGTGACGTCGCGCTTCTCGGTATATAGGAATTCGCGGACAGATGCTTCTGCAAAGGTACTCGAGCTGTGACAGTGGAAAATCTTTCCGTATCGCGCCAAGTTTCTCTGCAGCGCTACTTTGACTGAGGAGGCAATCATCTGCAAAACTTAAGTCTTCAACAAATTCCCCCTTTTTGCTGATGATGGCAAACTCAGTGTATCCAGCGTAAACTTGAGGTTTTGTATAGGATGTACCTGCAAAAAGAACAGACAACAAAGCGGAGCAACTATCTCGGGAGAACAACTTGCTGTTTGTTCCCCCTTAAACACATATTCCCCCTTAAGGTAATGCAGTTGATAAGAACAGATAAAGAACCATAGTACGTAAACTACTTCAAATACCACGTTGTAGTAATAAACGACCAAACAAAAGCAAATGAGGCCTTCAGAGGCACTCAGTATCCACACATAGTTACCCGCAGACACCAGTCGCGGGATACACCGCTTCCCCCGTTTGCCAACATCAGGGGAAACGCACAAAAATATCAAAAAAAACCATAATCTGAAAGAGTCAGTTAAACAAACCACCAGCGTAAGTCAAAAGTATTCATGAGTCAGTACTTTCTAAGGGTTAAAAGGGTTGGGGTAAAAAAGTTAGTCATCTCCTCCATCCATTCCTGTATCCTCATCCCGTGCTCCATCTTCCCCCGAAGTCCCAGCGCCATCCAGTCGCTTAGCCGCTTCCAAAGTTTCAGCAAATGTTTCCCGGAACTCCTCTGCCAGCTTCTCGACTCCCCCTGCAAAGATGTTCATCGTCTGTTTGTGGTTTTTGTTGAGGACGTCGATGAGCATGTCTATCTTCTTGGATAGAGTGGCGAGGTTGTTCTCAATCGCTGCTACCCTTTTAGATAAGGAGGCTGCGTCAGTGGGTGATGCGGGTTTTGGTGGGGCCAGTTTTTTGGAGGGTGGGTTTGTCTTGGAGACCGATTGATCTGGAAAGACGGGGTTTTGTTGTACAGGATCTGACCAAGTATGTCAGTATCCATTATCCGACTGGCTTTGGAGGGATCAAGGACAACATCACAGTGGGTAAAGATTTTTGGAAGCCAGAATACGTACCCCAGGCTGTGTCGAGGTGAGGAGATGGTTGAAGCTATGTGGTTGAGGATTAACTTTGGGAGGTTTATCTTTTGGTGGTGGATCAGACAGTACATAATAGCAAGATCAAGCGGACGAACAAACTGGTTTCCTTCCTTTCTAGGGACTAAGTTTTTTGATCACCAAGTGTGAAGCAATTGGTGGGTATTTGACAGAGCTGGTCGGTCCAAAGAGTGACCGACTCTGATGTTTGGTAGGAAGAAGTCATAGACCTCTTTTGCACTTATAAACCCTAGATCAGGAAAACCAGCCCTATCATAAAATTCTAATCCGCTAGTTGGAATTGCTAGATGGGTTGCTATTGAGTTTGAATCGAGAAGGATGGGTTTGCCGTGTACCTCATTATCTTCCCTTGCGAATGACGCAATTTTGGTAGAACTGATACGCCTCTGCCTCATGGTAGGTCTGAATGCCGTGGAAGAGATGGATCCAGTTTTGAAAGGAGCATCTCCTCGAACATGTCGAACTCCATCGAGTGGAGCCAGTCCAGGTCGAGTAGCTTTCCCTTTACCAGTGTGGGACTCAGCAGAATCGTCGGCTGGTAGGAGTAGACGGCAGAGTGGGTGTCGATCAGACCTAGTCGAGTAGCAGGTGTAGGTGGGACAGACTCGGAGCGAGGACGGAGTCGCTTTCTGGTGGAAGTCGTTGCCGTGTCGGAGTCTGCCTGGGTTGAAGAGTTGGTGGTACTGCGCGGCTTTTCTTCAGTAGTTGGTGCCGTGACGACAGGAGATGGTGCAGGAACAGGAGCATCAGAACTGGGTTTTGAAGATGACTGAGGATTTTTGGCTCGAGAACGAAGGGTTCGAGTAGCTGGAGGGCGGGGGACGTTGGATTTAGCACGGCGGGTTTTCTTGGGTGGGGTGAACACTCAGGAGCAGGTGCTGGGCTTCGAGGTCAAGTACCTCAGTGGGTTCTTTAGCAGGAGAGTTGGGTTGTTGGTTTTGTGCTTCTTCATCAGCGGGTGGAAGAGATCCGAACTGAAGTTTAGTCGGAGATTTTGTGATAGTATCGGGGGTGGGTATGATCGGGGTGGTGGGAGGTGATGTTTGTTTGGTTGGGGATGGGGTGGGTGTCTTCCGATTTTGTGGATGCCGTAGTGTGGACTATGGCGGTGGGTTCAGTTGTGACGTGGGTAGTGGGTGTGTGTGATGGGTTGAGTGTCGACGGACATTGCAGGGGCTACGCGGTTGAGTCAAGGTGGAGGTAGGGGTTTGTTTGGCTTGGAGGTTGGTGAGTTTGTTGATTAGAGCTTGGAGGAGCAGAGGGTCGTTAGGTAATTCGGCGTCGGAAAACATGGTGTTAGGGTTAGGGTTGGAAGCCATGGTGATCGGAGTTTGATCGTAGTGGCAAACGAGTGTAGAAGACGAAGAGAAGCAAAGAAATCGGGCTTAGGTGTGATTGGACGTGGGGGAGTGAGAGTTATTGACGTCGGAATATAGGCAGACGTCGTGTGTCAGGGTAATGTGAGGTGATTGGTTGAGCTGGGGTGTTGCGGATAGTATGGCGAGAATTTCGCGGGTTTGGTTATCAGAAACTAAAACTCTTGTTTTTACGCGGTGCTTTGTTTCTTAACAGACAGACTAGGTCATCAGACATATTCATACATTTCACCCAGAGATTTGCAAAACACGAGAAGGAGATACGACCTTAGCTAGGTCATACGGGTCATACCTAGTTGTGAACGTAGTGCTTCAAAAGGACCTCGTTGCAATGGTTTGGTGAATATGTCTGCAAGTTGATCTGAAGTAGGAACATATTCTAGTTGTATCTGTCCTTTTTCAACGCAATCCCTTAAGAAATGGTGACGAATTTCAATGTGCTTTGTCCTGGAATGATGAACAGGATTTTTAGATAAATCAATAGCACTATTATTGTCACAAAAAATTGTAGTACAAGTCGGAGGAATGAGATATCCTGTATGTAGTTGTTGTTGTATCCAGAGAATCTGTGCACAGCAAGCAGCGGCGGAGACATATTCGGCCTCGGATGACAGTGCTACTGTGTTTTGCTTCTTTGAACTCCAGGCGACAAGACATAGTCCTAAAAATTGTGCAGTACCAGACGTGCTTTTCCTGTCTAATAAGGAGCTTGCAAAATCAGAATCACTATAACCCATTAGAGTGAAATCAGGAGTACTTGGGTACCAGAGGTACAAGTCTTGGGTACTTTTCAGATAGCGAAAAATTCGCTTTACGCCTTGTAGGTGTGATTCTTTTGGGTTTGCCTGAAATCTTGCACAGAGACATACACATATAGAATGTCAGGCCTACTTGCTGTTAATAAAGAAGGGAACCTATCATACCCTGTATAGCGTAGCATCAACCGCAATTCCTTTTTCATCCATATGTAGCTTCTCTGTTGTTGTCATTGGAGTGGGTGTGGCTTTTGAATCCTGCATCTTGTATTTGATTAACAGCTCGTGAATGTATTTCTGTTGATGAATTTGAGTCCCGTTTTCCTGTTGGGTGACTTGTAGACCTAAAAAGAATTTCAATTCTCCAAGAGCACTCATTTCAAATTCTTTACTCATGAGATCAGAAAAGAATGAACATAGTTCAGGAATAGTGGATCCATAAATTATGTCATCCACGTATATTTGCACAATGAGTATGTCTTCACCTTTGGTGAGAGTGAAAAGAGTTTTGTCAACTTTACCTCGAATGAATCCATGGGACAATAAGTAAGATGAAAGACTCATACCATGCCCGAGGTGCCTGCTTCAGGCCATATAATGCTTTATCTAACTTGTAGACATACTCTGGGTGATGTGGATCTTCGAAACCCGGAGGTTGAGCAACATATACATCTCTGTCGATGTATCCATGTAGAAAGGCAGTTTTTACATCCATTTGGTAGAGTTTTATACCTCGATGCTGCGTAGGCCACGAGTATTCGAATTGC